>JAVHJO010000006.1:1200000-1800000 GCA_036971675.1 Orbilia ellipsospora
TAAAAAGCTCGAGTGTGCAGTCACCGCTCACTTGAAATACCGTAATTGATATCCTTAGAACGAAGAAAGAAGATTATTTTTTTCAAGAATCAAAATGGGCAAGCTCATCAAGAACCATCTCGCTCGATTGATCGTCATGACCGCTGCTGCCTGTAAGTTCAATTCTAACAAATCAAATCTGCTTATCAGGTGCTAACATGAAAATCACAGACCAAGTAGCTGCTGGTGTCCATGGATACTTCTGGCCCAAGATCTTCTGGGACATGTGGACTAAATCACTCAACCCAATTGTTACACCCGCCCCGATATTACAGACCCTCAATGTTGTCGCCGGTCTTTTCATGCTTGCATGGGAATACCCGTTCCCATTGCTTATCCCAGGAACGGCTTTCCACAGAAGCATAGTTGCCCGCCTTGTCGCTATCCCAATTGTTGCCCTTATCGCGATACTATTATACCAAGGAACAAATGCAGCAATATACTACCTTGTGGGCGGTGCTGTCTACTTCTGGGCTCAGAACGAAGGAGAAATAATTTGCATGCCGTGGAAGGTACCCACAAGAGGGAAGAACCAAGGAGGCAGCAACGCATAAGCGCGAGACTCAACTTACCCTCTTTCGATTCTTACTTTCTTTAACAAATTCTCATTTGGGACCATTTTACAACGGCGTACTTGGAGACCGGCGGTTTCTAAAATATTTTTCCTTTTTGGGCAGCGACAATATTCCTTATACATGACGAATTTCCCAGTCTTCTCACAGCATTCATCGATTTCGTATAATCAGGGTGCGACATCTGATTTCGAGCAACATAGAGATTTTCCTTTTATTTCTCCGTCTGGCAGAGACGCCACTTTGCAATCCTGCGAGTGATACAGACGATACCTCGGATGGTTTTTACATAGCATGATACCATTTTCTTGATTAATTTTCTTGTCTTTCTCTCAGTGTTTTCTTGAGGATACTTTTGTATATTTTGTGGCTTTAAAGAGACGGTACAGGGTCATGTTTCTTTACCATACCCGGCATCTTGCTTTTGATTCGATATTTTTGATGTTTAGCGATCATTTTGTTTTTCGTTACCTTTTTTTTTTCTGTTTATCCGACTTGCAGTGGCATCCATCTCCCCCGAGTCTCACCCTCATATCTCTGCACTCATGTGTACTCTCCTTTAGCTTCTTCTAGCATGATTGGCTAGCTAGAAAAAGTCAAATATACCAAATAAAAAACAAAGCGGTTGCCAAAGGATCTCAGGGTTCCTGACAATCAGCTATTCTCAGAATGAAATCAATTTGAAATTCCCATCTCAACATGTGACATGTCTCGAGTCTCACTTTTAGAGCTCTTTCTTTAGCAAAGATGGACAGCTTCCCTGCGATCTGGTCCATCATTAAAAAAATTATGGATCTGATAGGGCGCTAACTGGATAGATGTTTTGTCAAAAGTGGGAAGCAATGTACCTGCGCCTTGCAAGTCTCGCACCGTAACAGGAACGGTTTCAGGCTCCCATAGCAGGCGTAATTATCAGTTTGAATACGGGAGGTTATAGCATAAACTTGGCAAGTCCAGGCTATCGAACAAAAGGCAGCGATGAAAACAGTTCCTGCGTGGCTATGAGACTTTGTTTGTAGCGTTTCGAAACTGGGACCCTTTCTCCATGAAAATGGGGGCCTTTAATATGTGATATCATGATATCATGATGGTGGGATGATATGGGAGCCAGTTAAGATGCGTGGAATCTTGAGCGAGTGTGTTGAGCTCGAGGTTGTGGGATCGGCTGCCACTCTTCCGAGCCACAACACGGCAACACACCACGACAACACACTTCCACCAGCATCGATTGCCTTCGATTTCATCATGTTGCGGCAGCCCGACCAACCAACCGGCAACCGAACAACCTCCTTCTTCCAGGATCATCCCATCTCCCACCTCGCGCTCAAGGTATCATCATCTTATCGCCCCTAGATACATCGCATTTCGCTCTGACCTGTTCTATAGCCATCTGCCACCTATCCATCAAGCTACTCTACCCGATATCACCGCAAGCAATCATGTCCTCATCAGAAACGCCCGCTAAAGATGCCCCGCCTCCAGAGCCTCCAGCTGCGGCCGAGCCCGCTAGCACGGACAATGCTCAAGATAAAGATGAGGAGAGTATCTCCTTCACCGTCAAATCTATCGCCGATAATAAAATCCCCATGACCGTCAACCGCTTTATCACTGTCAAGGAACTAAAGGAGAAGCTCTCAGAGCCTTCATCGATACCCGCTGACCGGCAGAGACTCATCTACTCTGGCCGTGTTTTGAAGGACGATCAAACGGTTGATAGCTATAAGATCCAATCTGGGCACACTGTTCACCTCGTCAAGGGGGCAGCAAGCACTGCTTCTGCAGCAAGAGGCGCTGTTGGAGGAAGCAGCGCGTCTACAAGCGGCACAGCTGCAGCAGGAAGCACTAGTAGTAGCACACCAAACCAGACACCGCAGCTACCCAGCATGGCTGCGGGTACTGGTACAAATCCGCTTTCCAGACTCACGAATCATATACCGTTACCTTCCGCCGACTTTTTTGGTCCAGATGGTGGAGTGAGTTAATCTCCAATCATATTTTAAGAGTTTATGTGCCATAAATCTATTTTCGATGCTAACTATCACGGTTACAGATGGGAGCCCCACCAGATCCAGAAGTGTGTATACCCTCCAATAAATCTTAAGGCATAAACGTATCATCATAGCATGACAAAACACCATGCCATTCTTCATCATGCTAACAGGTTATTCTATGATTGTTTAGCAAATGCTCGGTATGCTGGAGTCGCCTGAAGTCCGCGCTTCCATGAACGCCCTCCTCCAAAACCCAGCCCTGCTCGACTCTCTGATACAATCGAATCCTATGCTGCAGGCTATGGGGCCTGATGCACGACGCATGATGCAGTCTGAAGAGTTCAGAGCAATGATGACCGACCCTACTATTATTAGACAAATGACACAATTCCAGCGGATGATGGGCACAGGACCATTTGCACGAGGTGGGTTTGGAGGTGGTGCTGGCGCTTTCCCAGCTCCCGGCGTGACAGACCAGACACCTGCAGACCAGCAGCAAACCCAAGGGCAGGCCGGACAAGCAACGGGAACAGCCGGTGCAGGACAGAATCCTACCATCCCACCGACGAACCCCTTTGCTGCATTATTCAACCCTCTCGGGGGTGCTGGAAACCCTACCTCTCCATTCGGGATGCCTCCCCAACCTGCAGCCGGCGGAACCGCGGGTAACCAACCTAATCCTTTCGCGTTTTTGAATCCTGCACTATTTGCTGGTATGCGCCCACCGCAGGCGCCAGGCCAGACTCAAACACAGACACCAGCTGCTGGAGCTCAAACAACCGGTGGGACAGGTACCGGAGAAGATCAACCGCAGCAGCAACCTCAACAGCCCCCGAATCCGTTCAATCCGTTCATGCCACCAAATATGGATCTAAACCAGCTACAGAATATGATGCAGATATTAGGTATGGCACCTGGAGGCGAAGGAGCTGGAGGGTTAGGCGGCTTCGGAGCACCACCCGCACCCGTTGATAACAGACCGCCAGAAGAGAGATACGCAGATCAATTAAGACAGGTATGCATATTCACAAAAATGATCCTACAGGTTTTGATAGAGTAAGAGTATACTTGCTAACTGTGTATAGTTGAATGACATGGGTTTCTTCGACTTTGATAGAAATGTGACAGCATTACGAAGAAGTGGAGGAAGTGTTCAGGGCGCGGTTGATTATCTTTTATCGAATCCATAGTGAGGTCGAAGATAGCCCTGTCTTGTTCGTATAATTTTATAAGGTTAAATCAGTCGCTAGATAGGCTTTCATTTTTTGTTAACGGCATCGTGATTGTTTCCTTTCCCTTTTTCATCTGAGGATATCTGTCTTTCTCTTATTCTCTTCTAGCGTTATTGGTCTTTTCTAGCTTCGTGGTCTGGCTTTTATTGTGGTTGCTTTATTTCCTCTTAACAAAGAGGGGGAAGACGGGGCGGGGGTTGAGGAAGAAAATGTATCATCAAACATTATCTATCATCATCATTGCCATTTTGATTGGGTTTTCTTTTCTTTCTTTCTTTTTTGTTTAAAAATACGTATGGCTTTATTTTCTTCTCTGGTTTAATTGTCGTAAGATATCGGGAAGCAGGTTAAATGAATATGCGATGCTAAATCCGGTAAATTGATCACTGTTCTGAAGGATTCAGGTTACTCTACTCCTCAAATATTTGACTTGACCCTGTTCTATAACCACTAGAGAGACCTATTAGTGTCAAGGGAACCCAACCAATCTCCATCTATCGATCTACTACATATCTCCAAGATATTGCATTTGTTTGAAATGAAGAACCACACCCAATGAGAATAGATGTAAAATAAAAGATGTGGGAAATTTTTAAAAGGAAGTAGATATGATGGCTTTGTTCTATATAGATAACTACAAGGTAGTAAAACTCGATTTGATTTGGTATGATTGAGGACAAAGGAAACACCCACTGTGCATACAGCATGTAATAGCATTCTCTTGATGCTCATAAACCTATACTATACTATAATCCCACGAATTAAAAAGAAGTAAAGAAAGTTAAAAAAGGATGAGTACAACGAATTGAAGAAGTAATTCAAAAAAGGAAAAGAAAATATGGGTATTTATCCGTCTGCACTGATTCTGAAAGTAAACAGCAATAAAAGAGAAAAAAAAAAAAAAAAAAAAAAATAATAAATCAAAAACGCTTCCGCCTCCACGCTCGATAAACGCCAATATAAAACGCCATTTAGGGTATACAAACCCCTCATATAGGGGAGGAACTAAACAATGCAAAACAGAGTGTATATTAAAACAGAAAGGAAATATCATATTTCTGATGAGAACGTGTAAGGGGAGAATTCGATAAGCAAGTAGGTCGTCCAATGCAGTAAATTCTACCACGATCGATCACGAAACGAGTCTGACGACTGATCCCGAGTTTGTGGAGTTGGTGTCGTAGAATTCGTTAGACCTACTTCGTTAAGGTATTTCGTGTAGGCATGATGCTAGATATAGCATCGGGAGGTGATGATGGCCTTCAGAGCCCTTCTCGCGTAATATCATCAGATAGGGCATTGGTCAAAGGGTCTCGATCCGCTGGACCCTCCAAGACAATCATTGGCAGGCGTCCACTTTCGTTACGATCTTTCGATCGCACTTTGGCTTGAAATAAAACATTCGTACGACCACTTCTCTGCAATTTTTCATGAGGCATCATAGGCAAGCGTGGCCGATCCTACTCGGCCAAAACTTCCGCCAACGACTCCTCATCTACAGGTGTCGCTAGCACTACTGGCGACGATTTCCTGGGAATCAGACCAGGTGGCGGCCGTATGACCTTCTTAGCAGGGGAGGCAGAAACGTTTTTGATAGAGCTAGCCGCGGATTTTGTGGATCCGGTTTCGCTCGCGGTTGCTATGCTGCTATCATCGGCACCTTCAACATGACGAGCGAGGCTAGATGATGCTGATTCCGGAACCGGGGTTTTTGATCCAGAGCTGAATTTATTCCAAAACCAAGAACCGACACCACGTTGCTGTTTGGGTGCAGCGGGTGGTGGCCTAGGCGAGTTTCCTCCGACAGAGGAAAGGAGAAGACGATTGTAAGTAGATGAGCTGTATCTTGCCGGCGAGTTCTGAGCGGTTACGGGGGTCATAATCGCCTGCAACGAGCTGAATGCATTGGAAGATGATGAAATCGATATCGGCGCCCGTTCTCCCTTCGGTGTCATGAAGATATCGATAGGAGCAGTCTCTGGAGCCAAAAGAGATTCGTGGGAGCTAGAGCGGACAAGTCTTCGTCCTGGGATAGTAGTAGCAAGGAATGGAGAAGGGGTGCTGAGTTCAAAAACATCCGCGATATCGGATGGCTCCTCTTCTTCATTTTGCGGCGTGATATCGGCATGAAACTGAGGCGAGTCTTCAGAAACAGCTGGCTCAATTTCCTCTGTTGGTGAAACATCACCCACAGACTCGCCGGGAGCATGAACATCCGGGAATTCTTCTTCGTCTAATGCTCCAAATGGTGGTGGGTTGAAGTTAGAATGCTTCCGTCCGTGGCTCCTCTTCTTTTCCGTCGGGATCGGACTGATTGGCGTTCCCGTCCCCAAAGACCCAGCACTAGTAGGTCTCGAGTCGTCAATGGTGAAACTGCGATCAAAGATGGAGGAATCCCGGTAAGTTGAAGGAGCGGTTTCCGAAACAACGGTGTTTGGGACCGACGATGTGCGAGTATGACCGCCAAATGCACTCGATTGAATGGAAGATCGCTTTGAAGTGGGTGTGGTTTGCTCAAAGGCGGTCCAAACAGGAGGAGGTTTGGGACTTGACGGAGTGGAGGTCTTGCCCCCTTTAGACCTTCTCTTGACTTTACGAACGCTGCCCTTCTCCTTCGGCGTCAATACATGGTGGTGATGATGAACGTGCAGCTCTTGTGACAGTTTTCGGTATCCATCAAATTCGTATGAAAGCGGAGACCGGCCGAGTTCTGTTGGTTCCGGTCTCTGGGTGAGCAGGACTTGTTCTCTCAAAGCTCCAATCTCGTCTTGGGCAACCATGAGCATCTGACGCAATTCAGCGGTTCCAGCCTGTAATTGCTGGTTGTCTTGAAGAATCTCCTTCATAAAATTTGAGATCGCTGCGCCTTCCATTTTCGATGCCGGGAAGTGGAGTTCTCTGATGGATTTCCTGGATGATATCTTGCTGGCGAGTTTTTGAGTTCTGACCTTCTCTTGCATGTACTCTGTCTCCAACTTGCTATATTCCTCCTGTAGGTCGGCGACCTGTCGTTCGGCTTTCTGCCATCGTGCGGCAGCATTGCGTTCGTCTTCTAGTGTGATTGATAGATTTCTCCTCAGGTCTTCCTGTTCGGTCTCTAGAACGCTGAGTTGAGCTTCTAGGATTTCGGCACGAGCAGCCCGAGCGCTGACACGGTCGAGTTCGGCTCTGGTGTCATCAATGTCTGCGGTCAGTTCTCTGACCTTCGTGTCGGCCTGGGCCACCGACTCATTCAATGTCTCAAGTGTCTATGCAACACATTCCACAATGTTAGCCTCTTTGTTTTCCTATTCGATGCATACATGCATTGTTCGGTTCTCCTGCACGACGACGACATGTCGCAGGCCGAGGAATGCAGAAGATATATGGAACATTCGAATGGGAAAGACTCACGCTCAAGAGATCCCGATTACGATCTATGGACAAGGTGTTTTGGATTTCCAGGTGTTTATTTTGTTCTTCGAGTTTGCTGATTTTCGAAGCCATCTCGGACCGAATCTTCTCGGCCTCATCAGCTTGTCGTAGGAGAGCCTGGAAGAGGATTGAAGGCATGGTTAGTCCCGCCGGTCTACTTAAGTTTGGGTCTCGGAACCGCATCGTGAAAGAGAGAGCTCATCTCATCTCATCGCAGAAGCTTAGACAATGAGGCTCCTCGCTCCTTCTCGATTTGATGAACACAAACTGAAAATTTCAACATAAAAAAAAAATAAAATAAATTCAAGACAACGGAAACAGAAGGGGAGGAGTGGGAGTATTTTTGTTTACTGGTTGGAGAGGGGTTTAACAATAATAATCAACTACCCCGCGACCACGGGCATCCATGGCAGCGGGATAATGGACCGCAATTTCTGGTTGAGTTAAAGGTTGTTTATACCAGAAAGGTAAACAACGGCTGGAGGGGAACGGCAATATTCGCTTGAAAAGTTGATAATGGCTTTGGAAGGTGGGCTGGAAAGGGCCAAAACGGCTTTTTCCAAGTTGGATTGGGTGGGCAAGAAATTAAAATATATCAAAGAGAACAACCGGAGAAAGAAAATGGAGGTGAAGAAAAGGGCGGGCCACAGCCCTATTCTCTTTCTCCTTTGCTAATATGCAAAGTAAGAGGAAAAGGAAGCGACGTCAGAAAAGAAATAAAACGGGAAAGAAAACACCCAACAGCTGGTCATGCAATCCGTAAGATTAATTTCGGATTTTTGGTGGGAAGCCAAAGAACAGAACCATGCCTGACGATATTCAGGAACCAATTCAAACGAGCATGACTATGGCTTCATCGGGCATAGTCATTCTGAACAGGCTAGCAGAAAAATATGTGATGGGACGAAGCGACATGCATGCAGAGAAACAGACACCACCTCTGCACCAATCTCAGAACAAGCCATGCGTCCTCTTCCCTTCTTCCTCTCTCAGCCTGCAGCAGACCCCCCATCGGACCTGGCTATTCGTATCGAATCGCATCGATACAATTAGACCGGGCTCGTTTTCCTCGGTCTCGCTATTTTGTGTCTTGTTGAGCAAACAGACACTAGCAGACTCGGAGGGGGAACGGCGAACCATGGCGAAATGCACAGGAAATTAAACTCTCCTCTTAGCCGTCACGAATGGGGCAGGACCTGTCGCACAGCAAATTTCTCTTCCCAGCCAAGAGGAAAAGAAAAGCGAGCTCGGAAAAATAGAAGAACGAAATATGTTCGAGAAATAATTGCTTGCGAAAAAAGAACGGAGGAAGAAAAATAGAAAAACGTTGAAATCCAATCGATTATGCACGAATGAGAGAGAGTATGCAAGCTGCACGACCGCTGCAGACGACTGGAATGCTGCTCAGTCGGTCGCTTGGGATTGCAAAATGCAAATGAATCAGGACAACCAATTGACGATGTCTATTAAAAACTTACCTGTCCTAACTGAGCTGCTGTCTGCAGATTCTCCTCAAGTTCCGATAGCACAGAAACGTTCTTGACCCTAGCTTCGCAACTCTTCTGGCCGCAACAGCAGTGGACCTCGTGCGCCGGACTGGCAGCTCTATCCCCAACGTCCGCCGCTGAAGAAACAGCTCCACTACCACGGCCGTCGAATGAGGATGCAGTCGAAGTGTTGTAGGTTGAAGAATAGTGTCTTTCGCGATCGAGGAGGATGTTTCTGGTGTATTCGGTGATGGCGTCCAAGCTGGTTCGGTCGGTAAAATTGCGAGAGTGAATGATTCTTCGAGGACCGCTGGGTGATGACATGACTACTTTTTTGATATAGACCTCACCCAGAGAAAATAATCTCCAATCTCCGTCCTACCTTTCCCCTTCTACCTCTTTTCCTCTAACTTGAATTTCTCAACGGCGACAGCGACGGCGACGGCGACGCGCGGTCGTTAACCGTGGCGGGTGTTTACTGGTGACTCTTTCTTGTGTCGATGTCGGGTGTGCGACAAGTGCGACTGGATCGTTTCTGTGTTTCCCCGAGATATACTTCTGTATAACTCGAGGCTCGTGTGCGCTTTTTTAGAGTATTGCCGTGGGAACTGGTGGACAGGAGCTGTAGCTGGACCGACCGACAGCTATGCTTCTGTCCCGGCGGACTGGATTTTTGCGGCGGCCTTTTATCTGGTCGGTTGGGAGACGAGGAGCGATCAGAGCTATTGATGAGCTACAAAGCAAGGGCGCTGGCTGCTGAGAGGGAGGATTGGGGAATGTCGTAATTCTGCAGCGCAGCTCAGGCGGGCACGTGTAATCAGAGGCAAACTGCACAACCTCCTCTTCTTCTTCCTCCCCAGCGCAGGATCGGATCAAAAATAACCTGAATGTAAGAGTGGACTGGAATAGAACAATAGACTTGGTGAAGACGGTCGGAAGGAGTCTTGAATTGAAAATTTCGAATTTGTTTTTATCTATCACCCTTGAGATCTTTTTTCTTCTCAAGCTTTCCCTTGTTCCTGAGCTTGAAGATTAATAAGGTGGCTAGAACAAGCTACCCAGCTAGCAGCTCCTGTGCCTGGGAAAAAGGGTGCGATGGTTTTGGCGCGGTCGGTAAACAATCCGGTCCCAAATCGGTATGTCGGAAATTTTAGAGAGCAACTTAAGACAAGAGCTGCTGCTTTTCCTCTTTCCTTTGAGACCAGGGGCAGCTTTGTGCGAAGGAGAAGAAGGTAATGATATTTTAAATATTTTTGAGAGCATCCCTATGTATTTGGCAACAAAGTACATGTACCCTTCTTATAAGCGGATGGTCCTGCAGCGGGCTCGTTTGCGATGGTTCCAAGTGCAGCTTTACTCAGCACGAGCTGCGTCATCATGCTATGTATTTGATACCGCTGCCTTCTATTGGCCAAAGAAGAAGAGGAGGTTGTTTATTTGTGAATCGATATGTTCACATGTGCACGAGCTGCTCGACTGGAAACGGACCAGTGGCGATGGGGAGTTTCATGCATTATGCGGTGGGTTTTTGTTTACAAAAACCGTGAAATCCAACTGGCTGGTCGGCTGGTCGCTGTGTCGATGTGATGAGTGTTGAGATACATGATACATGCCAGTCACAGTCACCTTCATCACAGACAGGCAAATGTTGACATGCGAGATACGATACGGGAAGGACAGCTGGCATGGCGTCGGCCATCTGCATCTGAAGGGTTCCGTTCTTTTTGGCTGTATAGCCGTTAGAAGCTCATCCGATGCAGGTTCGAACGTTCCATCACAGCGAAAATAAAGCCTGTAACTCCAACCTAAACACCGCACCACAGACCCGAACCCGATTGGTCGCGCATTTCATTCGGGTTCTTTGAGATCTCAACGCCTCGGACCGCATTTTGCATTGTGTCACCAAAAATATTCAAGCCTCTACTCTCATTAAATAGCAGTATAATTGATCAAGATTGATCTTGCTACCATCTTGGCAAATCTGTCGTCGGGATTTTAGATCTCACGAATATTCTCTCGGCACACAGCCATGAACGCCATGCCATCTAGACCATTGATATGACCATATTATAACCCCTTTGAATACAATATCACCGCGACTGCCAAGTAGACTCGGGACTGCCAAGTCGCACAAGAAAGAGCTCCCCATGTCATCCAGTTCATCCGGGGGCTGAATTTTTGATTGACTGTCACTATATCCCCCGTTGCATGCAGTCAAAAGATCGATGTTTGGAGGCCAAAGCCGCAAGAAAGCCTTCCCGGTCGCCTGCCCTTAATTTCGCTTCATGAAAGTCGCCCACTCTCCTTTAAGCTTCTTTTCGATCGCATGGCCTTATTGGCTCGCTGGGCATTTTCACACTCATTGGCTCCCCCTCCTATAACGTGATCACAAGTGAACTGCATACTATATGTAAGCTTGAGCATCGCCCTCCCATGTAGCAAAGTTACCCATCCCGACACAGCGACGGTTCTCTGTAGTGCTACATATCCGAGGTATAGGGACAGTACTATAATCGCAGTACCTTTTCTGCGTCCACTCATTCGCGCTGACAAGCGTTCTGATTCGTTCCTTCCTTGAGACCTTTGCCAGTTCATCCACTCCTTTATTTTCCATTTCGACATTCTTCCCAGTCGGCCGACGATTTAACCATCCGATCGACCCTTTCTCGCTTTTTCGATCGCACCTTCTCATTCTTTCTCTTTTCGCGAATTCTGCGCTGTGTTCGATCTTCCCTAGCTTGGAAGTCATTCCCTGGAATTCCACTCTTCAGCCCCCCTTGGTCTTTCCCGAAGCCTAGTTGAACAGCGACGGAGTCGAATACGAGGTTGTTGGAAAACTAAAAAATCGGGATTTGAAAAGAGGCAGCGGCGGCTTGTCTCTCGTTTGCAATACAATACCGAAACCGACAAATCGATAATCAGATCTGACAGAATCCTTCACTAAACTTTAATATATTTCAGAGGCGATACCCTAGTTTTTGCGTAAGTGCAACATTACATTTTCTTTGATAATCACCTTTGCATTGGGAGAACCCCAAGTTAGCCCTGTGGAGTACCTCATCGCAGAGAAATATTGCCGACTTGGTCCGCAATTCTTGCATCTGCATCGCCACTGCCAATGTGCTAGCTGTTTGCCCCTTCCCCCATCTACCAGTGGAGTGCACTATCTCGTATTCTCCCTCTTATTCCCGTTGGCACCCAAGCATTTTCCCGACATGACAGCATCATGTTGATTTCATCGATCGGTGTAACTCGATTCATGACGCCCGTTCTTTGACGGATTTTGCGTTACCCGGACCTTGCATGCATGCGCGCACGCTTTCGTCCAAACCTTTTATATAAACCTGCCCTCTCCAGCTTTTTTTTATTTCTTTATTCTTTCAGCCTTACTTTTGCCTTGAACGACACGAGTAAGTTCCTAGGATAAGAAAGAATCCAAAAAAGCATAATCGCAAAAGTTCCCGCGATTGGTGGTGTTTCCGTGCGTTTCAAAGCATAACATCACTCTGCATAAATACAACATTTTGACACTCTCCCCCTTCACTGCACTCACCCACCAGTCAATCAACCACCCAAACAAACCAACAGTACAGGGACCCCCCCACACCGGTCTCAGGTTTAATATATTTGTACAACGTATATATAACAAACTAGCTAACACTCTCCTTTTTCTTAAATACCTTTTAGCAAATCTTTTGCCTCTCTCTTTTTTTCAAAAAAAATCACCGTATATCAGTAACCTGAGAGTACTATATCCATAGTATCTCAGCACGCTCACTTGCATCAAAAAAAATGAAATACACTACAATCCAGGCCGCCTCGACGGCACTCCTTCTCACATTCCTCACCAACCTTCCCGTCACATCGGCAGTCGATGCCATCGCTCCGGTCCACGCCAGAGCGGTGCTACACCACCCCCACGCACCCGCCGATGCCGAACAAATCGCAAAACGGGTCCATTTCAATAAGGAGAAACGCGCGGTGGCTCACCCAGACCTCACACAAGATCCCGAAGATGTCGCGCAACGTGTGCATTTCGGGGCTAAACAAAAGCGAGATTTAATGCGACTTGAAGAACGAGCAAACGACGGGCTAGAATTCTTAGACGAAGAATACGAGAGGAGATCAGTAGAAGATTCTGATTCGATCCACATCTTCAAACCTCTGGAGAAACGAAAGGGCGGTGGCGGCGGTGGAGGTGGTGGTAAGGGAGGTGGTGGCGGCGGAGGTGGTAAATCTGGTGGAAGCAGCGGAGGTAAGTCCAGCAGTGGTGGTAAGACACCTAGTGGTGGAAGTAGTAAACCCTCTTCAAATGGGAAGAAGACAAGTAGTAAGACTTCTTACTCTTCAGGTTCCTCCGGTGGAAAATCTTCTGGCGGGAGCTCTAGCAGCAAAGGCTACAAAACTTATAGCGGGGGCAGATACGGTGGTGGCTCTACTACTGGGTAAGCTCATATCCCTCTATCCTCCCACTTTTGGAGTTGATAAGTTATGAAATGTTAACGTCATTTACGCGGATGTAGATATAAAGCTGGAGGCAAATCCCCGCTAGGACTGGTTCCATTCTTGCTCCCCCTCGCCGCAGTCGCCTTGATCTTCCCAGGACTCTGGCTCTACTCTGTCTACAGCTACCATTACAACACGGCATATCAATACTACAACACCACGATCAACCAGCTCCAGAACGTCTCGGTCCAGTGTCTATGCATGCAATACTCGGACTGCTCGTGCGATGATAACGGGAACACGACATACCTCAGCGACTTGGTCGCGCTGAACCAATCCAACACGACGGTCTTTGCAACAGTCGACGGAGTGTGGACTCTTCTCATCAACGGAACCGTGGAGAACGGTACTGGTATCGCTTCCGGGACATCGTTAAATTCGGCGCCTAGTCTGAATCTCCTCGGGTATATCTGGATGGTCGGTGTTGCGGTCTACCTCGCCTACTCAATGTAAAAAGGACGACAATGGCGATGAATTAATTATCCCGGGAATGAGTGAATAGATGTAGCTATAATACGTGCGCCTGCTAACCAAGATGAGGTTTGTGGTGTCCTTTTTCGTTTCGTAGTTTCGATTCTTGCTCGTTGAGGTTATATGGCTGGGCTGGGACGCGATGACCGTTCCGTTTGAGCTTTTCAATGAGGTTGCTCGTTCTTTCTATTCGTTGGTGGTGGAATTGTGTATTCGCGTGAGGTATAACTTTTTTTAATCGCGTGTATGATACCTTTTTTTCTCTTCGATTCTTCTGTTGTTCGAACAGATTATACTTTTATTTTTCACGAATTAAGGCTTGGTTGTATTTCAGTTTTTATATGAGCGATCGCGATGGTTATTTTTACTTTTTCAATATTTTCTAGCTTGGAGGTATCTTTTTGCATGGTTTATACTGCGGTATTTTTTACTTTTATTTTTTAAAGCCGCAGGGATGATGAAGGATTGATTATTTTACTCTTTTATATCACCACTTAGTATATATTGTGTCGATGAAGCCTACATATCCCACCGTCCATTATCAGTATTGTAATTAAACGTGTTCTCCTTCAACTATATTTATATCGGAAGATATATATATTGCGAGTATCGGTTCCAACTTTATTGTATTACATATTATATCTTCAATTGAGAAGGTTGTGACGTGATAAGTACGGCTTCTGTGCGGCTTTTTTTTTATTTCCGTTTCCTGTGGGAAATAAGCTTAAATCGAGGAACCCACCACCCCATCCATCCGGATTGATGTCATACGAAGGTTTTCTGTGTGCCCTTGTCGTGAGAAATATGGCGTCAAGGGGTCCCTGCACGCCAGTCCCGGTTTTGGCCAATCGGGAACGCCAATCAACGCAAGTGGAACGGATGACGATGCATATACTCCCATATATATTCGACTTTGAGATGAAGATGAAGTTGCTGTTCAAATATGATACGAAGTGATATGAGAGGAAGAACGGTATAGAGTTGATTGAAGTATAATTAACTAGCAAACGGATAGAGTTATATGGTGCCCGACTTCAGGCATGATATAAGAATTGTGGTGTTGCAAAATGTTGGAAATACCAGCTTGGGCTCGCGTGACGTAATGTACCGTCGACGGGTTGACGAGCCAGAACATTCCTGGCGTGTGCAGACAGACAGCCAGTCATGGCAGACAGACAGGGCCAATGACCGGCAGAGGCTGGTCGGACGACATCATCGGGCGTACTCGCAGCAGCAGCAGCAGCAGTACACTCACTAATTCCCCGCGCTTTAAATACTCCCAGCTCTCCCCGCAGTTACTTCCACCTCCTCCCCTCTTCACCCTTCATCCCACCCTTCAACAAAGTACCACCACTACCACCACCATAACCAGCAAACATTATCCACCTCTTTAAAGTTTAAAAATCACACTTATCGTACTTGAAAAGTACTCACTTGCTCACCAGCTCTCCAAACCTTTCTAAAGAAAACCACCCCTCGGAAGATTTTATTAAATTGCAAAAATGCGCGGAGGCACTAGCGTCAACAAGGTCATCCTCAAAAAGGACACTGACGACTTCATCGTCCTCGTAGATGATAAAGATGCCCTGCAGAAGTGGAAGAAGGATTCTTCGGTACCCCTCGCCCAGGTCGTCGGCGCGTTCAAAGTCTACACCACCCGCGGGTATGTTTCTTTTCCCATCACCCCTCCCCTTCTTCCTCTCACACCACCTCCACACCACCTCTAGTAGTAACACATCATTATAACCACACCTCTGCATTTATAACCATTTCGGTACCAATCATATGTATGCCCTATTTTCCGTGAATGTTAGCTAACATTGTCTATGGTTATGGATAAAAACAGCGGAGGTTCCCAAGGCGGAATGGACACAGCTCCCAAAGCTCTCCTCGAAAGTGCATTCGGCAGCAAGAACGAAGACGACGTAATCAAGACCATCCTGACAGAAGGAAACCTGCAAGTCTCAGACGTACGTCTCATAATACCCCACACATACACACCCTAATGGCTCTGTAGGTATCTGGTATACTAATCATGATTACATAGACACCAACCCGTGAATCCTCGACGAACGATTCGAAGGGCAGCATGGCAAACCATAGGTAGATCTAACTTTCTTTTTTTTTATTCATATATCCGTTCTATTCCGTCCATTGAATGGAGTGAATGGGAAAAGATGATGGTTGGATAGATAGATCGTTGTCTAGTAACAAGAATAAAGAATAAAAAAATAACAACTTGGAATATACGATTGGAAACTACAATTGCTTCTTTGTTGTATTTCGATAAATGAATGGATCGATTCCTCTATCAATCGAGAACTACCAAACGTAAACCGTTATTGCACACTCTTCTGTCGTGCTATAAAAGATAAAAGTGGACGCATATGACATACTTCTACTATAATATCCATAGTAGTCCAATCAATTAAGAATAAAGATCTTTCGACATTGAATATTATCGTGACACAGTTCCTTCAATTGATATATCCAGCCTAATATACATGAAAAATCATCTCGCACACGCCCACCACATTAAGAAACAAAAAAAGATACTTGAGTAAAAGAAAAACATTAGAAAATTCTTCCACGTAATATAGGTCCACGATCTAACCTTTGTAAATACACAACACGACCCTTCTCTTAAAAAAAAATCATCTCATCCCTCTGAAAGCTTGAGATGCGAAAAAGTCATTCATATCCTGCCCTCCCAATCCGTTATTCGAAAGACTGGCATCCCGCTGATTCTTCGCCGCATCGATCTTTCCTTGCTATTAAGCCAAAATATATTAGTATCTCATCTACAAAAAATAAAACCCGGCCATTATAGGGAAAGGGGGGAAAACATACCAAATTATTCGACCGAACATCAATCTCTTGTAACGCGCCCAAATGGTTGTTAAGAATCTTAACAATCGTAGCAAGCTATAAATTATCACCAAAATTAGTTTACTTTACCGATGCATATTTGACGTTCAAGGGAATTCTTACCGGATCCTCAGCACTACTGGTCTTATTGATCGTATTAGTAGCATTATTGATATCAGTAATAATGCTACCCAAGTTCTTGCTCATAATATCAAGCTGCTTATCCAACTTCTCCGCCAACAGGTACGACTTCTCCCTCTCCTGATCGGCGGGTTGCATGCCCTCTGGTCCGCCAATTTGAGTCTGGAAGATATCGTCAACCTGTTTCTCATACAACTCGAGCGCCGCAGCGAGCTCGTCTTGTTGTCCGACAACATAGTCCAAAGCCTTGTTGATATCCTCCTGCTTCTTGGTCGCCTTGATTGTTTCAGAGTGCAGTTCTACCAGCTTGTCGCCATTGACAACGAGCATGTTATCCCACTTAGCGATAGATTCGGCTTGCTTGTTGAATTCTGCAGTGTACTTGTCCAGATCTGATGTCCAGCGGGTGATCATTTCATCGAGAGATTTGTTCTTCAAGCGTGATGATGGTTGCGCTGGGTTGGAACTAAGGACTGGCTGTGATGTCGTCGAACCTGTTGCGGTCGTCGCTGTCGATGGCTTGCTTGCATCGGTAGATGTGGCTGCTGGGATAGTTGGTTTTGCGCCGAATAGAGATGCGGGAGCTGCTGTCGCAGATGCTGGAGTGGTGACTGCAGCGGATGCAGGCGCGGCAGAAGAGGCGGCTCCGAAAAGAGTACCTCCAGCGGCTGGTGTGGTAGTTGCGGGCGTAGTCGGTTTGTCCGTTGGTTTAGCTCCAAACATTGAAGGAGCAGCGGTAGATGAAGGGGTGGTAGCAGAAGCGGCTGCTGTGGTCGCTGGAGCCGCCCCAAAAAGAGAGCCGGGCTGTGCTGCAGATGAGGTTGCCGATGGTGTCGCACCGAACAGATTGGCAGCTGGCGGTTTGGTTGCGGTTGCTGAGGTGGGTGTACCTGCACCGAAAAGACTGCCGGGACCTTTGAAAGAGTTAGTTATCAATGCAGGTGTTTGAGTCAGTGGAGGGATAGGTATCTTACCCGCTGGAGCGGTACTGCCCGTCCCTGCACTGAACAAGTTTCCGGCAGGTTTTGTGGTAGTTGAACCAAAGGGATTGCTGGCTAGAGTGGCGGGTTTGGCATCAGTGGTGGCTGATGGTTGCGTGGTAGCGGCCGATTGTGCACCGAATAGGTTGGGTTTTGGCGTCTCAGCAGCGGGAGTAGTAGCTGTTGCTCCAAACAAATTGGCGGGTTTCTGAGGCTCGGGAATAGGAATCGCAGTTTTGGATAAGTCTGCCCCGCTGAAAAGGCTGCTAGCGGTGGGCTTAGGATCCGATGGCTTTGCACCAAAGATAGCACTGGGAGTAGCAGTCCCGGAGGGAGCATTTGCTTGCGATCCGAACAAGTTACCGGCAGAGCTTCCACCAAAGATATTTCCAGCAGGAGTGGCTGTACCCGAAGGTGCAGGAGTTCCTGGCTTCGTATTTCCAAACAATGACGCCGAGGTAGTCGTTGATGTCCCAAAGAGGGATGGAGTAGCCCCTGGTTTTGAGGCATCAACAGCTGGAGCTGAACCGGTTGGTTGTGACCCGAACATGGAGCTACCACCTGGAGTAGCGGCACCACTGGATCCAGCGCTGAAAAGATTGCTTGCCGTGCCAGATGGAGTTGCGCCCGGCTTGGTTGCTGCAGAACCGAAAAGAGAGCTGCTCGAGGTACCACCGAACAGCCCACTACCAGGCTTGGTGGAGTCTGTAGGAGCAGCACCCGTAGATGCCCCAAATATGTTACCACCGCTTAAATTCGCTGGTGGAGGGGCAGCTGGGGTCGTCGATGCTGAGAACATATTTCCTCCAGCGAACAATCCTTTGTTGGGAGCTGGAGTAGAAGATCCGAACAAGGTGGAACCACTATTTCCAGACTGGGTCGGAGTAGCAGAACCAGCTGGAGTTGCAACTTGCGTAGATTGTGTAGAACCAAAGCTAAAATTGGGAGTAGGTTTAGGACCTGTTGCGGACGCGCCACCGAATAAGGGATTTGAAGAGCTGGTCGGGGTGTTCGTGCCGGGAGTATTCGATCCAAACAAGCTGCTCGTCGTCGTTGATTTCCCAAAAATGCTGCCGCCAGAGGCTGCGGGAGTGGTACTACCGAAAAGACCACCACTGCTTTGAGTGCTTTGTGTAGGTGTATCAGCCCCTTGGGTTCCAAACAAGCTGCTACCAGTCTTGCCGCTAGCAGTGGGTGTGTTTCCAAATATGCTGCCTCCCGAGGTTGATGTTGTGCTGGTGCCAAAGATGCTGCTCCCTCCTCCGGTGCCGAAGATGCTCCCGCCAGAGCCTTGGTTGCCAGACATGGTGGATTAAAGGGCGATTAAAGGACGCGTGGTTGATAGAAAGGAATGTTGTTGCAGATTTTCGCAGTCTGCGCGTTCCAGAAATTGGCGATCGCGACTGTTGGTTGTTGGTTGTCGCAGGAAACGAGACACCGAGCCTGGGCGAGCTATGGTTCTTTGAGCCTGCGCGTACTGCTAGGTTGCGATCTCGTCTTTTATTGTCGCAGAGCGATGCAATGTAGTAGGGATGGCGGCGACAATGGTGAAGGGAGAGTCGTCGTCTTGTTATACGCTGGCGATGGGAGGATGAGTTGAGGTGAGGTTGAGTTCAGGTTGGCTGCGCAGGCAGGATCTAACTGGCTGGCGAAACACCCACCAAACGCGACAGCGCCGAATCTGTGGCAACTGGGTCACTCCGCAGGATCTCGGCTCGTTTTTATTTTTATGCAATATTACTTAAGTATATACTTATATATATATTGTGCTTGAATTTAGATTCAACTGCTCATTCGGATGCCAGTTTCAGTACTTGATTACTTAGTTAAATAATCAATGTTCATTATTGCATACTTAAGTAGCTCCATGTTACTTCTATATAAACATTGTCTCAGATACTTGAATACTTTTTATATTCAAGTAGCCGAAATGAAATTTAGGCGTCTAGGGTTTGCAGCGTGATAAAAATGCTAGAAATACCTTCATATGAGTCCAGAAAACAGATAACTCCAACCCAATGCCTGCTCCAAAATACTTCTTACTTATGATATTGACATAAATTATGACTTTGCCTTTTTCGCAGCTGATCTATCTTGCTTCCTCTTTGCTATCACTCTTCCGATAGCATCCCTTAGTTCGGGTTCAGATTCAATTCTCCTCTCCACCAGCCAATCCGCCATTTTCATCTTCAAATCTCGATCCACAGTTCCATCTTCCTTCATAAACGGCGCCAATTCGATATCAGCGGTTGCTTTCGCCTCGCCCCTCAAAGCCATGGTGAGGCCCATCAATCGATCTAATTGTTCCGAATACATGGTTTCTGACGGCTTATCTCTTCTCTCCTGGAACAGCGGGGCTAACTGCGAGATTGCAATGATGGCGGAAAACAGAATCTGCTGAGCTAGCGCCACCTGCTCAAACGGCAATAAAGTCCGGCGAGTTATGAAGTAGAGAATATCGGTCGAATAGAGGAGATAAGGCCGTGATACTGAAGCCCAGTCAAAGATACACATGCAACCTAAAGAAAAGAAACGCCACTATATTTATGTCCCAAAAGTTAACTGACGATGCCAAACATATAAAGAGAAGATAAAATTTCATACGTATTTTCCAAACTCTAGTACACCAAGTGTTGCGAGACCAACTAGGACAATAAGACTGGCGATATAATTTGGCAGTTTGACTTTTGCTGCATGGACGACGAAATCGTAACTGGTTTTGCAAAGAATCCAGTCCGGTAATGTCATGGCCGGTCCGAGTCTCTCATATGCGAATCGTTTGACAGGGTCGGATAGCACGTCATAGGCAACCTTATACTTGAGAAAGATATGCTCCATACCCGGTCCCGCTTTGTCCGGATGAAACTTGACAGTCCTATATGCATAGATGTTAGCTCCAACATGACCATGGGAGCGTGGATTTGCCTCTCCATCACATACGCTTTCCGGAATTGCTTCTTTATCAAACGTTCGTCCGCATCGACGGGCACACCCAACAGTTGATAGAAGGTAGGCTCGCTGACGATATTGAGCCAACACTCGTACATTGTGAACATCAGGTATGCGCCTATGACGAAGCAGTAGATGTACTTGCGATCTCGCATATATCGCGGACTGCCGGGTGGGGGCATAGGATCGCCAGCGCGTGTGAAGAGGCGATATAGGAAGGACTGGATCCAGCCAGTGACCAACTAAACCGATTGAAAGCATGTTAGAATCGAGAGTGAGTTTAGATATTGCTAGAGAAGGGGAGGCTGACATTTGGGAGGAACATCCATCCGAGGAAAGAGCCAACGGGCCCCAAAGAGGACGCTGTCGCTGCAGCGGACGGCATTGTGGCGGGCAGGGAGGAATAGTGGGACGGTCTGATATGGGGATACGCGGATACGCGCAGGAGGCCAGCCAGACACTAGCGCAGTGTGACATCGACGTTGTTCATCGAAGCTATGTGTTGGAGCAACAACACAAAAGCTGTTTGATAATTTGATACTGCTTTATCTGGCTAGATCTTATCGATGCCCTAATTTATCACGTGGGATCTTGGCGGGCTCGAAGCGGAAGAGCAGTCCGAAATGTGTGGTTTGGGTGGATGATTCAACGTTTCTTGGCGCTGAGAAGCCCGCCCCAGCAAATTTGTCGAACGAACAGGAGCACGCATACAGCCAGTATTGGTCATATCGACATCCATCCAACCTTTGCAACCTCCTCCCATCGCCAATTTTACATACTCCCCTTTCCGACCAGAAAGACGACGACGAGTGTTATCCTCATCGACCTAATCTTTTTTCAACATGGCTGACTCAATCACGGTATGTCACTATCTACGGCCTTCTCGATAATTTTGCCGCGGTCGAGTCTGGAAGTCGAAGGATGATAGGTCTAATTATAGTGGGCGAATAGGTTCGAACTCGCAAGTTCATTCGAAACCCTCTTCTCCAGAGGAAACAGATGGTCGTGTAGGTTCCACTTTCATCATTTTTCATCGAGATACATCGAATATCTGAGGCGCGATCGAAATATTTCCCGACAGCATGACGGACGAGTTGCTAGTATATTTGGATGGGAACAGAAGAGCAGGATCGACTTCTGGCGGGAACTCATACCATGGATGAAGCATTAAATGAATACTATATTGCATATCATACCGTCATGCTGTTGGATGTATTTCGAGATAAGAGGAGGATACATGCGAACACTCAGATACAGGCTTATATTGGAACACCGACAGCTGACAATACTCCCCTATTTGCAGTGACGTCCTCCATCCTGGTCTCCCAAACATCTCCAAGTCCGACCTCCGTGAAAAGATTGGAAAGATCTACAAGGCCGACTCCGCAACTGTCTCCGTCTTTGGTCTGCGAACACAATATGGTGGTGGCAAGACTACTGGTTTCGCCCTCATCTACGACTCGGTAGACTCCATGAAGAAGTTCGAGCCACACTACAGACTGGTTAGATACGCGATGGCTACCAAGATCGAGAAGGCCAGCAGACAGCAACGTAAGTTCTTTGTGGAAGATATCATATACAATATGCTATAACGGTCCGCTGACACCCCATCCAGGCAAACAACGAAAGAACAGAATGAAGGAAGTGAGGGGTACCGCAAAGAACAAGGCGGCAACCAAGGACAAGAAGAAGAAATAAACGTATTTCCTCTGCTCTTGTTCTGTTTGTCGATCCGTGTACTTTTTATTTTTCGCTCATGTTTTCGCTTTTTTATATACATTTTTTATTACGGCGAATCTCATCCGGTCTCCTTTTTCTTTTTATTACTCACTCGGGTTGTCTTCCAAATTTTATCAACAGGAAGGGATAAAAACCATCGATTGCTCGATTGTGTTTTATATACAGCTGTGTCACGATAACGTCCTACTCATAATCTCGACGAAGCGGGGTCTTTTCTTTGTTTCATCGTCATTTTTTCATCATCATCACAACCTCACCGCCCGAGATGCTTATCTTACTCATGCCTCTACTACGATTACCCCTCATCATTCACGTCTTGTGTATATCACCTCGATGAAAACTAAAAATATGATCTATTTACGAGGAACGCTCAAATATGTGATCCGTAAATTTCTCTCACATTAAGATCTCGTATATACATATCCCGTGCATATCCCATACAAGGTTCAGGTACTTGGTTCCTCGATACTAGTATACTCCAAGTCGAATGGTGTAAATACGAATCGCGGTGTCGCTCCCATAATACCACAGCCGTCGAAGGTCGGAATTAATCTCATTCATAGAGAACCCTAGTTCTGCGGTCTTTAAATGAGATTCGAACTCCTCAATCGTATCTTCATTCCTAACAGTGGCAGATATGATAGCATATGCCCCTCGCTCCACATTATTTTTGAGAAGCTTTTTCAGAGTGAACACTAGATCGGATAGATCTCGACTGTCGTAAGTTATATCCCCACCGATAATGATATCCCATAGATCCGAATAAATGAAACTATCTTCTTGACTAGTGCCCCAGAATAACTGGGAAACAGATATATTGTTTGCGCATTTGTTTAGGGTTATGTTAGTTCGGATGGCCTCGCAGACAAACTCAGATCCATCTGTGGCTAGTACATGTTTCGCCTGTAATTTGGACAGCAAGATGGAGGTAAATGCCGTGCCGGCACCGAGTTCGAGAACTGTATGGTTTCTAAAAGATTTCACCGGTGAGGCAGAGGAGAGAAAGTACTCTCCAAGAGCCAAAGCAGCTTCCCAGGTTCTCGAACCGGTGTGTCCATTTGCTGAGAGAAGGGATCTCCGTTCCGAGACGACAATTTGTGGATCTCCTTCATAAGTAAAGCCATCGGTAGAGGGTAGTAGATAAGTTGTATAAGTTGGTTTTGTGATATCATCAAGAGATTCAGGCTGCGAAAGCAGAGCAGAGTAGAGGATGAGAATGTCATCATAGATTTCCTTATATTGGAAAATTCGATATCAGCGATGCTCGCTGGATAGTGCATAAATGTATGCACAATAATCATAAGTAAATAGTATGACATACACCATCATCGCCTATCTTCTTCTGCAGACTTTCAATCATTGATTTGAGGAACTGCCTTCTGTATAAACCGGCCGGGTGGTATGCTGTTGCATCTTTGCGGAGAACTGTGTTGTAGAGGCGGGTCTGGAAGTCCCAGTCTGCCTCAACGGATGAGAAGAGATTGTCGAATGGGATCTTGATTGCGGGAACCGACTGAAGATATGATGTCCTCAGTTGAAGTATAGCATCCTCATCTGTCGACATACTTACTGTGTCCCCCAGTTATTTCTGCAGCCGGCCAATCAGCGGTGGCTCCAATTGTCGCCTGAAGTTGAAGTTTCGGTTGGCGCACAGACCCGACCCCAAAAATTGTTTATTTGAGCATCAACGCGACCCGACCCGACCTGCTTCCCGCGCGCCTTCTTCACATCAGGCCTCCCTTTCCTTGCTCCCTCACCCCTCCTCCTCACCTCCTCACCTCTCTTAAACCTCCGTCTTTCTTCGCATCAGGCTCTCGCCTAATCGCTGCTTTTACCCGAGGAATGTCCCCTTCCTCTTCTTCCTTTAGATAATCCTCGTTCTTGACTCACAAGAACTTCGATCCAATCTCCATCTCCCCCCACCAACCGTCACAATGCGCCGCGTACGGCTTGTCATTAATCGCCCTGAAGTCCCCCAGGTGCGAATCCTGTGGCCGCTCGACGCTAAAATCTCACAAAACCCACGATATTCCGTCTTCGATCTCCTCACCGACATCAACGCCGTCTTCCCGCTCGATCATCACAACCACGGAGTCGAAGATTACGTCACCGAACATGTCGGGTGCGAATTACTACACTTTATGCCAATCGGAGAGTTGATTGGTGATAACGATGAACTCATGCACGTCAACTACCTAGCTCCTTCCTCGAGTATATCGTTTGCTAATTTGGTGCTCGGCTTTTATACAGTATCCGTCCGTTAACCGGTACCGAAACGAAAGAACATGTTAGAGGTGGAAGGCGACAGGTTAGCACGAATGGACGAAAGTTACAGGATGGTGTACCCATTGGCAGAAATTTCATAGCACCTGCGCCGGATCGTCCGCGAATAGAAGGTGGACGTCCTTCGAAGCGGAGGAAAACCTCTCGAGGGAATGCGGAAGACGAAGATGGTGATGATTTGGATATAGACGCATGGGGTCCCGTTGTTGGACAAGATTCTCGGAAGGCGATAGAATCGTCGGCGAGGAAATCCGCTGTAGGATCGAAGTCTGTTCATTTTGAGGAAGGGACTGATGCGAGTAGCTCTTTGAGTGCTCTTGTTCTCGCTGGTAATGATGACGAGGACGAAGGAGACGACGAGGAAGACGACGAGGACTTTGATCCTGATAATGAAGATGAGGACGAAGAGGATAGCGAATCAAATGAGGAGAAAGAGAACGATGAATCTGAAGATGAAGATGAAGATGACGAGTCTGATTCTCAGCTTGAACAGATATACGAAAGGATTGGGAAGGCTACGAAACCCAGAAAGAGATCGAGAAAAGTCGAAAGTTCCAGCAATTCGGAATCGGAATCAGATTCGTCGCCCGACGAAGCCTCTTCAGAAGAAGAATCTGAGGAAGAAGATATCCAAACCGTACAGACCAAGAAGGTCAAAGGAGTCAAAAAAGCGGAACAAGAATCAGATAGCTCCGATTCCAGCAGTTCGTCCGAGTCCGATGAATCCGATGATGAGTCGTATGCGGAGTTGTCAGATTCTGATTCAAGCGAATCATCGTCTGATTCCGACTCGAGCTCTGACGATTCGGAAGCTGAGCCTGAAGAGCTTCCCTCGACAACAAAACCAGAGGTAGCCAAAGCTCAGCCTACCTTACCGCCGGTAGTCGCAGCACCACAAGTTCCGCCATTCGAAGGAAATGCGAGTACAAAATCTAGAAACCAGAGACGCAGGGAATCCAAAGCTCTAGCAAAGCTCATAAAGAATCAAATGTTACCAGCCGGCTCAACTAAAGAGGATCTAAGAAAGTGGAGGGAAGAGCATGCTGCTAATGGCAACGGTGCTGGGCCCAATGTTCCTCTTAAAACCATTGTTGAGGAAAACATCACTTTAAAAGGCGAAGATGAAAACGGTGGCGAAGGTACACCTAAAAAGACGGATGCATTTTCTCAGGAAGGAACTGGATCGCCAGTTTATGTGCCTATGGAACCCTTGGATATTATCGTCGAACAAACCCAGGTCACCGTTGACGTCCCAGCTACCACTCCTTCACAATCCGAACCAGTCGCGCAAGACTCACAACCCGAAGAAGTCTCACCATCTTTGGCGGATACTCTAAAGCGTCGTCCGGTCGCTTCTGATGCGGCGAAACGCATGATACTGGGCGGGCTAGGTTTGAGAACACCTCGTAACCAAGCTGAAGACCAAAAGCTCAGAGAAGACTGGAAGAAGAAGAATGCCCAGTTTGTCGGCAATAAAAGCAAAGGCTTCCTCGAGACGATGGCCGGCAAGGAAGGCGTTCATTCTCGATTTGGTGACGATGGAGAGGCTGTCCCGGAAGAACAAGAAGATCCCGAAGCCTGGAAACAGAAGATACGGCTTTCCGCGGTCGAGTGCGATGAGGAGTATTATGATGCGAATAGACACAAGGTACCACAACCTTCGTTTCCATTTGACCAGCAGCAACTATGGAAACCAGAGTGGAATTCGTACAACACCAACTCAAAATCCAAAAAGAAGAAGAAGAAGAAGAACAAGCGTAAGCGAGAAGAGGAAGAACAATATCAACGGCATGAACAGGAGAACTGGGATGCTGGGTATTATGATGATTCTATGCAAA
Organism: Orbilia ellipsospora; assembly: GCA_036971675.1. Lineage (NCBI taxonomy): Eukaryota > Fungi > Ascomycota > Orbiliomycetes > Orbiliales > Orbiliaceae > Orbilia > Orbilia ellipsospora. The sequence goes on from JAVHJO010000006.1 coordinate 1,226,512, forward strand.
TTGATTCTGCCCAACGACCAGGGGAGGTGGAGCGAAGCACACAAGGCAAAGAAGAAATCGAAGACGATTTGCCACCGATTCCTGTCGACCTTCTAGAATATCCGGCATTGAAAATGCCCGTTCTTGTCGACTCGGTTGTCGTTTTCACGAAGTTTACTATGGATAATTACAGCCCTCTCATCCGACAGGTTACTGCTAAAATTCTCTCTGTGGATGGGACGAAAGTTAAGTTTCAACTAGCCAAACGGGATTCGCCTAAGGCTAAATACAATGAGGAAACGGGCGAACGAATATTCTCGCCGTTTCACATGCCGGGTATGGAGAATGAAGATGTGGAAAGAGGCATTGAGGAGCTCGAGTTTGAAGAAATGATGGAAGGAAGGGTTATAAAAGAAGGTATTTCGCCTGCTGAGAGCAAAGAGCCATCAGTCGAACATGAGAGTGAGCGAGTGCCGGAAACGATCTTTGAAAATGATAGTTTGGACAAGGTATGATCTAATAAATAGAAAATACCTTCCTTTTTTATAATGTTTTTGCATAGCGTAATGTACTATTTCTGATCAAAATTTCTTCCATTGAATTCAGGATAATATCAAGATCGAACCTGTTTCACAAGATGGACTTGAGGATATTCCCATGCATGAACCCGAGGATGATGCTGGCATTCTAGGTTCTGAAGACGTTGAACTCAGCTTTTCCGGGGTAGTGCATCAGCAATCGTCCAGTTTCGTTGAAGCGCCTTTCCAAACCAATGGATCTTGTGGCTACGGTCATACGGATACCGAAGATGAGATGGAGCAAGAGCAGGGCAACGATGTTGGACAAGAAGAACATGACGGCAATACTACGACGAACGAAGAATCTGGTATACATTTTGATCCTTCGGCTGTTAATATCACCCAATCAAGTACGGAAGCTCACAGATTCGATGATGTTTCATCGGAACCTTCCTTGCATGACGAGCCTCTACCGCCCTTGTCTAGCGAGCATGGAAGCACTCCTTTTCACACTGCCCCGGAGGTAAGGCAGACATCGGAGCTAGAAGAACCTGTCGTTCAGGTCCCGGGTACACCCACTCCGCAACCACCACTTTCACCGTCTATCAACTCGAGCAGAATCCATGATTGGGATAACTCGGTGGATATCTCAGCCTTCGACGCCGAGCGAGCTGATTTTATCTCCAAATGGGACAAGGTCAAAAAGGAGTGTCTTGATGATACTGACATCCTACGAGAGAGACTAAAACCCCTCCATCATCCCAACGACACCCAACCGGGAGACGACGATGCTAATAACATCAGCGTTGAAATATCGCCACCAACCTCGCCAAAACGCAGATTCGAACGCCTGAACACCCAAGAAGCATTAGAATCATCACCTGTCCCCGCTCCGCTCCAAGACATAACCGAACGTTCGACCTACGGCAACAATGTTGAAAACAACAGCGAGGTCCCGGAAGATAATCACAATGAGGACGAAGAGCCCGAGGATAGTGAGGATGATGAATCAAACATCGGATCCGGATCGGGCTACCCTGGTAATGACCAATCACCACCACCTGTTCCTCCTTTTGGTAGCGGCTTTTCTTCTTCTTGTCTTCAGAAATCTGACGGTACGATGAAGCGACGGCGAAAAACAGGTGTATTGTTTCGTAAGAAGCCGAGTATGGACAACAGCGAGTTTAAAAAACCATGGGCTATCAAGCGAGAGGATGAGAACGGTGACGACAACAATGATCCTATGATCAAGTACCCTCCCTATGAAGACGATTACGATGATTTTGCGATTCCGTCCACCATGCCTGTGCGGTCTTTGACGAGCGGTAAGGTGGCGTTCAGCGGGAGGAACGATGTCGTGCAGAATAACATGATGACCGCTGGATTTTCAAAGAAACAGCCGGAGTTGGTTACTATCAGTGATGCCGATGAAGATTTTAAATCGCCGCCGCCGAGGTCCAGTTTGGAGATTGTGGGTGGGAACGCCGCAGTCCCGAAACCTGGTAAGGTCAAGATGAAGCCGCAGATGATCAAGAAGAGGATAATCCCGCGAAGGAGCGAGTCTGTCGGTCCGGAGGCCATCCAATCACAACGATCGACTTCTTCGCAATCACAATATTCATCTTCGCAGTTTTAATCTTTCAATTCTATCTTTGTACTTTTCTGGTATATCGCCTTTTAATTGCCTTTTCTATTCGCAGTCGGCGTCTTTGTATTTTTATTTATCACTGGTTTGGTATTTTCATTGTTCTTGTTCTTTCTTTGGTTATTACTCAAGCTGGCGTAAATGGCGTTGGATTTGCACTTTTTACATAACAATAATTTTCAGATGTCTGCTTTTAATGGTTATAATTTTTCAAGTGTATATTACAGAGAGGCAAGAGCAATGATGGTCTTTCCCGATTGAAATGATGGGAAAGGTGTTTTATACATATATACACTGTACAGTCCGATTGATCTATAGATACATCTAGATCAATCACAACATCCAAGACCACCCTCGAATGCCTTCTTAATATATTGTACTCCTATTCCTGGTTCTATCGCTTCGGTTTACTATCCTCACTATTACTAATCGGCTGCACCTTTTCGTATTCCTCCCTCAGTTTCGCGGATAACTCAAAATCCAGCGCACGTTCCCGTTTTATACGCTGTCGTTCCTCATCCCGGATGACGCCTTGGTGCATCGCCTCTCGCTCGGTGACTTGGGTGTTATGAACCGCGACGACGATGAGGCCTGTGATGACGCTGACGAGGCTAAGAGTTACTTTTGATGCGCGGGACATGTTTTTTAAAAATATATCGGTTGGGTGGTTTTTTGGGTGAGAGAGATGGAAGAGGTGGGTTGTTATATGCGTGGCATTGTGTATCGTCGGTAAGTCTAGGTGTGATATAGCCTGTTAGAAAGTTTGCTTGCAGCTTGGAATAAAGTGAGAGATGATGTATACTTACCTACCGCGAAGGTATTGAAGTCGTCCTTGTTCGAGAATAGTTCGCGAGAGAACCCTGCTGAGTTTTCAGTTGCCCGAGTAAGCGACGACAGCGGAACGACAACAAAAATTTAGACTTGTGATATATAATCCTTATAGCTTCAAAATTAGAAAGTATTTTAACCCATCAAGACCTCATCGAATTACTTTAGTTCGCAATCTACAGATCTAGTTTCAAATTCAGATAATACGCAGGGTTAACTTTCGTTCCGCCTATTTGAACATATTTAAGCTATCCATTCTATGAACTCGGGCTCCATGACGCTATAGCTAATTACAACCTTCGACTTCTTACCGAAATTAACGTTATTACTTTCAATTAAACCTTTCCAAAAACCATATACTCAAGTAGTTCTTGTTATAGCTATGATGGTGATATAATTGATGTTGAAGATATCTGCAGGGTTGAAGAGGTCTTGGCGCCCTTTCCAGCAGCTGCGGCATGACGACGAAGACGAGGGGCACCGCAACAAAACACCAAAACCACCGGCCGATAACCGCTAAACTCTCCTCCATCCCATCCTCCAAAACCCATCGCCATCTCTACCGCTTCCTCACTAGAAAACATGGTACACTCCCTCTCTAATCCCTGCATTCTAACGTATCTGCTTTGCTGACATGAGGCTCTACGATGGTACAATAGTCGGCGCAAAACTCCCAGGGTATACCGAAACCACTTATTCCCCTCCACCGTTTTCGATATCATGAGACTCGAACAGCTCTAACGACCGTTACAACCACATCACAGGGATCCAAACCCTCCTGAATGCTGAGCAAGAAGCCCAAAAGATCGTACAGAAGGGTATACAACCTCCCCCAACCTCATCCTATCATCTCCCCATTTCTCATCCTTGCTAACACTTACCGGATGTCGTGGCTTTCTAGCTCGAGCGTGTACGTACACCCGTTATATCCAAAACGATACATTCCCAGCATGGTAACCGCTAACCCGAGCTGCTCATATCCAATCATACAGACCGAGTCCAACGTGTCAAGGACGCCCGATCTGAAGCTCAAAAGGAAATAGAAGAGTACCGTCAAAAGAAGGAAGATGAGTTTCAAAAGTTCGAGGCGGAGGTACATACATCTCCCCCACGTCTACTCAGTCTGTCAGCATTCTATCATCATACGACAGATGGTAACCTTTTTAATTTGATCTAAACTTGCAGCATACTGGAATAAACGCCCAAGCCGAAAAGGATGCGGAAAAGGAAATCGAGGGAAAGCTGAAGGAGATTGAAGAGGCGGGTCAGAAGAATCGGGATCAGGTTATAAAAGATTTGATCGATGCTGTTACAACGATAAAGCCCGAGCCGCATGTCAACAGCAAGAGCGCAGCGAAATAAGAATGGAGAAGGATGAGAGGGGCTCGAAAGGACTTGCACAACGGGGATTCCGGTTAGCATTTCGAAAGACGATCAAACCACCCTTCATGGGGTTTGGAGAGGGTTCTTGTTTTAGCGGATAGTTTTCTCGGATTTGTCTGGTATCCTTGGTTTATATAAACTTATACAACTTTTCAAAGGTTTATTCTCACATCTACCATGACATTAGTTATTCTCTGGTATGTCGAACATGATCTCGTGAAGAATTAATACTTAAACCCCACAACCGCCAAAACCATGATGTATCGATGGTAATCACTAGACCGATAAGCCGAATGATGATACTCGAGCAATAGCGCCTTCAAACGGATCCCGAAAGTATTAAATCTGTGACGTATACTATACACCAGGCCTAGAAGACGCTAAAATCAAAAATACCACGACTCTATCTTTAAGAATCCTAGATAGACGCACTGTATATTACAGAAGAACAAAAACACCATACAAAACACCAATCTCAACAATATAATATGACAGAGCAGTACCCACTTCATCAACCATACACAAATAAAACGCCTCGCTGAAAATAATCCCAAACATGTAATCTTACACTCTCATAAACGCATCTTCATTTTCACCCCTCAACATCAACCAATCCCTCCCGTTTTCCTGCATCTGAATAATCCTAATCCCCTTCTTTGCCGCAAATTGTACTAAATCAGCCGACACTCTATCAATCCCATTCATATATATTTCTCTAATATTCCCCACACTCTTGCTATTTAATATAAACTGATACGCTCCGGACCCGTTTAAGGAAGTTATCGAAAAGTTGAGACGCTCGAGATTTTGCTGGTAATATAGTTCCTTTATAGCGTGGTTCGAAAAATCGTAATCTCCTTCCACTGAGAGCTCTCGCAATTCGGTTAATAGCTTTTTGCGAAAGAAATTTTCTGCTAGGAGGTTGTAGTCTAGATGTCTGGCATAACCGATTCGGAGATGAGTGAGTTGAGTCTCGAACGGCGGGACGAGTTCGAGGAAGATTGTGGGTGTTAAATTGCATTTTGTGAGATTTAATCTTTTAAGATTTAACAAGGTTTCTTGATGTTCTGCTATATTCTCAGCAGAGGTGAATGATGTGCAGGATAGATCGAGGATTTGTAGAGAAACCGGGTAAACCACCTCATCCGCTTGGATTTTGGAGTTTCGGCAGACAAATATCTCGAGCTGCTCTAGAGATGTCATATCCAGTTTCTCAAGATCGCTTTGAAGCTTGTTTAATTGAAGTTCTTGAACGTTGGGCAACATCACAAGAAGTTCATCCTACCGGGAATGTCAGTATAAGAGAATCTACATATTCCAAGGTAACTTGCACATACCAAAGCAACCGGCCGCATATTCAACTGCTCGTTCGCAAAATTAACCAACAGCCTCTTCAACGCCAAACAAGGCTCCCTCTTCCCGAACCGCATCGTCCCCTTCGTCGGCCCCAGCTCCAGGCACTCCAAATGCTCAAGCGGTAACTCCGGGTTAACCAATGCCTCAAACGTCGCAAACGGAATTTGACAATGCAGTATCAAAGTCCTCATACTCTTCGTGAGCTGCATCGCCCTACTCAAAGAACTACCCATGAACCCCCCCATCACCTTCAAATACTCCAAGTCCTTACAAACAGACACCATATCGATCAATGTCGTATCGTTGAAATTGTGAATCTTCTTCAATATCGCCTTGGTGAGTGTGTATTTCGATTTACTAATACAGTTCTTCAACGCGGCCCTGGAAACCGGTTTCTTTGCACGAGAAAAGTCCAACGTCGTCCAGAATCGGGGGTTGTTTGAAATCACCCCGCGCCAGGTTTTGGATACCCTTTGCATGGCGACAATGTTGGCGAATGGGAGGTATTCCAGAACCATCTCGAGGAGTTCGAGGGGCAGAACTTGCATGGGGTCGTATATTTTCTTTTGTGCGGCTTTGAGCGCTTTGGTTTGCTTGTCAACCGCCTTTTCGATCATTTCCTGGAGACGGGGCAGGTGCGGATCGGAAGGTTCGACGTTTTTCACGCCGAGCTTGTAGATTTCTAGGGCCATGGTTGGTTTGTTCATACGGTATAGTACCTTGCCCGCGCGGAGGTAGCCCTTCGGGTTCGCCTTTTCGTGTTCCATCATTCTTTTGGCGTCTTTGAGAGCGAGCTTCAGTTGGTCGATTTTGTCGTAGAGGGCTGCTCGTCCGTCGAGGAGGGTCATGAGGATTGGTGGTTGCATATCTATAGCCTAATAACATATAGATTTGAACAGTTGGCATATTGTATAGTTGCAGATAAGGGGGTATAGAGAGAGCGTAAATGGTATAGTACCTCTGTGAATTTGTCAATGGCGAGCTTGTAGTTTCCTTTGCGTAGGGAGGCCATCCCTTCGGCCTGCAGCTTCTCAGCTGCGGCGAGCTGAACATTCGACGATTCGAATCGCATGGTGCAGGATATATACGGCTTTGAGAATTATATTCGAGGTGAGAGATTTGCAGGAGTTCGCGGTAGCAACTCCGTCATCGCTAGAGGGTCAACTTCAAGCTGTTTAAAGTAGAGATTGTTTGGAAGGTCGAGGTTGAAGTTGCTGGGAAGACGTGACGAGATGCGCTCGCTTGATTGATGCGGACTGCGCAGGGGTCCTGTCGCGTGTCGCATGGCAAAGAAAACACCACCCGAAACAACATGAAATCAAGAGAACAATGGAGCTGCTATTGGCAACTAAAATCTAAAACAGGAGCTATTAAACTTTAGTAAAATGTTTACTCGGGTATCTACCTTTCTAATATAAACTATGTAAATTATTTTGTTCCATACATTCATGATACCAAATATCAAATTGATATAATTGTCAACATCGGCGAAATACCGTCAACGCCCAGCTAACCGGTTAACAGTAACATCATCATAGTACTTTTGTGAAATTCTGGCAATTTATCCCCTCAAACCAAAGTTAACCTAGCCTGGTGAACTGAACTAAAGCCAGACGGACAACGAATCGAACTAGGAGAGTGTAAGGAGAGAAAAAATGTGTGCGGAAAGAATCCATAGAGCGAAAATTTAAACGCAGCAGGTACCAAGAAGATACTTTTGAAGACGAAGAAGCATCAACGAGAGTAATAAAACGCCTAGCTAAGCGGTGGTCAGAATTCAAGGGCATTGCGATCGCAGGAGCACTTTTGTTCGTACAGTATTTTCATAAACAAAAAGCGGCTCGATATCAAACAAGAAAGCCTAAGATATAGAGAAGAGCGAAACGGAAGTATGTGTGCGTATAAAGAATTGAAAGGCAGAAATAAACGATAGCAGCATCATGAAAGACTTGAGTTGAGTAGAATAACACCGAACTTGGGGAGAAGAATACAAAGAACACCTTGAATTCATGAAACGAAAGAAACAAGAGGCATCAAAAGGAAGTCGTGACGAGTTGGTAAACAAGAAACTGATAACCATGCATAACGCAGGAAAGTGGTAAAGTCGATACTCCTCATTCACAAAACCGAATAAACTTGTGATTCGAAACCGTAACGCCAGTGTCCCATTTACTGAGCGTAGATGCTCAAAAATGGTCGTCCCTCAGCCTCCAATCTATCCGCCATACCGTCATTATTCGCTGCCGCCATATGATTCAACTTATCGACACCGAGAATCTCAACAGCCGAAACACCATTTTGAATAGCGCCCGGTGGACCGGTTGGTGCAGCTGAGCCGTCCGCATTTTCGCCTTTCTCAGAGAAAACGGGGTATCCATTCGGACTAAAGGTTCAACACAGAGTTGGTTAGCTAAATATGTTCCTTTTCGCTCTAAACCATACCAAGGGTAGTAAATGTAAGAAAAGGCGTGCTGGCTACGTGGATTTTCCTTGTCGGCGTAGAAAAAAGAGAGATTACACACATGGGACAGGCATATCTAACATGTACATATATCGCGCATCATTTGTTCATAAGCCCTTCATCTGGATGGATGGATGGATGGATGGATGGATCGAGAGTTGTTTAAGAAAAGGAATCCGCCTCAAGATATAAAGATAGAGATGATAGAGAGTGAAGTTTTTCATTCTGATATACCGTTCATGTAACAGGATATATACCATGACTGGGTTTGCGTCAAAAAAAAAGTGAAAGTTATAAAGAAAAGAAAGAGAAAAAAGGAAGCAGAAATCCCATCAAAACTAATAAGCAAAGGGAGAAAAGAATTTTTTGGAACAAGAAACAATATCATAGAACCCATAATTTTGTTGAGCACCCCGTTTTATAAAACGAATCAGACATGAAGCGTTGGTCTTTATCATTGGTGTGGAAAAACTGCTTGCATCGCCGGCCACCCAAGTCCCAGAGCCCATTAACGGAAAAGCAGAAAAGCTTTTCGTCTTTGACAAAACAACTGAAAGAGACTCAAACCACCAGTGGAAATTAGGAGTGTATCAGCAGCAGCGCCCTGTCTGCAGATTCCCTATTGTTAGGAATAACGAGGCAGCTCGAGAAAAAACAGCAAGTAAACTTTGGAAGGGAACCAGGTCCCTGTTGCATAATAATCGAAGGATTTCATAAACGACCCGTTAAAAAAGGATAGAAAAAATAGAATTTTGTGGTGCCATAACATTGAACTCCAGGGTTTCCGTAAAACAGTACACAAGGAAAGGAGCAAGCAACATCCACAGCGAAAGAAGAATGGGGAAAGGAAAAAAACTATCAAGCGCGAGAGAAGGGGAATAAAGATAAAAAAGAGAGGAATCCATCAGGGCATAATGATAAAAGAAGCGCGAAGGAAACAAAGGGAATATAAAAAGTTCAACACCGTATAAAAAGGGGAAAACAATTTGAAAACCCACGTAGCCTGTATTTGGATTTTGAAGTTTTTTTTTTCTGCTTTTTGCTTTCAAAAAGACGGAATCCGGGGAAGAGGGGTGTTTACTTGAGAGGGGCGAAAGGGCCGTAAGCGTGCTGAGGCGCCATTCCCATGGAAGGATAAACTGGTGGTGGTGGAGCTGGTCGATAAGGAGTACCGGCAGGTCCGGAGTTGTTCTGGCTGCGACCCCAAGAGAGTCTGACGCGAGAGTTGCCGATAGGATATCCTTGCATCTGGTTGATAGCCATCTCTGCCGCGTGTCGTTGGACGAACTGGACGAAACCGCATCCCTTGCCTGGAGGGATCTTGACGTAGGTGATCTCGCCGAATCCCTGGAAGAAAGAGCGGAGCTCATCTTCCGTAACGTAACCGGAAAGTCCACCGACGAAAACCGTAGTGTTGTTGGGATCTGTAAATTGGTTCATTGGCTGAGGAGCGCCGTAGTACCCCATGGTGGGGGCACCCATGGTGTACATTCCCATTTGGGGAGCCATACCTCCCATGTTCTGCTGCATCACGTTCTGATTCCCACCCTTATTCTTCGGGGTCGCGGTCGAGATTCTCATAGGTCTGTTTCCGCAGTAGACACCCTGCATCTCAGTGAGAGCACGCTGCTGATCCATCTCATCGCCGAATCGAACGAATCCGTAGCCACGAGACATGCCACTGATGGGGTCGGTCATGATCTTGGCGGATTTGCAAGAAGCGAATCGGCCTTGGAAGAGGGAAACGAGAACAAATTCGTTAACCTCTGGACCAAGGTCGCCGACGAATATGGAGTACTCGGGGCCGCGATCATCTCTGTAATACACCAAGTCAGTATCTCATTATCTTAGAAATCCTACTTGAAATTGGTTGTAGCATACCTTCGGTCGCTAAGTCCACCACCAGAAGCCCAGTTGAGCTTGAATGGACGGTTGCTGTTTGGGATCTGAGTGCCGTTCAAATTCAAGGCTTTGGCAGCAGCGGATGGGGTAGTAAAATCAACGAAACAGTATCCGGCGCTTCTATTCAAAACATAATGTTAGATTTCCCATCACCGTCTCGGCGGTTGAGTCTTCCACGGAGAGAGAGAAAACACATAGGTAGATAGTGCGTGTCTTACCCGTTGAACTTGTCGCGGATCATTTTAACACTAACTTGCTCACCGAGGCTGTACCAGACACTTCGGATGAAATTCTCATCAATCCATGGCTCGAGCTCACCCATCCTAATATTCATGCGACTTAGTAAATCTGCTGACAGATGGCATGTTTTGATACTATCAAATTATACGCACCAGAGGGTAGTTTTGGCGTCATTGCTGGAGCCACCGTTGGCGGAACCGTTGCCGTTAAAAGGAGCAGGAGACTGGCTTGGCGGTTGGCCAGCATTGGCGGGTGGAGCCTGTCCTTGGTTGGTACCACCGGGAGAGGTGGAGCCACCCTGTGGTTGTTCACCGTATTGATATTGGAAAGACATGATGTTCGTTCAAAGAGTACTTTTTCTACGGAAATGAAAAGAGTGAAAAAGAGCGAAACCAAGTCAAAAGATTCCGTTTATAAGAGAGCTGGATAACTGCTTTTTGGTCGCAAGAATGTTAGGACACTTCATCTTCCTTTTTTGATTTTTGTTTGTTTGAATAAATTTTGTATTATTCTTTTGGTGTGCATGACAGGGTATGATGGGTTATGGCCAGGTAGGCCATCCGGAGGATTCACACGGCGGTGAGAAAGGAAGTCAAGACTTACAATTTGGAGACTGGAAACCGGAAAGAGATAGAATCCGAGAACAGCAAGACTATAACTCCGTGTAAATGATGTCGAGAGCAGAGATAGAGAGAGAGATAGAGAGACGGGAAAGAATTAAAGAGTTGAGCGAAGAAATTCAATCCAAGGGACACTCGACGCCAAGTTGCAGCAGGGAAGCAGAAACTGTAACAAGAGGACGGAAAGGATGAACTTTTGTCTATTATCGGATTCCTAACGGGTCGACGGCGACGAACGGGCGAAAGGCGACGACGATACGGGCGACGACGAACGGGCGAAAAAAAAGGCTGCGACGACGAACGAGAAGAGACGGTTAGAACCAAAAAGGAAAAGACCCCGGTGGATGAAACCCGAACGACCAAAAAGAAAACGATTACTATAGTGCGAGAAGACTGTGCGAACAGATGCGACGAACGATGAAAGGACGAAGCAAGAAAGAAGAAGTAAAAGCAGAACAATACTCAAAGAGATGGGTAGAGGAGGATGGGGAAGAAGAGGAGGAATCAATCGGAGAGGGAGGAATTGGAGGGAGATATTAAGCGTGTGGTGGCGGGGGAAAAGAAGGTGGGATGTTATGGACACCTGCGGCCGATGGCTTTTTTTTTTTTTTTTTTTTTTTTTCCCTGCCTGCCAAAAATCAGAGCGAAAAAAATTGGGGCACGAAGGAAGAAAAATGGTTCCAAGCAGCAACGATAGGAGCCTCTTCCTACCACTGAAAATAATATCATATGCTATACTACTATTCTCGGTAGTATGATAATATGATAGTAATATCACGAGGAGGCAGAAAATACGCCTGGACAGGACGACGGCGACGCCTAGAAGGACAAAATTCCTTCTTCACGTTTCTTCCACCGCCGCCGGATCCAATCCCTTCGCGATCATTGTTTCAGAAAGAATGTTAACTGTCGCCAAAGGAATGCAAGCAAGGACCGAAAGAGACAGGATACCAAGAAAGAATGAAAAGAATGAACAATACGGGCCGGCCGGGTCAGGCACCAGAAAAAGAACGAAGGCCGAGAAGGCCGACGTCTGGTCAATTGTAATTGACCAGACCTCTTCGACTTGGACTTACTTGGAGTATACGGGAATAGCTTCCTTTTCACACGACAAAAAACCCCGACGACGACGACGAAAAGACGAAGACGATGAGAATGATGACGATGAGAATGCTCAACAATAAAGACGACGATGCCGACGAACTGAATTATCGAACAAATCAGAAGGAAGGGAACAAGAGCTTGAGAGAGAGGAACAAGAGAGTAAGTCAGAAGGAACTAACAAACTGAAAGAAATAATAAAAAAAGGAAAAAACCCCAATTCGTGATGCCGAGTAGGACGTCGAAACGAACTCTTCTTCTTCTTTTGATGTGAATATGAGAAAGCGAGAAAAAAAAAAATCATTCGAAAGAGAAGGAAGCCAGAGGAAAAAGGAAATAAGACCTGGGAAAAACCTTCCCAGCGACGGACGAGGGTCGACAGACGCTCCTCTGCTCCTCCAACCTGACTGACAAACGTCCCACCTTCTGCCCCCCGGCCAGACGATCGAGGGAGATTAAAATTCAAAATTTCAATGGAAATTCCAATCCGCGTCTCTCAAGGCTGATCTTTGCAAAACTTCTGTAACTATCCGCAAATCCATCCCGCCGTGCTTCAACCTCATCGATCACTCGTGACCCGATGCAACGGAGCATCACATAAATGAATTGCCCTGCCCGTCATTGATTGTGGCTTTATAAAATCTGCGATGATGACTTCGCTCAGTGCAGCAGACGTCCATCTCATATCATGCATGCAAAATGCAGACTCCCTGTGAATGAACTAATGGCGACTAGCAGAGAGCAATGGGGGAAGAAGGAAGCATCACACTCTCCCCTTGTCCGCCCTACCGGAACGACATGTTCATTCTCGTAAATTCCCTATCAGAAAATCTGAGATGAGGGGTCCTTTGGATCTCGAAGGTCCTTTTTTCCCACGCTTCTGCGAGGAAAGAAGGTTCAAAATTTTGTCCCTCCCAATGCACTTATCGATAGGCGTCATAATTTCCAACACCACAACCAAGCCTGGCATAGCGGGGATATATTTCTGGCAAATTATTAAGCCCTACGAGCGAAAAAAAATGCCATCCCACCAAGACCACCAAGAGACTTTTTTTTTTTTGGCGAGCTCAAGGGGCGTCTAGCGTCAACTAGCCAAGCCCACCCAACTCGGTGGGGTTGGTTGGACTCTGGATGCTTGCGGGAGAAAGGAAAAGGAAGGGGGAAAAAAGAAGAAAGAAGAAAGAAGAGTGTTGTCTGTCACATCATGGGCCTCGTAATCTTTCTCTCCATGTGAAAGAAGAGATCTCGGGAACCTCTTGCGCGAGCTTTGCATACCATGCCGCCCCCATCGCCATCAATCACAATCACAATCACAATATCATGCTTTTGATATTGAAACATGCCCAGTGCGCAACCGATGGCAGTTCGCCCGAGCCTCAAGTGGTGATCCGACAGGTCTTCTCTTTATCCACATGTTTGTTCGATGTGGATCTTTTTTTCCCTCTCGGTGAGCCGCAACATCCCGCGACAGACTGCCCTCTGGGCGCTGGTTATTTTTGGCTCCGAGAGAACAAAAGAGAGCAAAAAGTGGTCGCAAAATAAAGTTGAGGGAAATCCTCCAAGAATAAGAAAATATAATTTTAGAAGAAAATCTGTTCGCTCGAACCTACCTGCTACCCAAAAACGCGAAAAACGCAAGACGAGAAACAATGTTGAAAACGAAGATGTTATCGAATACGAAGCTTGAAAGAATAAAATCAGGGAATGCTGACGATGGAAGAAAGGGAAAGGAAGAGGGAAAGGGAAGGGAAAGAAAGCCCGAGGAGTTCAGCAGCGGGACCGGGTATTAGAAGTGAGCCGGTATGTACCTGCGAGGTAAAAAACGTTACTTATCTGCAGCTGTCCCAAAAAACCCATGTGTGTATTCTTCCTAAACGAAAGGATCAAAAAAGTCGGACCTTCCGACAGGGTTATTGGCCTATCAGCATTTCTCCAATTTGCGAACTGAAGCGTTGAAATGTAACCCTCTGGTACCTTGACATTGGGATTCTGCAGTCAAAGTACCAGAACGGTAACTTTTAACAACCATCGTTCGTGCATCGCACTGGCCGAGCCGGAGACTTCGCAGATGGGTGTGATACATGGAATACCCCATATGTATCTTGATCGAACTGCAACTCGCATTATTAGCACGTAATTTACTGTGAAACTGACAAAACACCAAATATTTGAGAACAAATTTTCTTCTTTATTCAGTAAAGAGAGTAAGTATATGAACTTCAGTAATTCTTCGGTTTCCCTGCAGAAGAACCTCGAAATTCAGAGGATTGAGGCAGTAGAATGTGTGCGTGCGTCGTCACTGGTAACCATACCAAATAAAGCGTAAAATTCGGGCATATCGCTCTATTCCCTCCGTATGGCGTCGGAAACAACACCCTTTTGAAACATAGGGCACCTGAAGAAGCTTCGAAGTGTAACCAGCCTAGAAACAAAAACATTGTTCATTAAAAAGTAGAATTTTCCAGAACGAAGATGCTCAGATGCACGGTCGTTCAAAGGCTTAACCTCATCCCGCTCCGCAACTCCCTGGTCTTCGGGTTAACTAGAAGGATAAAAATATAATTAGTCCGTGCATTCTCGCTCCACTTCTGACATGTGCCCAAAACTCCCCCACCAACCTCGAACACTCACCAATCTGATAATTCATCCGACACAAATCCTTGTACGGAGTAAAATCACGGTAATATTGCCTAATGGTTTTGTATTTGGTTGACCCAAATGTTACATTTGTAGAAGAAGCCTGCTGTGGATCGCCCTTTTGAACGGAAAGCATAGTAAATGCGGCCTTGTTTTTGGTGCCGCTAGATTGGGGCGACTGCGCTTTTGTGACACTTTGCGAGGGTGTCGTCACCTTATTCTTTGCAAGAACAGGCGAGAGTTTTTGTTTTTTGGTAGCTGAGACTTGCCGCATGGTCTTCGACGGCTCGGGTTGCACCGATTGAGGGGTCCCCACTGTAATATATTACCATCGGTCAGCTTGTGTCAGTAACAACTTATCATAATATAAGCAAGTACCTGAGTTATTTGAGCTCTCAACTCTTCGAGCACGGCGGAATGAATATGGACTTTCAGCGGTGTCTGAGTTGGCAGGAGGCGACTATGCACTCGTTGATTAGAAATACCATATCTTTAAATCTCTTTTCGAGGGGTGTCTCACATGCTGAGTGCTGGCCGATGCGGGACTCAATGCGCTCATTGTTGTTCCAGGGGTGGAAGTAGATTTGGGACCTTTATCTTGCTTTGGTGGTGACTCGGGTCTTACCATCACAGTAATAACACCCTCTGCATCCTCTTTCTCCTCTCTAGCCTCTTTCTCAAGCTCAGCTTCCCTCTCAAGTTCCTCCCAAGCCCTTTGACAGCTGTCGAACGCCTGATGAAGCAATGTCAACCTATAAAGGTCATTCTTGGTCCACAATTTCTTCCAATTCCAAAATTTCGACTTGGGATTCAAATCCCGGTCACGAATTAAATTTTGATGCTCCTTCCTCCAGACATATGCGTTAAACTCCTTATCTGTCGTGCTACTTTCATACTTGCCATGCACAGCCTTCATCCGAATCATCTTTGACATCCTCTTGGATTCATCGTAGAAACGGTACCCCCCGATTCTACCCAAAGTTACTAGAATGTTCAAATTTGCTTCCTCCATATTTTTGGTGGGTGGGAACGAAGGCATCGTGAAGAACATGGGGTACTCTTTCGCATCGCCGGCTCTTTCACCAGTAAACTCGATGCCAACCGGGATACCGTTCGGCTTGATCTGAGCATGGTCGACATAAGCCACATCAATGATTCGACCGTTAACAAATAATTCCACACGAAGATCTAAAAATTCATCTTCCTTGCCGGGAAGATCCATATCGTGCATGACCTGTTGGGACCAAACCATGAAGTGGACTTGGAGGGGTTCGCCTGGCTGGGCTGCAACTTTGCAGTATTTGACTGGAACGAGGTGGTTGTCGTACCGAGGCAAAAGAAGACCCTCTGGCATAAATTCGTGCATTTCTGTACGGATTTCTTCGTGGAGGGCATAAGGGGGCGCTTCTCGTGGGTTTCGATCCCAGTAGTTGATCTCGTCGAATTCGGTGCGGGCTGGGAGGGAGTAAGATGTTAAGTAGGTGCGAACACCATCAACGTGGAAATCGGGCATTGGAGCAATGTAATATTGAAGAGACGTAAAACACGTCGATTAGAGTATTGAATATTCGCTGAACGAATGAAACTAATGTTGCTGAATTATAGATAGGAAGAATAGTACCCAATGGCTGTTGGTTTTAAGAGAAGAGAGGAGTAGATATGCTTGGTAGAAGCAATTGATCGATCAATACGATCTGTATAAAGCAGTATTTGATATTCTGAAATGCTTAAGGGTGGTAGTATTCTTGATACATGAACGGTCTGTCGATGATAAAATGAAAATGTAGAAATCGACGAGGGAGCTGCTGCTGCTGCTTCATTCTTGCCGTTACGAGATGTGTTGCTTCTGTGGTATTATGGGCAAGAAACGACGACACTCCAACACATATCCATCCGAAGCTACTCCGGCGCCGCCCATTCGATATCAAAATACAAGGCTTGTCAAGTCATCCTTTCTCTTTGAGCCGCAAGATATCAACACGAGTATCTATACCCATATCTACTCGGTGGAAGCAAACATGGCGCAGCCAGGCGGCTTCATACCCCCCTCAAGCTATCTCCCCTCCCCAGCTCCATCAAACTTCTCTTCCACCGCCTCCCGCAGCTCCGGCCTGCTCCCGAACCAACGGTCAACCCCATTGAAATCCGGGTCCACACCTGAAACAAAATTCATCAATTACGTTGATAATGCCTTGCTAGAGATCTCGCGCAAATTTACCAAAAAGTTTCCAACAGAAGAAGAAAAGACAAACACTGCCTCGAATTCCAATGCATCCAATGCAAACGGTGGTGACAGCAAGGTGATAATTGGCTATAGTGATGTAGAACCTCTGATAGAGGATTTAGAAAGGATAATAGGACTGGTATGGGTTAGTGGAACAGGTTAGTCCAATAAATTTAACATGCAGAACCATGCATACCGCATAGTCTATTTATCATTCAAATATCACAAATTTTAAAATCTATTGCTATTCCTACTCTAACTATTCTTTCTTTGCCTTTTTTCCCCGAAAAAGCGTCCCTACAAATTGCATACCTTCTTCAAATCGCCTCTAGCCTCATACAATACCTTCCTCCCTTCCCACCCCGACCAACTCCAACCTTCCGACTCTTCAATAAACTGGACCTAGCCTTCCACACCCTAATCTCTGATTACCGCCTGTCCGGCACCGAAAAGGTGCGATTAAACAGCATAGTAAAGGTATCTAGAGCAATGGTTATAAGGTTAATGGAGGGACGGGACTTCCTAGACGAACCAGAAGCTACAACTGAGCAAGACTCCGACAGCGAAGAGGATGATTCCGATTCAGACTCAGATATGGTTATCAAAGAAGAGGACGAAGATGATGATGACGATATGCAAGTTGACGAGGATACCGAGGGTGATGCATCTAGACTGCAAAGAAAGTACGGCAGACCGACAAAGAAGGAAGTGGATCGGACAGAGCGGGTCGTTAAAGAGGAAGAGGAAGAGGAAGAGTGGGAGATTGAGGTAGCTAGAGTATACAGTAGAGT
The DNA here is from genome assembly GCA_036971675.1 of Orbilia ellipsospora. Lineage (NCBI taxonomy): Eukaryota > Fungi > Ascomycota > Orbiliomycetes > Orbiliales > Orbiliaceae > Orbilia > Orbilia ellipsospora. The sequence goes on from JAVHJO010000006.1 coordinate 1,244,197, forward strand.
CCTAGAAGATATCGGCGGCGATATCGGCGGCGATCCTATAGGGATAATAGTTGACGAATAATAACAATACAAGTGAGCGGTGTATATTCTAAAATTCAGAGTTTTCTCCATCGTTCTCTACGGAACACTCATATGTTACAAAATTTTCTTTACCGACAGACAACTGGAACGCCTACATGTCATCAACATAGGGAAGGGTATTCTTTCTGACATGCTTTTCCCCAAAGACACTAATCTAACCATGCTTTTCCCCATATACCTGATAATGCAGAGAGACGGTTTCAAAACAGGCGCATATTCAAAAAGGGACATCATAACCAATCTTGCATGGATTAAAGTAGAGAAAAGAAAGCTTAATAAACTCGGAGAAAAAGTCCGACAACATTCTGACTGCCGATGATCCGGGAATAACGTTCGATTTAGAAGACTGGTTTTGAATCTGCTCGGATTATAGCCTAAGGCTAACACTCATACAGACTGACATAGTTTTCGCTTACTCAGCTACCAGTCCTATATCAGCCTTAAGCTCAGGCTATAACCCGAGCAGACCGGGAATAACTTCGATTTAGACGATTAATCATGAATCTGTTCCCTATAGCTTGAGACTAAAATTCATACAGACTGGTAGAGTTCCCGCCCACCTGGCTACCAATCCGTACCAGCCTTAAGCTCAAGCTATAGGACGAACAGATTCATGATTAATCGTCTAAATCGAAATCAAAATCCCCAGAGATTTCCACATAGACCTGATATTCCGCTTCCGCCAAAAACTGCACCGCGCGGAGCGTCGCTTTCATCGCTGCTTTGCTAGCCTTTTTCTGCCCGAAAATGTTCTTCAAAGGCCCGATACGTGTGGTTTTTTCGGAGTGCTCGAGATTTACCCAAACATTGTAAAACCCTGTCAAGTGCGGAATGGGGACGAGCTCTTTCTGTGGTGCCTTAAACCCTAGTATAGCGCATGCCTCTGCAAATGCATTTAATTTAGTATTTCCGAGGACTATAGATATAAAGGTTTCTAGAAGGGCTAGTTGGCAACTTACCCGTAGCAATTTCTCCGACAGTTTTCCCGGACGCATCAATTGTAATGCGCGACCCTGGTGCCAAAACACGGCTTGACTTCCCAGATTTGCTTTTCACCTTGATGATCTTTGGGTTTTCTCTCGCAATCCATTCGAGTGCTTTTTGAGCAGCATGGTTTCGGGCCGCGGTTTTGTTGGGATGGTAGGGATTAGGATCACCGAATTTATGCTCTCCGTTGATATCAATCATGATCTCACAACCAAAATTGTATGGCGGTTTGCTATTACTGGTGTCTATAATATGTGGTCGAGGGAGTGCATTTTGGGAACAATATTCTGTGAGAATCAATGAATTAGTCTTTTGAAGCCCTAAAGTAGACTAGTTTATTTCTTTCTTACTATTCAATTCGCCCATTGGACTTTCTGATTTCAATTTTCCCGGTCCAACCGTGATATGTTCGGGCTCAGGCGGTATCGCTTTCAACATGTCAAGTGCAAGCTTGGCCACATATTCCTTCGCGAGCTTTTTCGAAGGAAATAGTTTCGGTGTGTCTTCCGGATCATCTCCTTTTCTATCGAAGGGAGGAATGACATCCTGGAAACCTTGTATTTTGAGCACGACAGTAAACTGCTGCTGAAAGGGCTCCTCGAATACAAATTTTTCAACAGGATTTTTGGGGCGATGGCCTTGAATATATTCGTAAAGCTCCGAGACGTAGCTCGAAGTACCTCGTTCCCCGACAACTTTTGTTAGATCCTGTGGGTTTTGTTTGACCGCGCTAGGTAAGCTGCTAAACGTCTGCGGACTAAGAGGTCGCGCCGGAGGTTTTGTATTTTTTACAGGTACATCCTCCAGATATTCGCCCACCCGTTTCAGTTTCATCTCCAATGAGACTGCTCCGTGATCTGTGAAAAAGCAGGTTGATCCTGAGCCGCCTGCTGCCAGGCTCTCTAGTAGCTTTTTGCCAGCGTCTGGAGGCATCGTCCCATATGCTGGTGGCGGGTCCAGGGACGTGGGTGAGTATGAGTAGTTCATGTCATAGTCAACCGCCTCCTTCTTTATTAATCGATCCTCCATTGTTTTGATATTTATGTGGATTCCAAGGCTTGATTCGATCGATCAGCCGGTATCTATGGCAGGTGTTCTCCCGCTTTACGGGGTAAATATGCCCTTTTCGTTGTTTGACGCGAGTGTGGAGATTTTCGTGGATGTGCTTATGAACGGGGGGTGGATTCACCAGTGACGGAGCATATGGGAGGATATCGGTTTATTTAAGGCAGCTGCTTTGTATTTATAACAACAACCCAAGTTTTTCGAAACTCAAGGTGGAAGATAAAGAGCAACAAAGAGGGAGAGCTAGCTAGTGTGAAGAAAGTGTGTTAGCAGCTGTTGTATTTTGACTGGTGGGATGTGGGACTTGGCCGAAAAAACCCACCAAGGGGAGGTTTCCAACCAGCAAACGGTGCATGAAAGGGAACTAGAAGGTACGAAATCAGGGCGACGAAGGGCCCCGCCGACCCTCTTTTGTCCTAAAAGACTGTCGACTTACTTGTGCACGGTCCTCTTTTTCTGTTGTCTCTCCCAGCTGTTCTGCTCGGAGAAGAAGCGCACCGTTGGGAGCTATCGATGGTTATCTGGTAGTCGCCCCTCAGTTTGTAAGCGATCAGTAGGCGCTATCAGTCTCCTCGATCGAATCTGCGATGGTCCGTCCCGCCCGGAATTTCAAGCAGGGGACAGCTTGGGAAAGCTGGTGCAAAGAGGCACAGCACAGACAGGGAGGATCGGAGGACGTCGAAAAGCGAGTGAGCGTTCAGCCTTCTTGGAAGGATAGCTACAGTTAGGGTCCGTAGAGTTAGTCGTCCGTCTTTCGCCTGGCTTCCTCGATCAATATATGGAATTTAGAAAATGCTCTTTTGCGGGTCTGGTTGGGTGCAGAATGATAATAATTTAGGGCCTTGTAGGCGAGATCAGGCAACATTTCGAGGAGCGAGCCACCAACCAGCTGGAGGTGGGCCGACTCGCTCTTTCTATTCGACTGGTTGGCGCTGTCAAACACCCCCGGCGCAGGTGTCTCGCCTCATCACTTGGGTGCTGTGCATCCCTGTGCTGGTGGGAACCAGGATTAGGATCTCACCACAGCGCTGGAGTCATTGCAGATTTCACACGCGACCATTGCGCATTTAGCTCTGGATGGTGGGACGACGACAACAATAATTTCTTTTGATTCACAATGTCCTGACGATTATACTTTTCGCCACCTGTGCAAGCTTGAGAAATAAATGACTTTGCCGCCAACACCGCCAAGCCTATATATAAAAAGGCAGCACACAGTATTGTTATGAAAAAGAAGATCAGTGTCGCTGTGAGTAATCTCACTATCTATATATAAGTTCTCAAGAGTTATCAACGCTATAACCCCTAGAAAAAGTAAAAAGTAAGGGAAACCGACAGAAGAATTTCGTAAAGAAAGCATCATTCCTCTGAGATAAAAACTTTCCTGGAGGTATTGCAAACGGCCTCGAAGTTAACGACATTCAAGAACCTTCTGGATCTGTGATCCCTCCGTTGCTAATTACGTATGTTGCCTCTTTCTCTGGACAATCTGGGCTGTCTTGGATCTAGGAGGAAATGATGGTTGGTTAATATCAAAAGGGGCCGAGGTAAGAACGAAGGGAAAATAATCCCAGCCTGCGTTTGCGCCTACCTTAGCGACTCTTTCTTCGCCACGACCTTTGCGCTATAAGATGGGAATATATCATTTTGTATTAGCAACCCACTGGCATCTCAGTCATTTGATACTATTATATCCGGAAACTCACAAGTAGAACTCTAGTAGCACTAGCATGGGCAAGAACATGTCCACCTGTTTTCATAAATGAAGTCATTAAACCATTTCACTGCAATATGTGCATCAATCATCGGATACTCACCAACTATGTGATAAAATCCGCATAAGAACAATTCATCCTTGTCAGCCAGCTCAATTCTTCAAGTCTTTTCTCTATGATATCCACCTACCCGGCTTGCGTCTACCAATTAAAAACTGTACTTAGATACTTTTTCTCTCAAAATCCTAGGCCCTAAAAGAACTTACCCGTCTGCACCTGCGAACAATGCACTAGCCCCTGGATCGCTTTGAACTTGATTGGTCTGCAAAAGTTGCCTGAAGTTAGGGTAGTGATATCAAAACAAGCAAAAAAAATAGTGGACCTATATACCATGTAAACCGCAATATTGAACTCTTCAGCCATGGTGGTTAAACGAGCGAGCATTTGTCCAAGCTTTTGCTGGCGTTCAGAGAGCTCACCGCGTCCGCTATAATCGACACGGAAGCACGCCATGATCGAATCGATAACCAAAAGACGATACTCACCAGAAGCGAACGGTTCTGCGAGTTTTTGGATAAGTTCCATCTGGACTTCGCTGTTTACAGCTCGAGCGTAGAGAATGTTCTCAAGGCAAGCATCTCCGTCGACTCCGAAACGTTCCGCGATTGCTCGAATTCTATGCATCCAAGCCAACAAAGTAAAGAGTCAGTTCTATTTCGTGGTAACTATCGGAAGGTTTTGTTTGCTTCACCTCTCGGGACGGAAGGTTCCTTCGGTGTCCACATATGCAGCCTGGATTCATATGCACCTAAGGTTACCACAGCCGCAGATTTAATATTCTAGAGTTGGTCTTGTCCTACCTTACCGGCAGCTCCACCCATGTCCTATACTCACGTGTTATTGGCATTGCAAAATATTGACGGTTAACGGATGCAGCTTACCTTAGGCAACTGGCAAGTGACGCAGAGGGTATGCCCCATTTGAGTTTTCCCACAGCGAAACTCTCCAAAAACCTGTGTAACTCGAGGTGTAATTATGAGAACAATTCAAATACACGTATCATTGATGACTTGTCGTTTCTGCTGCTTACTTCAGAGATACTCATGGTGGTGAATCCGCCGCCGAGGATGGCATCAAGACTCTTGCTTCCCGTGGAGATGTGAATAACTTTCTTGCGTTGCTGGCTGTATTCGGAAGCAGTAACAAAGCTGGACCCAGAGGGGTTAATCTTCGCAACGGCATCTTTGATCTTGTCGACTTTAATCTGGGGAAACAATTAGTTGGGTTGGGAAACTAAATTAATAAGTGGGATGGAGCGCCTGTACCTCGCTGAGGCCTTTGATTTTGCCGAGTGTCTTACGCATAGCAGAGTGAACGGACTATGTTCTATTGGTCAGCTTATATGCAACACCTCTTTTCACGAGGATGCATACTGCAACAGTCCAATACCCAGCAGCCCTGAGTTTTGCGATATCAGCTGCTCCGATTCCTAGTCAAAGCTTGTCAGACGAAGGCTTGAATATTAAAGGAATGATCTTGAAGGTCATGCATACCGTGGTTTTGAAGCTGATCAATGTCAATGATGACGGTTTCCTCAAAGCATTATTCATGGTGAGCCAGGTTCATAAGTGACTTTGAAGAGAGGTAACCATAAAAAGGGAAGGGTACCTCATCAGAGTCGAAACCGTCATCTTCTGCATTGGTTGAGGTAAGCATCTTGATGTTTCCAAAGTATAAAGAGGTAGAATCTATAGCAAAGTGTTGTATGTATCTTGGTGAAGCATCTCCTGATGTAAGCCCTTGCAATATACTAACGATGTTAATGTAGTTGTTCAATCAACTAGCAATATTGGTGAAGACAGAGCAAGTACTTAGCTACCTTTGGAAAAGAAGGTATGGTAAAAAGCTATACGAAATAGATATACGAAGCTTCTGATTATGTGTACTTATCTACTGTTCAGAATCAGAGCTGGACCTCAAGCCAATTGGAAGGATAGCGATAGGAATGGAGCGATGCTTTCGATGCTGTTGCTTCGTGAAGATGTTGATGCCTTGATCTAACGTCTAAATTTCCAACAGCAGATCTGCGTTGTCAACTAGCTCGAGCATTGACCAACCCACAACGCCTGGGAAAACGGCATGAACGTCCTCATGACAAAAAAATTTTTACTTCATTCAATAAGGGTTTTTTTTTCCTTCTTAAGATGTTGTTCATTTTCTTAATTCTAAAATCCAGTAACATTCTTGTGAATTCGTTGGGGTATATCCTGCCCTGGTACTACCAATTTTGATCTAAGAAAAACACGGAAAGAAAGAGAAAAAGATGGAGAATCTCGAGGTCAAGAGCGAGACCGACCAAAAGCTAACTTCTCAAAAAAGAAAATGGAACAAGAAAACACCATATTAAACCCTGCATTCTGATCTGACATACTTTTCTGGAAAAAAAGAGCATGCATCCTTGAAATTCGGGAACCGCACCCGGGAAAAAAACAGCAAGAAAGAAGGATATCTTGGATTTCCAATGATAATAAGGAAATGTTGAGAGAAAGAGAAGGAAATAGCTGGACTGATGTAAAAGAAAGAGGAACGGGGAAAGCCAATATGGACAATGGATTCATCAAGGATGCAAAAAGATAGATTGAGTAGGAAGGAGATGATGGAAGTAGAAGTAGGCACAAAGTCGTTAGTCAAGGCATTCAGTCATGTCGATGTAACGTGAAACTAGAAAAACACCGAACCACCCTACGCCCACCGTTCGCATCAAAGTTTGCACGGGGTGATATCGATGAGACAACTAAGAGATTCGTTAAACAATTATCGAAATTCCAGCCAACATTTTCCTGTCCAACATCCCAGACGATATTGCCCATAAGCCCGACATTAATAAGCTTCCTATGCCGTCGGAGCCGGGGCGGCTGGAGCGGCAGTAGCATCTGCTGTTGTGGTAGTCGTGGTAGTAGTGGTAGTCGTGGCAGGAGTAGCAGCATTTTCAGCAGCTGGGGCCGCATTTTGTGGACAGTCTCGGCTCTAGAAGATGCACGGCTACGGTTAAATACATTCAAAGAGCTTATGGATGCATGGAAAGTATACTTACAATATGGCCAGCTTCTCCGCATCGGTAACAGGTCTTACCAGCAGTATTAAGCGGCCCACCATTAGGAGCCGTACAGTCCCTGCTAATGTGGCCAAGTTTTCCACAGGCGTAGCACTTCATGGATTGGGCTTGACAATCTCGAGCGTAATGGTTTGGTCCGCCACATTTGTAGCAGGTTGCTGGTCGAGGGGCCGTGGAGTAACCTCTCATTCCTCCGCGTCCGCCGCCGTACCCATTTTGAAATCTCTGTGGTCCTGCGCCGGTGGGACAGTTACGAGCGAGATGTCCGTGTTGTCCACAGGAGTAGCAACGACCGCTGGTTCCTCCACCGCTCAGACGGAGAGTTGGACAGTCCGCCTGAACGTGACCGAGTCCCTGACAATGGTAGCATTGCTTAGCTAGAAAATTTTTTTCATTGTTTTAGCATACGTTTGTCGAATATTGCCGTCCTGTTCAATAAATCAACGGTCGAAGGGGCTCATAAACAAAACATACTGTCAGCGGTTCTCGGATGAGGGCAGGCGTTGGACTCGTGTCCTGAATTTGATTGTTAGCTAGGCTCTAGAATAAAGTTGATGAATTGTCCGTTAGAGTACCTGGTTGCTTGCCTATGTCAAAAAAAGTTAGTAACCGTGTAGGAGACTGGGCTAAAGAAGTTAGGACTCACAATTATAGCAGAGTCTCTCTACAGACGAGCAAACCTAGATAACACCAAAAGTAAGCATCCTGATAAACGGTATAGATTCGGAGTCTAGAGTTTATCCAAATGGGGGAAACCTCGGTAGGGAGCAACTTACTTCAGCGAAATGCCCAATGGTCCCGCATCTACGACACGACACTCAACATCAGAAACACAATCCCCTTCATACAAATTTTTTTGTTTTGATTTGCTTTTTCAAATTTGGCGCCGCTCGATCCGCCACAGTTGCAGCGTGCCTTGGAAGCATGCAGGTAACCGAGCGAATCTAACGGAAGATGCAGATGGTCCTAGGCTCACTTGTAGCATGCCTTGCGGCTTAAGGACGTCATTTTTGCTAATTGAGGTCCCAAAACTGAAAACCTCCTAGAAAACCCTTTGATCGGTATACGAGAGAGAATGAATCTTGAGAGGAGAAAGAAAACATGTTAGCTGTTTTGACGAGACGAAGAAGAAGACATATTCATTTCCATTCATAGCAAGGAATTTAGACCAAATGAGAAGAAGTGAAGAGTAATGAAACACTAGATCGATCAATCTAGTGGACTCTCGAGAATCGGCGTCGTGATTGTCGCTAGAATAGACAGAAGGTGCAGAAGGCTGACCAGAGATTGATGGTTTAATGCTCACCAAGGAAGACCTGATCAACAAGCAGTCCGTTTGACCCTCCTATTAATAGTAGCTCTTGTTAGGTTCAACGTCACCAATGATAAAGTCTTCAACAAGATTATGGGCGGATGAGAGATGACGGTAGAGCTAGAACGGCGATGATGAATGGGAACGTGGGGAGTAGGTAGAAAGTGGCGGGGGGTTAAGCAAAGTAGGAAGATTGAATATCATACGGGATTGAGGTGGTTTGACGAATATAAAAAAAAAAGAGTTTCTCAACAACCACGAGGGGGGGAGAGGCAAAACATTCAGAGCATATGACAAATAAATATGATAACGACAATTCCTTACAGATAAGATTGACGAGATGGAACAGAGGGAAGGGAAAGGAGGCGGGGGGTAATAACAGAAGAAGGAAGTGTCAACATGTAAGTAAGTATACGGCTACCGGCCCACTGGTGGGAGCAGGAGCAGGAGCTTAAATAGCTTAGCTCAAAAAACAAAACTTCCATCAAACTTGGGACCAATAGCGAATCAAAAATATTATGCAGAATGCACACTGATTGATTTTGATCCAGCAGGTTTCAGAAACCCCAGCCAGAGAAAGTCGAACAACGGGCAACGTCTGTCTGTCTAACTCTCCGAGCTTGACAGCAGCAGTCGTAATGCCCACACATCCAAGTTGTCCTGCTGTCCCTGTGGCCGCGGCGCTTTTTGGCTTCGAGAATGCCTTTGAAGCCGACGATGGCATGTTGATATTCCGCAACTTCAAGGAGTGATAAAATGATCTCAGATGGGGAAGGCGGGAGCGGCTATGAACCGAAACCAGATCTCAAACCTACCTCGTGGTATATCCCGAATGCGACGACTAGAGACTGACGACGAAGAAGCAATTGGCTGCTGGCTTTCCGGACGGTGTACAGATATATATTCTAGAGATATATATCTCGATGCTTGGCCCCGCTCTCGTCGCTGATTACAAACCCCCCTCTTTCTCGTTGGCGACCTCGAATCGATTTTTTTATTTGGCGACTTTTTCGGACGACGAAGAAAAAAAACGACGACGACCGACTTAAACTGGCTAATTAAACGACGACGACGTCAACCAACGCTGCTGCTCCCAGTCTGCTTCAAAACCCACTGCTCTCCCAAGCTCGACTCTCGACGAAGAAGAGAGAAAGAAAGGAAACGAACAAACGAAAAAAGACCACCGTTCCTATTCGATCGGAATACCCAAGGGAATAAAATAAGAGAAGGGGAAGGGGAAGAGAGAGCTCAATATCAATTAACCCGTGGTGCGACAAGCAACCTTTTTAGCACCTCTTTCTTTTTTTTTTCCTTTCTTGTTAGCCACCTTTTTGTCTCGAACCCAACTTCCCGAAAAATTTTGGAGCACGTTAACCAAAAACAAAAAAAAAGCTAAATCACTTGAGAAAAGAAAAACGTGGACAAAGAATGCCTCTGGTGGACACGCTATTTACATAGGCCCCGATCATTGTTACGAAACTCCAAAGGTTGTCCCGCTTTTCCTCGTTCGGTATTCGTTCACTCTTAAACCTGCCTGGGATTGACCCGGACTATGGATCCCCCTCTGGAATACGGCATCACGAAAAAAAAAAAATCCTTATATAAAAAAGAAGAAAGAAAAAGTAAAATATGAAATATGATACTCCGCGACAGCATGGCATATCTTGGTTATTCCGGGCTTGCAGCAGCAGCATCAGTTGCTTGCTTACTTCGTGTCCATTTTTTACTCCCCTTGCTTCAGCAGGAAGAGCAGCTGGGGGTCACCGCCTTTCGAGACGGAAACAACTGTTGCAGTCTTAGCTTAGCTTTGAGATGGGGGACGCTCTCAAATCCATATGCATACACATATATATGAGGTAGAGTTTATAGCGAGAGAGAAGGGTATTCGGGCGCCCCCATTCTCCCTGGTGAATGAAATCAGCAAGCAGCCAACAGCAAAGAAGACGATTGACGAGGGGACCAACCAACAGCCAAAGCAGGCATTTGCATGGGCCCATGGGAATAGCGCCCCCGCTCCTCATCGACATTATGCTTAAACTAGCCTGCAAAACACATCATGTGCCTTTCATATAACCTGGCCGCGATAATTTGGCTAACAAGAAAGGAAAAGGAAAAACAAAATTTTTCTGAATCCGGGATTCGGATCAATTCTTCACTGCACAGAACTGAACACTTCGAGGACTTTGACCACCAGATTGATTGAGTTCACACACTATCGTGTCATCATCTCAAGCCTCAATTTAACATCTTGGCTGTGGCCCTGGCAATGAAAGGGAAAAAAAACACAAACCCCAGAACTACCGAATTGAATTGTGGGATCAGAAATTTTTAAAAATACTCCAAAGTATAAAACTGGGCCAACGGTCTATACATACACATACAGACATCCACCTGTACTGCCCTGGTAACATAACCCAGCTTGCTGTCATCCCTAGCGCCTTGCCTACGCACGCAGCATGATTAACATTTACGCACCGCGCTGGCAAGAGGTACATTGAAAGGATAAGATGTCATGTTTAGCCATGAGGTTGTAGCGGCAACGTCCAAAATAAAATAAAAAAAAGAGCAGCAGCCAGAAGGGAAAAAAGAAGAAAGAGAGACGAGCTAGGTCGGTTCAATCCCGACGCATGTCTTGTCATTCCCTTCTCGGTTAAAACGTAAAGAAAACAATCCTGGCCGAGGGAGGGGAAACCCTTCTTCCTCAACGGAGGACCTCGTTCGCGAATGGGTGGAAAAATGACGGTCCCCATGCGAGCTCTTGTGCATCGAAAACGGGTCCTTTTTGCTTAGCTGTTAGCTTAGCTAAAACGTCTTTCGGATCAACTTGAAATCTCATCCTGATAAACTCTGGAGAAAAGTGGGTCGAAGCAGAGAAAATTTCAATTGTTATGGAGACACAAGCTTTGTCAGTTATTTCTAAATGAATCGAAGTCACCAGCGATTGCACAGGAATATGGGATATAATAGAATCCCTACCGCAGTAATAAGAACCATCTATTTCGCGTCTCGAGAAAAAAAAGAAAAAAGGAAGAAAGAGCCATCAGCAAGAAGTTTTGTTGCATGAAAAAGTTTGAAACAAAAGCTGGAAGTGGTAGACCTTGGTGCATATGATGCGCACCCTCAGAGCTCGCATCAAGCCGCCGTTGTCGCCGCCGGCGGGCACCAGAAAGAGCACATGATTCCATCAAAACCTCAAATGGCGACTGCAGCGTCGGATGACAATTACAATATGCTCTCAAATGCAATATATCCCAATCTACAAATCAAATCACCGACAAAGGGAACCCCTCCATCTCTGCCGATAGGCCAAGGTTCAAAAACGACATGGCTGCATACACAGACAAACCAGAATGCAGAACCAGAACAAGACAGTCGACACTGCATTAGCAGGATGCAAACCATCGGCACTTTTCGTCTGAACTTGAAATTGGTCCAGTTACATGTCTCGCTCTCCCTCCTTCCTCCATCAAGAAGCTTTACCCCTCGCACTCTGACCAAGCAGCTCTTGCAGCTCTCTTGTCCTGAGTCTAACTCTCTATCGATATCGAAAAACACATCTTGCATCGCTTACCCTGGTTCACATCCACCGTTTCCACCCAACACGCTTCAACCTTCCTAGAATTTCCTTCTTCTACTCTCCACCTTGGTCTGTAATCGTCGAGATGCATTCAGCCCCCATAAGACTGGTCAATTGAGGCCACAATGCGGTTTTCTTGGACAAGCCGGGTTAGCTTGGAGGGATCCACGCTAGAAAATTAGAGAGAAAGGAGAAGAGGAAGTGTGGGGTTGTTGCGTAATTCTAGATCCCGTTGCGCTCTCTTTTTGCGCCGTCCGAGAGTCGAGACCGGATCCCGTACGCGGCCGTAACTACCCAGCCAATAGCTCTCACGCGAATTATCGTCAATCACTGGCAGATCTGGCGTGCGAAAATGGAGCAGCGGCTGTCTCGTGAACGAGGCAGGTATGAAGAACGCTCGAGTATTTCATTGCAGGTTTGCAATTCGAAAGCTGGAATCCAGGTGCCGAACGATCCGATGTCTGAAATTCAGGAATTGGATAATATGGATTTATCTAGTATCGTACCCGGATGTCGCAGAGAGCGTAATTTGACGATTGAAGCTTGATAGCTGATCCTAACTTGAGGATATAAAAAAAAAAGGTAAGGCAGAGACGCCAGCCAGCTATCTAGCCACATCTTAACACCCTATCAACCAGTTGACAAAATCACTCCATCCAAATCCAACTCGGGTGTACAAAAGCCTAGATCTCGGATTCAAAACCCACCAACGAGAAAAGGGTAAAGCCCTGCCTATACCCATTGGCCAAGTCGACATTCGAATATAAAAACATCACCGCGCATACGTGCCATGTGGTCAAAATCTTAAAAAAACTCAGTCGTAGGAACCCCGCTCAAGATGAACTTTCTCACGCGTGTTCGTTTGAAGCTTTCACACTAGCTAAGCCATAGTCTAGCTAGCCCCCAAGACCAACCCCAAGCTAGCCCCACTCCAAGCCCCAGTATACTATAGCTTGCGGTATAGCGACGAACCAGTGGTTGACGATACAGTATATTAATCACTCAAGTATTATAACAATCGTTCAGATCCATATACATAGCGTACAATATATTATAGCCTCATCCGGAGTCTCACCCGGTGATACCAGAATACTTGCTATACTCCCTGTGCCACGGGCACTAGTTTGACTCGATCTCTCCACCTCAAACTAGCATTCGAAAATCCATGTCCGTATCGTCCCAATCGGATCGATTGAGGCATTGACGTAGCGCTAGACGCTATTCACTCATGCTATTGGGGAGGTCACGTTACATCCAGTGAACTTATCAACTGGATTAAAGTTCTATATTACACAAGGCATATAGCTGTGGAAAGTGGGGGCAGAAATGGCAATATATTAGCCTCGAGCTAGGGTCACGTTTCAACTAAAGCTTTACTGTACTAGGTGGAATTGTTGATATCATAATCTCAAATCAGAGGGCTGGTTTGATATCCAAAAATAAGAACCAGGAGGTGGACTATTTTATGATTACAAAGAAAGTATATGAGAGTCCACGCTAAAATACGCAAATGTCGTATTTCGCGGCTGATTCGTGGGACAGGGTATCGGTCCGAATCATCATAATATGAGAATATATGAAGCTCACTCTTAGGGCTAACAAACTAGGCCTATATTATGAGCAGCGTGTATAACGTAGCCTATATAAAAGAGTATACCCGAAACCTTGATATGACATCTACACATGGTAGCATGTCAGCACTCAAGTAATTTACAAATGATGTCTACTATACACACCGGCACCTTATAATATTACTCATTCTTACTATTTTCAGAATAATTTGAACATCTAACCAAGTATTCGATCATTCGAGTATTCTTTGTCTCTCAATAACCGAACCCTTTAGTAGGTTATATCAAGGCGTCATCTAAGTACTCCTGGGAAGAGGCGATAACTCAAAATCCCAGTTCAACTAAAAATATACTTCTCTAGAATTACAATTTCGGTTTCGACTTACCATTCAGTCCTTAAACATGAACACTTAGTATCAACTAAAACAACAATGGTATAACAGCTGCTTAAGCATATAAATTTCAGCAACATCACCCTTATTTCTATTTATATTACGGTAAAGTTTAAATATGTATTACACGAGTGGTAAATTTACTACCATAAGAAGTCTTGAGTCCTGAAAATAGTCCAACAATAGTTTTTCGACAATTGGATAATGTTGAATTTCAAGGCGGTTACTGAAAAATCTTAAAACTCTAGAGCACTTCCATCTTCATCTCAAGGTTGATACTCCGCATTACATATAACCCACGACCTTCTATATTCAAACTGACGACCTTCAATATTTTTTGGTCTTGAATTTATATTGATCAAATCGAGAACATGGCGATCTGCACGCGTGGATTCTAAAGGAAAGCGTACCAACAGGAAGACGAGCCAGCCAGTTTATGAGACGAAAACAAAAAGCAAAAAGGGAGCAGATAATTCTAGAATTCATTTCGAATTATCACATGCTTCCACAAACCGTATAAACTTCGCCCGGAAACAGTTCTTAGTGTGAGTGGGGTACATTCGATACTAAGCTATAACCAAAATACATCAAGAATTCACTCTACGACACGATAGAGGAGAAACCGAGAGAAGAGAGAGAGATTTTTGGTAGTATAAAAAACTAAAAAGCCTGTCAAAAACAGAGCTCATACTATATAATATAAAGCGAAAACACAAGAATCAATCGATCGATCGAGTGATAAAATTTAAAAAAAGGGTAGGAGGGGGGGTTAAAACTAGGGCACACTAGAGAGATAACCGCAGGAGCAAAAAATATAGAAGCAAAGCAGAGTAGTTTCAGAGTCAACAGGAAGAATAGAATATACTATAAAGCACTTCGAGCAGCTATAAAGTTCCTTTTTTGCTTGTGAAAATTTGGTTTTCCCTCAATATTGTGGGAAAGGGCAAAAAAAAAGACGATATTTTCATATTTTGGGCATCCATTGCTTTTCCATTATTCGGCAGACAAAACGGAAGCAAACAAGACGACCAACTTTACGCTATCGAGAGTGTCTTTCTATGACCAAAAAACATAAAAAAGGCAAGCATTATATCTTAAGAGTCCTTTGGTGCCTCTGGTTCATTCGATGGGGCATCAGTCATTGTGGTCTCCTTCTCGGCCGGCGCAGCCTCGGTTTCCGCTTCGGAAGAGGTCCAAAGAGTCTAGTACAAGTGAAATGAATTAGCTGAGAAAGATCATGAAAAATTGTAGTGGAACCCTGGAATTATGACTTACCAAGTTGTCACGGAGAAGTTGCATGATCAATGTGGAGTCCTTGTAACTTTCCTCGCTAAGGGTGTCAAGTTCTAATTTTCGCAAGATTACCAAATTAGTATTTGGAGAAAAGGCATTCAATTTCCAATATGAATCTGAGGAATGCTTACCCGCAATAGCATCATCAAAAGCTTGCTTCGCAAGATGGCAAGCCTTGTCCGGGGAGTTCAAGATTTCGTAGTAGAACACCGAAAAGTTCAAAGCAAGGCCTAGACGGATAGGATGGGTTGGGGCGAGGTCACCCTGGGCAATGTCGGTAGCATTCTTGTAGGCTTCGAGGGACTTTTCGGCAGACTGGCTGCGCTTGTCGCCAATAGCAAATTCGGCAAGGTAACGATGATAGTCACCCTTCCTATACCCCAGCGGATCTTATTAGCGACTCGCAGTTTTTTTTCTTTTTGCCAGCAATTAATTGCTCTTTGTAGGCTCGTGTGGGGGATTCCTTACATCTTGTGGTAAAAGACCTTGCTTTCACCGCTCTGTGCGCTAGGAATCAGGTGCTTGTCGAGAACGTCCAAGATATCTTCGCAAATGCCAGCAAGTTCGGCCTCGATCTTCTGACGGTATTCTTTGATGAGCTTAACCTGAGACTCATTGCCCTTCGAGTCCTCCTTTTGTTCAATCGAGGTGACGATTCTCCAGGAAGCCCTGCGAGCACCGATGACGTTCTTGTAGGCGACGGAGAGAAGATTTCGTTCCTCAACAGTGAGCTCTTGGTTGGAAGAGGCAACCGTCTTCATGTTCTCAACCATCTCTGAAGCAGACCGTTAGCGCCTGAATACGAGGAAAGGAAGAAACCCATCATTCCCGATTTGGGTTCTCCATCTCTCTTTCGAGAAAAGGAAAGACCGGGAGATGTATTTTCAATTTGAATTGTAAGAAGTGAACTACATACCCTCGTAACGCTCAGCTTGCTCAGCAAGCTTGGCCAAGTAGACTGCATCTTCGTGAGACATTTTTAGGTTATGGACCGATAAGGTGAGTTCTAGATGAATCGGAAAAAGAAGAGAAAAGTTAGTCCAATTGTGATTCTACTTGATGTGAAAGATTCTCATTATGTGTTGATGAAGCAGGCAGTGTTGGGTTATATAGACAAGGTGGTTAAGAGCTAGCTCACGAGGAAGCTTTATAAGGAGAAGCTCTGGCGCGATAGCTACAATTTTTCGCAGCTGTATCCCCGAGACTAGCTTTGGTGTACAGATGGATGCTGATGGGAAGAAGAAGGAGAGATGCTAGTCGTCGACGTCGCTAGGATAAACTAGCAACGGGATCGGATAAACACCTGTGAGAGCTGCGTCGAGCTCCTGCAGTGTCGTGTCGCGAGTCTCAACGGGGTAACACCCTAGCAAATCCTCCGAAGGAGCAAACGAGTCGGAATTCGACCGTCGTCTGATGGGCCTCGGTGAAGAAAGCCGATATGCAGTAGTATCTGGCGTGGCTACGGTAGACCTTGGATGGAGGGAGCGAGGAGACGAGCGGAAAGGAGGGGTAGCAGCAGGACGAGGAAAAAACTCGACCCTCGCTTGGGTGCTGCCCCCTCGTGTAAAATGATGTAACCAGGCAGGATGTGTTCTCACCTTTTGAGTAAAATTGGATGAAGGTGTCCGAAGAGACGAATGAAAGATGAAGGGCTAGTGTTCAGAACTAGATACTTGCGAAGGAGAAAAATGAATGCGGTTAGCGATGGGCGATGGGAGAGTAAGGTTGAGCAGAGGTTAGTTGGGAGTGAGGGAGGGAGTGAGAGAGAAGGTTTGTTGGTTGTGTGGGAAGGGAGGGCGGAGACTGGGGGGACGGAATTTTGGGTTGATTGGATTTGGATTGAGTTGTGTGTTTGACTTTTTTGGGGTTGATTTTGGGCGGGCGGAGGGAGCAGTAGCAGTGTACCAGCAGGAGGAGGGAGGGAGGGAGAGAGGGACTACCAGCGCTTGCAAAGAAGAGGGAACAAGTAGAAGCTACAACGAGGACGAGGACTCCGGTCAGCTAATCCGTTGATGATGATAATGGTGGTGATGATGGCTTTATATATACCGAAGAAAAAGTAGACAGAAATACGATTACGATGGTGACGAAGTAGAACGGTCGAAGGAAGGGAGAAGGGAAGAAGGGAGAGAGGGAAGAGGGAGTGTCCGGTCAGGGCAGGGCCAGGCGGGGCGGCACAAAGTGGGGGATAGTCTAATTTGCACCCAGCCGTCTCCCTTTTCTCTCCAAAATGCCATCGCGAGAATGTGATACATCACTGGTGCTTCTGGTTCCAATCTCTGTGGCTACCTGCTGCTAACTTACTCACCTGTCTAGTTTCTTGGAGGCCTGCGGTAGGTGCTTCGGCGTCTATCTGATTGGAGCTTGTGGAACGGAGGGGATGGTTTTCGTGTAACAATCGAGAGCTGCGATTTCGATATAAATAACCAAAAGTGATCGTATTCTGTCAATTAGGATTACTGGATGAATTCAATCAGGGACATTGCATGCAATTTAAATATTCCCAAGCCGGCTTGTCTGCGGTTAAGTACCAGTATGATACATGATTACTACAGTATATTTTATGCCCTATCAATACAGTTCCCCCATCTCGTCTTCATGTACTCTCTGCAAGCTTACTAGCGACCCGAAGCTAGACAAGCTACCGTTTCTGAATATACCTGTGCTTATAGTACGGTCCACTATATACATTTCATTCTATCTGCGACATCCCGAGCTTCATTCCCGGCCCGTGCACGAGGTATCCAACAGCTTAGCTACCTCTGACGTGCCGTTGAGCCAGTACGAGCCAGTTTGCACCCTCCAAATCATAGAAACGGAAAAATAAATTAAGAAATAAGAAAAATATTAAATATCATCGAGGGGAAGTCTGGAATTTCGGCGAAAATGCAAGGAGGGACACATCCCTTCGTCATCGTACGTTGAGAAGATGTGAGATCCTGGAGCGTCCCGCCCTGTGATTGGTCCCCGTCCAATCGACTGGTTCGCAAGTCGGCTTGGTGGGCAAGTAACGTTAAAAGCACATGGCAGTTGCAAATTCCAAAAGGAAAAAATGGGATGACGATATCCTGATTATATTCCGCGGAAGAAAATATTCCAAAGCTTGATAGACCACGTGAGCCAGCCATCTCCGGCAGCTAGCTTGATATCTAGAATTCGACGGGATTCGATTCGATCAACTTTGTCCCAGGCACCCGCTATGATCGTATCAACCACCTGCGAACTCGACGATGTGTTGCGAGTGGCGCCACCATGCGACCATCAAAGTGTTGCTGTGTTGTTCCGGATGTCCGTCTGTTCTGCGTCCCCCGCTTAAAGTGGCTGAAGAAACGACATACAAAAGTCTGACGTACCTCCCTCCATCAATCGATACCTCCCAACATCGTGTATATAAAACTCATCCCCCCATCCAATCCGAACCAATCATCAAACCCTCATTGAACATCGTATAAACTCCATTTAAATATCTTAAAAAATGACCCTTCGAATCGCCCTCACCAGAACAGTCGCCAGACTCCCACGAACCACCGCTGCTTTCCGCCCCGCTACTACCTCTCTCATCATGAACAGAGGATACACCGAAGGCGCAACCGGCGGCATGCGATCTGGAGGTACATATACTCTTTATCATACCTATGTATGTGTCTGTATACTAACTAACCATTTCAATTGATAGGTTCGGCATCGGGGTAAGCAATCATGCCCACCCGCCAAAACTACTATATCCCCATCGTTTTCAGAAACCATCTCCGGACATTGAATATCTACATTACATTGAACGGACTATATAATAACCGAATTTTTTTAATAATTATATAGAGATTCTTTCACCCGTCGCGAGGAAGCCGCAGAAAACCTCTACATCAAACAGCGAGAAAAGGAACGTATCTCCGCGTTGAGAGCGAAATTGGCAGCCCAGAGAAAACACCTCGATGATCTGGAAGAAGATATGCAAGTCCCAATCCTACCAACGAGTATACCTTGGTAGATATGCTAATATCAATTTTACGATTTTTAGTAAGGAATTGGAGAAGGAAGCCGGCGGAGAACACAACTAGTTAGATACATGTCTTCATCCACCAAAATGAGACTGAGAATGACGGATTCGAGTCGCGTGCCCTGTTTTTGTATAAATTAAAAAATTTGCAATTGTTGGGAAGAAAGTGGGAGATGATTGTGGAATAGTTTATGGTCCTGAACCCATTGTCCCTTTTCGTCGTATTCTAGTTTCTCTACTACGACCATGGGAGAAAATTGTTCACCTTTGAATTTGTTAACATATCGAAAGGGGGTTTGTGGAAATCAAAGTGAGAAATCTCCGCTGTATCTGAAGACTTTATATTTCAAGTTGGAAAAAAATAGTTCTTTTTTTTTCTCGAGAAATTTATGTACACCCGTCACGAAACACTCCTATCCTCAGAATGAAGCAAGGTTACCTTTGTATCGTTCGCAATTCAATACTTCACCATCATCTCAAAAAACAAGACATGGAAAATTTATAACTATTCACAATTGATGAAAATACTTCAATATTAATATCCGCCCTCCGGTCTCGCCTATCAAACGAAATCACAAAATCAGCATAAGTGTGACAATGAGATGATAATATACGATGATAACTCACCAACGTAGCACCTTTCCCTCCCAACGCCGTTTCTAGACCGTTATCAGGGAACTCCCGCGGCACGGCCGGTTGATCAGGGTACACCGTATAAACCACCCCAACCACACCGAACAAAGCTACCACAAAGCTGCCGAATGAAATCCATGCTTGTCGGGGCGTGGCGGCGGTATATTCGTATAACGAGAAGATCCCGAGGGTGTCTTCGTCTTCGTGGACCTATAATTTCCCCACTCACGCATATAATATAAGTATCCATTCTATTCTTCGTTCCTGTGGATGAACGTGGGGTTTATGTGTATATTTGTTTATGGGGGAAGTGAGCGTATATGCGTACCGGCTCGCCAAAGTTTCTTCGTTCTTGAGGGTCCCACCAGGTCGCGTAGGGATCTCTGAATTGTCGTTTTATCGGGGGTGGTTGGGTGAGGGAGTATCCATCGTTCTATAATACCAAGTTCTTTTAGCACCCGTGTATCCGTACGATGAGATGTTTAAAGCTTCGGCTTATTATTTAGAAGGTGGGATGGAGCTTGTGTCGTACCATTCCCGGGTCGTCGATCTCGGGGTTACCAGTTAACACTCTGGGTGGGACTTGAGGTAGCGGTGGGGGTGTCGGTAGTTTGGCCTCAGCGGCATAGCATCGCTGCTGGCGGGGGATGGTTGATAGAATGGGTCGGACGAGGCGTAGCCGCGAGGTTTGGGCGGCAATGGATCGGATGGGAAGCATATTTGAGAGATCGGTGACGTCGGAGGGGATGGATTGGATGGTTGTTACATAGGCTGCTGGCCTCTCTCCCTGCTCGAAATGATTAGTCGGAAGGATCTAACAATGGAGTAGTAGAAGCGACGGTAATGCGATGAGCGATGGTAGAGACTTACAGGGTATGCGACTGGGGAGAGATCAATATCAATATCGTCAATATCGAGAATGCAATGGACTGAATCACGGGAGAGCGAAGGGAGGAGATAGCGTGGATGTGTTGTGGTGAGGTTGGAGCCAAGCCACGATCGACCAATTGGCGCACCGCCCGCCGCCGCTCGCTGCGTTGCTGGCTTTTCCCTCCGAAAACGAAAAATATAAAAAAAATATAATTTAATTTTTTTCTCGGCAAAAAACCCCCCCAAATCAAATCAGCCAGAACGAACGTTGACTTCTCAATCAAACCAACGACACCACTCATCCGTCGCCCCCCAACAATCTCACCACTCTTCCACTTCCAAAGCCCATATCTCGCCAACGACGCGGTTCCAGACGACGCCAATAAGCTAGCTCGACATCTCGGAATCGTGGCTTCAATCTGATACGAAAATCAGCCCAAAAAACGATAATTTGGGTGGTCCGGGACGGGCTAGCTGCGGAGACCACCCCAGCCGCCAGCCTCTTCTCATGACGCCGGACGGCCCCAAATCCGACCCCGAAGCCTCGCAGAATGACAGTACGTGCCCCAACCCTCCCAATCCCGACCCGCCTACCCTTGCCGCGCCCGTGCTTTGTAGATTGGTACACCGCTGAGCCATAATCTTCATCTTTCTCCCTCCAGGAAACGGCCATTTGCCGGCTACGAGGAGTAGCTCCAGAACATCTCGTTCCCTTCAAGTCGACACCCAGGTTGCCAGAAACTTAGACTCGGATCCTTCGCTCAACAATGAAATCCAGCAGCTGCTCAATCCTTCTAAGAAAAGGAAGCTCAACGGACCGCCGTCACCGCCATGGAAGTCTGCTGCCGCTCAGACTCCCTCCAGCTTCATCGATGACTCGGGCCGTAAGAGGTCTATGCGAATGATGGGGCCGCCGCCTACCCCTGTCACACCGGCTAAGGAGGGTAGACAGAGAAGGTTCGCTTCAACAAAATATGATATCCCCGTCACTAGCAGCAGTCGCACTAAATTTAAAGAATACAGAAACGGCACTCGAACATCACCTCGGTCTAAACAGCAGCAGACACCCTTATCGGCTTCGAAATCGTCGGCGTCAAAGTCATCGCAACGTAATAATACAAGATCCGCTCCCGCCTCAGCTTCTCGTAGCCCGATTAAACAAACCCGACAAGCCAGCCAAGCTCGAACATCGACAAAGCCGTCGCCCAAAAACCCTTCGCCTCCGAAAAGAACCCAAAGTGGCAGTTTCGCGACCTCGACGGCACCAAGAAGGCGCAGTGGACGACTCGCGACAGCAGAAGAACCCGCTGAAGAGGAGGAGGAAGATGAAGATGTGGAGATGCAGGATGAACCTGAAGGCTTTGACGAGGAAGACTACGATAGTTCCAAGAGAATATCGTGGCGACTCAAGTTCAGCCGGAAGGTAAAGCCTCCCCTCGTCTGCAATGTCGGAAATCTGGCTCTTCCCGCAAGGTTCAATTCGTTGAGGGAGTATTTCGACGCGGAAGACAACGATCCCGAGTACTTGAAACAAATGCAGGATGCAGCCGAATCGGAAGCCGCGAAACGTATAAAACTCGAAGAAGCTTACGAAACGGGGCTATTGCGACCGGAGAATCTTCAGCCTGTTAGCATCCAGCTTGTGCCTGCGCCTGAACGGTTAAGACCGCAATGGGGCCATCATGATCATCTGGTGAACCATGCGATCCGTTTCAGCAAGTTACTTAAGAGGGAACGTATGCAGCATATCAAGGATGCTAAAGCTTTAGCTAAAGATGCTGCCGATGCTGCAAGGAAACGTCGGCCGAAGACACGTGAGGAAATAGAGGCGGAACAGCGAGAAACGTCGATAAAGCGATACAGGGATGTGATTGCGTCCTTCAAGGTCAAACTCAAACTCACCGAAAAAGTAAGTAGATCAACGAATTTGGCCTGTGTCTTCGGTGGTATACTAATAAATTATGGTAGGCTGCTCAAGATGTCCGACGAGAAAAATATCTGGAGGCGTATCGTTTGGCGAACCGGGAATCCCTCAAGCAAATGCTACACCATTCTAGCCAGCTTCTCAACACTCGTATACAAGCTCGCCAAGCGGTTAGCGAAGCTGATGACGAATCTCTCATAAACGAGGAATTGAACGAGTTTGATGAAGATCTAGATGAGGAGGCAGATGATGGTGAAAGTGTATCCTTCGGAGATGCATCCAACATGTCCGATTCCGACTCGTCCGAGGACGGTGAAGCCGAAGAAGACGCAGATGATAAACTCAGTCCGGAGGAATTGAGACGGAAGTATGCTCGTTTGGCTGAGATTGAAAGCGTGGATGCTTCTGGTGCCGAGGAAACAGATGCATCCATGTCAATGGACGAGGTTACCTTTGCGGACGCAGACGCTCCTGAGGATTCAAAATCTCGTTGGCACGACGACGAATCGGTTCAGTTAACCGCCGAGGAGATGGATGGTAGTGATGAAGACGTACCGATGGATAGTGAGGAGGATGCTTCCGATGAGGAGATCGAAGATAGCGAGTTGGGAGAAGAAGAATATGATGGTGAAGATGATGATGAAGAGGATGACGACGAAGCTGAAGACGGCCTCTTTGGGTTTTTCTCAAAAGATGAGATTGAACAGATGCGACAAGGTGTCCAAACTGACGAATACTCAAATTCTGGGAGGAATGTTGTAGAAGAGAGTGAAGATGAGGAAGACCTCGATGAAGTCGATATGGTTCCGGTCAGCACGGAAGAGAAGGTAGAACATGATCAAAACGACGATCAATACGAGGAAGCCGAGCCAAGCGTGAATGGCACGCACCATGAGGAACACGACGATTCACCTTGTAAAATCACCCATCCTCACGCAACAAGTGACGACTCAAGCGTGGCCAAGACCGGGGTGTCGGAAGTTAGCAGTGTCACCACCCCAGCGTCTATCGGGCTTGCTGGGGATCACAAGGATGCACCCAAGATTCCGATCTCAAGTCTCCTCCGGGGTACACTTCGTGAGTACCAGCACCATGGATTAGAATGGCTGGCAAATTTATACGACAATGGAACGAACGGTATCTTGGCCGACGAGATGGGTCTTGGAAAAACAATTCAAACAATCGCCCTAATTTCGCATTTAGCTACATCTCATGGAGTCTGGGGTCCGCATCTCGTTGTCGTTCCAACTAGTGTTATCCTAAATTGGGAGATGGAATTCAAAAAGTGGGCGCCAGGGTTTAAGATCATGACATACTACGGCAGCCGTGAAGAGCGACAGGAGAAGCGCAAGGGGTGGATGGACTATGATGCATGGGATGTCTGCATTACATCCTACCAATTAGTCGTGCAGGACTCGCAACCTTTCAAACGGCGCAGTTGGCATTATCTCATACTCGATGAAGCTCACAATATCAAAAACTTTCGGTCTCAGAGATGGCAAACACTTCTCAACTTCAAAGCTTATTCGCGTCTTTTGTTAACCGGTACACCTCTCCAAAACAATTTGATCGAACTGTGGTCGCTTTTGTACTTCCTAATGCCCTCCGGTAGTGGCATGTCGAATGTTATGCCGCAAGGGTTCACGAATCTTAAGGAGTTTCAGGACTGGTTCGCGCGTCCCGTCGATCAACTCATAGAGGGAGGCAGAGAAGGCATGGATGAGGAATCCAGAGACAGCATCAAAAAGCTACATACTATCTTACGGCCATACCTACTCAGACGCCTGAAGAAGGATGTGGAAAAACAGATGCCTGAGAAGCACGAACATATCGTATGGTGTCGACTTTCGAAAAGACAGAGGTTCTTGTATGATGATTTCATGTCGAGAGCTCAGACCCGGGAAACGCTGACGACTGGCAATTACCTATCAATCATAAACTGTCTAATGCAGCTGCGGAAAGTGTGCAATCATCCCGATTTGTTCGAGACTCGCCCTATCGTCACTTCCTATGCTATGCGCAGATCAGCTATCGCGGATTTCGAGATCAACGAACTATTTGTTCGTAGACGGCTTTTTAAAGAGGGAGTATTCGATACTGTCAATTTTGATACTCTCAATTTGAATCTCGCAAAGTCTGAATCGAAAACCCGATTGTTGACCAACTCTACAAGGAAACTTGTCGCGCTGAAGACCATGAACGAACACATCTCGGACTTGGAGCAGGAAATCGTGCCTAACCTCCAACCCGACTTCACATCCTCGAAAACGCTCAACGAGTACATTTCGAATCTGGACATGACTTATCATTTAGAGAGAGTCAAGCAACAAACATACTTGAACAACTTTCGATGCGGCGAGAAACCAATATACGGCAGTGATTTACGTCAGACGTGCAATATTGGGTCTCATCCGTTGTTTTTAGGTTCTCTGCCCAAGGATCGCAAGAAGCAAATGGATTGGCTGTGGAATCGGGTTCATGCGTTGGAGGGTCTTACCCCCACAGTTGCGCGTCGTGCTGAAGAATTTGATACCATTATTCAAAAATTCGGCTGTGTTACGCCCGCTGTTGTCGCCGCAGACCTCCCGTCTATTACGGTAACACCAGCAGGACAAGAAGTGGTCAGACTTGTCAAGGCCAGAAAGCTAGAGGACCCTTTCCATCGATCTCGCAACCGACTATCCATCGCGTTCCCGGATAAGCGACTTTTACAATACGATTGCGGCAAACTTCAGAAATTGGATACGTTACTACGTCACTTGCAGGAAGGTGGACACAGAGCTCTGATATTCACCCAGATGACCAAAGTTTTGGATATTCTCGAACAGTTTCTCAATATTCACGGCCACCGGTATCTTCGCCTTGATGGTGCTACAAAGGTCGAACAACGACAAATATTGACGGAAAGGTTCAATAATGACAACCGCATTCTGGTGTTTATTCTATCTACTCGCTCAGGAGGTCTAGGTCTGAATTTGACCGGTGCGGATTCCGTCATTTTCTACGATTTGGATTGGAATCCCGCAATGGACAAGCAATGCCAAGATCGATGTCACAGAATCGGACAAACACGCGATGTACACATTTACCGTTTCGTCTCGGAATTCACGATCGAGTCGAATATCTTGCGCAAGTCGAATCAGAAGCAGATGCTTGATGATGTGGTGATACAGGAGGGAGAGTTCACGGTGGATAAGTTTAACCGGTTGACTGTTGCTGATTTGTTCGGGGAGGATGCGAAGAAATTCGGGCTGGAATCGATTGGCGGCATGACGATAGGATCGGCTCATGGGCACAATATGAACAGCGCGTTGGAGCAGGTTGAGGATGCGGATGATGTTGTCGCGGCCAAGGTTGCATCGAAAGAGGCGGTGGAAAATCTAGATCGTGATGATTTTGGCGGGTTGGAGGCCGGAGGAGGAGAGAAGCCCTCTGGTACGCCGAGAGATTCTGAGCATCCGAGCACGCCTACGCCTACAGCTGGGGCGACACCTGCAGCGCATGACGAAGGGGAAGAGCAACAGCAACAGCAACAACAGGAGGAAGAAGAGGAGGAGGATAGTTTTAGAACTGTTGATGATTATTTGATACGGTTTTGGGAGTGGGATTTGCGGGATACAGCTGTTATCATCCCAGATAAGAACAAGAAGAAGAGCAAGAAGGCAAAGCCGCCTTAGAGCTCTGCTGTTGTTTTTTTTTTTCAAAAGGACTTGGATTGATATTTCATATATTTATTTATATTTTGGATACTTCTTTATAATGATGTTGGTTTTTTTTTTCACTCCGCTCTATTTTTGTATGAAGGGACTCACTCGCTCACATTATCCTGGCGGCGCTTTTATTTTCTTTATTTTCTTTTTTCTTTATTTTTCCGATTTACGGATTGTGTATTACTAGGATTTCTTTGTCTCTTAGTTTCAGGTGTACGATCGTTCTTTTACGGATGGGGAATTCAAAATGGGATTTTTAAGGTTTTCATATCAAATTTGGACCTAGCAGAGTAGAGTTCCGAGACAGACCGATATTTCTCCATCAGAGGCCCAAATCTGATACACACTATCAATATGGTGTTTGTTTGTGTTGGACCACACGCATTTCCCAGGGGACGCACGATGACGTAGATGGCTGCGCCGCCCGCCCTTTCGCTTCTGCTGTCACCCACGCCAGCACATTTAACATTCACGCACGCACAGGCATCTTCCCGCTCGGTTCAGTTCGCTTTTCTGATTCTGAAGTATCTCACAAAGGAAAATTGAAGATTTTGTAGAGTGCTTATTGTGTGATTGGATCGGATTGGGGTCTACATTGTACTTTTTCCTTGTTTCAAGCACGTTTCGCGGAGGGTGGAAATCGATCCCGCCTTGCTTTTTGTTTCTTCCCTTTCTTTTCTTTTCCCGGTGGAACGAGAAGGAGGAGGAGGAGGAGGGGAAGAACGACGGAGTGTGAGCGGCATCTTATCCGGGTAGGTTTGGCTGGCGATCACTTTTTTTTATCACCTGGCACACCTTCCCACCAGCAGTTGATGGTTATCCTAGGGAACTAGTAGGACTTTAACTTGGTTGGTGAGGTAGGCCTTGAGGAGGAAGACCCTGATTCTGATGATCAGTCTGAGTTCTGAATTCTGAGTTCTGAATTCAAGGTCTCGCTGTTCTGAGTGAGTGAGTCTTTTGAAGGGGAGTCGCCAAGTCGGTTCGAATGGCACGCTTAATCGATTGGTTCGGAATTGGAACTGCATCTGTCGAGGGGGGTACTTTCCGTAGAGGGGTACGTACCTGTTTTTTTGCTCATACGCATTAAATAGAGAACCTTGTAGATGTTATTTTGGAGTAAGGGGAGGAAAGAAGGCAGAAACAGGAGGCTGTAGGTTTTTGTGATCAATTCAATTTCTCAACGTTCTCGTCATAATCATCATGAGTATGGTGAGAAAGTTGTATCGTTATTAATCTGCTGGGATCCGATATCGAGACATGTATATGACAGCTGTCCGGATCTAGCGTGCAATTTTTTTATTTCGTCCGATTCTAATTTCTTCTAATTGAACGAAAGGGTCCTAACTTAATCACAAGCTTGAAGTTTAGTTTCGTTCGTGAGCTCTGGGTATTGGCTTATAAAAATAGTGTACGTTTAGTTTTTTGTTGGCGGGGCGGTAAAGGCTTGGGTAGCTGCAACTTTAGGTATGCACTCAACATCACGAGTTTAATCCCTCCCGGGTAGTATCCGGATGGCACCAACCGGTCTGTTGATATTAATCCATCCAGCTTGATTCATGATATAGATACCAGCGTAGGTTTATGCACTGGTGTGGGACCTCGAGTGATCTCCCTTTGAGCTTACGACCCCTGGGAGCCCATTGATACCACTTTCTTCCTTCCTTCCTCCTCGTCGTCGCTAGTACTACTCTTCTTCTTCTTCTTCTTCTTTCTTCCCTCCTGCTCGGACCCCCTCCTCCCTCCCTCCCTTTTTCCCGTTTTTTTCCTTTTAAGCTTTTTGTTATCACGCTCCTACCGCGTCTTTTGTCCTCTCTCTTTCTTTCTTGTCCTTTGCAAACACTCGCGATAACTTTTAGAGCTTGTTCTCCAATAGACGCTCGAGCTTGCCCCTCCAATCGTACTTTTATAACCCGGAAGGACGCACACAAGTAGGTCGTTCATCTGGTAGCACGAAAACCCGGACGTTTTTTCTGCAGCAGAAATTGGAAAGAACGAGCGAGCGAGCGAACCGGATCGATTGCAAAACGGGGCGGCGCACCTGACGATCTAAATTGATCCGGCAAGAACGAAATAAAGCAGCCCAGGAATCAACGGAGGCAACAAAAGCTACTTTATATCGTAGTGGGAACAATCTAATAGATCGATCTCCTATTTTACACTTCAAGATCGATTCATCATCTCGCGACGGATTCAGAAGAAATAAAACCAATAAACAAAAGGTAAAACAAACTATTTTTCTTTGAGTCTTTTAGTATTCCATTCTCCTCGCTTGACTCGTGATCGAATTTTTTTGCCCACCCCTTGCTTCTTTCTGGCGGGTCTAGGCCTGGGGGAGGGGTGGGAATAATCTGCGGGCCCTCTTTCTTTGGCTTTGCGAGATATCCACACCAGTTGTTAACTTGACCCATCACACCGGAGCAGTCGGGGTGTGTGTGATATCGAGCTCGCTGCGAAAAGCAGGCAGTTGACTGGCCAATCCCTTCTTTCTGTTCCCTCTTTTCATTCGTTCCCATTCCTTTCCTTCATCCTTTCTGGACATTTGCAAGGTAGCTCCCAAATTATATTAGCTGGTTAGCTCTTTGGATGGAGGCGAAGCAAGCTTCCCCCGGGCGTCAAACTTCGAAATTAAACGTCGAGCTCTCCGCAAGATCTTTTTGGTCTGACCTCTGGTTCTGGAATTAATTAGCTTGAACCTGCCCTGATCTCTTTCTGTTACCCATCGTTGCTACAGTTCTCATTATCGCGACAGTGCATGCATCTTGCGGGCTGCTCAGGTGGTAAGTAGGTAACTTGTCCGCGGTGTCTTTCGCCTTCTTTCCTTGCCTTCTTTGCCTTCCTTGCTTCGCACTAGTTTAGCTGCCAGCTGCTTGGCCAGCATCCATCCATCCATTTCGTTCATTCATTCGAGCGCCACGGAGATCACTAAATCTTCCATCCTCTCGCGACCGACCACGGTTGCTTGATGTTTCTGGTGATTCTTTTTCTGCTTCGCGGAGAGGTGTTTCTTTTCGCTGTCTCACCGTTCCCAAACAGATGTGCAATTTGAATCATTTCTTTTTTCTTATGCTCTCTTCCGCGACGTCATTCAGAGAAAAACGCTATTTCGCTCGGTTCGATACATTTCCCACATACGGACAGACCGGAGTTATAATAATCACAATTTCTGAAGGGTAATTCCTTGCACAAGATTTTCATCCCGTTGGCTTTCCCATCCCGTTTGAATTATTATTTATTCGTTTTGATTCCCAAGGCCTGCTTTGTATGCGGTGAGTGTCGCCGCCAGATAACCAAACCGGAGGGGATCGTTCGTTTCATGATCTTTTCCTGGTCCCACCGAAGTCCCCACTTGCTTGCTCTTCCCACACTTTTTTTTTAGCTATCCGATTCACAGTCGTTCACTCATCCTTCTTCTTCTCCTTCCTCTCATCAAACCACTCTCGATATCCTCTGTAGAATCATTCATCATCCGCTTCTTTACCCTCGTGGTCTTTCTTCGCGACGCACGTTCAGCAGGCAGCACTGGATCTTCGTTCTCGCTAGCCCTTTGCGCTTCTGCATCTTATTATTCGATCGTCGTACCCTAAACGACTACTACTACTGCACCGGCAAGGAGGCTAACCACCAGAATACACATACAGGCAAGGCACCTCTGCAATAACTAAGCTACCACTACCCTCTGGAATTCCTCGACCCCAGAAAACCTCCTTTTACTTCGAAAGCAGCAGTCTTTAAAACCACTCTTCGTTGAGTGCGGGGTAGTCAAATCAGAACCTTCTCTTTTTTTACTTTCCTCCATCTCGTATTTTCTATCTCCCATAGATCCGATCTCTTCCTCCCAGCTTGCAGAAAAACCCGTCTTTTTGAAAAAATAAAAATTAAAAAATAAAACCAAAAAACAAGATTATAAGGCAAAAGGGCAAAGTCTCCGTCCGCCCCCGGCTTTCGCCTTTTCGCTCTGGAGGAACCGCCCCTCAAAAAACTCAAAATGTCGGTTTCTCCAGACACCGTCAACGCAACGACCTTGCTCCTGGCGTCCCTCGCCACGGGTAACATCCTGTCGCCGCTCACAAAGACAAAACTACCGGGCGAGGATACCGAAGAAAAACGGGCACTCGAGAAGGAATTGAACGCGCTCGCCAGCCGGATACGTCTCCTCGAACTCAAAGCTTCGGCTGTAAATCCCAAATTCTTCCCGGAAACCCCGAACGATGGGCCACAACCCGTCCTGGCACCTCCCGAGACAACCACTTTCAACGAAGATATATTATCCACTATTGCTTTACCGCCCAATGGCACATCTCAGCCCATCGATATCGAGCCTGACTTAGAGGTGCTTAAGCAGCACGTCAAAGCTCAGGAAGGCGAGATTCAAAGCCATGGCAAGAATGTCGAAGTCTTGGTCGAGGAGATCAATCAACATCAGCATGCTTTACAAAATGTGAACCAGGAGTATAGTAGGGTAGAGATGCTGGAGAAGGAGTTGAGGAAGAGCCAACGAGCCAATTTGGCCTTCCAGAAGGCATTGAGAGAAATCGGAGAAATCGTCACAGCTGGTAGGTTCCGCTTTATTTGTTTTTACACATTGGCCACAGTAGGCTTACGATATTTGGTTGGTTTGCAGTCGCAAGAGGTGATCTTACCAAAAAGGTTACCGTTCACGATGTCGAGATGGATAGGGAAATTGAAATCTTCAAGGGAACTATCAACAACATGACAGATCAGTTACAGACATTTGCCAGTGAAGTGTCTCGAGTCGCTCGAGAGGTCGGTACAGAGGGTCGATTGGGAGGCCAAGCCAGTGTCAACGGTGTCGAAGGAACCTGGCGTGAATTGACTGATAACGGTTCGTACAACCATTCTCATACTTTTCACTGAACACTCGGTTAATTTTTTCTGAAATTTAGTCAACACTATGGCTTCCAATCTTACCTCACAGGTGCGAGAAATCGCTGAAGTCACATCGGCTGTCGCCAATGGTGATCTATCGAGGAAAATCCATGTTCACGCTCAAGGCGAGATCTTAATGCTCCAGCAAACTATCAACACCATGGTTGAACAGCTTGGAAGATTTGCCCTCGAAGTCACAAGAGTGTCAAGAGAGGTCGGTATCGAAGGTATATTGGGCGGTCAAGCAGAAATCGAAGGTGTCAAAGGTACATGGAGAGAGCTCACGGATAATGTCAACGCTATGGCTGCAAATCTTACGGAACAGGTCAGAAATATCGGTAAGGATCCCAGTTTCACGCAAGCTCGTCAACTAGTTTCTTATATATACTTTTTCTAGCTACTGTCACAACCGCTGTCGCCAAGGGAGATCTTAGTCGAAAAGTCAGTGCCAGCTGCAGAGGTGAAATCTTGCAACTTAAGGAAACTATCAACAAGATGGTGGATCGTCTTCAGAATTTCGCTAGCGAAGTCACAAAGGTCGCCCGTGAAGTCGGAACGGAAGGGAAACTCGGCGGTCAGGCCAATGTCGATGACGTCGAGGGAACATGGAAATCTCTCACTGAAAGCGTCAACGGCATGGCTACCAATCTTACACTCCAAGTCAGAAATATCGCATCCGTTACCACTGCTGTTGCCGAAGGAAATCTTAGTCTCAAGATTGATGTCCCAGCTGAGGGAGAAATCCTGCAACTCAAAGATACCATTAACAAGATGGTGGAAAGATTGCAAAACTTTGCAACCCAAGTCACGATTGTCGCCCGTGAGGTCGGAACAGACGGTATCCTCGGTGGTCAAGCCAAGGTGCAAGATGTCGAGGGAGTTTGGAAGGATCTCACTGATAACGTGAATGTCATGGCTAATAACCTTACGACCCAAGTGAGAAGTATCGCAGATGTTACTACGGCTGTCGCACAAGGTGATCTTAGCAGAAAGATTACTGTCCATGCACAAGGTGAAGTGCTGGCCCTCAAATCTACCATCAACAAGATGGTGGATCGTCTGGAGGTGTTCTCTAGAGAAGTCAAGCGGGTAGCCCGCGACGTCGGTATCGACGGAAAGCTCGGTGTGCAAGCAGAAGTCAACGATGTCGACGGACTTTGGAAGGAAATTACGACAAACGTGAACATCATGGCAACAAATCTCACATCTCAAGTGCGTGCTTTTGCCCAAATCACGGCTGCTGCGACAGATGGTGATTTCACGAGGTTTATCACCGTCGAAGCTTCCGGTGAGATGGATGCTCTCAAGACCAAGATCAATCAGATGGTGTTCAACCTGAGAGACAGTATTCAAAAGAACACGGCTGCCAGAGAGGCCGCCGAATTGGCAAACAGAACAAAGTCCGAGTTTTTGGCCAACATGTCGCATGAAATTCGAACTCCAATGAACGGTATCATTGGCATGACGCAACTCACTCTCGACACCGACCTCACGCAATTCCAACGGGAGATGTTGAATATCGTGCACAACCTTGCCAACAGCTTGCTAACAATCATCGACGATATTCTGGATATCTCAAAGATCGAAGCCAACCGCATGGTCATGGAGGAGATTCCATTCTCTCTACGTGGAACTGTCTTCAACGCGCTCAAGACCTTGGCTGTCAAGGCTAACGAGCGCTTCTTGGATCTCGTTTACAATGTCGATAACGTCGTTCCTGATCATGTTGTCGGAGACTCCTTCCGCCTTCGCCAAGTCATTTTGAACCTAGTCGGTAACGCCATCAAGTTTACCGAAAGCGGAGAGATCACTCTCAGCATCAAGCCTGCGGACCAATCCCGATGCAAAGAGAACGAATACTGCTTCGAATTCTCCGTTGCTGATACCGGTATCGGTATCCAAGCTGACAAACTGGATCTCATCTTTGACACTTTCTGCCAGGCAGACGGTTCGACGACGAGAAAGTTTGGTGGTACTGGTTTGGGGCTTTCAATCTCGAAGCGTCTCGTGAATCTCATGGGCGGAGACGTGTGGGTTAAGAGTCAATACGGTGTCGGTAGCACGTTCTACTTCACCGTTGTCGTCAAGCTTGCCGATACTGATCTCACTTTGATCCGGCCACAATTGGCACCTTACAAGGGACACCAAGTCCTCTTCATTGACGATCTGGGCGATCAATCTGGTGTTGCGGACATGTTGAGACAGCTTGAACTCGTTCCGATAGTTGTTAAGAGTGCGGAAGAAGCACCTAGAGCGGACCACCCACTCTATCCTGCGAAGAACGGCATCGCGTACGATGTTATTATTGTGGACTCGATGTCCATGGCGCTCAAGCTGCGGACGTTTGACCACTTCAAGTACATCCCGCTGGTTCTTCTGTCGCCGGTGATACACGTTAGCCTCAAGTCAACCCTTGATTTAGGGATAACATCCTACATGACGGTTCCGTGCTTACCGATCGATCTCGGAAACGGAATGATACCAGCATTGGAGGGCCGAGCGGCGCCTTCGATATCAGAGAATTCTAAATCCTTGAACTTGCTGCTGGCCGAAGATAACGTGGTGAACCAAAAACTGGCGGTCAAGATTCTAGAAAAGTACCATCACACAGTGGAGGTTGTTGAGAATGGTCTGCAAGCTGTGGACGCGGTCCAGAAGAAACGATACGACTGCGTGCTGATGGACGTGCAGATGCCAGTGATGGGCGGATTTGAAGCCACGGCTAAGATTCGTGAATACGAGCGAGACTACGGTCTGCCACGAACGCCAATTGTGGCATTGACAGCACATGCCATGTTGGGAGATAGAGAGAAGTGCATCCAGGCGCAGATGGACGAGTATCTTTCAAAACCGCTCAAGCAGAACCAGCTCATCCAGACGATTTCCAAGTGTGCCGCTTTGGGCGGGACGTTGTTGGAACGAGGGGTTGCCAAATCAGATGATAGAAGGGCGGTCGCAACTGCCTCCCGTCCGCCGTATGACAATCGTGCGATGACATCGACGGCGAGCGTGATGAGGCCGGAGGCTAGTACTAGCGTTGTGCTTCCTACAATGTTGTCACCAGAGGAATCGGTAGAGAATAGGGTGAGTTTTATATGATCCCGCTTGAGCTTTTATATCAAGTTTATCGGTTCGATTTTCTCACATTTTAAAGCGCTAACGTATAGTGACTGATACGTATAGCCGATATTTAGATCTAATAGCTCTTGAAGAGAAAAAAAGATAATTCATAATCCTTAGATTTTAAAATTTGTCCCCTTTTTTTTTCTTTTTTTGTTTGTAATATGGTTTTTTGGGTTTGGTTGGTAGCACGATTGCGAAAGGTGCATTTCTTTCAATTCACTTCTTTTTTTTGTTATATGCGGTATTCGGATATGGGAAAAGATTGGAACATACAAAACTAAAAGAAGGACCGTCGGGGATTCGTCACGGCGGTTAATCATTTTTCGATTCACGAGACATATTCATGTTTTAGAAGAACTATTTTATCCTTTTTGTTCACTTCTTGTGGCCCGTTTCTGGTTTGCTTTTCTCTTTTCTCTTCGGTATGGCGAATTCTGTAACTGTTGTTATTACATTGTATCATGAACATTCCTCTTCATTCCCTTTATCTAGTTGTCTTATTCTTCGAATTTGGGAGAAGAAGAGCGTGTAAAAATGAAGCTTTCACGATATTGAGATGGATTCGCGTGTATAGATCCCACCTCATATCGTTCCTTCTCCAACAAATCTCGACTTTTTCTAGCGCCCTCTACTTGTCATTGACGCGGAAAAAAGAATGCCATGCTTTGATTGTACAATTCTGTATGCTTGAGTACTGTATAGTACCTTTATCACTTCAGCTAGCTTATGTTTCCTTTTCATGCAAAATAGAATTTTTGGAATCGTCTGGAACTACCCGTTTCGGGGGGTCACAGTGCAGCGATCGAAACTGAATGCATACAGCCCTCGCAAACTCTCTCTCCGCCAGGAATGTGATAAGTCATGCTTATTATTATGTATGATGCGTACATAAGACCAGCTAGCTAGCTGAGGTACTCGAACACGCTGTGATATATTTTTTGCTACAATATTATAGGCCAATCCGGTTTGGGGCTGGACACACGCTTCCAATTCCTGTTGTCATTGCTACGAGTATAAATACTTAATTACTTACACCTCCTACGACCCCGCTATTGCCTTGTTATCGTCATTCTCGTACAACCACCTCTTTCAACAGCTGCCATTGAGCAATCGATATTACTCTCAAAGTTTTCAGATAGTCAGGTATGTTTTTTGTTTCATTATTTTGTCACTGCTACTGTAGCTATTACACCCCTGAAGGTTGGTGTATAAATAGCATCCGAGTCTCACTATGCATGGGATACTCGAAATAACGTGCCCCGCGTCATTGATGTCATGAGCAAATAGCTATATAGTTCAGTATATTTTCTAAATAATTGACTGGGAATCAATCATATCTAACATTGAACTTATTCAATAGATTTTTAAAAAAAGAATTCACCAGATAAATCAATAAATATGGCCGAAATCATCGACCGCATTGCCACAGCCCTACACCTCAAGGACGACACCAGTCCTCCCTCCAACGACGCCGTCGACGGGCTCAAGCAGAAATACGCCTCCGCAGGCCAAGACCACGTCTTCAACTTTTACGACTCCCTCTCCGCCTCCGATAAGCTCACCCTCTACAACCAATTATCCGACATTGACCCCGTCCGCACCTCCAAACTCGCACAGGAAGCTCTAAACCCAATCAAACCAACTGACACCAAAGAACCCGAGATCACCCCGCTCCCCACCATCGCCTGCGCCTCAACCCTCGACTCCACCGAAGCGGACCTCACAAAATACTACAATGAAGGTCTCGACCTCATCGCCGCCAATAAAGTCGGCGTGGTCCTCATGGCCGGCGGACAGGGTACCCGATTGGGTTCCAGCGACCCGAAGGGATGCTACGACATCGGTTTACCTTCCCACAAATCCCTCTTCCAGATCCAAGCCGAGCGTATCTCCCGCGTGCAAACACTCGCCGAGCAACGAGCGGGTGTCAAACCAGGTGTGAATGTGGCCCAGATTCCTTGGTACATTATGACCAGCGGACCGACACGCAAGCCCACTGAGGAGTATTTTGCCAAACATGATTATTTCGGGTTGGAGAAGTCACAGGTGGTGTTTTTCGAGCAGGGTGTCCTACCGTGTATTTCCAACGATGGAAAGATCATCTTGGAATCTAAATCAAAGGTTGCGGTTGCACCTGACGGTAACGGCGGGATATACGCCGCGCTGGATAAGAGCGGTGTTTTGACGGATTTGAGCAAGCGTGGGATCGAGCATGTGCACGCCTACTGCGTCGACAATTGTCTGGTCAAGGTCGCCGATCCGGTATTCATTGGTTTCAGCGCACTCAAGAAGGTTTCCATTGCAACGAAAGTTGTAAGGAAGCGAAACGCGAAGGAACCGGTCGGTTTGATCATTTTGAAGAATGGTAAGCCGGATGTGGTTGAGTATTCTGAGATTTCGAAGGAGATGACGGAGGAGATGGATTCGGAGAATAGCGAGCTGTTGAAGTTCCGGGCGGCAAATATCGTGAACCATTACTATTCCGTTGAGTTTTTGAAGACGATTCCGGAGTGGTGTCAGAATTTACCGCATCATATCGCCCGCAAGAAGATTCCGTATCTTGATGCCGAGTCTGGCGAGCAGGTTAAACCGGAGAAACCGAACGGGATCAAGTTGGAGCAATTTGTTTTCGATGTCTTCCCGTTGATTCAGTTGGATAAGTTTGCTTGTTTGGAGGTCGCTCGGGAAGATGAGTTTTCGCCGCTGAAGAATGCGAGAGGAGCTGGTGAGGATGATCCGGATACTAGCAAGAGGGATATCATGGCACAGGGGAAGAAGTGGGTCGTCAAGGCTGGTGGACAGATTGTCAGTGAGAGTATGGATGCTGATGGCATTGAAGTTTCCCCATTGCTTAGCTACGTGAGTTATTCCTATCTTTCCATCGTTATGTACAGAGATACTAATCACTGGTTGGATTTTAGGGCGGTGAGGGATTGGAGTTCGTCAAGGGAAAGACGATTACGGGACCGGCTTCGCTCGTGCGTCCCGATGAAGCTTAGATTTCAATCACATAGTATTGGTATCGGTGGATAATTATCACTATTGTGTATTAACGAGCTTGGAGTTTCTTGGAAATATCATTGGAACGCTCCGCTTTGAATGACCAGTCTAAATAGCTCGACTATATTACAATATAAAAGTCTTTTTTTTTGTGAAAGTAATGCTCGCGTAAATATTCATATCAAAAGATCATATCGTATACTCAACCTACTCAATCAGCTTTACCTTCCCTTTTCCGTTTCTTCTTTTCCTTCCTCTCCTTTCTCCGTCTTCGTGACTCTTCTTCATCTTCTTCCTCTTGACCATCCGAATCTTTTCCGTGAAGCTGTGTAACCTCCTTCCCCACCGCTTCCACGCTCGCCACTCCAGCATCTCCGTCAACGATTTCAGGTATATCTTCATCCTTGAAGCTTCCCTCCAAAGACAGCATGCCTCCTTCCACCTTGACTCCTGTAACCACAAACTTGCGCATCCCCTCCACCTCCTCCCCATCCACATCAATCCACCGTCCCATTGCCCTTGTCAAACCCTCAATCAACTCCGTCCCATCCTTCTTTTTCCGTTTCCCACCCCCCGCTTCTTCCTCCTCCTCCTTCTCCTCCTCTACCACTTCATCATCCTGAAACTCTTCAGGATCAGCGGCTACAAACTTCCAACCCTCGGGTATCCCCCGCCCCCCCACCGCAACGCTAAACACATTCTCGCACAACATTCCCACATGACTCGGACTGACATTGTTGACATACCCCTCCAACACCATCCCCACCGCGGGCCTCCACAGCATAAACTCCACGAGACACCAGACAAACGCGAACGGCGACTCGCCGAGGATTTTGGCAGCGGGTGAACGGAAGCGGAGGTTCTGGTGGAGTAGGACGATGCCGTCTAGCGTGCTGTCGTATTTGAACACCAGCGGGTCGAGATGGTCGCGCTGGATACCGATCAGCGGGGTGGCGGAGTAGGCTGGAGAGATGGAGAGGTAGCGGGAGGCGGTGGTGAGGGTGTAGGGCGTATCTGTCGGGGTTGATTTTAGTCTCCGAGATGGTTTCGATGATGAGGATGTTGATGGTTGGGAGGTTGGTGGTTGTATTGTTGGAGCGGTGGGGGGCATTGGGGATGAGGTTGTCAGGTCGGATATTTTTCTCTTCTTTTTGTTTCGTTCCTTGTCTGGCGCTGCTGTTGCTGTGGTGGTGGTGGTGGTGGTGGTAGTGGTTGTGGGTGAGGTGGATGGTTCGACGGTGTCTTTGATCTTGTGCTTCTTTTTGTGCGATTTCTTGTCGGAGAGTGGGAGTGCGGGTTCGGCCATTGCGCTATCTGTGTGCCCTTTTCTTGAAAAAGGTCGACACTATATACAACAGACTTAAATACACTCTAGGAGTACGGTAGAGGTATGTTTGAGAGAATGTGGCGCCAATTGGTTGATGCTGCGCTGGTGCGAATGAATGAATGTATGAAATTGATAAAAGTAAAAAAGTTGAGGTTGAAGTTTTTAGTTTGGCGATACACCCGAAAAGAGAAAAAAAAAAAAAAAAAAATTAAGCGGGCTGCATATAAAAATGTAACCGACAGGGTCCGCGTGCGACAAGTCCAACATGCGGCAAAAACGACAGGCACCAGGGTTGGATTAGCTAATGAGAATGATAATGATAGAGAGTATATTGTAGCTTCTTATGAAAAATCATCGTACATGCAAAATGCAACGGGTCGAGCGAGTGCTAAAGACATGATGACTTGAAAAAAAAAGTGAAAGGTACAAAGAAAGCCCCCCCCAAAATAACGCCGCCAGAAAGTAACTTGAGTAACCTCCATTTCTCAAATTCAAGGAGGCCGTCCGGGAGCGAATATTTCATCAGTGTATGATATGAACCCATGTGCAAAAAAAAGAAAGACAAGAAAAGAAAGCAAAAATGTTATGATCCGTCAGAACAAAAGGGGAAGAGAAATATTCCAAAGCCGATGGTAAAATTATGAGAAAGGAGAAATTAGTTCATCATAAACAAGATCTCAAATTCATCTACCCCTTCCTAGACCTCCCAGTCCCGCAGCCGTCATTCTTCCTGCCCCGGCATTGATACTCTGCGCGACAATAGCCTCCGCTGCCTTCTGCGCCGCAATCCTTTCCTTCTGTTGAGACCTCGCCCGCAGGTACCCGATAGCCTCGGGCTTCATCCGCAGAATCCTCAAAATCATATCATCGCTAGCTTCCGCTTGGGCTTCCTTCCTCTTCTCCTCCTTCGCCTTCCTCATCGTTCCCAGATTTCGATTCATCATGACCGACTTTGACCGTTTCGCCATAGGCACTCCCAACATCAACGCTCCAGACCCTGGTTGGCCTAGATGCAAATTCTTTTGCTTCTCCGCATTCTTGGCGTTGTTCTGCGCGGCTATACGTTCTGATGTCCGAATCAGATTCTCAGCCGTTTCATTATACCAGAATCCGAGAGATTGAAGATCGTGATATTTCGGTGACTTTAGAATATCCGCCGACACACCTGTAGCCACTCCTTGTTCGTCCGGGGCGTTGAAAAATTCAAACAAAAGCTACACAAAAATCCCACTTATCAGCTCAAAATGACACCAAAGCTAAACACAAGCCTGGAAATCGTACCTTCAACCACTTGAACACAACATCGAGTTCCTGGCTCGACAGCGGCTTTTGGTTCGACGGTTTATCCGACAACGGCGGCACCATCAAAGACTCAATTGTCGCGAGAACCTCTTTCCACAGTTTAGTCATAACACTAATCAAGGCATCATGCGTAAGAGTTTTATCCAAGATTTCAAAGTTTTCGTTGAAATAAGTAAACAGCGCTTCCAAGGCTTCGGCCACTTCGTCGTCTGTCGGACCCGCTTTCACCATCGACTGAGGTCGATTAGATCCGAACCCGGTTCGGCTAAAGTAGCTCGATACCGACGCTATTGATATTCCCGGGCTCAGCATCGATTTGAGCGCTTGTTTCGAAAGACAATGTTTGATGAACGGAGAGCACTATCCGATGTTAGCCGTCTGTAACAAAGCACAAGCGATATTATTCAAAAGACATACCTTGTCGGTGATCTGTCGAGCCATATCTCGTTCCGTACGCTTCAACGCCCGGAAAGTTCGCCCCATGTAGAATTGAATATCATCCCGCTCGCCTTCCATGCTAATCTTGAGTAACAGCCGACCCTGTGTATCTAAATCTAGCCAGAATTCCTACAATAAAATATCAGCCACACATCCCTAAACACCCCATCCAGATAAAAAACATACCCTGGGTTCATAATCTCCAAAATAATGGGGGTCTAGTTTGATCGGCGCTCTGCCAACATAATCGTGCTCCCCAACTGTGTCATGATCCCAAATCGTAGCCGTCAAAAGTACTGGCCCACTAGTCGTGATTTCAACTGTTTCGTCAAACCTCGGGTTCAAAGTAGTGTATATCACCCTAGTCTTCGCAAGTCGTTTGTGATACTCATCTCCGAGAACAACATACGGATCACTGAATCCGTTGATATCGCAAGCCTTCAAATCTTCGGCTTCCACAATCTTGATTGTAAAGAGGTATTTATTCGTCGACTGCTTCTTAGGTTGGTATACAGGTGTGTGCTTGGCGATAATTGCCGCACACCGTTCGACATTTATCGATCTCTCCAGTAGGTCGAGCTGTTGTAATGCGAATTCGATATTGTTGAACTTGACACAGGTCTAATCGAAAGTTAGCGAGGGTCTCGTTTTGTGAGATGGTTTGTGTGCGATCTTACCTCAGGTAAGAAGTTGAATGGCTCAACTTTTTCCTTACTGTTAAAGTAGGCGAGCAACTTCTCCTTCTGAGTCTTGTTTCTAGCCGCTTCTTGTTCCGGAGTCACACGATCCATTTCTTGGGTAAACAGCGCTTCCACCTTTTCGCAATAATACATCAAACCCGTTCCGATTGATTTGCAAAGAGCGGTGAAAAATTTGGCTTCCTGGAACTCGTCCGCCCAGTTGAGGTCTTTCAGAGCTTTGATATTTTGGGTGAATGAACGGAAGACGTCGTCAACCGATACCGAATGCTTGTCGTTGGCCATAGTACCATTCTCAATCTTAACTTTGAACTCTTCGTTTTTCAAGGCGTTGTCGACCCATTCGATAACCTTCTTGTCAATATTTGCAAGCCATCTCCAGACGAAATCCTGAATCATTTGCTCGATATCGAAGGGAAAATCCGCTCTGTACGATCATGTCAGCACTCTTGACCAAATAGAAAGAAAAAATCAATAATAACCTTACTTGATGACTTGATCGTGGATATCGCGAACCTCGATAAGGCTCTGGTACATATCAAAAGCATCTTGGATATCCAATTCCTCTCCCTTCTCCTGTGATGATCGGAAGATTCCCTTTATGATATTTTCTGCATCCTCAGCGAAGGCAGGGAATATACTCTCAATCGTAATGAAATCGATCTTCAATTTTCTATAAATTAGGTTAAAAAGTGTCAGCAACATCTCAAATATTTCCAACCGGTAAAGACCTTAGAAGCAACATACCCTAGAATAGGTTCGGGGAACTTCTTCGACAATCGTTTAATCAACCCGATGAGCTTCTTGCCAAGTTCAACGATATGGTACATATCCCACTCGTTCCTATCCTCGGGAATATCTTTTGTGAATCCAGAATAAACCTCCTCCGCGCGAACTTTAAGACCGTCCTTCACTGATCCTATGAACGTATCCAAATCTTTACCAGCAGAGAACAAAGGGTCCGGGTAAAGATGGTTGGTGAGGATGTACATGTATTCTTCGAGCGATGGTGGTTTCATTTCGAAGCATTGCATGACCGCGTGGTAAAGCTCCCTTAGAATATTATCATAAAAGGAGGATAAATTTTTCCG
The DNA here is from genome assembly GCA_036971675.1 of Orbilia ellipsospora. Taxonomy (NCBI): domain Eukaryota; kingdom Fungi; phylum Ascomycota; class Orbiliomycetes; order Orbiliales; family Orbiliaceae; genus Orbilia; species Orbilia ellipsospora. Next base: position 1,286,305 of record JAVHJO010000006.1, read on the forward strand.
TTGTAGAGTTTGCTACAATAGAACGTTAGGATTTATAAAATTTATCTGTTGAATAAAAGAAAACTTACATCAGGAATCGTCCAGTCTTCCCATGGCTCTGTGACAGCAGCTTTGTGGTATTCAAAGGCTTTATCCAGAGTGTCAAGGTCCGACCTGTTTTCGGCGTACATCTCTCTAATCAAACTCAAGGTCAAGACACTCCTAGAGAACATGGGTATTCTCCACCGTATCGCACAAGCTTCGACTAGCGAAAGTTCTTCGTAGGAGAGAACCGGTGGGAATAGTTCCTCGCTCTCACTTTCAGCGGGTGGTCCAGCATGGTTGTCAAAACACATCTTGAGAAGGATGCGGAAATATTCTCTTGGATTCGGAGGTATAAATGTGAATATGCCCTCTGCGCCGTCTGTATGTGACTGAAACCCGTTGACCTGGTCTCCGTTTATATCGATACTGGCAAGCCCGGGGTTGGCAGTCACCATGGCTTCTTGCATCAAAGGAATGTACTCTAGTTCTCCTGCTTTCCAACGGTCATAACCCGCATCAGTGTCGAAATCATCAGCTGTCAGAGTAGCTCTAGCACCAGCGTGTATCCTAGCGCCATACAACTTGAGCTCCTTCATAGCGATAGTATCACTCCAGGCCTGACGGTTCCTATTGATGTCATTCTGAGCTTGGGTGAGAGATATGCGAAATATCCTAGCAACGGTCTGAACATAGGGCATTTCCCGAACATCGTATGAAAGTGGTACTTCCTCTGTGATTTGCGTGGGCTGCTGTGTTGAGGTTTGCAAATCGACGAGATTTTTATCGTGGACGAGCATTCGGGATTCAAGCGTCGAGAGTTTATTTACTAATTCAGCGTGGCCCGACGCCCATCCGTTATCCTTGAGACATAAAACTATCAACCGAATAAAAAGGGCAACATGGCGATCGACCAACAGTCCGACATTTTCTCTAGTAACGCCCACAAGTCCGCCGGTTTGGACGGCCGATTGGAGTTCACCGGTAGCACGAGAGATGAAAAGCAGAATCATATCCTCCGCTCTCCTACTCTTACTCAGAACCTTTCTCCTCTCCGGATCTATCAAGGTATTCAAAAAGACGGCAAAGGTGCGCTTGACGAGAGCATCTTTGAAATCCTTGCCAGGCTCTCTACCGATGACAATACCCTCCAGCCGTCTCTGAAACACCGTCACGAAATCCACTTTGGGTAATTTTGCAGATTTACCGCCGCTCGAGAATTCAGCCAGGAGAACGGACGCAGAACTGCTATACGACGAAGAGGCGGCTTTGGGCGCCGGTTGTGTGACAACCACTCTCTTACGGGGTTGCAAGAGATAATTAAGAAAACCGACCCGTAGGGCATGGCTGTAAACGTGCTCGGGAGTGGCCTGGCTGCCGGCCACGCGACGGGCGCTGATGACTGAAGCATGGCTGTTCTGCCGATTTTGGGGTTGGTAAGCGGCGGCATTTTCGGGTTGGGCGTAGTACCCCGCAGCGTCGTGGGTCGACCATCGCTGCTGTTGCTGATGATGGTGCTGATGCTGCGACATGGCGACCGAGATCGCCTAAAGGCAGATCGCGAACGTACGAAAAAGAAGCTTCGTCAGATGGGTAAGGATCTAAGGAAAGATACGAGAGGTAGTGGACGAGTCAGCGTTGGATGTCTTGCTTTGTCTATCTATCTATGTATAGCAGCATATAGAAAGGGAAGGGAAAAACGTCATATGTGGTGGTGGGTTACCAACGGTTAAGGTAGGTTTGAATTGGGGGCACCTTACAAGGCTGAACGAGAGAGCAAGCGAACCTCGAGCTGGATCCTCTGAATGTAAAATCAGACGAAGAAGAAGGAGGGAAAGCTGACGATGAGAAGAAGAGCTTGAAGAAGCGATGGAGGGTTATGGGACGATGGCAGGCGGTCAACGGAAGTCGGTTGGTCGTCGTCGTCGATGTGTGTAATATTGTATTTTTGGGGGAAAGGAAGGAATGTTGTCGTGTTGTTGTTCAGCTGCCAAATTGGAGGCCCAGCTAAATTAATGGCATCCAATTGCAATGCTCATTCTCACCGCTGATTTAGTATTGTCTGTCCTGCTGCTGCTAGCTTATTTCTAGCTAGCTGTTGCTCCGGCGAATGGTTTGCGGTATTGTTGTTTCTTAATATTGTCACCTCGGGGGCACGGTAGTAATATTATTATTATTATCGTTTTCACTCGGCATCAGCAGTTATTATTAGATTTGGAATGGGATTCTGCATGCATCACGAATCGCACAGTATCAGATGTATGTGCAATTACTCCTCTACTCCTCTCGCGACATCGCGGGAACCAGAAAAAGCTAATTAGCCCGCATCCCTCTTGCAGCTTCCGGACTCCCGTCTGTTTGAGAGTTAGGTAATCCGCATCACGGCAGGCGCGGATGGCGGGATCCCATTCCCCTCTGACAGACCGACTGACAGGAGAAACATACCTTAATCGTAATATTATCACCAAGATGGCGCTCGGGGCTCTTCGAGTTTATTTATAAAAACAAAAACTATATATTGCTGCGACGACCCAAGACGGGAATTATCCTTTGGCCGGCGGACACTTTCATCAGAAAATCGCCAATGCATTGAACCCAAATTTAAGAAATGCCATTTCGCACAGTCTACGTTACCAATTATAACCCAGCTCGAGTCATTAGAATACCCGAGTATCTTTTAATAAAAAAAAAGTCAAACATTACATACGCATTACATGACATTACAAAGTATCCATCTCCAATGAAGAACCCGTAAAATCGGGTCTAGATTCGATAACCAGGCATCTTATGCATTCGGAAACAGGTCAGATAAGACAGACAAGCTTATATTAGCGAAACCGCCCCGCCCAAGCAAGCTCAGCTGTCAGGTTGGTCAGTAAAGTTGGTTGGTCAGCTCGGTGGAGTTTCTTCTAACCGAACCGGGCTTCTATCGATTTAGCCAGCATACTCGAAACCCAGCTATATATATGCACCCAAACTTACCTGCATACAGCTTATTCGAGCTTCCATCTTTCTATTGCCGGGGACGATAAGATATCCTGACAAGGAGGGAAAGCTTCTAGAAAAGAAAACAAAAAACAACTCTACGGATATTGAAAGTATCGAAGACCCGGCCGACCTCGTGAGGACATTTTTACCCGACACCATGCACGTTTAAAACCATTCGAGTATGCGCATGCGCCCTCCTCGACAAACCTCGTTACTGCATCCTAGCCTCGAACGAGGCTAACTGCATCCCACGGATCGCCAAAGGTTTTACGTTCTATAAACAAAAATCGACAGTAAGATTAAAATTTTTAAAAATGTGGGGGCTGGGTGGACTCGAGATCTCTATCTCATATTGACCAAAGTCACTCCATACTATTCGACTAGAATATCCAATTTCATGATGCGCAAGAACAAAGAACTACGCCATTATATGTCTATCAATTATGATCTCCCTTAAGGTGCTGCTGCCCAAAGGGCATCTTCGGTTTGAACATCCCCCATTTATCTTCATGCTCTCACTCGTGAGTAAAATCGTATATGTTGATTATCATATGTGGGCACTATATTTCAACAAATCACCGAAACCTGTAATTGATATGCGTAGATACTTAAGTGGATCTATGCTAGTACTTGAATACCCAGAATAGCAAGTCTAGGTGAAGAATCTAAACAACGGAGACGAAGATCGAACAACTGATAGTCTTGCCATTGTGCATTATTGGGGTTAAAGCTGTACTCGGCAGCTAGATGCACGTGGAAGACCAAAATATCCGGAATATAAAGTGATCATGAGCTAGTATACCAACGGTTACATATGCGGGATATGAAAATATCTGTCCACCGTCACACAAGAGAAAAATTTCTGTCTCTGATCCCCGAGGACGAGGGGCAAGAAATATATTTCTTTCATCTGATATACCGCAAATTTAATGCATCTCAAAAATGTTCAAAACCAGGCTACGGAAAACCCTGCATAAAGAACATCGAAGAGAGAGACGACCCTACCCCACTCGCATATATTGGATATCATGCAACAATAACGTGAACCAAAACCCTGGAAAGATGGATAGACGGGTACATGTCTGCAAGTACGGTGCAAGCCCGTAGACGAAACTATCAAAGTTCACGCGTATTGGCGGGATTTAGTTCCTAATATGTTCAATTTTTTGATGGGAAGTGCCGAATTGCGACAGCTCCGTCTCAGAAACCTAAAGATCGACTTTCATGGGAACAAGAAGACATGGTGGGAAGAGGCGGAGAGCTCTGCCGATGCGATGTGCTCAGCTCTCCGATGCCCTTGAATGGAAGATGCTCGACATGGCGTGCAGCAACGGGTTCTCGAGAACGACGTAGTTACATACGTTTTATGTTTACCGACTGACTCTTTCCCTCTGCCACATTCGGTCTTTCATATGCTTCCAAATTGTTATGGCGAGGTTAGCAATATTCGCCACCGGATTATCGAAAAGGCAACCGCAGCAAGAACCCGCCCATTTGTCAATATCGTGAGAAAAACGAGCGAGATGATCAGTGGGAAGGCTCGGGTCAGCCTGACTTGTTGACTAGGGAACAGTCTCCCCGAGAGTCAGGTTGAAAGTTCCCTGTGGACCAGAGGATTTCCTTCCCGGTTTGATGGTGGCTGAGGGATGCTTCGAAGATGGATTACCTACCTGAGTATTCCAGTGCTCATGTAGTAGACATCACGAGCCTTCAAGAGGAAATAGAAGGAAATTATTTTGTAACGGGCTGATTCATCATCATCAGGTTGTCTTTCGAGAATTAACCATCGGTTGGGTTGGTAATTAGGGTGGCACTACCGTCAGGTGCCGGTGAGGAGACCTGACGTCATGGCGCCGCATAACAATTTTCAGGCTTGCGAAAAAGGGGACCTCGGTCGGGTCGGCTTCGCAAAAGCTAAGCTTCTTCGCAAGAAGTCAACCAGCCAACGCCATCTCATTCGGCCACACATCCCTAGTTCGTCTGAGCTGGAAGCGAGAAGAATGAAAATGCCAGCCAGCGATGAATCGATCCGATCTGGTCGCCGCATTGTCATCAGAAACGAAACCATGTCGTCCTCGATGCCCCTTATTCGCTAGCTGAGGCGGGCACAGCGTAAGATTTAATGATGACGTCGTGAGGATTTAAGCATTTTGCTAAATTATGTTAACAATCAATCAAAACGAGCGCAGTTTCAGACCCCGATGATAATGATGACGGTTGAGCCGTCAATGCACCGCATCGTCCGATCGTGTTCTATGTTTGTATCGAGGTGGCCGGCTGCCATCACAAGTCTCTCCCAATAACGAAGGAAGGATCGATTCAACCGGAAAACAACAATGAACCGACTGTGCACCACTGAATGGGCGGGGGCGGCCTCCGCGCTTGCTGATCAGGGAAAACGGACATTTTTGGGGGTTTGACTGGGCAATACATTTACTTATTTCCATGTCCCAGAAATTAACCACTGAATACGACAATATCGTCCGTGCGAGATGTTATATGTTCATCCCGAGCGGCTGCCCGAACGTGACTCGGATTCTCACCCACCGGGGAGGATCTATTACATTACAACGTCGACACATGCTCTCTTTAGAATCTTAAAATATGTCAACAGATGTACATGTCATGTACCCGAATCCTCAGACGCAAAAATAGACAAAACTCAGCGCCTGTACTCTCCAAAGTTCCTCTAAATTTGGTATTGGGAAACCCCACTCGAGCTAGGCTCTGATATATCTCTTCCGGCGAATGAATGAAACTGTCGCTGGGTGGGATTGACGATGCTCTCTTTGATAGCCAGCCCATCCAGGCAAGAAAACTACTTCAAGATATTTCCTCGTCTTCAAATGGATGGACGCGCCATCTCTCATACCATTTTCATATTTGAAACTCACAGTCCTTTGAATTTTGAATGAACGAAAATATTTTTCCGGTTAGAGTCTCAATGATGAGCCTTTTGAACATCATTTTCCTTCAAGGCCGTCAATTGAATGACCACAGGCCAGGCTGTCGATGTAGATCCTCCTAGCCTTCACTAAAAACAGTCCCCCTTCCCCCGCTGGCACCGGACCCTTAATCTTTCCCAGCAAGGGAGCGAGCCTACCACTCGCTCCGCTGCGAGCAGAAGGAAGTTAGAGCGAGAAGGATAAGAAATAGAGAAAGGGCCAGCATGGACATATCGAGATCCGGCGTAGGTCTTTGATGTCAAGATTAGGAAGTCGACAACCAGAACATCCAAACATCGAGGAAACCGATACTAGCCAGCAGCTACCTCTCCTACTCCGATGAAGAGCCCATCGTTGGAATGCTGGCAGAGGTTGGTTTCAAGGGGGAATGCGCCAGATTATCGCGAGCGCCGGGATTCGGGTGGACAAACCTGCATGACTTAATGTCATTTTCTTTACTTTCTTTTTCCTTTTTGTCTTTCTTGTTCGCCATCTGCACACTGAGCTAAAGGGCGCGGTCCGATTCGTGCCTTTCGCAGGTCGATGAAATCATAGCTGTCTGGGCACGAGACAAAAAAAAACTCTTTTCCCTCCGCCCCCCCGTCATACTGAAAATTGGGTAAAAACCGTTTTTTTTCTCATTCTGCGTGCTCGCTCTCAATGCAAGAGGTCCTCCCGATCTGTGGTTCACCCGGGGATACAGAAAGAAATGAAAAAAAGAAACCGATGCCTAGGTGATGTTAACTTGGTTCAGCCATTTCATGCACCATGGCGTTGGAAGCAGTCATTCGTCTGCAGTAACCACTTTGCTTTGAACTCATTTTACCATTTCCTTCGCGATTACTATGTATAAAAATCGTTAGACGACAATCAACCTTCAACAAAGCCATCCGGATTCGATACCTGCTACCCCCGTTCCGTTCTCGGGGGCCTCAAAGCAATTGGATGGATTGATTGATTGTCCACAAAAGCCAATAATGACAATTCGAAACGCTGGGAGCCCCTAGTGCGGAGGGTAAAAAGCTACACTTACGAAGTTTTCGCAGTCACGCCTCATCCCCAGTTGTTTAGTTTGCAAAGATCATTCCCAGAAACAGGAATTGATCAAATGGATAAGAGCGAAGATCCTCCTCCTGCTGTCGTCGTTAAATGGTATGCTACGGACTACGGAACTAAAGCTGGTTAAAGGGTAAGTAGGTACATGTCGAGTACCTTTTACCGGTTGCACATGTAGCGGGCGGTGATTCGTGAATGAGATTTGATTGACTGATTGACCGAGGATTGGCGTATCATTCAGGCTTCTCGAAGCTAAATCGAGTAAGTAAGAAACGGGGAAATGGGGCCATGTTGGGGGGGGGTTGGTCGAAGGGTGCGGTTGGTGATGCCGGGGTGGGTTTGGATGTGCGAGTTCATGACCATATGAGCATTCTATTGATTCCGTTCTGTCTCTCTTGCTCACTGGCTGGTGCTCACCGGCGAGGAGCACTTTGTGGGTGGGGTCTTGTGAATTCATGGCCCGGCGGGCTCTTTAAGAAATGGACGAGCGGTGAATTAATGATTTGCTCTGTCATTGTCTCTGTCTCTGTCTCCCTCCTCGCAAATACGAAATAATAAGTATATTGATTATATTACTACTGGCACATCAAGTACAAATACAGACATGCAATATGTAACGAACATGGACATGCTTTCTCTGTGCGATAGAGGAGAAGAAAAAGAAACGCTCAAGCTGGCTTGGGCCGAGAAAAGGTTGTTTTAAGGATATACGCTACTGCTTTCTTTGCTGGCTGAGTTCTAGTTCAGAAAAATCAACTAGTGCCGCCGTCTTTTCTCCTTTCGCTGAGAATGCTGGCGGAAGCCAAAATAGTTCAAAAAGAAGTCGTCACTCTTTTTGAGGAAAAAGAAACTAAAGAAAGAGGCGTGACCTAACCAGTCGCTTCGTCCTTCGTTGTATGCTGCCACTACAGCAATATCCTGACCCTGGTTAGATTGGTCAGTCAGGTCTTGTTCTGTCAGTCCGCTGCTGTGAAAGGGAAAGGACCCGGGGAGGTGGAGACTTCGACTCAAACCCAAGTCCTCCAGCACCCGCTCTCTCCCACCGGCGGCGCCCCTACCTACCTGCTAGAGCACTCGCCGTCCGTCCTTATTCTTATTCCTGTTCTTGTTTTTTTTTTTTTTCCTTTTAGTTTTGGTACCAGGCTAGGTTGCACTTGCATACATATTTCACACATATCCAGACGAATTTAATCCCACCATCGCCCATTTTAACCCATTTTCCTCTCCCTCTAAACTATTACAAGCCTACCCCCAAACTACATTTCAATCCCATACAAACTTACCTATAACTTCTACTCACCCTCTGCGCCTCGCTCCTTGGATCTCATATTCCAACCCCTTTCACCTCTAACCATTTACCAACAGTATCACCACCTGTAATTTATCCGACAACCTCCTACAAGAAAGGCAGGCGGAGAATTCCAACAAAGAAGGGACAAAGCCACCCCCAATAATCAAGAGAAGAAAGATAGAACAGGTCGCTTCGAGAAGGAACCTACCGCTGCTGTCTTGCCCTCGAACTCGATTAGTCGACTTTGAAGGAACTCGCATCACAATGTCACTGTAATAAAAAAACAGATAGAAAAGGGCACATTCGAAGGCAACGTCAGTCTGAAAAACCGAGAAACATTGAACTAGGGACTGCTGTTTTCACGTCATCCTTGCCGACCAACCATCCGCCACCTCTGTCTTTGAAATTCGACTTTTGCCTGGTTATTTATATACCGCCTGATATATATACCGACGTCTATATCCGCCACTGACGTCCGTTGTGGAATATTAAGCGTCTTCTGCCCAGAGACGCCCTACCCTCTCATACAATACTTGATATCATCTCGACCTTCCGTTGTTCGTCGTTATTTTCGACCAAACGACGTTTGCAACACATCATTCTCAGCCCTTCGTACAACCTTTCGACGCAGGCAAACGACCTCCGACACTTTCGAGAATCGATCTCGGTCTCGGACACCATACTTACTTCTGTTCTGCGATAATAATTGCAGGACTCTCCCATCAAGCATAATCAAAGTTTCTCTTATGCATAGGTTCTCTTTACGTGGGATCTCGGCGATACCTGGTTCTGGGATGGACACCGCTGAAAGATCCCCGGATTCTATGACCTCTCCCGTCCATGCAGGTGACGACGTCAACGTACTCGACCTGGAAGAAGAGGAGATGTACGCCAGGACGATGAGTCCTAGACGGAACAGTGAAGAGATGGAAAGATATGCCAGCGAGGCGAAAGAGCGATTAGAAAAGTAAGCTTGCCACACATTTCAGCTTTAACTGAGCCGTGAGACTAACGAGTACCCTTCCCGTCTCAGGCAAGCAAAACTTCTACAGGAATCTCTCCTCGCTCTGTTAGACCGTGTCGACAAGGTTCGGGAAGAACACGACAAGTTAGAAGGAGAGAACAAGTTCCTTCAAGACTACATCGGTCACCTCATGCAGACGAGTAAAATAACAGGCTCCGGAGGCATCAAGTCATCGAGTAATCGAGGCAAATAATCGCCCATCCTTCTTCTTCATCACACCCGTTCGAATTCATTCTCGCCAGTCTAATCTCGGCCCGATTTCAACCATCATAAAAACGGAGTTTCAATGCGAAAGATCTCATTCTTGTTTTAAAGGCGTCATTTGATTTATTATTATTTATTGGACCCGGTAATGGTCATCCCTCTATATTCATTCTACTGTGTATTATTATTATTCCTCCCCTCCTACCACCCACCGACACCGTCACCAAATTCTAGTAGAATTCTCATTAGACAAAACCTTCTTCCTACACCCTTCGATGAAGTTTCACGACGACACGTCGACCAAAGAACCTCATCCACGAATTTACGACTGACTGAAAGCCTCGTTTTTTTCTTCTTGTTTTGCCGCCATTACTGGGAGTTCAGCAGGTTTATTCTGCTTTTGATATTTCTGTCTTTTCTGTTTTTTGGTCTTGTTTACATTTGCGACTGAACGTTATCGTCGAGCATTTTTGTATATCAAAAAACCGTTACGGTCTTTTGAAGTTTTCAAAGGACCACATGGGAGCCTCTTCAACCATCAACTCACCACACTCTCCTAGTTGCTTCCTTCTAGCATCAAAAACTTCCTATTGTATCTATTTCTCACTCTTTGCTTCGACCTTTTTCTTCTTCTTTACTGTGTTTTAACGGCGCTAAATTAGGGAATATTTTAATCGGAGGAAAAACTTCTCTTTGCGTTCCTGTATATCTAGTGTACCTTTTCTTTCCGTTGAACAATTCAGAACCAATTAGTCCTCCGAGAAAAACTCGGGGGTGGAAGCAAAGTATCTTATTACCATTCCGGATATTCTGAATTCTAATGACACAAAGATATAAACATGAAAAAGTTAGATTGGCGATAGAGCATGAGGCGTCGTGAACTAACCCCCACGCATATCGTCCTATAATCCGATCCCATCTAATGTAATTCCTTCATGCGGATTTCCAGACGAATGAAACAATATTTCACGCTGAACGCAATATCTGAGATGGTGCATTTTGCTATTATTGAGATCATCGATTGGTTTTTGGGGAGGAAAACCCCCACGCTCGCTGAACGCCGTTTTGTAAAAACCCCATCTTTGCCCTCTACCTGATTGGATATTTGGTATTTGAGGTCGACAATTTAATTTCATACCTGGGGTCTTCCTTTTTGTTTTGGAAAGGAAGATCTGTTTGCTTTTCTCGGACGTAAGGCGTCATATATTCGAGGCAAAGCGGTGAGAAGAAAAAAAAAAACGATGCGATCTCGCCTCCTGAACTTCAGTGTTATATTACCTAACTTCTCTAGTACTTTTATAACTTTTTGATGGTTTGCAGTCTGGTATGGATCGTTTTGAACATATTTTAGAATCTAAAACGGCGACGGGCTTGTTCGGTGCTTTTCTTTTGGCGTCGCTTCTTTTTTCAGCCCAAAAGCTTAGTACAGCAACTAACGCTGCACGAGAGACTTTGCGGCGCCGGTATGGGTCGCTTTTGCATTGGTATCCACCAAAGGCGGCTGTAACCAGCGCCATGTGCGAATAGTCTTGTTAGAGTCTTAGACTGGGGACTAAACTAGACCAGAACTCAAAAAAAAAAAAAAAAGGAAACAGTAGTCGAGGCTAAGGAAACCGGAGAGAGCGGCTTAGTAAAGGGGAGCTACACGGGGCCATGCAGGAATGTTGACCCCCTCCAAAAAAAAAACGGGCAGGCTAGCATTCCCTGTGACGTCATATCATGAAGCAGGGTCCAACCATCACATGGGCACTGTCGGCTCCACACCACAATCACCCCAACTCCCCTTGCTTTATAATTACCCCGGACCTGAAAATATTTTCGAATTCGAGTCATGCATCGTATATGCACGATCTGGGAAGTATAAAGGTTTAGTGAACGGGAATTACATTTGATAATACGTATACACGCTCCAACGAGGAAGGTACGTTAATGTGAATAAGTAAACATAACAGATATTATTGCATTGGTCAAAATCGATTTTCATAAAGATCTCTGAAAGGAGGAAGTACCCAATTGATTGATATTGACTGATCCGTAGTACTCCATTCCTCACCGGAAATACTCGGCAGGATTTCCGGTCTGCGGTTTTCTCTAATATGCCATTTCACACCGCCCTACGTTCTACCTTGCATAGAGATAGGAATGCGGTATAATGAAAACATGGTAGTTTTGAATCTCGATAAATCTTTCGTGTTTCCGGCGGTCTTTCCGAGTTTTCGAAATATTTGAGATGACGTGAATGGGAATGTTCATCGCTGAAATGATTTATCGTCGTCGTCATCAATATTGCAAGATATCCACTCTAATTATTACCTAAGCTCTTGACTAAGTCCGAGCAATCCTTATAAACCGGACTATACCGTTAAAACCTCAAACGTCTACATTCCTATAGGATTTCAAACCAAGCCACATTCAATATTGTTAACAATACTAGTATTTCAAATACTAACTAAAAAAAAAATATTCGAATCCGAACACGCCACTTCAGCATCCGGAACCATAATGTATATACAGAGAATCGAAATGCAATCAATCCGATCAAAAACCAAGGGGAACTTAATATCCCCCAATCGTGTATGCATAATAGATAAAAACCGGCCTTTTTTTCGCCTCATTGGATACATAGAGTACAGGAAAACAGGAGACCCTAGCTCCGCTCATCGATACTACCCAGAAAGTAAAAAACATAAAATATTCCTTCGCCCATAAATATCCCGGGGTATCCATTATACATTGTGGGATTAAACAGAAGAAATAGTTGGTTCCGATCCACAGATCCAGCACGCTATAATAGAGGTAAAAAAAATCCAAAAAAATCGTGGAGACAGAGTACACCCGTATGTGATAGGTAGAACCACCCGAGGGCTCTTCAAACAGTTGACTCCAGATTACTATGAAAAAAAAAAAAGTAGGATCGCGAAAAGCTTTTGGGTATCGTTTGAGTAAATAAAAGAAATTTCGTAAGAGGAAAAGAAACATTACAAAACTTAACCGGATCAACGGATTGGTAGACGGGCAGTGAGAGGGCTAGGTTCGGCAGGCGGTATCGCGGGTAACGCAGGTTCCTCCGATATCGACATGACATGAAGGGGAGACCCCAATGGGTTGTTGCCATGTCTTGAGACATACGATGGCGGTCTCGTTCCAGAGCTCAATATCGAGCTTCTATTCGACCTCACATCTTCGCTATCCCTTCTGTAAACATTTTCTGCCTCGCTTCTTCTCATCCAGTAGAACTGGTCTGGGTTGACTCTGACCGTTTGTCGGTAGAATCCGTAAGCAGGCGGCGGTGGAGGAAGATCCTTTGGCGCTCCGTCGTCTTCACGTTCAACTGGGGCACCGCTTTGGCCAGGCATGGTGCGGACTTGGATGGGTCGGACGGGTTGAGCGTACCCCCATTGTCCTGGTGTCATTCCTGCAAACATTGGGTTGGTGTAGGTTTCTGTCGTTCTAGGTGCTTCTTCATCGGGGTACGAGAAAGGTCGGGCTACGGCTAAGCATACGCGGACGAGGGAATGGAAGAAGAAAAAGGCGGCCATGAGGGTGATCAAAATAAGCGCAATCTGAAGTGGTGGTGAGGTCAACTTGTCGTTCATGAAAAGACCGAGATCTAAGAACTGTCAGTTTATATGTACTAGATTGATGATATCGATAATATAAAAACTCACATATGGCAAGCACCACGATAAACACAATTGACCAAACTAATAGAATCGCTACTTTTGTTTTCAATTCCGGTTTGTTCAGACACGATTTTGCAAAGTTTTTCAACGAAGCGGCTCTTGTTATCGATGAATTGTCGGATTGGTTATCTTCCACCGGTTGAGGGGAATTCCTGGTCATCGGACTTGGGTGTGGGGATTGCACTGCTGGTGGTGGGGGTTGTATCTCTGTTCGAGATAAATTGACAACCGTGGCTTGGCTTGTTTGGAATGCAACCGATCTTGCGGCCATCGGTTGGGCCACCTCTGCAATCGACGGCAAAGGCCTCGGTGTAGTGGGCGATTTGGGAACACTGGAAGTCCCTGTACGGCTTGAAAAGGCCGAGGCTATCGACGACGCCGCCGATGGTCGTCTAGAATGTGATCCATTGGGGTCGAGGTGCGGTGCAGCTGGTGGACTCGGAACTTCAGGCCCCCACGATATGCGGAAAGTTGGTATAGATGGTAAGGCGAAAGGCATGTTGGCTAATAATCACGGAACAATTCGCATATATTTGAATGATGTCGATTTTAATAGTCTGAATCGAAAACTACTGAACGAATGTATTCGTTTAATTGCGCCAGAATATCGTAATCCGAAAAGATCGTTTACGAAGAGTCAATCCACGAGAATAACTTGCAAAAGTGATATATATGAAGGGATACGGGTGAGTTTGTAAGATGTCGTTAGTGAGCCGGCTAGCCTGCTATTGTATATTTCGTAAATATTGAATCGGATTTTTTTTCGAAAGAATGGATGTCTGCGATGCCCGGCAGCAGACGATAAAGGAGAGTGTGAAAATCGCTAGGAAAATTGAACTGAACTCTCCGATACCTCAAAGCATTCTACCCAAAGACTGTCGATCGATCCGAGAAGGGTGATTTGCTAAAGTTCGAGGGAAACTGTCGGCTTGAATTTTCATCGAAGAGGGAAAAAGAAAACGAGTGGACTGGTTGGAAAGGTGACGCTGGTGAATTGATAACATGAACTCAACGCCCGGACTGGATAGGATTCCTGTTCAGGCTAACTGGCTTCTGACGCGAAGAGACGGAGAAAACAGCAATAGTAGGTATCACAAGCCCTGGTGATTGTATCAAAGGAGTGACGGTGTGAAAACGAGTGTGGTGGGCTGTGACACCGATTCTGGAAGAGGAAAGCCGTTAAAGCATCAATGCTAGATCGAGAATGGCCGGAACATTGAGATATCTGGACATATCGAGAAATGGAGACTATCAACGGAGAAGATAGAGGGAAAAGGAGTCGCAGGTTGTTTGAGGACGTCTTGTCCCTCCTTTGCGGCATATAATTCCCAGCAGATTGCGAGTTTTCCGGGTGGGAGTGGGCAAAGGGGAATAGGGTGAAGAGTCTCACAACGGGCGGGCTGAGGAATTAATTCGTATGGGGTCAGTGCATAACGGTTTCACGGCCCTGAGCCTGCAGGGGTAATTTTGCACCGCCAAAAGGGACCCCTGGAAACGCTGGTTCGCCATCAACGAGCGGGTGTTGTGGGTGCATCTGGGTGGTGACTGCCGAACATTTCGAGCTGACAGCCTGCCAAGATGGCCTAACTCGCATCCTCATTGGACGGATGTCTCGTTCAGCTCATATCAGATTTCACGTGCTCAGAGATATATTGATATTGATTCGTGCACCGGGAAATTTTGCAGATGGCGCTAGAACCACTCTGGGCAAATAAATTGCTTTGATTATAAGGCACAGTATAGTACAATCGGGTATCTCTCAGCGTTTTGCATCGCATCGCTATTTTCCCAGCTCTCCGAGAAGTAGATTTCTATCAGATGAAGCAGAAACAACTATTACTTTGTTAGGTATTGGTTCATGATACTAATCTGGTCAGGTAGCTTACTGATGGGTTCATTTCCAGGCATGAATCGAACGTCATTCACGGTTCCCTTGTGTCCGGGAAGCTTATAAAGAAGCTTCTTAGAATCAGTGTCCCAGACACACTAAAGAAAAATCACGTCAATATGTTAATGCAAGGACAAATGATATCACCGCTTTGAAGAACTTACCGCTGTACGGTCGCCACTTCCGGCAGCGATTTTATCACCCTTAGGCGACCAACTTGCCCGAATCAAATTCTTTTCGAGTCCATATGGTGCTCCCTCGAAAACTTTGAGGGTCCGGTCGGCGGCTGCGAAAGGCCGGATATCCCACATCCTAACCGTCGAATCCATCGCATTTGATAGTAGGGATTGGCCATCTGGGGATACGCTTAAGGATGTGATGGTATCAGTATGCCCCCGCAGATGATTGACGACCTCCTTCTTTCTAAAATCCCAAACCTAAACACCAAGAAATCAATATGGAAACTATTACCCATGGAAATAAGAAGGATATGCTTACTTTGATATCGTTTTCGATACCACCACTATATATCTCAGTCCCCGAATCTCCAATAGCCACTGCGGTTATTGGAAAGTTGGTTTCTATATAGTCTACCGCTTCCTTCGTCCTTGGATCCCAGACACCAATCGTCCCATCATCGCTACCACTTATTATAAGTTCCAGACCCTTCCGTGATACATCAATAGTATTGACGATATCCTCATGCCCTATATGTCTTCTGATCCTCTGGCCCGTTTCTACGTCCCAATCTGCCACCAAAGAATCCGAAGTCGCCGTGTATATGCTCCTCCCATCCCTCGACCATTGTAGATCGAGTATCGCACCTTTGTGACCACTGATTTCCCCATAATTTTGACAATCCCCATATGTGTTCCACAATACTAGAGTATGTCAATTAGCTAGAAGTACGGAAAGGTTAGAGAAAGCGTCGACGACGTACGAACGGTCCTGTCGAAGGACCCGGAAGCAATATGCTCGCCTGTGGGATCGAATCTCACGGCAAAAACCTCGGCCTAGATTTCATTATCGTCAATTATGCACTGTCCATGAGTATTACCGAGCTGTGACAGAAACTGAAGGATGGTGGATATACCGAATGACCGGTAAGCTCCATGATGGGAGCTTGTAAAGCGCTTGTTCGAGGAATCTACATAATGATGTCAATAGAGAAGCAGCACTCGTCATCCATTGGCTCAGGTATCGTGCTGGAGAGAAGTATCATACAGCTTTAATAAGCGCCCCCGACTTCGAAGAAGAAGCGATCGCGACCGCATTCCCAGTGTCCCTAGGCACTGACTTCTGCCTCTTGACCAGCTGGTTCGCCGTCGACAGGTAGGCATCGTCGTTTGGAGCTTTCCGCTTATCCGTCGACATCTTGGGATAGTATATCGTTTGAATGAAGTGTTTGTATCGAAGACGGGCTATGTCGGGAGGCCGGACGATTTGTTGGAATCCGCGATTCGAGATGGTTGTGGAAGTGAATGTTGAGTCGTTCGCGCGCGTGTGTGTGATGGATTTGCTGTGGCTGGTCATCAAAATTGACGCCACGGCACCGCCACAGCCGTTTCGAGGCAACACCATGTAGCTTCAAAACCGCAGCTTAGCTCTTGGACAATCTAACCACCGTCTACACCATCGCATCCCATCGGGTCATCCGTTCAACCTATGCAAGCTCGCCCTCTCTTTCAATCAGGCTAAGAAACCTATCGATTCAACAGAGTTGAACCTCGACCTTATAGGGATCTGCCTTTACCAGAGTGACACCAGCGACAGGGCTATTGTACTCATTGACCACCTATCTCGAAGGATCTCGAGTCGTCGAAGCGCGGCGAGATTAGCGACACCAGAACGCCACTCTTCCAGTAACAATATTACAAAATGGCATCTACAACACGAGCGAGGCTTGGTGAAGAGTGAGCTATCAGCCCGTGACTATATAGCTGCTTAAAATGCTCAAGTGTCTAATTCGTATTTTGCCGCCAAATAGAGTCTGGAAATCTAGGACCGACAAAATCGTTCGTTGAGCCCTCTACACTCTCTACCTGTCTTTGCATCCGCGACATGCACAAAATCATGCATATAGCCAAGATACCCCAGTTCGATGGCACCTCTAACATATCTTTCTATTCCTACTGATTGGTAGAACGCCGAGCTCGTCACGTTGACATATGGTTCCGTGGTCGCGCAACTATGTAAAGACCTCGACGGAGACTACGCCGAAGTCAACAAACAGCTAGATAAAATGGGGTACAATATCGGGCTACGCCTAATAGAAGACTTTCTAGCCAAGAGCAACATGCAGCAGAAGTGCGCCAACTTTAGGGATACAGCAGACGTCATCTCCAAGGTCTTACCAATCCCTATTTCACAGTTCCGAAACGAGAGTTATGAAAGCTAAGGGGGGATTTCTCTGTTGATTACATAGGTCGGCTTCAAAATGTTCTTAAACATCATACCTACAATCGCGAATTGGAGTTCGGATAATAAACAGTTTTCACTACTATTGGATGAAAATCCGCTGGCGGATTTCGTCGAGCTTCCGGATGATGGGAAGGCGCAAGGAGAGCTGTGGTATTCTAATATGCTATGTGGTGTTATAAGAGGAGCATTGGAAATGGTTCGTGAAATGATGTTTTGCCTGTTCTTGCCGTTTTCCTTATTGCACGCTAGCTAACTCTCATGGTCTACAAATACAGGTGCAAATGCAAGTTGATGTGCATTTTGTTAGTGATATTCTTCGGGGGCATGATACAACGGAGATGAGAATCACGTTGATTAGATATATTGATGATGAAATGCCACAGGATGATGAATAAAGCAGATTGTATTATACTAGCTCCCTTAGGTTCTGAAGATATAAAAGAGAGAAAGGGAAGAAATGAAAGCATGGGAAGCAGTCGGCTAAGCGAAACACCGACACTGCTTCCTTTCATGATTCCCTATGCTTGCAAGATCGATTTCTTGCGAGAAATCCGATATCCGGGGTCTCGAAGTTCAGCCACAATTTTTCAAAAGGGGGACCTCGGAATGCCACCAGCGTTGGCAGTGTATACTATTATCGGGATATAGATATATCAGATCCCCGGTCTACTAATAGAGCTTTTATATGGGAGTGGTATCTTGAAGAAATTGGGTGCGCCAATTTGTCACCCCTGTATCGGCCTTTTACATATTCATCAGTACAAAAGAAAGAAGCAAGTTTCTATCAAGGGACAAGAGATAAACATAAGTATGAAGATATAGCGGGAAGGTAGGTATGTGACAAGGATATTTCTGAAAAAACTATCGCATTTCTGAAGCCTCGGAGTAATATCATGATCTCGCGGCCCATAGAACATTTCCTATCCGTTTAATCACGTGATTCTGGTTTGATGTGTGTCAGGATTGCGCAAGTGAGCATGCGACAGCTGTTGGTCAAGAAGGATCTTCGTATCAAGTATATTAAATCAGACAACTTGATTCCGCCTGGTGATAACGAGACTATCTAGATAAGGAGTTAATTCCCAGAGCCTCGAGATTTTCATGGGGTGAAAGCTAGAACACTATTAGTTTAAGCAGAGCCGCCTGCAGCTAAGTTCTAGCTCGTTTCTAGCCTACCGGCCTCGAATGCCCGAGACTGCTTCGAGGCTACGAAAGCTAGGTAGCTGGTCTATGCAACACAACATGTGGGGTCTTTTGAATAAACCGGACGAAGACCAGTCTGGGGATGAAGCCATGATGTATACGCAATGCAATGTTCGAAACTGAATGCAATGTAATGGCGAGGCCTTTTCTTCTGTTTGTTTGCTCGAGGAATTTTTGACAAGCTTCAACCGCCAGGTCATGATGCGAGGCAAGGCAAGGCAAGCGCAGGCTAGCTCAGCGAATCGACTTGTTGCTAAAAATGCGCACTGTTTGGGTGGACTGTGTGCAACCTTCGCTTCAACTACATGTCTTGTTAAGGCTAAAATGGATTCGCGGGAGTGTCAAGACTACTCTCAATACAGAAGCCTCTCGAGATGGCGTGAAATTGAAGACCATCCGGGAAGCTACGGTTGCGCTCCTGTATTAAATGCAGACTTGACCTCTTCTCTTTTGGAGAATCCCGGGTCCCAGGAATCTTTTTGGTTTTCTTTGGGGAATTTTGTGGTCAAGTGATTCCAAGAAGCACGGATTAATTGAATGTACCCCGGTCAGTCTGGCGAGAAACTTCATCTACGGCTCTGAGCGAGCGAAATTAACCAAGAAAAACACATCAAATACAGCTGGAAAATTATGTCTTGTGGGGATAATCAACATTGAAATCTGTTATAGATGATGATAAAGAAGGGGAGGAGGATTCAATAAAGTTGCGAGAGGGCTGCTGGTATTTATACAATGACTGGGTTGGATCCTTACTGGCGGTGGTGGTTGGGTGGTGGTGGGTGTCGACGGGTTTGTTCCAACAAGTTAACCGTCGAGGGTCCAGTCTCTTGTCGCTTTTTCTGTTCTTCCCTGCGCTTTAATTTTAAGTATAAAAGCAGCCCCCATCTCTCCGGTCCCCAAAATCTAAAGTCGCTCTTCCTCCCTCTCGATCGAGCCCACCCACTCGCTCGCAGCGGTTTTTAGAAATTATAACTATAAGAATATATTTTATTATGAAAATAGAGTCCATCTTGAGCATCTACTATCGGGTTTCCAGGCTGTAAAAAACGGCGTCCATTGCTTCGGGCTGGATTGTCAGGCCCGGCCCAAATCGCCTCTTAGCTTTACCTTTTTCCGCCAGCTTTTTTTTTTTTTTTTTTTTTTCTGTGATTCCCTCTTTTGCCCTCTAATATCCGAACCCCGAGTGCCCGAATTTATTCGAGTTTCCTTTTTCCAATTACATCAAAAAGAGTCGACGGAACACCTTGCAAAAACCATCCCAACGGCCATCTTTGCCGTAAAGGACGGGCTGCGGATTCCCTTGGCCTATTTTCTACATCCAAGACGACTTCCAACGTCCAAGTTGCCATATCAAGCTTGGGTGAACATTTCCTAAAACATATCCCGTCCTTAGATTACCGCCACCTTCATATATACACACTTTGAACGACTGTCGCGCATTTCGAGGTAGGCTTCATTTTACTTTTACCTTAGTCTTTATTTCAATTATTTTGCCGTCAATCATCTTTCGAAGGGTTATGTTTTGAATTGCCCTCCAAGTTGTCCTTTTTACTGGCATGATCGATCAATCCCGCAAATCTTATAGAAGGGCAGCTAGCTCTCTTTGAGGCGGCTTTGAATACTCTCCGTCGCCTTTGATCGATATTCCTCCGTCAGTGTTGATGAGAAACAATAATATTCACACCACTCGATGCTATGGTTGAATTTCTGCGCCGAAGATTGACACCTGCGATTAAAAAGAACATGCGAGGTGGATAACAACGTGGACCTCGTTCCTGGGGTGTTGAGTCCGTGTCCATGCCCTGGACTTTCCCAGAGCTTATTAGCATCGTTTCTTAATCAGCGCATTCCCCCTTGTCCGGTTCGTCTATATGTTCATTTTCGGTGCGCCATCGCCGTCGCAGTTTTGGTCTAGTTATTACGTCGATACGACGCCTTTTCCTGTGCCAGAGGTTCTTCTTTATCGAGGGGCGGCACTACACTGATGGTTCGTATATACTAGGGATGATCGTGATTGTTTGTGTCTTTGGTACGTTAATTTGACTGGTGACCGGACTGTGCCGTCGACGCCTGAACTTGTCCTACCGTTTTCTGATTTCATCCGTTTTTTTTTTTTTTTTTTTCCCTCTTCCCTTTAAATTTGATTTTCGAATGGCGTCCTCGGGACCCTTCCATCCTTCCATACCCCCCGTCCTCTTTCCCCACGACTCCACATAGCTACAGCGAGTTAGCAGCAAATAACACTGTTCGAATATTCCTGCTATTCAGTTACAATTATTATCATATCGCTTGCACGTTGCTGATACCGAATGTCACCCAATCGGTGGCCTTGCATTGCAGGACAAGGACACTAAGCTTTTAACGAGACGAAGGTAAGAGAAATAAATTAAGAAAGCAGTGTTAATCCAACACCCGCTTCCTATCCTCCGCCATCGCCGCCGAAGAAAGGGCACCGAACGAGCGAGCATTTTAAGTGTTCTGTTCGAGGAAAAGAGGGCACTCGAAGGAGAATACAAAGTACCCAGGTTGTCGTTTTTCCGGCGTGGTGTCTCCACCGAGAGCCTCTCTCTCTCTCTCCAGATTTCTCTGTCTCTGTCTCCCCGGACCCTCCCCTTCTGCTTTCCTTTAATCGATCCCCTTCCTTCCTCTTCTTTCCTTCCAGCTCTCCCGAACACTCTCGTCTTTTCCATTTTTCCATTTCACCCTTTTTACTTTTCCTTTACGGAACTCCGAGTTATATCCGTCCCAACTTTAATATTGTAATAATCCATCTCCCTCCTCATACCCCCCATCACCGTTGTCACCATCCCTTCATACACCCTCCCATTTGCCCTTTGAGCTTTAGGCTTTGGGAACTCGATCGTTTGACTGCCACCGGCACGCTCTTGAGACGACAGCTACGGGACTAGAATAAACCATCTGCGGTTGATTGCCTCCCGCTTGGCTATTCTTCGTCTGTCGCAGCACTTTATTTTAGAGTAGGTCTACCTACAGTTTGATACATGTTTCTTCCATTCATGATGATGTTTGCAACGAGTTGAATATATATCAATTGTTTGTCCGCGTGCGATCTGTTATATATCTGTTGTGTTCATTCGCAACCGCTGGCCTCGTTTCTGCCGACTGGCCTTAGTCATCATCAATCATCATCATTCTCGCCATCATCACCCAACTGTCGCGGTACCGGTGGTGGTAGTGGTAGTGGTAGTGGTGATTAGGACTGTGGACGTCGCGAAACGGTCTCACGACCCTGGCCAGCTAGCCCTGGCCACAAATACTCCCCCACTCGCCGCCTCGTCTAGTCTTGATATATATATTTCCTGAAGCATTTGCCATGTCTTTTGTTACTTCCCGCCGCACACTTTATTGGCTCTTTAAACACCATCACCAAGCATCACAACGATAACCATCTCTCCATTTCATTCATCTCATCCGCGATACCATCGTATTCAGAGTTAGTTTTTTTTGGCTTTGGCTTTGGCATTGGCATGACCATCCGCCCTTTTCTATAGTCCTATTTTCCCGCTGGCTACTCCATCGCGATATCAGCCAACCAAAGGAGGCGAGAGATATTAAAGTATTACGGGTCGGCCAATGGTTGCCGGACCGCATCGTCTATATTTCTCTCTTTCTCACCACCACCCTCTCAACCCCCGTCTTCTCCCCCCATTCCTCATTCCCATTCTCCTCACCTCTTCTACAGACCAACATCACCAACTCTAGTTATCGCGTGAATAACTCCTCATTTTGCGCTTCATCTACTCAGGGTCCGTTTTTCGACCAGCTGGTGTTTTTTTTTTCATTTTGGCTTCCCACACAAACACACGAGTTTGTTATCCACCCTCTCCGCTAGCACCAAACGTGGTGTCTGTGTTAAATGTGCTAATTTCCCGCGCCACCTGCTTTCTTTTCCTTCCCTTCCTTTCCCTTTCCCCAAATGTCCGCCTTCCCTTCCCTCTCCTCTCCGTTTTTATATATGTTTTTATTTTGACCCGTTGTGCGCCGTTTTTATATTCCTGCTTGCATCCCTTTGCGAGATACCCTTACATATATATATACATACATATACATATATCAATTAATGAAGAAGGGACGACGAAACGCTGACACATCTGGCCCCCTGCAGTAGTTGGCAGAACAATCACAACTGCCACCAATCGGTATTCTCATTCTCGTCTCTCTCCCATTCCTACCGGTCTCCGTCCTATCAAAATCGGAAGATCCCGTATAACCATCAACGACCAAAGAATCGATCGCGTTGCCGTGGTCGAGTTTTGGCACCTACCACACTCTCTAGAACGATTCGCTTCGTAATCTAGATAGAGAAGACCCTGGAGCAATTTGCCCCCATCCGACGCAACGGTAATCCTTCTACTCCGATTGCCGCGATTTGCCATTCAACCTAGTCTCTTCGTTTCGTGCTCTTTCATCGCGGCTCAGTCTTTGGTTATCCAAGCCTGACGCGATATTATCATCTGTATCGACGTTCATCCTCGTTATAATCGTCGCCATACTTTCCTCTTTCCCTATCACTCTTCTATTTTTCTTTTTTCCCTTTCTTCGTCTGTGGTCCACCTTTGCGGTCACACCTCGTCCTTTGATATATTATTGTCGCTGATCGCTTAACATGAGCCAGGGCGAAGGTGGTACGCCCAATATCAACATGAACAATCTCAACCAGATGACAAATCTGGCCGTGGCCGGTGTCCAGGTACCCGGTGGCATGCCGATGGGCCATGCACCTCAGAATCCAAATATGCCAAATGGGTCCGGCGCCAAAGCCCTCGAGAGAGCTTTACTCAACACGTATATTTATGACTATTTCATTCGACATGACATGTACGATAGTGCCCGTGCCATCCTGCAGGAAGCTGAGGTCTCGACAGAGCCCAACACTTCCGTGAGACGCGCATCTCCATCGCGGCGTTCTCAAAAACACGATCCGGACGGCAATCTTATCAACGGCATCGATGATTCCATGGATGGTGATAGGAAAGACGACGGGGAAGGTAGCGAACGGGGTGCAGATCTGCCACTACCTAAAGTCCCCCAGGATTCGTCCGGAGGTTCCTTCTTATATGACTGGTGGTCCCTTTTCTGGGATATTTTTGGTGCTCGTACCGGCAAGGCTGTCTCCGGCCCTGCTATGACATATGTCAACCAAGTCCAGGTACGTTTCGATATCCATATTCTTTACTTTCTTTTGGTGTGATGTTTTTTTTTTTTTTTTTTTCTTGTCGGTCTTGAGGACATCCTATGTGAATTAACAACCCGAGGCGCAGGCGAAATCGAGAGAGCAACAGCAGAGGCTGCTCCAGATAACGCAAGCCGGTGGTCTGATGGCCGGCCAAATTCCCGGGCAGTTTATGGCTGGATATCCGAATCAGATGCTGAGAGTCCCTAACGGGGTTATGCACACCGACGATGTCCTTCAACAAAAGAATCTGGCTCGACAAGCGATGGTTAACAATCAAAGGAAACAGCCTTTCCCCCAGAATCCGTAAGTTCCATTCCTGTTTTACTCCCCCCTATGAGGTAACACTAAGTCTAGTGACTGTGCAATGTTTTGCCTTTTGCCATGACGCAAAATTACTGAAACCAGTTGATATCGCGCCTCGCAGAACCCAGCAGCAACTTCAGCAGCAACTGAAGACCCAGCACCAACAGCAGCAAATCATGCAGCAGCAGACGATGCAACGAGACCAATCAGTTGATGGCGAACGACCGCAGTCTCCCGCTCCTGGCCAGAACGGCTCTTCACCGTCTAAGCGCCCGCGCATAGAAGGCGAGTTCCAGCCTGGTACTGGACGGGGACAGCTTCAAAATATGCCCGCTGCCGGTCAAAACACCACCCAAGCAGTACTCATGCATCACGGAATCAACCCATCGACGCTCACACCAGCTCAGTTCGCGCAATTTCACGGTTCGAATCCAGCCCTTCAGGCCAAATCGATCGCTGCCTACGCTCAGAACTTAAGGATGCATCAACAAAATGCAGCGACCGCCGCAATGGGCAATCCGGCTCTCGCCAAGGGCGTTATGCCGAATGCTCAGATGGGTGGTGTATCCGCAGCGCACGGATCACCAATGGTGCACCAGACTTCGGCTGATGGGGGGCAAGGCATAAATGATTTTTATAACGGGGGAGGAATGGGTCGCGGAGGAATGAATGCAACCGGTAACCACGCCTTGCAGGATTATCAGATGCAGTTGATGCTGCTCGAACAGCAGAACAAGAAGCGATTGATGATGGCCCGTGCAGAACAAGATCAGATAACCATGCGTGGTAACGAGCCTCGACCCGAAGGCTCCGTACCCTTCCAAAGCCTCTCGCCCTCCGGTACTCGAGCAGCACCCTCCCCACAACCAAATTCGGAAATTAAACGAGGTACACCAAAGATGGGCGCGCAACCCGGCCCCGGCTCACCACTCCCAGACGGCAGTAATATGCAGATCCAACGGGGATCGCCTGCTGCTTCGATAGCAGCCTTCAATGGCCAGGTCACTCATACCCCCTCCCCATTCGCCGTAATGGTCACACAACTGATCCTTTCTCTTGCTTTTTACTTTATAGCCCACGATTCCGAATGCTGCCATGATGAGGCCTCCCAGCTCCCATCCTGGATTCCCACCTCATATGAATGAACAGGCTATGAACCCTGCCATGCGCCAACAAATGCAGGCTGGTAGAGGCCAACCAATGTGGCCTGGAAATGTGCCGGTCGCGAACGCTCAACAGGCCGCTGCTGCTCAGCAGCAGATGGCGCAGTTGCAAGCGCAAGCAGCTCAAGCGCAAGCTCAGGCTCAAGCGCAGGGTCAACCACAAGCGCAAATCCCACAGGTCGCGCCGTCGCCAGCTGCATCAACCGGTCAGCCGCAAAACATCGGTACACCGGGACAAGGCAGACCAGGAGGACCCCACCAAGCTATGCCGCCGCCATCAGCTCCTGCGGCAAACCAGACCGCCGGCCGTACCTCACCTCAAGTTAACGCCATGCCGCCAACTCCGACTAACAAATCTGGTGGTGCCGCTAGGAAGAAGGATGCCAAAGAAAGCAGAAAACAAAGTGTAAGTTTCATCTTTGTCCAAAAAGAGTTTATGACGCTGCTCGATGATTGCTGACAAACCTCCGAGCTGCAGCGACCAAATAAGAAGGCTGCTGGTGCCGCGGCTGCAGCTGCAGCTGGAGCGCCTACCCCATCTGAAGCTGACACTCCTGCTCCGGATACCCCTATGACTCCTCAGAACCCCAACTCTTTCAACGCTCCTGGTAAAGTCCAAGGCAACTTCCAGAATCCTGCTGCGGCAGTTGCCGGCGGTGCTGCTGTTGCAGAAGCCGCTGCAAACCCTGCCGCCGCAGTCGGCCAGCCGATGACAGCTACTGAATCTTCGGAAAATCCGGGTTTCGGGGGCGTTGTGGACCTTGGTTCACTTGGACCAATAACTAATGGTGACGAACTTATGGAATTTGACTTTGAGAGTTTCTTAAATCCTGATGTCACAAACACGGCAGCTGATTTGAACTTTGACTTTTCGGGCTTCGGCACCGGTATGGATGATGTTACCCTGGATGGCCCTTGAGATCTCTTGGTGTCTAGTTTTCTTTCTTTCTTTTTTCATAGTTTCAAGAAAGCCTTGTTATTTCGATTGGCTCCACATTTTCTTGAAATGAGGAGTGGTTATGGATTTCACATTCAAGTTCTCAATGTTCCCGAGTTTTCCGGTTTTGTACCTCCTTTTTCCCTTTGGCGTTTCTGGGTGTTGGGATTATATACAACTTCGACCTCTTCTTTCCTCTTCATTTTTATAGGCGGGATTTGTTTTTGTGACAAAGCTTTGTTGAGTTATATTGAAACAGCACTCGAAACCCAGCTTTATCTATTGATCTGATTCCACTTCTAAAGTTGACTTTGAATTGGATTGGACCTTTTTCTTCTCCTTCGTTCACAGGAAAAAATACCCGCTGTCTTTTGATTTTGGGATCAGGCTTTTCAAAATGACCAAAAAAGAAAGAAAAAAACCACACTACTGGCTGGCAAGAGTAAAAAAGTATCTTCTGACCCGATTATTCTCTGTCTGTTTCACGTCACCGATTTCTATCCTCTGCCTTTTTTTCCTATCAATATTTATCTACCTAGTCTAATACCCAACCGTCTTATACGTTCGGTGAAACCCTCTTAAAAATTTAACGACCTCTTTCTACGTTCCAATTTAAACGTTTTTTCGAATTTTGATCTAATACTTCTTATTCTGTTTATTTGATGGATATATTTATGGAAAAACAATGTACTACATTTACGACTCGTTCCTATGGTTTATTCCTTTGGCATTTCTCGATAATCGACTACTTTTATCCACTTCGTTATGCGGCATATCCTGTCCTATGTACAGTTGTTCCCACCGCTATTTTTTATTTTATTTATATCTTCGTATTGAATGAACGAATGAATGATTTTACTTTTGTGATGATGATTTCCCTTTTCCCATCTATGAGCTTTAGTGGCAAACTAATTGTAACGGGATCTCTAGGTTTGGGTGTATTATCTTTAATCTAAGCTTCAAAAGCAATCTAGTCCTATGCTTGTCTCAAGGGACAATTTTCTCGGATTCCCCTCACGCCATCTTTTGTTCGTGTACTGCACTTTGAAGACTGGGGGGATTTGAACAAGCTTTTTGATGAAAGACGATTTCGTCAATGAATATATCGTACATGTTTGAGATGTAGCTCTCTATCTATAGTTATGTACAAGATTCTGATGAACGGGTGTTCCCACTCCATATGTGTCCTAGTTGTATGTACACCTCCCCCAGCGGTGTGATTAAAATAAATATCGTAAAATATAAACGCCGTGTCGTTTCACAGGAATAAAACACAACTAAATTAAGATTGTGAGGAAATTCGGATGAGAGCTTCAAAGCTGCAACCATCGTAAATAACCACAACTGGCACCACCATGACTCTACTCTGATTTAAAAAATTCGCAGAAGGCGGTGGAGAATTTGCCGAGTTTGGGTTTATATCGTACCCGATTATCGTTTTGGTATTTGATTCCTTTTGTTAAATATTCCGTATGGTGTATCGATAGCTCAATTGATACCGTTCAAATCCTTCCATTTTTCAAGATACGCTTCACCGTTCATCGGCCCCCCCTTTCCGAATTTCCCTTTCGTCGGTTCCAGTTTTTTTGTAACGAAGGGGGTTAACTATAACAACAATTCCACCAAAAAGAGTCAGCTATCGGCTTCAACATAACCATCATACGTAATCTTTGTCGCAATTGACTTGGACGTATAGAAGGGAATGTTATTGTGGGTAGCCAAGTACCTTAAACCCAGTCATATCCGGCACCACGTAATTCCTCATCTTGGAAGGGTTCAATCTGTATCCACCCCATTTGGTATGTTCTCCCATAGCACCCGATCCGGTTCCTTTGTAGTACCCGCCGTTGACTTGCTTGGTCGTCAGTTTTAACCTTCTGATGCCCGCCATGGTGCCTCTGAGCTGTGACCCGGCCATTTTTGAGGTATTCGTATTCGTATGGTATGGTAGGAAGGAGGGAAAGGTGGGGGAGCTTTAGTTGGCTTAGTCGTAGGTTTTGTCTACTGTGACGGAGGGTTCTTCGTGTCCCGTCGGGGTATCGATGTGGGGGTTAGTTAAACGTGACTTTGAGGTTCTGCGATGCGGCGCGGTAGTTGGATAAGTAAATTTTGATAGATTTCCAAAAGTGGATGAAGTATAAAATTACAACACGGGTGAGCCGGAAGTTGCGTTGGGTCAAAGTTCAAGCAAATCAATCGTCTGTCTTTCTCGATTAAGTACAGCCCTTGGGTTTAGCATATACGCGAATACGGAAATATTAGTACCATCCGAATTTTTGTATAACCGGCGAGAAAGCGGAATGAATGCAAAATTTAATTATAAAAGGAATGATGCGTGTCTAGCAAAACCTGTCCGTAAGCCTGCCTTTTGGTACCCCGATTGCTAAGTTACATGAAAAATAAAATAACGGAAACACCGCCTGTAAAGCCTTTTTTTTTTTTTTTTCAAAGTCTTTCCCCCTTCTTTAAAAGCAAGTATTGCGCCAAAGCATTAAATCGACAAAAGATTTGAACATGTTTTGTAAACCAAATTTTCCAATTTCCTTTTGAGTAGAAGAATAATTGTAAAGGATCGATAAAGAAGATAATCAACGAATATAAAACTAAAGTTCAACAAAACCACTATTACCGAGATCCCAAATCGCAATAAACAAAAGAGAGGAGAATGATCCACAGTCCAAGTAAAAGGTTTCCGAAAAAGTATTCAGAAAAGCAGACATGCATAAACCGACCGAGGTACAAAATACAAGAAAAAAGAAACACCAACCGAAACGCAAAAGAAAGAAGCGAGAAGAATAAGCACTTGTTAGACCCTCCAAATTAGCGAACTGGCCTATATCGCAGAGAATAAATCAATGACCAACCGTAGGGTGTCTGTGCTGGCTGTGACTATACGTATACTGTAGCTGATCCATTGCGAACTTTGGACTAGCCGCGGCAGAGCCACACCCCGCAGAACTCGGACGAGGAGCAACAGGAACCGCCCGCGTAGATTGCGCTGTAGTCCTAGACGTTGGGATTATATGACCCGGGTGGTACTCTGTTGCCCGTTCAAACGCTAAGAAGTTATTACTCATGCGCTGTGTACAATCTCTCCCTAAGCTATCTCGGACAGTGTTCTGCGGAGAAGTAGAAAGAGCTTGGGCTTGTTTTAGCGAGGCCTTCTTTCCATGGTTTCCCATTGAGGAAGTGGGGGAAGGAGAGGAGGATAAAGGCGACGTAGATGGTATCCGGTTTTTGATCGATACAGCCACGGTCCGGGTATCTTTCTCTTCGCCGAAAGACGTGAGGATTGCTGGCGAGGGAGCGGACGGGTCAGAGAATTTACGTGAGGATACACCGCTTTGTCGAAGGCTATTGTACGGTTCGACCGCCACTGGGGTTGGTGGCACACGGTAGAAGTTATAAGGTAGGACGTGGTAGTTTGCAGGGACACCTCCTGCGTAGACGATTTGACTTTGTGCGTCAATGTCACCCTTCTCAAAGTGGGTTTGGAGACTGGGTGACGACGAAGGTGGGATTGGTTGTCCCTTAGCAACCTTGATTCCCATATGGCTTAAGCCATTTGTTAGGGTGCTGTAGCTAAACGAATCCGAAAAACCATCTCGAACGTTAGAGGTTTGCAGATATGTGGAAACAGCGGGGGAGGCTGTGGAAACAGGCGGCACATATGCTCCATCGAAGAAGAGGGGGGACTGTTCGCTCGGAGGGACGTAACTTTTGGCTTTGTCTCGGTCGGATGCTGTTGGGCGGAGATGGGGTATCTCTGCGACGGTGCGTAGGACTTCATCTACTGCGTGGTTATCCCAATGCGACGAAGACGATAGGCCATAAGTCGACGGCGCGCAGGTTGGGAGAGTCTCGACATCAGTGCTTGCGAGATCTAAGTTTGAATATTCCCCACTCGCTCCGGGGAGACTGGCGACATGTGCAGCGCTTGTCGCTAGCAGCGAAAGATGGTCGCTCTCTTGAGAATTCGCCGTGAAAGTTTGAGACCGACGGTTTATCGTCGGCAGAGATCGACTTGCTTGCAGGCCGTGAATATGACTTGGGGTGGAAACAAGAACTCCAGCGAGCTGGGCCTCGAAGTGGTTGGTGTTCATTATTGGCGGTGCTGAGATGCAGGCCGCAGAAGGGTAGGTCGTCGACAAAGTGCTACTGATGCACGCGGCCGGGTCGTATCTACTCTCATGATATAGAGCGGTTTGTAAGTCCGATGATGACGGCTGCGGGTCGTTCAACTGGAGTTCTCGACACTGAACCCGCAGAAATTGGCAGAGGCCCGCCGCTACGCCTGCATTCTTGCAGTTCTGACAACTTCCTCCTGCACCGGGATCACCAGAGCACCTAATTTTTCGTTTTCTACACCTTCCACACTTCAAATAAAACTTATTAGTAAGAGACTTAATGAAATATTGAGCAGATGTGGTAGTAGTAGTGGTAGTACTTACAGCAACATTTACCCTCTTACGGGCCGTATTGTTTTGAGTCGATCCCGACGCCCCTATTTGCGAGTATGCGACCTCATCAACTCGGGGTTGCGGTCGAGAGGGGCGCATAAACGGTGCTCCCAGGCTGGGCCGTTGTGAATACGACGCCGTTGGAGTAGATGTATAACCTGCTCCGGGATACGAATGTCTATTCATATTTGGCATCATACTTTGGGATTGATCGATAAACGAAAGGGTATAATATGGTTTAAATATCAAATAGGATTGATGAGCCTAGGCGAGGATAGTGTAAGATGTGGATGAGCCTTCGACCTGTCGAAAAGCCTTTGGTAAGGACGCTGAACAAAGCTAGCTTGTTTAGATCTGTCGAAACCAAGCCCTTGAAGTTCGTCTTTTTCTATGTCTGGTCTGTTTATATCTGCTGATGTTCGATATGGTGTATAAGTTTACTGATTGAGAGAGAGAGAGGTGGGGTTCGAGTTTTTCTGAATTATCATCAGATAAAAACGATGATTTGACCTGTCAGAAGGAGAGAGAGCTTTATTGAAAAGAGGATTACACAAGAAGAGATTATTAACGGCTGCCAGGCACTTTCAGTGGAGAGCTTCAAATGTGACAGCGCTGGTGGCATATGAACTTTTAATTAAATCTTGGATACCGAGGAAACTCTGAAATGTGATTTGTGGACGAAGCTTTTAAGGGACAGGATTATTAGGATTGGATTGAAAACCCGAGCGATGAGGGTTCACAAGTTATTATATACGATGCTCGCTCAAAATAAAAATGTGATCAAAAACATTACAATATAATGCCTGCAGGCGTTGACTGGGCCAGACGGCTACTGCTGCGGCTTGCTCGCTATATTGTTTTCTCTATTCTAAGTATAATAAACAAATATATTCGCATTAAATTCTAGATTGCGGTTTTATTTCAAACAGATGTCAATGACCCCCCGGATTCGATTTGGATTCTAGAGTTCCTCTAGCTTTTTAATCTAGTTGGATTGCCGTCAAACTGTTAATAAACAAATGTAAAATTTAGATCTTGTTTAGGCGTTTGTTCAAAATCTGGTTCTTTGATTCTTCTAGACGATTGTGCTTGGAAATTGATACCTGAGATCATAATGTGAGTCTGGAGTTTGAATTCGGGTCCCATTTTCATTGAAAACACCTGCCCGCGATCTCAACAAAATGATATTACTCATTCCACGGCCAAAGAAATCCTTTACCTGGTTTCAGGTTATCAAAACTTGCAAGAAGTTCGACGGAATCACATCTTGACTGCACAGAGCCTGTCTACAAATCTAGGCTGTAAAAAAACAAAGAAGCTACCCTTCGGTGGCGTCAAAAACGGAAGCGGGATCAAAAAAGGATCGAGCAATCTCTTTCATGATATAGATCTAAGCACACTCCCTTGATCGGCGGAACGTCCTAAACCAGAATGTGCGTCCCTCATTGGTTGTACGGTACATGTAATAATACGATGTTTTCGGTAACCTTCTATCAACGTTGAATTGATGAATCGAAAGTCTGGGTAATAGCATACACAACGAAGCAAATTATGTACTTGCCTTTCAAGCTCCTAGGCTACCTAAGCTGTTGTTTTCTTTAAAACCGGGAAAACGAATAAGGAAAACACGCAATTTTACATAGAGCTAAAATTTTTGAATTACTAACTATTGGCTACGATATTGGCCCATTCTGTAATCATTGACACCACTTGGCTCTTCTTGGTACTGATAAAAAAACGTGAATAAGAGGATATCCTCATTTGGTGCAATTCCTGGATAACAGTTGTCACGGGGCGGAGAGTCTTCTATCCGGGGCACAGATAGAGATAGACGGGAAGCTGCAGATTTCATTTCGACCAATCTTAGGGACAACTTCCTCCTAGGATCTCATCCTGGGACACCATACTATCTGAAAATAATCCTCCCTATCACCGAGAACATAAGTACCCTACAAGTAGACAAAAATAAAGAAAATCGGGGTGGTCGCGGTAGGCCGTTTTGCCATATCCTTGAACAAACTACGGAATAAGTCGTTCTGCGAGACGGTGGATTATTCCGGTGTTAGCTTTTGGGATCGATCTTCACACTAGCATGATTGTCATAGGGGTACCATGTCACAATCCTGCGGATTCTTCGTATGGTTGTATAAACAAAGAAGAATCAAGAAACAAGGCCAGGGAGATATAACAAGGGAAAACTCTCCCCGATCTCTCTCCCAACAAAAATCCATGCTTATTTACTGCAGGAACACGTTAGTAGCCCGAAGCCTGTCGCTCAGGGAGTGAAGTTTCCCACGTTTTTCATTAGTATGTGGCAGCCTGCGTTCACCAAGTCTCTTACAAGCATTCGACTCAACATGTATATGTTCCCACTTAAGGAGGTATTTTGTATTTTCTGCAAATCTAATTACTTTCGAAACTGCCTTGGAATAACAAGTGTTGGCAATGTTTACGCCATTTTTAAAGTTATCCTTGAGAAAAACGGCAGATGGCAGGTGTGTGGGACAGGTGATCAAGTCGAATTGGCCACATCCGTAGTGATCATTCTTCCAAGTTGTGGATTTCGCATCTCCGCAATTGTCGCTTAGCTGTCTAATTTATGAAATCGAACGTGACCTTCAGGTTTTTTCATACCACGGAGACTTGCCTAATCGGTGATTTGACTGATTGATAGAACATTCCGTGGATAGTGTTATTGAGAACTAGAAGAAACATTGCACAGCAGGCTGTTTGAAAGAATGGGGCAATAATGCCTTGAGGTGTACGTTGCGCAAGGGCAATTAATGACCTAAATTAAATCATTGTGGAACCTAAGACCAAGCTGCCCGCATCGTTTGTTCTACTTTCATTTCTATACGGGGACGCAAGGGGCCGGACAAAAAACAGTTGCGTGTTAAAAAACTACCGCTTATGGAAACCCTGGACTGAAAAAGAAAGTAATATCGAGAGCGATGGCGGGAAGAAGCTTTTCTGTCAAAAGGGTTTCTAGTATAACTTGCTATTCGTGCTGCAGTCCATTCAGGAGCACGCTGCAGTTCCCTCATGTATCAACCGCATGCAGCAATTGCATATGTTAGTTTCCATGGAAGGGAAGTGTGGGGAGGGAGTCCAGGAGTCTTTCCTGTTGTTTCTGGTTTGATACTTTCTTCTAGAATTCAAGCACCTCGACATGTACAAGGGTGTTTGCAAGGATTGACGGGTAGCTACAGACGTGTGACTTACTGTTAGCTGATCGAATGGTTTCAACGCCAGAATATATATGAGGACCCTGTCTTCCGTCTATTGATTGCTTGAGTTTTCGTGCTACCTAACTAGCGTCTTTTTGGAAGACAGGCAGAATGTATGACCCCGAGGCTCTATTCGACTGCTGGTTGACTTGCGTGGTGGCCCGTCGGGGGCCGACTTGTTGTTTTTCCTCGTGCAGCTACCCGCTGGCTGACAACATCTCTAAGAATTGGGAGAAGGAACGACAAATGGTTCGCATGGAAAATTGCTTGCGCCGTACGATTTACCGGGAGTTCGAAACAGTTCCGGATCTTTCCTGTGAATCGGGAAGCAGATGAATTTTTGCTATTGATCCTCAAGACATTTTTCTACTTAGAAGCTCGAAGAATTAGTTCAGTTTGTGTTGGAGCCGACGTCGAAAAATGTGGCATTTTTTCGGGAAGAGCAAACCCCTGCCACATGCCTGCATTGCTTGCACATCGAACCAAGAGCCGCACAATTGATTCCATCAAACTTGAGCTTCACTCACAATCACGCGTCTGACCTTGACCTCTAGGCACCCAGACCTCTTAATCGGTAAACGGCTTTTGTATGGCTACCGACGGGATATAACCCGTACCGCCGCGTCTCAAACAGATGGGCCATGACTATAAAATTAACAACCTTCGCTAAATCGGTATTCGACTTCAGGCTAGCCACGCGCAAACATTCAATATACATGTAGAGCTCGTTTCATCAACCCGACTCAACATCACCAATCATGTCCGTGCTTCTGGAAACCAGCGCTGGAGACATCGTGATAGATCTCCTGGTCGACGATGCGCCACGGACCTGTCTCAACTTTCTCAAGCTTTGCAAAATGAGATATTACAATTTTTGCCCATTCTACAATGTCCAAAAGGATTTCAGTTGTCAAACTGGCGACCCGATAGGCCCAGGACAAGCGGGTAGCGATGGCGGCTCATCAATTTGGGGACTGCTGGACGGTTCTTCGAAAAAGTACTTTGACAGCGAGATTTCTCCCAAACTAAAACACACAGAAAGAGGGACCGTGAGCATGGCAACGGCTCCTGCAAACTCGGATGATGATGGGAAGCGGATAAGCGGGTCGCAATTTCTCATCACGCTTGGTGACAACCTCGACCACCTGGACGGCAAAGGCTCAATCTTTGGTCGCGTTGTGGAGGGGTTCGACACACTTGAGGCCATAAATGCCGCCTTTTGTGACGACAAAGGCTGGCCACTTAAAGATATTAGAATACGACATACTATTGTTCTAGACGACCCGTTTGACGATCCACCCGGTTTCGTGGAACCCGTCGAAAGCCCGGTTCCCACAAAGGCGCAACTGGCAACCGTCCGAATCGGCGAAGATGAAGATCTCGACGAAGAGGTAGACGAGGAAACCGCAGAGCGGCAAAGGCGAGAGCGTGAGGCGCGTGCGCAGGCATTGACACTTGAAATGGTGGGAGACCTACCGTTCGCAGATGTCAAACCGCCAGAAAACGTACTTTTCGTTTGCAAATTGAATCCCGTCACTCAAGGTGAGGATTTGGAGCTCATATTTTCACGGTTCGGTAAGATTTTATCTTGCGAAGTGATTCGTGATAAAAGAACCGGTGATAGTTTGCAATACGCCTTTATTGAGTTTGAGAATCAGAAAGATTGCGAGCAAGCATATTTCAAGATGGATGGAGTTTTGATCGATGACCACAGAATACACGTCGACTTTTCTCAAAGTGTTTCAAAGTTGTCAGATTCTTGGAGGACATCAACAAATGACAAGCGCAGGGCCCATGCAAACAAGAGAGGATTCGGGGGTTCTTCACAGCTCCAGGGTAAGCAACAGTACAGAGAGGGTGGACGCTCTTCAGAAAAAGCCTATGATATGGTTTTCGATTCTGGAGATCGAGGTAGAGGCGAGGGCGAAAGAGATGCGCCGAGAAAAGAACGCGGGCGGGATGATAATCAGGACAGACACCGAGATTCTGATAGGTATCGGGGTAAGGGCAGAGATAAACATCGTGGGCGGTACTCTGAAGGGAGGAGTAGTCATTATAGGAGATCTCGATCTCGAAGTACAAGCCCAAGAAGACGAGATTATGATCAAGATAGACGGGAAAAACACCGAGATAGAGAGCGAGGGAGTGGTAGAGACAGGGATAGGGATAGAGACAGAAGAGATCGATATGAAAGGCGCTGAAAGGTGCCAGGCAGCACGTTTGTATTTAGATATTCATTGTGTATATTATGGCAATTGAAATGAGGTTACGTGCATGCGGCAAAGTTGCCAAGTTTTTCTAGAAGATTGCTGTTAACCTTCAATCCATGGATCTATCTGTTTTAGATCCCAAAGTTTTGCAGTTGGGTCTCGTTTGTCTATGATCTTGCAATGATATTATAACACGCATTTAGGCAATAAGCGATGGAATGTAAGTATAGTTAGGCATATCGTCTGTTTTTGCAGATAGGCGAATACGTGCTCACATTGTGCAGATGTAACCCATATATTTCTCAAACACGTAAAGTTTGCTTTCCAGATTTAGTATTGATCTCGAACTTCTATAAGATTGCTTTTGAAAACAAGAATTTCCTGGTCTTGCATTCACGAAATTCCACAAATAGATTTTAACCTTAATTCTACATCAATTTGTTTCCCTCCCGACGCCAAATACCCAGCAGATTCAAAGAGGAATACACTATTGCTTGCTATTCTCGGCCTTACCCGAATTCCTTACCCTATCGCTTTTTCTTTGCAAATTCCACCAAGTTTTCAATGACTCTTTCAAAGGCTTCCTTATCACCCATAGCGGTTTCTCTCCGACTAAGCCAATAGGTTAGGGTCTCACTTGCCTCTTTTGTAACCTCCTCAAGTTTCTTAACATGCTCTTCTAGCTCGTCAACGGTGAACGCTCGCAGTTTGAGATCGCTCGTAGAGCATAATATCCTCGCGGATGGCATATCAACCAATTTGGCCTGCGCGTCTTTTTCTTTCCTCCGCCGGGAAGCAGAACGGGTAGACTTATCCCCGTCACCGCGGCCGGTATCTGATGACTTGCGTAAATTCGAAGAGGAGGGCAGAACCAATTTCTTCTGTTTTGTGCCTGCAGGTAATATCTCATCGAGATCGACAGGGACACCAAGAGAAACTAAGAAGAGACGGCGAATGCGAGATAATTTCCAGTTGGGTGGTTGTAATGGCGGAGGAGTGCAGAGTTGAGTCCATAGTGATTGGCTGGAATAATGTATCTAGAATTAGCATTTTCCCTCCATATGCATACAGGTAGAAGAATTACCTGCGCTCTGTCAGAAAGGCACCGTTAGCTGCTGGTAAAGGTGATGAAGGCGCGCCATTAGGTGTCCCGCTCTGTTCATACAGAGATGACACAATCTCATCTATCTTAGATTTCATCTCATCCGCTGATAGTTTTGTGAAGTCCGGGAAGGTCTATACGTTAAAGAACCAAACCGCAGGGTAATTAGTATAAAATGTATTTCTATAATGAAATGAATTGCTTCAACACAACGAGACACGACGTGAACTCTTTATAGTGAGGTGGCGTAATGAAGGCTAGTGGCCCTTATGATCGGGAACATCGGTTACAAAAGAGAGAGGAAAGAAACGCGGCAACTTCACAAAACACTATATTTTTTCAGCTTACAGGCATACTCGGTGCATCGTAGAATGTAGATGCCTCGGTGACCGCTGGCGCGATTGTGGGCTCTGCATCGTCGAAATCTCCAAAGTCGTCGAAATCACCGTCACCCTCTACGGTTTCCCCAAAATCGTCGAAGTCGTCGAACCCGTCACCGCCTGCATCATCCTCATTGTAGTCATTCGCAGCTTCGGCAACAAAATTAGCTGTTTCTGGAACAGCGGCGGTCGATGATAGGGGTGGTATTCCAGCATCTGTTTCTGATGGGCCTGGTGCCGGGAGTCCAGACCAGCTCGGAGATGATGTTGGAAGGTCAGCCTTCGGGTTCGGATGGCCGTTTGTCAACGTCGTATCCTCGTACTCCTGAAGGACATCAGGTTTTGCATCCATTGCACGTTTTTCGTAGGCTTCAGACCCCGGAACAGAACCATGGATCGTGTGATCATCCGAAGTCTTCTCGACAATCTAGTTCACCGATTGAACCGATCAGCACACGAGGACCGAGTGAGAGCGCAAGCTTGGGAGGTATCATACCACAAGAGGGACATCGGCAGATCGTTCAGGCTCGGGATTGACGTGCACGTGAACCTCTGCAGTCTCTGGACCCGTCGACGGGCCTTCAATGGCCTGCCCGTCGTCTGAGGACATGCTGCAGTCTATCTGTTGGGGGCTTTCCACATGTGGAGCTGTCGTGAAGTCGAGGTTGGTTGGTTGTTCGTCTGGAGACTTGCCGGGATGGGCGTGGTTGGAGGTCTCGTCTCGATTTGGCTTGGCGACCAAGGGTCTTTCGCTGCTCGGTTCAACGACTCGAAATAATTTTCAACTTTTCTACAACTTCCAACCCCAAACCCACCATTCGATTCAATCGCACATTCGGAGCAACCGTCTGGTTCATCGACATGTCGGACGCTGTCGGAACTCTACCCCCATCAAGGGCTGCATTAGACCTCTCCGGCTTCAAGCGCCTGAACGCAGCGACGCTCTCTTCCCTTAGTATATCGCCAGACACTGTCCCAAAGGTCCACAAAAGCTTAGCGACATTGCCTGTCCGATTAAAGACTCGCAGTGTCTCTTCTTCCTCTGAACCAATATTCCATTACTTTTTCGTCAAACCTCACGATCCTCAGTATACACCAATCATAAACGCTCATCCGAATATCAACGGCCGGTCTCTATTTCTTTCCTCGATACCCTTCGACGCCACGGTACATCATCTGAGAGCGCTTTTTACTGCGATAGGCGGCGGCCGTATTGAAGCCGTTATATTCAGCGATGAGCCGTTGCCGCCTCGTCCGTACACGTCAGATGAAACACAGGCGATCAAAAGTAAAAAGAGGAAGAGAAACGCAGCTGGTACTGCACAGTCTGCTGCCGAAACAGCTCCTTGGCCGCCACTATGGAATAGAAAGCTCCACCCACCGGATACGACGGCTGTAGCAGTCTTTGTAGATCAAACGGCATGTGATTTGGCAATGAAAGCTGTAAATGCCAATTCAACAGACAACCCAAAAACAGATTATTTCTGGGGCGATGGAATAGGAAAAGGAAACCTGATTCCTGAACTTGGAGAATCACGTAGGTGCACCAGAACTATAAAATATAATAAACTCTTGTTTAAATTTAGGAATAAATTACTAACGAGAATTACGCAATGAAAATTAGGTTATACGGATCATTACGAGAGAATGTACCCAGACCCCGAATGGCTCCAAAAGTTTGTCGACGATTCACTCGAGGCTTATGACAAGCGTCTCAAATCTGAAGAGGAAGAAAGACGGCGGAAAGCGAATGAACCCGATGAAGATGGCTTTATCACAGTTGTTCGCTCGAGCAGGCCGCGGCCCCCACCAACCGCCGAAGAAATTGCAGAACGACTCAAAAAGGAAGAGAAGAAGGCGAAGAAGGGCTACCATCCCGACTTTTACAGATTTCAACAACGTGAACTTAAAAAGGAACAGGCTAAAAAGCTCCTCTCTCAATTCGAAGACGCAAAACGCCAGGTTCGTGAGCGAAAAGATCACAACAAATCGAAAACAACCTAACGGAGAGTCTCTTCGTCTTTTCTTGAATATTCAACTTGATATTCCGGCAATTTCAACTTTATATACCCTATTTATTGTATTATATATTTTTTGGAGTTCTAGGGAACATAAGGGTAATTACAGCTGTATAATAGAATTGTAAACCATTTCATCTGAGAAAAGATAGCAAAGATTAACGGTTTCATCAAATAAAGATAGTTTTGCAACGATCTGGCGCGAAAATTCATTTTCTTTCTACCATTAGAAACGAAGCGAATCTAGGCGATTAAATAACCCGCTCTCAAAGACATTCTTTCTTTTAATCTTAATGAAAATGATCGAGCCAATCAGATATATATATTTCCGGATTGCTGGATTCCCACGAGCACACTTTGCTCAAGACTTATCTCATCAATGGACAGCCCGTCTGCCTACGAGTCGGCGGCTTTTCCAAAACCACAAATGAGCCTTGCATATGCATAGACCATACCAAATTTCATGGATTCTATAAAAGTTTAAAAATTTTTTGTATAAGACTAGTGCTGTAGCGGATCTATCCCAAAGGATCAATCGCTCGTCATATAAATTTCTGATCAAAAATACTACGTACTTAGCCAAGCCTAAACGCCATTTCCAAGATGCATATTCTTGATTCTTGGAATACACGGGACGCTTCTAACTTACACCTTTTTATCAACAATTCTAGCTGCGCACGGTTGTTATACCCAAACTGATTTAAGTAAGCGCAAGCGAAACTAGGGTTAATTTAGGCATAGCAGCTATTAGTCGAGTACAGGTTGTGCTCGGCTCATAATCGGTTCTGAAGAATACTGAAGTACTTCCTTAAGTAAGTATGTAAGTGTGAATTCTAGTTTGTTTCGACGCTAAAGAATCTTTTAGTCCACCTTCTGATAATGGGAGTTTACTCGCTCTTGACAGCTAGGCCATCCGATTCGATGGAAATCTGAGAACATCCCACAGCGTAAATATAAGCCATCCCCAAACCGCCCACGTTCGAGCAGCCACATTTCCCGGGATCTTGTCGAACGTCGACAATCGTGAACTCATGAATCCAGGACTACATGTACACCCGATCTACCTGCCGGTTGCCTGTTCCCAACCTAGCTCTCTACCCATGTGCACACTTTATTTGAACTAAATTCCAATTTATCTAAATAATTGGCATCCATGCTCAAACAAGGCGCTGTCTCCAACCCATTCAAATTCATGCTTAACAAGCGACGAGAAGCTCAATCTGCCAAACGACGAAAAGTACAATATGCATGGCGTTGGCTAGTCTAAACTCTATCAAAAATTTTCTGCGAAAGTCTCAAATCTTTGTTCCCCTACACAATTGACGAAGCTTGTCGTCTCAGCATCTACATATCTACAGTTAGCCCAGTGTCGGTGTCTTTGAAAGGTCAAACTGCGCTCTCACAACAACATTTATAATTTAACTTAAACATTCCTTCAAATCTTGAATATCAAAGGCATCCTTAGCACGCTATCCTGAACACCGAATAGTACATTACCTTAAACTAGATTTGAGAAAAAAAAAAAAAGATCTGATACCGGTAACACCCTCCATCTAGTAGACAGAGTGAGAATGAATGTGGATATCTTATCTCAAAAAAAAAAAAAAAAAATCATGACTTGGAGTCTCTATATACTCAAATATCGGGCTGGTTGTGGGTCCGAAGACTAGAACAAGTTCAATCAGATGCATGTATTATGATCATGTGTAGATGCATGATCAAGTGCAAGTTCTGGATCCCCGGGATGGAATCTAGCTACAGTTAGGTAAAGTACGTATACGCATATGCTCGCACTAGTTTCATCTTTGATGGCAAGTTTGAGCGAGCAATTAATAAGGCCAAAAGAGAAACCTGTCGTTATGCCAAAAGTACCGCTTTCATCTTCATCGAAAGAGAATTCTCCCCAATCTACCGACCAAAAGTGATTAATATTGCCATAAACCCCCTCCCTCTTAGTGGATATGTCGCTCTGGCGAGCCCAAAGTCTATAAGAAGAGGACAAATCCTCCCAACTCTCGAAAAATCCATTTCCTTTTCACTGAATAATATTACATCCTTAGTCGATGCGCAAGCACTAAGAATTACTTTGATTATATCTAGTTCTCTTGACTCATCTGCCATCAAAGTTCAGTCAGTCTAAAAGCTCTCTTATAGAAGGAGACTTTACCCTAACACCCACAGATCCTTGATAGATCTCTCAAAGCCCACGTCTAAAACTTAAGCTATATCTTGATAACGCGGTTATCTTATCTGGTAAGATTATTCCCTCATAAATATGTCACTATTCTTAAGTTGTTTCTGTATTTATATAACTGTTTTATAGTAAACCTTCAACATGAAGTTATCGGCTCTCTATATCATATGCACCGCATGCGCCGTTTCAGCTCTGCCAGCTCTGGAAACTATCTCAGAAAAAAGAGGATGCGGTCTCTCTGCGCGGGCGGTATCATGCAACACCCTTTCAATGTCGGCTTGTGTGGCTTGTCGAAAAAAAAGCTGCACATGGATGCTCGGGGCCTGCATTGGGGATTTCTGTACCTAAGGCAATCCTGGATACAAGTTGTCTGAGGCTACCTAATCTAGAATGAGAAATACATAACAACTTATTGGTGTACTTGGAGAATCTTGTAATATTTTTCCTCAAAACAATCAGCAATTAAGTGAGTTCAGTGGCATCATGCTTTAAGGTCTAAACTGCTAAGAGGAAGCTTGCATGTATTGTTCGTACTCTTTTAACCGCGAGAGCCCCGCAATGATTGGATTTTACATATTGTTAATCCCAAAATTGTATTCACTTGCTTCTCATGTTCTCCTATTATATTTAGTTTTGCCATTAAATTGAATTTGTTCCTTAGTTAAACATTCGACAGATTTGAAATTTGAATCTGGTGACCAATATGGATATTTCCCCCGTACCTGAGAGCTCTGTCACATCATCATGAGTTAAGCATAATATTATCCACACCACTAGAAAGGAAATCCAATTTGAGCTCAACGCCATGCTCCTCTAGATCAATACTCCCAAGACTCTGATCTGTAGAACCCCACGTAGGATAATGTTTAACGGGTAGATGCCAAGAAAGTTTAGCACAATCGTGGGTATTCCGCATCAACAGCCTCCTTCTATCCTGCACTTCCAAGCGTTTCATACGTGTGCACTTACAAGTCATACTCAAAAAGTTGACCCTATGCTGAACCAGAAAACATATCTCGTTGTTCCGCTCCACGACTAAAGAAAGGATGTCGAGGCTGCCATACCAACTAGCATGGTCTCGAGCACTTTTAAGCCGAAGCGCCTCGGGGCGTTCGATAAGTGATATATCGATGACAGACAGAGTGTGTCCTTTGATTTTGAAATAACTCTTCAATTCATCCTTTGCTTGTGCGGCGGCGTCAAACCAAAACCAGGGTCGAGCTCCGGCGGCTTCGTAATTGTAGGCTTTGAAGTTTCGAGTGCTCTGTCATAATAATTTAGAATCCCTCTAATCCATCCAATGTCAGAATCGAGTTGGTTGAGGGATACCTCGGGAATCGACTTGATCTCGTACGGAAACCAAAATAACACACCGCTCCTAAGAGCTATCCTGACATGCGCGTCCTCCTTCCTCATCATCCCACACCCACAAAAGCATATAAATGGGACCAGCCCCTTATTAACGGGTAAACATCCAATCTCATCACCGTACCGAACCTCGAAAATCCTATTTTCGCCATCATTCGAGTCGGGATCGGACCAGACGAGAGCTTGAACCAATTTATCCCGTTCGATATCCCACGCGCATTCTACACGCATTAGATCCAAATTCGGGTTTCTACTGATGGGAGTTGCGAAAAACAGGGGGGTAAAAGAATCTGTCCCTTGGATCAAAGGTGGTTCACGGGGTCTGAGTAACTGGGCTTCGGCGTCTATATCCCAATGGACAATGCTCCCCGGTACAGCAGAGAAGGGTGATTCGGGAAGTCGATATGGCCATGGATCGAATGGGTTATTGGTGATTTGGCGTAGAAGGCTTACGATGGTGTATGGGTATGTGGGACGAGAGCCCAGTATCTATATATACAGACATAATATCAATATCTTCTCATCATAGTTATCATTAAAGGTTGCGGGCGGAAACAAGAGTATACATACAATATAATTCCTTAGCGAGCCTGCTTGAACCACTGAATCTTGTCGGTTGAAATTTACCACAAACTGTGTCCGGTTATTCGGGTTTTGCTGGTCTTTCGGTTCGACCAATGGCTCTTCTAGTGGTATTCCCATAGACCGTTGTAGTAACCGCACGCTGAAACGGGGGTAGAAGTATTCAAGAGGCCGATGGTATGATTCCTCGATTTGGAAATCCACATCGCTATCGTCGTCGCTGGAGGAATTGGCATCATCTTGCGGTTCGACGACTCGCCTCTTGGCCTTGGGCCGAAAGAGGTCCTTTGAAGGGGAAACGTCCATTGTTCCGCGACATAATAGAACGACAGAGGACCGCACGAGTGGAGTAGAAAGCTTATGATTTAACGAAGAATTGTCATCCCGGGGTCTGATATAATCAAGCTATAAATATGATTTCGATCGAATGAGGATGTGCCATTTTCATGGCAAGCTCGTTGCAAAGCTCAGTCTCAGTCGCGCTTTTAGCAACATGAAAAGTCACAAAAACAACGCATATGCTACCACAGGAAGGGCTAAAACTCAAGCAAGAGAAAGCAGAAGAGTGGCTGGAATTATTTGATCCTAAGAGCCGTTATAATATTCTCCCTAGATGAAATACAGGAACTGCGTCTAATAGAATAGCCCTCTTCCAACACATATTGCTTTAAGCAGGTATCTCAATGGCCAATATATCGATTCCCTTCTGCAGTTCAGATTTACTATAAATGGTGGT
Source organism: Orbilia ellipsospora (assembly GCA_036971675.1). Classification (NCBI taxonomy): domain Eukaryota; kingdom Fungi; phylum Ascomycota; class Orbiliomycetes; order Orbiliales; family Orbiliaceae; genus Orbilia; species Orbilia ellipsospora. The sequence continues at coordinate 1,330,906 of JAVHJO010000006.1, forward strand.
ATTAACAATTTGATGCTCTACTCATAGAATTATGTGACAGAGGCGCTTACCTTGGCATGTGGCCTGTTCTCATTAGTTCAGAAGAATGCATTACCTATAATGTTATATCACAGTTAACTCCGTTTTTAGGCTTGAGCACTAGCAAAGCAGGTAAAACAACTTACAAGGGGATCTTTCTGCATAGAGGCAGCTGCTACCACCGTCTCTCCTTGAGTGTAATATCTATCATGCCCAAGGTTAGAAAAGCGAGTACAGTGCATTGAAAATTGATACGTACGCTATGAATTTGTTTTCATCCAAGCTTCCCTGAATAACAACATCATCGTACCCCGTCATGGTATTTCCACAATATCGCAACTGAACACCAATGGCACTCCAAAAGACGGGTATGAAAAACTCGGGCGTTTCACCAGTGGCAATATGCTCTTTGCAAAACAGTTATTAATCGGTCACATCTCTGCGAATATACCTTGGAAAGTTTGGTCGGAGAAAACTTACTAGCAGCACTACGTCCAGCATTCTGAGCAACATTCCAGTGCTCGATACGAACTGGTGTATCCGCCCTTCCGCCTGGTCCTTTGTATGGATAGGTCGCAATATCTCCAACGGCATAGGCGTCTTTCACTGCAGTAAGCTGAAAGTTTTCATCAACTCGGAAAGAACCGTCCTTTTCACGTGGAGTTTCTCCAGCGTATTCTGTAGCAGGTGCTACGCCGACACCGAGAATGACAGCATCTGCCTCCAAAGAGGTACCATCTTTCAAAACAACAGAACCGACGACAGAGCTATCGGAAGCTACCATACGGACAAATTAGGATAAACCTTTTCTGGAAAGTATTATATTCTGGACGAGCTCAGCTTACCAGAGGCTTCAGCAGCTTCCACACTAGCCTTCATATAGAATTTGACTCCTTTCTTCTCGAGAATTGCTTGGAAAGAGCCGCCGACTTGTTTACCCATAACTCGCTCCCTAAAATATCAGTGTTTATTAGCATACCTTTTGATACATTGAAAACGTTCTAATAGTAGCTTCATACATTGGAACGTCTTCCATTCCAACGACCTAACAAAATAGTTAGCGTAGTATTCAAGTTGTGAATTATACAGAATCGTAACGTACTGTAACCTGATGGTTTTTCCCAACAAGAAAATTTGCAACTTCCATGCCGATAAACGAGCTGCCGATAACCACAATTTTCTTACCACCCTCCAATCCAACCGCATCCACTATAGATTTAGTTGTCTCGATCGTTCGAATTACAAAGATATTTCCCAGTTCTTTGAACCCTTTCAGTGGGAGATTCCTAGGGGTAGCACCAGTTGCGAGAACGATCTTGTTATAACCGAAACTCTTCCCATCTTCCGTTACCACAAAACGATCCTCAAAATCAATTGATTTGACAACAGTAGATGTGTGGAATTCCACATCGAGGTCCTTCAGGAAGTCGAGTTTTCGCAGGGCAATCTTATCAGAATCTGTACTGAGGGCCTTGCTGAGTTTTGTCCGGTCAATGGGCGCATACGATTCCTTTGACAAAACGACAATCTTTCCCTTATAGCCATATTCACGCAAGGCTTCGATGGTTCCAATGGCTCCGGACCCACCTCCCACAATGAGAACGGTGTCATCGACTACGGTGTGGGAACAGTTATATGTCGGTTTCCTAGAGAAGGCCTTGATCTGAGATTCGTCGGCGTCGATGAAAAGATCATCCCCGGTGACGGTGACAGGGAAGCAATTGAGAGCATCTAAACCGGGAGCGTCCTCGATGTCTCCAGTGGTAGCATTAAAGCATGCACCGTGCCTGTGGCATAATATTACGAGTTAGTCACGATACCCACTATTATATTGTATAACCGCATTTTGTTAGTGGGTTCTGTGCCTTACCAAGGACACTTAAGCCTTCCTGTGGCGGTTAAAACGCCTTTGGCGAGTGGGGCACCGTAGTGTCTGTCTCAAAATATCAGTTTCATATATTTGCAAATGTGGATATTGTATATTGTAAGCCATACGTGCATCTGGGGCTGAGGGCATTGAGCTTTTGGCCAACCTGGACCAAGAGAAGCTTGGATTCACCAAGGCCGTCAACGAGAACCTCCTGCTTGAACCCCGGTTTCAGAGCCGATTTATCGACGCCGGTGAGCTTGAATTGAGTCATTGTGGTAGCTGCGGTAGATTTAAAGCGAGTTTGAAAATACGCAATAAAGTTCGGATGTAATGCTTGTAATGCTTGTCTGAAATATTGCAGCCTCTGAGAGTTCGACGATAGTATGTTCTTGGTGAGCTGGTTTGTCACGATTCGCGGAATTGAAGATGAAATCAATACCGAGTTCATACGGTAATGCGAATGCTAGAGTTACCCTTTGTAAGATCGATAGGTTTGGTTGTTCATTCCATCATAAGCTTAGCGTTCTGAATCTGTTATATGAAAATAATATATCAAGTCGTGGAACTTTCATTTACGGTGCGACGGACATGCACAATCACAATAGACACTCCAAGCTAAGCTTCAATTCTCCACGAGCCAGCGCAAAGATCAGGTAAGCATATCATAAGCCAGTTTTCAGCGGCTAGGTTGGTTTGAAAGCAGTTATCCAAGCGTAATCCGTCTGCATTAACCAGCCTTCTAAGCTTCCCACATTCCGTGCAAGTGTGGGGTGAATTCACAACAGCAAGACCAACTTCACTACCTCGAACAGACTAGCCACACTGCGGGACACACAGTATTTCGTCATGGCGACTTAAACAAGCGTTTTCCGGCCAATCACCCGGCATCCGAATGTCAGCCCGGATTTTAGCTTCAGAATGCCTGCTATCAAGATCTAATCTAATCTCGATCGGCCCCGTCAAACATCCGGCAAGTAAGGCATTTTCGGGTCAAGCTGGCAAGTCCAAACGAGCCTTGACAGGGCTTTAAAGGAACCGTTATATACGTCGAGAGCTCGTTGCCTACCCCGCGGCGGTTGGATGTTAAAAGCAAAATGTTTCGCTGCATACGCGTACTCTCGGGTCTAATCTTATATATAACCATCCGCAGACCGTAGCCTGCTTGTGCGACAGCGTATGCGATGTGAGACTTCAAATGCACATTTAAGAGGCAGGCCGCGACAGCATTGCGGCGCGGTTCGATCCCAGCTTAATTTCAGCTCCCCGCGGTCCCGAAAACCCCACAATCAATCAATCTGCCAAGAAGTTCGAAGTGCGAGATGCTGCCCGCGGTGGGGTCTCTTATTTTCCGCAGTTTAAACTGCGAGAACGCCTTGCAATGTCGCCAATCTTCCCCTTGGAGGGCCCCGACAGCCTTATCTCTTTCCGTTGGAATGAATTTCCCGATTACTGTATCACTCTGTTTCTTTTGGCGCCGCAAGAGAATTACCATGGGAGGGGAAGAAGTGAGAGAGGACGTGTGTGAAAGAGAGTGAGACTTCGTAAGAGATCAGAAGGTCGAAGGTCGCGATGGTCGTTGTTTGGTGTATTTGAAGGGCAGCGTTGGCTCTCGTTTCGTGCATCTCGTCCCGCCCAATGTCATCATTCATTCCAGTTGCAAACTTGGCGTCCGTGGCCTGCCGGTCTTGTCTCTCAGTCCTTTCTCGTGCAACCTGATCGCATCCTCCTCTACTTTTAACCTTCTTCCTCCTTTTACCCTTTCTTATTCTTTTTATGGGAAATATCGCATTGTTAGCATCGTACACCATTGTTTGCCCCGAGAGCTAACCTCAAAGACGTCATTTCCTCGACCGCCGCCAATCGAAAGTTGGAGTCGCGATATCTTCCTCCGCCCAGCGACGGAACATGTCGCTCTGCATTCACCTGGATAAACCAGCCGGACATGCCTATACCAACCTCGATATCCTATCCGGCCATGTTTCCTTGGACCTTCAGAGCGACGAGACTATCTCTTCGATCATTGTGAAACTAGAAGGCATCGTGCGGACCAGGCTAAGAGAGCCAAAGAAATATGAGGATGATAGGGAAAGTAAAAAATGGGAAACAGAAATACACAAGGTAAGCTTGCTTAAGAGACTCTCACTAGCGACTTACAATCACCATTTCATTTACATTCTTGCTTCAACGAAGGTCGTCCTTTTGCTAATGATGTCCCCACTAAAACTTCCATAGGTTTTATATCTCACCCAAACGGTATTTCCAGCAGACGAGGTCCAAAAGCAATCCACCTCCGCGGCTGGATTCAAACTCAAAAAGGGAGAATACAAATATCCTTTTCAATTCAGAATACCCATAAACAACATCTGCATCCCACAAACGGGTCTCTTGAAGGCGCTCAGCGATATCGGACAGGGATTCGACCCTGTCAAAGAAACGCAGCGACAAGTCAACCATGTCAAAACTACACTCCCGCCGTCCCTTAGTGGGATACCTAATGAGATGGCTTGGTGTCGATATTTTGTTAAAGTTACACTCGTCCGACCGCAATTTTATCGCACGAATACGAGAAAACTGGAGCTCTTCGTCCTACTTCCTATAGAACCGCCTCGGCCGCCTCCTACGACAAGAGAGACATTTGCAAAACGAGAGCATATTCAAAACTACCAGCAAGGACCGCCTAAGAAGAAGCGCGGGCTTTTTGATTCGTTGAGAGGCAAGCCAGACGGTCCACCATCACCAATTATCCAGTCGCGATTTTTCGTTGAGGCCCGTCTACCGTCACCTCCTATAATAACGCCAAATGAACCGTAAGGCTCCCTTCATCTTTTATACTACCTTCAACTTGCTAATATACTTTAAGGATACCCTTACGGATTCTGTTTACCAAGCTCGTACCTTTTTCGGCCCCGATTATTCTAAGGTCCCTACAGATCCGTTTAATTAGCACCACGCATATCCGCGTGAACGATATTCGACATGATCTATTGCTATCAAGCCATGCACATAGTAGTACAGCTCTTGCGGTCCATATAGGATATCCTGGCTCTCCTGTGGGAGAAGAAATAGAAGCGGATAACACCACCTGGAAAGACTGGACTTTGCCCAGTTCGATCCAGCCAAGTTTCGTAACCTGCAACATCCGACGCAAGTATGATCTTGAGATCTCTGTAGGCGTAAGTTTGGGCTTACAGCCACATTTCGAGGTATTAACTCTCCGATTCTGTATTAAGTCCTGAATTACACGCTAATTTCAACAAAAATAGGTTGTAAATTTGATAATGCCAGTCGAGATCTTCTCTGGTATCCGTCCCCCGCCAGAACTCCAACTGATGAACTCCCAACGCCGGAGACCATCAAATGCCATACCCAAACCATCAAATGCCGTGCCCAAACCAGACACAAAAAGACGGCCATCACAGGGCGCCCCCTCAGCGGTGGTTTCTCCCGTGACACCCCAGACTGGAACCTTTTCACCGGTCTCGCCAGTGTCTCCGGCTCCAAAACCTGCGCAACCATCAAAACTACCACCATTACAAACCAACACGGCTACTTCGAGACCAACGTCAGTAGCTTATCCCTTCAGTCCTATCCAACCTACGAACGAACCACCCACGGACCAGCCGCCGCCCGCCTTCTCCACGGCTATAACAACAAGCTCTCCAATCGGTGGTATTGACGACCTTCCCCCGACTTATGATGAGGCGACGGCGGTAGACGTAGGACCCGTGAGCGGTCCCAGGCGAGAGTTTCAGCAAGATCCAGACTACTACACCAGACCACCAGAAATAGAATCAGGCGGGAAGAATTGATTGGCTAACAGAACCACTCTGTGGAATTCTACGCATTTCATGTTTATACTTATGGATTGACTTGAAGTCTTTTGCAATTAATATTTTTCGCAATTTTTGGTCATTTTGTGCATGGCGTTTCTTTTTTCGCAACTTTTTTTGGCGTTCTATCAGATGGACGTTTCGTTGTATATCCACGTCTTCTAATTCAAGGATAGAGGTATCTGGATACGATATCCCGAATACGAGTAAAAAATTTAATCCATAGATATTCCAAGTTCCTGGTTGATTTAGCCAATAACAGATTTGAGCTTCTTTTATTTGATAGTCCAATTGTTACATCTTACAAAACCCAAAAAGTAAACTAAAAGCTGCTAAGACTGACGAAAAGCGATAACTGTACAAGGTATTATCACTAGAAAACTCCTTCAACACCATGCCTTGAAATGCAATTCAAACACGAAAGTAACAAAACACCAATATATTTCAGCTTCCTTCTCATCTTTGCATTCCTCTCCTTCTCGGGGCCGAGTCCACAAATCTTGCGCGCTTTATAGGGTGAGGACTCGGCGATATTGTATCCATGAACGAACGTTTCTAGAAAGTATTGTAAGTTAACTAAATTGTACGAGCATCAAGAATGGATATATAATTCTTACCTTGGTAGTGTAAGTGGATGGCTTAATAGGCGACATCATCTCGAAAGAGCTTTCATCGTCTTCGATCGTTGGTGGAACAAGGTCTACTGATTCATCTTCCGGCTCGACATATTCGGTTTCCTCGCCTGTATTTTCAAGTTCTTCCTCCTCTTCCTCCTCTTCCTCCTCTTCTTCTTGTAGGTACTCCTGTTCTTCCTCCTCCTCTTCTTCTTGTAGGTACTCCTGTTCTTCCTCCTCATATACTTCTTCTTCTTCCCCTCGTTCTTCTTGTTGGAAGGTTTCGTCAGGCTCTGCATCCTGTTCTTCATAACCATCCATACCACCTTCGTTAGAAACCTGGCCTTCCGTGTCTTCCACGCCATCATAGGCTTCTTCGTTCACCCTGCTAATATCGATATCTTCCTCTTCTACTTCTTCTACATCCTCTTCAGCGACCTCGAACGCAGGTTTCTTAGCAGAACTTTGCTGATAAGCTTCCGTTTGCCATACATCCACATTTTCGGTGAATTCCACATCGTTTTGCGCAACATTTACAGGCGGCGCGGTCTGCGTATTGACATCCAGTTCTTCAAGGACTGTCTGTCTCTCCTTCTCCACCACCCCCTCAAGTGCCTTAATATGCTTTGAAGTAGCCTTGTCAGGCTTCTTATTCACCAAATCCACCAGAGCGATAGCATTCTTCCACGCTTCAAGCGTTCCTTCCAACTGTACCCTCAACCTCTCGATCTCCCTATCCCTGATATCTAAATCTTCCAAGGGTACATAATTTGGCTGGTTCAGCATATCCTTAAGATGTTCGAGAACCTCATCCACCTCGTTCGACAGCGCGGTGTAAGAAACATCATTAGCGATGACGTTGCGATCCCCTTCTTCCAGTTCCGCTTCCTGGTCGATATCAGTATCCATACCTGATATCGCCTTCAATGTTGTAACCGTAGATTTTATCATCGACACGAGCGTATCGTTCTCATCCGCGAGGTTTTGCGATAATGTTGTAAGGAACGCAGTCGTATCGTCGGTTAACGTATGATCCGTCCCTGCAACCTCGCTATTCATCGAGCTCGAGAAATGGGTAGTGGAAGCCGACCCTGAGAGTGTGACTCCAGGAAACGAAATGGGTTGCTTGTTACCCCTCCCTCCTCTGGATTTCTCCAACAGTCTTTCCTTCATTTTAGATATCTGATGGTCTCGTTTGCGGATGTCGTTGGCGCATTGGGTGCGGACTTGTTGTACCATGACTTTCAACCGGGCTGTTTCGTCTTTCAATGCTTTGGCAGTGACTTCAGCGGAGCGGACGTTGGCGTTTAGGACTCGTTCTTGGCCTTGGAGGGTTGCACAGCGGCGTTCTAATTCTTCGCAACGGGATTTATATCGGTCCTTTGTAGATAGTGTGAGTTTTGGGTGGCCATTTTATATAGTTATCGGTGTATAGTTGTGATGGTTTACGTACTGCGGATGCATTGGCTTTGCTTTCGCTCTCCTTTAGGGCTTTCATGCCCATTGCCAGCGTCTCCTTTTGTTCTCCATCTCTCTAATCACAGTAGCAAAGCCAGTCAGTATTCGAAAGAAGCTCCAAGTCAAGAGAGTAGAGAGAGTTCCGGGGTGCAAGCATGAAGGAATTGGGGGGACTTACATCCCGTCGCCGCACAAGATCGTGCACTAAATTGATGATCCGGGTAGGTGTATTTTCGTCCGCGGTGGGGTTGTCAAAGGCGATTTTGTGACCGCCCTTTAATAAACCTCTAGCGGCAAGGAGGTTATTAAGGTATTGAGAAGCTGTATAGATATCTTTATCCATATTTTTCGTTCAATGTTTCCTTGTAAGCTGGCGGCTCGATAGACGACTATACAAGGGATGGAATTGAATATGGTTGTTGTTGAAGTTGGTTTGAATGTTTACAACGGCGCCGCGTGTTGTTGTGCGAAGTAAACAAACCCGTTTCGGACGAGATGAGCTCGCTAGCGAAAAGGAACAAAAGGAACAAACAGGGGGGCTGCTTTGGCGTCAACGTCATACAACACCGTTTCCTTGTCCGGTTGTGGTTCGATTTGTGGCATATAAAACTTATCTTTCTGCGACTATCGATTGCTCTCTTTCGTTGATGCTCTTGAGGCGATGAAGCCACCGATTTTTAGAGCATACGGCTGCTTCCGCCATTCAAATCGCTTTTTATCAATATATCTGCCAGTATCGCGGCGAAAGATTCACACAAGTAAGGGCATAAGCCAAGGCTATGATCCACGGATAGCAGACCTTGGAAAAATAATCGAAGATGATTTTATGCACCTTAAGAATCACTACAGTAAGTAGTGTATCTATCCGTCCAGCAAGGGTCCCTTTTAGGTGTCCTTTTTTTTTTCTATCCGCTTACTCGATTATGCTGTCTTCGTAGGAACACCGAAGCACCCAATTGTACTTAGCCATGGACTATTCGGTATGTAATCCTTTACTATTCAAATAGCTCAAAGATACGGCAGACTGGACCCTTGGCCTCCTAACTATATTTTATCACGCTCCGGGTAGGATTTGACACATTACAACTTGTACCATGGTCTTTTATACCGCCAATCCAGTACTGGAGAGGTATAAATGAAGCGCTACAAGCCAATAACTGCGATGTTATAGTCACAGCAGGTATGAATCAACAAATAACATAACTAAAATCCGCACAAGAGTGCTAATTTGTCATTAAAACTCTTCGTTATGAATAGTCCCGCCGTCTGCATCAATTGAAAAACGAGCAGAGACTCTGATGCGAAGCATTGAAGAACGAGCTGGCGGTCGAGAAGTAAACATTGTCGGGTAAGTAAATATTTTGGATAAGGTTCTCTCTCTAGAAAAAATCAAATACACAAATTTCTGAGTGTTTCTGTAGTAACTTTTCAACCTTATAAATAGACACAGCATGGTACGATAACTAGGATAAAAACATGGATCTTAGAATATGTTTATTAACTGCAGCATCTTGAATTTGCTAACTTGTACATAGGGGTGAGAATTACAAAGGTCCCGTCCAGAGATTATTTCGAAAACAGAGCCTAAACTCCTAACAACAACCATCGCATTATGTTTACCAAAAAGTGGGATTGATGCGAGATATATGGTTTCTCGATTAAAACCGACAGGATTCAAAGTACTCAGTTTGACCACGATAAGTTCGCCACATCAAGGTAACACTTCTCAATCATTAATTTTGAAAATAAGAACTAAAGGTTTACCGGTTCTATTAGGCTCCCCATTCGCAGACTACGTCATCAAATTCATAGGACGTAAGTCCTCAATGACACTCACAATCCGTAGAGAGAACCATTCTCTGACAATGGAATCTAGAAAAACGGCTTCCAAAACTCTACCACATCCTCGAGAAATGGGGTCTCGAAACTGGGTAAGATCTCAAGAAGATGACCTCATTTCATCTTTCTAACGCCAACTAAATACCATGCCGTATCCCAGAGCCTTCGAACAACTGACAACAGAATATATGCGCGAGAACTTCAACCCACAAACCCCAGACATCGAAGATGTAAAATACTTTAGTTACGGCGCGCTAACATACCCCGGTATCTTCTCTCCCTTTCACGCCTCTCACCGTATAATCAGTCGCGTAGAGGGTGATAACGACGGGTTGGTATCCGTGAAGTCTGCGTCGCATGGTAGTATTCCACATTTGCTTCAAACTTTACTGGTATTGTTGCTAATTTGATATACGTGTATAGGAGTTTACAAAGGAACTTTACTGGGGCCGTCGCATTTAGATATTATTAATTGGACTAATAGACTAAAGTGGATCATGAAGGGTCTTTTCGGGCAGCATAATAAGTACATATACCCTACATTCTCTTGTAGAAATTTACTTCGTCGATGCCATCGGGCGTCATTCGATGGATGCTAATCACTGTGAGATTTAACACTAGATTTAATGCCGTGGCATTCTACCTTGCTTTATCAGGTACGTCTCGTTTCTTTTTTTAAAAAAAAGGTATACACAAGCTCAAAGAGCAGATGTACACCATGATATTATTATTTGTTACAGAAAAGCAGCCTCAAACAACAACCCACAAACACCCTTAAAAGAAAAAAACAAAAACTGTTGAATAGAAGTTAAAAGCTAACAAGGATGAAATGAAGATATGCTTGCAGAGGAGGGGTTGTAAATGACGAGCACGACCATCCGGGCAGACAGAGAGAGAACGACGGGTGAGTCAATGAGTGAATTGGTGAGGCCAAACCAAAGAAGACAAGCCCCCAACCGACAAGAAAACGAGTAGTCGATGAATAAAGTGTGAGTCAGAATCGACATCTTTCATCATCCAAAAAAAGAGAGGACCGTTTTGAACGGATAAATGAATGGATAGCCCTGATGGAGGAAGAGTGAGAAATCAAGATGATAGCGTAAAAACAAGTGCAAAAAATCAACGATCTTTCGATCAAGAGCTAGAATAACATAACGACGAATGCAATAGCGTGTATATAAAAAATACTAAAAGGCAATTCTAGAATAGAAATTTTTTTTCTAAAGGAGAGAGATAATTTAAATGGAGAACTGTCGAGAAGAACAGAATCGAAATGTCCACCACCCAACGATATAATGCCGCATACCCTGGGATTAGGCCAAAACGGAAAGAAAAAAGGGTATCAATTAATTAAATCGACAAGAACTCCAAGAACGCCTTAGTACGCCTTTTATTCCTCCCCGCGAAATGCCCCGAACTTCTGCCAACCGAAACAAACAGTATCAGTTAAATGCCAGGTGAAAAAAGAAAAGAAAGGCGCAAATCAGAAGAGCGAGCAGATGCATACCAAAAACAAGTTCAAAGCCAAGTAAACAGGAAGAACACCAGGTCTACAACCAAAACTGATAAAACGCGAAAATAGCGGAACAGACGACGATGAGAGAAGCAGAAAGAGAAAAATGCGGATTCGAATCGAAGGTCCCCAATGCCTCATCTGCAGACCACATCGGCCGAAAGTGATGTGTTGTCGAACCGAACGGATGTTTCTCGGAGTCTGCATCAGCAATGGGGAAGGGACGGCTTATATGGCGCTGCACATCAAGACGGCAGTAATTTTATAATGATATTTGAAATATGGCTGGTTCGAATATATCGTGGAGATTGTGGGTATGATCGTTTTATTCATAGGTATGGCATTGAACCACTGTGGTAGAAACCAGGTTAGAAAGGCGTGAACTCTTGGTTTCGCTGTTATCATGAGAGTGTGCATCTAAACTAACCCGACAAGAGTCTGAGGCTCGTCTCCATCCCACTCTGGGATATATGGCTTGGGAGCTTCCCGGCTGTCGCCGATAACGGCAATGTCGTAGATGATAGCGATCATTGTGAAGGTTGAGTAGGAGGTGATAGCGATAGTTTCAAATGATGAAATGATTTAAATATTATAAGCCTTTTAAAAAAAAATTCCCGCGTGGATATATATGTCTATCGTGATAATGTGAAATGTATTTGAGAGAATCTTGGAAGTTCAGAAGCAGTGGTGAATCTGGGGGAGGGTTGAAGGGATTCTTATACTGTCAGGCAAGGCACTCTGTTTTGTGATTCATATCAACAGAAAAAACCCGTTTGGTATGCGTCAACATGCATCCTGCAGCTCGACATGCGGGAGGTTCATTCACTCGGGAAAAGGGCAGAAAATCTCACCAGTGACTGTGTGACACACGGTTTCCCAGAACACCGATTGCTGCGAAGACACGAGTGACTACGTGAGAGAGAGCTAAGGGTGTTTTGTATCCTTCGCTAGCTGCGCTTTGTGGTGTGGGGGGTGTGGTGCTATTCCGGCCAATGGGAGGGTGCATTGGGGTGTGACTCCACCGATAATTAGACGGATGGGTGTCGGCCAGACTGGGATAAGTCAGTGGGCGATGGATGGGACCACCGACGACCGGGCTGCCCAGCTGCGGAGGATAATTGTTAGTGCTCATGCAGGATCCGCGTTCGCTTCTTCCGCTCCTGGAAAAACAGCCTATCCACACGATAAATACATTCGACGGACAGCTCGCGGGACCCGACCTGCGGCTGTCACTTGATCGAATCCCGAGCCAACACGTCCCGTTCGATTAATTCTGGTTTCACATCGAGCCGTTGCCATTCCATGGGTCCAGGTACCAGATTTAATCTGTTCCAAGATCTCTTTCTTGCTTTTATTCCCTTTGTCTTCCGCGATAGACACCTCTTCTTATCAAGGATCTTGTTTTTACACGTACCTGTACTTTTACATACATTTGTTCGTCCAAGCTCAACAATAACAGGATTTAGGGGGGGGGCTTAAAAATACACTGATAATAAGAAAAATAAAAATGTAATAAGAATAAAAAGACGCTTCTTTCGTGTCTAAAATACAACCATATAATGCAACCGATGCTACTTCTAGTCCGCTTTAACAGCCCTGAATTCAATATCGTCAGCAAACACGTCCTCACCAGTTGAAGGATTGCGTAATGACTGCATAACTCACCCATAGATCCTCCTGACAAACATATAGGCAGCCAGAAACCCTACCGTCCCTCCCAGAACACCGTATACGATGGAGCCAAGCAGCGAATAGCCAAAGAAAAGCAGGCTGTTAACAAACCCTTGAATGTGCAGCTTTGTGAAATAATACCAGATCGAGTACATGAAAATATACACGGATGAAGACGCCCCTACTCTAAAAGCGTGCCACCACCAATGATAGTTCTGCACACACATGGTTAATTGTTAGCAAATTACGTAAAAAACCACAAATTCTAGGATAAATGTGTATCAATAGTTCTTACCTCTGCGCAAAGCTGGAAGTACGTCACAACTACTGTGATTTCTACGATAGTAACGAGAAGGATTGTGATTATCAATGCCAAAAATCCAAACATGTAGTAATAGCCGCTTTTATCCTGCCAGATGCTTTTGAAAACGAAGAGGAGCTCGATGAAAATCACTGCGAAAGGTACGATGCCACCGAGAAGGATGCTGGGACCCAACTGGATATACCAAGGTTGTTGCGGAATTTGCCTTGGGATTTGAGTCGTCTTTGTGGGTTGATCATAGGCGGGTCGTTTGAAGCCAATCCAGGATCCAAGAAGAACCAGCGGAACGGATATCAGAAGCCACATTGAAACCAGGGCGACCAAGGTGAAGAACGGTATAGCGCTAGACGACGCTTGTGCCCATACGAATAGATTCAATATGAACACCGCTAAAAATATGAAGCCGGGAACTAAAATAGCCGTCTGCGAAAAAGAAATTAGTAAACTAGTCGAGGATAAGTTTTAAAATGTTGACTCACAATGGCAGCGTTTTTGACCCAATTGTCTCCATTGAATGCCTTGTATATCCTACTCGAGAAATATCCCGAGAAAATACCGGCGAATACAAATAGAAATAGGCCAAAACTGACAAACCCTCCACGGTAACTAGGATTCAGTATTCCAATCAGAGAGAAAATGAGAAGTGAGAACACCGTCACCAGGATCTGAACTCCACTTCCAACCAACGGTGCCAGTAGACCACCAAAGACTGGAGGTCGGAATACATCTCCATGTACGAGCTTCCAGCCTGTAGTGTCATCCAGGAGATCATCATCATCATCGCCATCAACGCCACCCTCTCCAAGACCACTATCAGAAGCAATCGAAAGTCGTTTCATCCTCTTCCCATCCTCGCCTCCGGATTTCGCATTGTAGCTTTGAATATCTCTACTCAACGTTCGCAGAAGAACAACACCAACCATCCCACTCAACAAAAATGAGATGACCAGGGAGTTTATAATCGCTAGTACGTGAATGTTGGAAGACTGCTCTTGGTGGACAAAGTATAGGTCCCATCGATTATGCCATTCGATCGTCTCATCTTCTTCCCAGTAAACAGAATAGGTATAGGTGATACGGAGTTTCGCGGCGGGGTCGTACTCGGTTTTTGTCTCACCGGTCTGTGCCGGGTCCATCGGAAGCGTAAGTTCTAGGGGTGTATTCGAATCCGATATCGACTTGGGACAGTCGCCTGAGGGTCCGTCGATACTATAGCAAATATGAGCACGTCTATGCAACATAGATCGAATAGGTTTAGAAAGTACGCTACTCACGACTTGGGATAAACTTCGAAACCCACGATCAAATTCTTATTTGGATCCTTGCTACTCTTCCGGTACCTCATTATAAGGGTTACGTGGTTGTGAATGAAAACCTTCTCGTTCTCAAAGTTCCCGAGTTTGAATCCTGCAGCGTAGTATTTCCGAAGCTTATCGAATGACTTGAATGACGTCGCGCCGGGGAGGTTATCAACGATCCTGCTCGCCAGCACCATTGTTAATACACCCTGACCCTTTTTGATATCAACGATGATAAAGATGAGGTAACATGCCACTCAACGACATAATTATGTCGTATAAGCCTTTGCGCTTCGAGAACCTCATCTCGGCCAATCTCAATGTCGCAAAGATGTTTGCATTTTTCCGTTTTGCCCATAGTCAATTCATAGTCGCTCTCGACAATCTTATCCCCACGGAGCACCTCTCCGAGGTTTAATCCAACATTCTTCGCGCCATGCTTCGGTTTGCAGATGAAAGGAAGGTCGGAGTAGCTGTATGGCAGTTCGGTTGCATCGCTTGTGATTTTATTAAGTTGTAAGGGTATCCGTTCTCCGTCAACATGACCCCTCTCTGACCAGCCTATATGATTTAATTAGCAAGCTTGTAGAAGGTGTCAGGATATTGAATGAAAGGCGACCAGCGATGTCAGGGCAGAATAGAAGATACATACCTGGTATGTAGAAGGCGTGGGCAGCAGAAAGCCATAGCAGCAACAGCTGGAGAACAATCATCATCGAATGGCATCTCATTGAGCTGCACGCGACCCGAAATTAAGCTGCCCAAGCATGCACGTAGTTATGTACCTTGTTAGCTTGACGCGCAGGTTCTCCCGATGAGCTTTAGACGATTCGCTGAGAGACTGGGGTGATTGATAGAGACGGTGAGCCAGCTTAGCGGTGGGACTGGATCCTGGTTGGGTGAGGTGAGACCGCAAACTGGCCCGCGGTCACATGATCTCCGACCACCATGTTTTGTTTGTGGCGCGGATTCGCTTTTTCGGATTCGGCTTAAAACCACCAAAGCCGGCAGCCTCAGGTGTGTCCAAAGACGAAGCCGAGGCCTGTCTGCCGCGCTGACGGCTTGCCCGAATGCATCAATATAACTGAGGCGAAGAGCATCGCGTTCGGTTTTTGGAAACTAGAAACCATCGTATACCTCATATCATCTATCTTGAAACTATACATATCGATACCTCAACGTCCACGTTCTTTCCATTCTATATCTAGATCCTAAGTACTTATACAACGGTTACCCAAGTAAATATCATAATCATGAGAGGGATCCAGATATCCAAGTACCTCGAGGTTAGTCTGCGTAATGTTGTACAAAAAGTTATATCCTTCAAGTTTTGACGTGAACCTTTACCATGCGATAGCGACCTGAAAACATCGACCAGCTCAGTCCCATCAACCTCCCGGACCCTAACCCGAAAAGCAACCAATACCTAATTTCCATAAGAGCTTCTGCGACCAATTTCTTCGACATTCTGCAAGTACAAGGAAAATACCAGGTATGAACAAAATTCCAGATATATTTCCGTTTACGAGAAGATGAGGTGCGAGTTGTTATGAAGAGCGAAATTGCTAACGATCCTAAAAGCACCAACCGCCGCTTCCTTGGATATCAGGCTCGGAGTTTGCCGGTGTGATATTGAAAACCCCAACAACAGGAACTCCAAAATACAAAGTCGGAGACAGAGTATTCGGTGCCACCCAAGGCAGTTATGCAACGAAAATTTGTACAACGGAAGATTTCTTGCATAAAATACCCGATACCTGGAGCTTTGAAGACGCTGCAGGCCTCTACGTTACTGGTAATTTAATATTATACCTCGAAACTACCCACTCTTCAACATTAAACGCTAACAAAAATAAATTAAAAAGTTCCAACCTCATATGCAGCTTTAACAATCCGAGCAAATGTAAAGGAGGGCGAGTGGGTTCTAGTTCACGCCGGAGCAGGCGGTGTCGGACTCGCTGCGATCCAAATTGCTAAAGCTTTAGGTGCCAAAGTCATCGCAACCGCCGGTACTGAGGACAAGCTGAAAACGTGCAAATCCTTCGGTGCAGACTATGGAGTCCTCTATAACGATAAATCGTGGACACAAGAAGTCCTGAAGTTGACTGGCGGAAAAGGGGTTGATGTTGTTTACGATCCCGTCGGATTAGTGGACCTGAGTATGAAATGCATCAATTGGAATGGCCGGATTCTGGTTGTTGGCTTCGCTGGAGGTTCCATTGAAAAGGTAGCATTGAATCGAGTTTTATTGAAGAATATTAGGTAATTAACATGCCACAATCCCGTTGAGTGATTACGCCAATTTATTTTTAACTAACGCTGGGTTATCAAAGCATTGTGGGAATTCACTGGGGAGCGTATAAGAAGTTCGAACCCGAGCAAATTGACGGCGTGTGGCGGGGAATTTTTGACCTTATCGAACAAGGTAAATTTAAGCCGACTGTCTACGGTGAGAAGTTCAATGGACTTGAGAATGTTGGCAAGGCGTTAAAAGCTCTGGGGGCTAGGGAGACGGTACGTGAATTGTGTTTTATCACCCCTTTTAAATTTACAAAATTTCTTTTGAATGAGAATTATCCTGACTGATACGGAACTTGATGAAAACTACAGTGGGGTAAAGTCGTTGTGTCGGTTCCCGAGGAAGAAGAGCGAGCAAAACTATGATGCAATTCCGACGGGAAGGTTATATTGGAGTAATTAGGTCAAATATTTCATATCTTGAGAGATATAGTGATACAACATAGAAAGGTGGCTCATGTATAATATTCGTAAAGCTAGTGTAAGGTAAAAGAATTGTCATGAGTAATGGCTGTCCTCCACCGAGGTGATAAATTACTTAATTAAGAAGCAAAAAAAGAAAGCCATTTCACAAGACACGATACGTCGGTTCGGAATCGCGGAAATGATTCAGTCTCTCGGCGTTGATCGAAGTGCGTAATGAAGCCTCCTGCCAAGCGACGTCGACAGTAGCTATCTTGGTTTATTCAAAGCTTCGACATGCAAAAGTGTGGATTCAGAGAGGAAGGGTCCGTTTGTTGCAGGCGAGCAGGACACGCGGCCATGGAAAAGCAAAACTGGCCGCTAGCTGGAAGCGGACGCTTTGGGCATCTTCGCAAACCCTCAGCCTTGGCAGACTCCCAACATCCAAATATTTCAGGCTGTCGTGCGAGACAGGAACCACACCCACATGCTTGTTTGTCGCCCGTGGAATTGGCCTCGATTCGGTGCGTTAGCGGGAGTTCTGGCCAGAATCCCACCGAATCGGTAATCATGAAGAACCTTGCACTCACAGTCAGGGTCTCGGTCCTTCTTTCCTTTTTAGCGAACAGACAAGATCGATGCACAAAAGGATCACCAGGCTAGGGTGGTGTGCTTCACGAGTTTAACCTTCTGACCCAACGGCGGGAGAATGGAAGAAAATGCCAGGTTCTGGGGAACGTTCGAAATGTTCTAGAGCACGAGCACAAGGAATTGAGTTCGAGGGTAGTTTAGCAGCGCCATCCTTAAAAGTGGTCTTAAGGGAAGCTGTTTTGACGTGCATTTAGCCAACTGAATATGAGTTTTGAGCGGGAAAAAAATGAGAGTGGTTATGCAGCTAGGTTTGGATTTGGTGGAGCACAACCTGGTAGACTTTCCACACAGACCTGTTCACCGTGAATCGACGGTCGAGCCAAGACCGACTTCTCTGGCGTTGAGTGTGCCCTCGTAGACCCGGACGCCTCACTTCTGACCTTTTGTGCTTCTGCTTTCTCAGCTGGGCAGGGATCTGATCTACTTTGTGCCCGATGCATTATTGCATGACCTCCGGATAGATAGCAAGAAGCAAGCAGATGGCATTCCTGTCCTTCATAGCGGTGGTTGAATTTGAATCTGTCCTGTGATTTTATCTGATTTTATTTTTTGTTATTATTGAAACCGCAGCGAAGGGTTGGTTGGTTGCTAGCTCCGGAAGAAACGAATACCGCCGCTACAGCCCCGTCAAAGCAAGCAAGCAATTGAAGCAGCAGAGGCAGGGTTAACGAAGAGGCAAAAAAAAGAGGCTTCAATTTTTTTTTCTTATCCCGCTTATTCCCTGAACGCAACTTAACCCCCCGTATTTGGCTGAACCAACAAACCAAAACGGATAGAAAGTCAGTAACGAGGTTAGAGGGCGTACCTTTTTCGATAACAATTCTCTGGCATCTTCTCTATTCTTATTCCTTCCTCTTCTTTATCGTCGTCGGTCGTCGTTTGTCGGTTCTGCTTAATCGATACTCTTCCAATCACAAAAAGGTCATCGTTGTCGTTTGGAAAGAGCAGGAGCATGGATCTGGTTGCCCTCCGCTGAACCCGAGTTGTGATCGACCTACCCAACGAGGCCCCCTTCCGATCCTGCAACGCGCCGTCAGACGATCGCTTTTCCCCAGTCGAACGACCGACCTTCAACAACACCACGACCCTGCACACTTGCCTGCTGCACCCCAGTTCTGGTTCGAGCTCGCCCTTCCTAGCCCGACGGTCCCTCTCGTCGTGGACTTCGGCTTCACTTGCTGCGGCTACTACTATGTGAAAGTCTGTCCGAGGGTTGTCGAGGCGTGATCATGTCCGAAAGTCTGCCTCAGGCGGTAGATGGGCTGTCTTCGTCGTTGGACTCGGCTGTGGAAGAGAAAACATCGCATCCCGAACCTGCCGGTCTTAATGCATACGATATTCAGCCCACATCGTCCTCCAGGAATCCCTTATCCAGGTGGATCTCGAGACGTCGAAGTAAACCTTTTAGTCTGAGGATTAAAATTCGAAATCAATTGAGTGTACGTCTGTTACCATCCTTTTGAAAAGCACCTAAGTTCGATTTGCCGGATGCTTTGACTCAATTGCGACAATGATAACACCAGTAATGGTGCATCGAAATGAAAAAAAGAGCTAACATGAATTTCGATGAATAGTTTCTAGTTGCTAGTACGTCTTTTAAGCGCTCGCGTGTTTGCTATACTGGCAGTTCCTGCCAACCACCAACCATCTTATTCGTTCCATCGCCGTCTAACGGAATATCTCTTAGTTTTCACCTTAACTGCCGTTGGAGCCTTAGCGGGTATCTCATGGCGTAATAATCTCGGTTTTATCAAAGATACAGCGACGACACGGTCGGTATTCCTTAGGTCATTTTAAGCGCTATATGCATAAAAATTCGTACTGACACTACTCCGTTTTTGCAGGTTGAGCATCACAGCCGACCTCAAGCGTGCTCAGATCGTACAAGCAATCGAAACATTAGAAACACTTGCATCTTCGATAGCTACTCGCAGCGCTCCGATATCCCTCTTAAACCGATACTACAAGAACAACATCACAGAGACGAGTTGGGATTATTCTGTTGAAGAGTATGGCTCTGGACATTGGAATCCTTGTTCTTGATTCCCGATGCTGATATATAACCATTTTATAGTACTGGAACGGCTTTATCTGCTCAGAGATTCTGTAAGTCACCTCTTGTATTATTTACGAAGCCCCACTTAACTAATAATGTTAAAAATAGATGTCGCCGCTACATTATACAATGCCAATCTAACTGAAGCGTAAGAACAAAGAAACCTAGTATCATCCGAGTTGGTAAGCTAACAGACTTTAGCATCCTTAATATCACTGCCACCCCACCTGGAAATCAAACCTGGCAAGAACCTGGGAACAACAATGAAACAATCGGCTTACTCTCCGATGACTCTGGGATACCGCAGGCTGCCAATTGGAATGGCCATGTGGGTTTACCTGATGCATTGTAAGACATGATACCCTAGTAAATCACAGTGACCGCTTTATGTGCTAATACAGGCCTGGCCATAGATACCCAAGAGCATCGAATATATCCGCTACTTCGCCAGGAAAATTAGCAGTGTTTAGTGAACAAGCCATCGAAAACCGACAAGCCTTACTATTAGGGCCTGTGCAAGTCAACACCTCATATTATATGGTTTCGTTTACCGTTCCAGTCCTCAACACTACCGGGAATCGTGTTCTCCTGGGTTTTTGGACGATCCTGCTTGACGCACAGCTGTTGGTGGACATAATCAATACTACTCAAGGAATGGGAAGCACCGGGCAGACACTTCTCGTAAGTACAAATATATCATATTATTAACTGGCCTTTAGGAGGGATAAAATCTCATTCCTATTCGATTTAGGTCGGCCCGAACACCATTACGAATGTTTTTGAACCCAATGACCGAAATTTCAACGATTCTACTCAATTCCGATACCTCCTACCACCTGTCCGAACGCCGAATCTATACCATACAGTAGATACCATGGGAAGCTTCCCGGTTGTTAAAAATGCTTATCTTAACGCCAATGAAACCGATCAAGACGCCATTGCGGAACTCGATACCGAGAACGCAGCAGGTCAGCGAGTAGGCGTTGGATATAGCGTTATCGGGTTTTCCAACAACCATTTTGCAGATTGGGCTCTTATAGTTGAAATGCAAAATTCCGAAATCTATGCACCCATTTCGAAAATTCAACAGCTATTGATCGCTACAGTTTTCGGAGTTGTTGGTGGCATTCTTCTTTTCATATATCCCCTCGCCGCCTGGGCTGTCGCTCCTATCACTCGACTTAGGTCCGCCACCGAACGGACAACCCAACCTCCAGCTTACGATGATAATATGGAGGACGAACCCGAAAGTCCGGATGATCCTGAACGAGGCCGACGAAATTCGAGTCAGCGGGGTTTTAGGATTCCGCTCAAAGTTCAAGAAAAGCGGTGGCATTTTGTACGCGATGAACTTACCGACCTTACACATACCTACAACTTAATGACCGAAGAATTGACAAGACACTATGACGAACTGGAAGATCGAGTGTTCCAGAGAACACGCGAAATCGAAGCTCAGAGGAAGGTTGCGGAGGAAGCCAACGAGGCCAAAACGATTTTCATTGCAAATATCAGTCATGAACTCCGAACGCCGTTGAATGGCATTCTTGGAATGTGTTCAGTGCTGATGGGCGAGAAAGATCCAAGCAAGCTTCAGCACAGTCTACGAATTATCGAAAAATCCGGTGAACTGCTTTTAGCTTTGCTCACCGATCTATTGACATTTAGTAAAAACCAATATGGAAACCATGTTCTTCTGGAGGAACGGAATTTCCGGCTCAGTGATATCACGAGTCAACTTAACGCCATCTTCCGAAAACAAGCAACCGAAAAACATATCGATTTATCTGTTACAGTCACACCTCCGCACTTTTTGGACTCCATGGTATTTTTTGGCGACAGCAATCGATTAACTCAAATTCTGATCAATCTGGTCGGCAATAGTCTAAAGTTTACAGAGACGGGCGCAGTGAGCGTCAAAGTCGTCGTCCGAGAAAACGCTGTAAAAGAAGAAGATTTAAGACGTGCGAATTCTGAAAGTTCCCGTCACTCCAAAATTATGTTTAGCAGAAATAGTATCAGAGGCCTAGCTACACTACAAAAACCACCATCACGAAACGCTTCCCTGAATGGATCTTTGGAGACGAAAGGAGGCACACTAACGGAGAAGATTACCGGCGTTCTGGCTAGAACAACTAGCCTGGCTCCGCATGACCGAAATATTTCACAAGACGAGCTCTCGATAGAAAGGGATACACTATTACCTGGTGTCGACAGCCCGTACGTTGCAGAATTTTGGGTGGAAGATACAGGACCCGGGATACCCGCTCACCTACACGAAAAGGTGTTTGAGCCATTCACACAAGGAGATAGGAGCCTGAGCAGGAAACACGGAGGTACAGGGCTCGGTTTGAGTATATGTCGCCAACTCGCGGCGCTACTCAGAGGGACCATTGTTCTGAAGAGATCGGATAGCACTGGTAGTCAGTTTTGTCTGACCATCCCTCTAGTTATGGCCCGTGAAGGAGCCTCTACGAGAGACAGTATCTCCAGTTTAGACGGTGGGTTGCCAGAACTCAATGTAGCGGCAGCACTCACCAGCACCAATGCTCTTGTATCCGAAAAAGACTTTGGTCGTGTTTTGCCAACTCCCCGACTTTGGAATCTGGCTCAAAGGTCCCGAGAAGATATCAGCTCCAAAGAAATCAGTCACACAGATGTAAACGCTATCACCAATGTTGAAGAGAAACCGACAATAACACCGATTTCAAAGAATGCCGGGAAACTTCTCGATCTTCCAGCAAATCCGCTCACACAGACAGACAGAATCCGTGTTTTGGTGGCAGAGGATAACCCTGTCAACCAAGAAGTGGTATCTCGGATGTTGCGGCTGGAGTCGGTCTACGACATTGTTATCGCTAAAGACGGACAGGAGGCGGTAAACCGGGTTAAGGAGGCTCTCGCTGAAGGGAAACACTTCCACATCATTCTCATGGATGTGCAAATGCCGACTCTGGATGGTATCCAAGCCACGAGCGCTATACGGTCTCTCGGATATAGAGCACCGATTGTTGCCCTCAGCGCTTACAGCACCGAGACAAACATCAAGGAGTGCTACGACTCCGGTATGGACTATTTCATTAGCAAGCCGGTTAAGAAGAGCCAATTGCGGACGGTGCTGAAAAGATATTGTTCCACCATTCCTGAAGAAAACACACCTTCTTCGGAGGTCGATTCGCCGTTGTCGATGACGCCAGCTGAAACACCGTCCATCGAAACCGCGCTGTTGGGACCTCCGCCTGCGACGTCGGCGTCCACACCGCCTCCATCTGTGCCATAGATATTATTTGGGCTGTAGCTAAAAAGTTTCTTCTACCTGCATTGATTACTTTTTATATTTTTAATGTTTTATTTGTTGTTTGGGATGGCGTTTGATATATATATATATACTGTGGTAGCTTTTGGAGATTTTTGGAGACTATTTTTTTTCTGGAGATAAAGTATTAATGATACCAAGCGAACTCGATCGTTTTGTTGTTTCTCTCGGAGTCTTTTTTTCGTTCCTTTTGATGTTCTACTATTATTTACTTTGCTTGGTTTCATCTCGATCGAGATTGGTGTATTGTTTAGGATGGTGACAGAGAGTGAGTGTATGGTATAATTCAACATTTGAAGGTTGATCGATCAGTTCCTTGTTATCCTTTTCATTCTCTCCTTATTCATTCTACAAGCGTTTGAATCTTTGTTTCTGGTGCTGAGGTGACAGCTGAAATCAGCCTGTCTTGCTAGTGGGTTATTGGTGTGATGAAAAGTCTTTCTTTCCGCACATGGATTTGGAAATTACCTGATCGAGCGCTGTGACTGACCGATTAATGAATTGGATTTTTAACTATTAATAATTAAGATATAAGACTCACACATTTTTTTTCTTTTCGAGTATGCTTGTAAATGAATTGGTGATTCAGATGTCTTGCATGTCAGCACCGACTAATCAATAATATCTAACCTGCCCATTTCCTCTTCGAGATTCCACAACCTAAAAGAGAAAATACAACACAACGCACGGTCAACACATGTCAACCATTGATCAACTATACCGAATACCAAGCTGAACGATTCGATCTTTAGGGCTAAAAAAAAAAAAAACCTTGTATTATAAGAATCATTTGTATTTGTATATATTATCCTATTTTTTAATGCTACTTATGAATTAAGGAACGCTCCCACACAAGCATCCAAACTAGTCTAATAATGAAACCAAAAAAAAACAAAAACCAACCAAGCTATGCATATGATGATCAAAAGATCCAAACCAAATTAAAACGAAAACTAATTTAAAGAAAAGGAAACACGGATGATGCAAGGTATACTATATATTCAACAAAGGAAAAGGTATTCATAATCTCATAAGAGCACCTCTCTCTTCATCCTAGACAAAACTTAATAGTAGTTTGCCAAGGAGGAAGTAGCGCTATAGACTACAGCAGAGGTCGTAGCGTTCGAGGTAACACATCCCATACCGGGTTGAGTGACAGTGATGGTCTGTGCGGGTTGAGTGACATAGACAGTCTGTGCAGCAGAGTATCCGGAGAGGGTAACAAAGACGGTCTCCTTATCGTGAACAGTGACGGTGGAGGTAGCAGCTGGGCCGTTGTTGGTGACGGTGACGGTAGATCCGACAACAGGGCAGGCAGAAACGAGAACCATGTCAGTGACAGTCTTGGTGTTTCCCTCGGTGACGGTCTTGGTCTCTTCTTCTGTGACGGTCTTGGTCTTGGTTTCGCCTTGTTGAGTGTAGGTGACTGGTGGTGGAGGTGGAGGTGGAGTGTACACAACCGCGCTGGTGGTGTAGACTGGTGGTGGGGTGTACACAACTGCGCTGGTAGTGTAAACTGGTGGTGGAGAGTATGGTGGTGGGGTGTATGTTTGGGTGATGTAGGTGTACTTGGTGGAGACAGAGGTGTAAGTTGTCAAGGTCGAGGTGGTATAGACGCTAGTGGTTCCTCCAACGGTGATGGTGGTGGGGCATGGAACATATTTGGTGATGGTGGTGGTTTCGTAGACTGTGGTGAGGGACTTGGTGGTGTGGTATGGTGGTGGGCTGTAGACACTGGCGCTGGTGGTGGTGGACTTGGTGGTGGGTGGGACGTAAACGCTGGTAGTGGTGGTGTTATGTGGTGGGACGTAGACGCTGTAAGTAGTGGTGGTCACATATGGAGGAGGAACATAGACACTGTGCGTGCTGCTAGTGACATATGGTGGTGGGACATAAACACTCTGGGTCGTCTTGCTAGTGGTATGATATGGTGGTGGGAAGTATGGAGGAGGACCATACGTAGCCTCGGAAGTTGTGGTAGACGATGAAGCTCCATAAGTGGGTGGGACATAGACACTTGGGGAGGTAGTGGTAGAGCTAGAAGTTCCATAAACTACTGGGGTAGTGGTAGTTCCATAAACTACTGGGGTAGTAGTGGTAGTTCCGTATACCACTGGAGTAGTGGTTGTAGTACCATACACAACTGGAGTAGTGGTAGTGGTTCCATAAACTACTGGAGTGGTGGTAGTGCTGGAAGAAGTACCATAAACCACTGGAGTGGTGGTCGTAGAGCTAGAAGTTCCATAAACCACAGGAGTAGTGGTAGTAGAACTGGAAGTTCCATAGACTACTGGAGTAGTGGTGGTAGAAGAAGAGGTACCATAAACGACAGGAGTGGTAGTGGTACTAGAA
The DNA here is from genome assembly GCA_036971675.1 of Orbilia ellipsospora. Classification (NCBI taxonomy): domain Eukaryota; kingdom Fungi; phylum Ascomycota; class Orbiliomycetes; order Orbiliales; family Orbiliaceae; genus Orbilia; species Orbilia ellipsospora. The sequence continues at coordinate 1,356,414 of JAVHJO010000006.1, forward strand.
GAAGTACCGTAAACTACTGGTGTGGTGTTTGTAGTATAAACCGCTGGGGTAGTGGTGGTAGTAGAAGAAGTTCCATACACTACTGGAGTAGTAGTGGTAGTGGTGCTGCTCGACTGACCACCGTACTGGTTCCCATATTGGTTACCGTATTGGTTATACGACGGTGGGTTATAATCACCATAAGCCGGAGCAGCAGCGATACCCCTAGCGAGCACCGTAGCCGCCAAAACGGAGAGTTTGAGAGAAGAAACAAACATGATGGGCAGTAGTAGATTAGTTTCAGAAAACTATAGTGAAATAGTCCTTGTTACAGTCTACTATCTAAGTTATCAATTAGAATTAAAAAAAAGGGGAGGCTCAACGAGAGTACTGTATATATAATGATATATAAAGCGAATGACTTGGAGAAGGTGAAAAAGAAGCGATAGACTGATGTTCTATTCTCCTGGTGATGATGATGAAAAGAGGGGAAATAAAAAACCCATTTGCAATGGAGATGCTATATTATTTATATTCCTTCCATATTCTACAGACAGACACCCAAATGGAATATAATATCCGCACGTACAACAGATCCAGAGGAGCCCAGCCAGCATGCCATAACCATGATGTGATCGTCCGTCTTCCTTGCTAAGCTACAAGTCTCTCCTGCCTTTTTTCCCACCCTGTATGTTACCCTGCTTACCAAAAGCCAAGTCCGGCACCATCCTCTTCTCGCAACATCATGGAAAAGAAAAGGAAAAGAAAACACACAAGTAGAATAGAACAACTCCTCTATGTCCGGTGGCATCATCATCGACAACGGGCGTGTGCGGGGGGCGGTGAACGAAGTTGCAACGTCGGGTCAGTCGGCTGCCTTCCTCGACAGATAATTGGCTGCATCTTAAACAAATATTTCACTTTTGTAAAAAAGACCCTCCCACGGCACGGCCATGGCATGTATGTATGTCAACATGTGTAATGTGTATGTTAATCCATTGACTCTGCCAATGATTCTTCCATACGAGGGTCTTGTCTTTTCTGCGCAAACTGTCTAGGAAAAAAAACGGTGGTGAACGTGAACGTTGCATCGCTAACGAAAGACTGGTCCAAAATTTTCCCCGGCGATTTCTAAATATAATCGGGCCATGTCGTCTCCCCTGTCACTTAAATGATCGACTCTCGGTTATTAGTGCGGTAACTTGCCAGTTTTTGGCCTCCCAAAACTTCAGCGACTTCCTCCTTTAGGTACTCAGCCCTATTATCGCAGGACATTCTACACGGATCTCGATGTATTGAATACCTGGGTATACCTTGGGACATACGATTAATTACAACATGTTAAAAAAAAAGACGACAATCGCCGGCCATGGTTGTCCCGAGGGAAGGAAGGAAAAACACCATTTCACTGTGCTTCGGCAGGGTTACATCGCCATGCATGCCGCCAGATGCGGCTAGTGGTCAAACTTGGCATAAAAAATACATGTGGTATTCTAGTATTCTAGCATTCTACTGACTTCTAGAGGGAAAAAAAAATACTGCCCCAGCCACTGTTCCTTTCCTGCTAAAATTGCGTACGCTAGGGGTTGGCCGGGGAGCCGGATTAAATATATAACAACAAAGAATAACTTCGGAAGGTAACAAAGCGACTAATAAGAATTATGAACCATGAAAGTGCACAGGCTTTCATCAAATGCGTGACGACGATAACAACAAACGACAACAGCAAAAAAGTTGGTATACACCTCAAATTAGAAATACACACAAGAAGTAGAAAGGTAGGGTGGGGGCCGTCCAAAAGGAAAAGAAAAAGAAAAAGAGCAAGTCTGTAAAAAAGAGAAAAAAGAGAAGTGAAAGAAAAAGCTCGCTAAAATGTATAATACTTGGGTGCTAAGAAATCTGTATTTGTTTTAACACCGAATCAAAAGTGTTTCTCTGGTTCCGAAGATGTTTATCCGTCCTTGTTTTTCATGTTTAATAATAAGCATAATAAGCATAATAAGCAAAAGTGGTAAAGAGATCCTATTTGTTCTCTTCCAAGGTTTTCCGAAGTTTTTGAGCGAGCTCAACAGTGCCAACCTTCATGACCCAGACGCGGGATTCACCTCCAGGAAGGAACTCTAGAACTTTCACTACCTTACCCTTGGCCTCGGTCTCGCTCACTTTCGAATAATCCAATTCTTTCCGTAACCCCACATTCATAAGAACCTTCCCGGTCTCCACCTTAACGACGACCCTCGACTTGAATGTGTTCCTATTTTTGAGAACGCGCAAACGACCGATGCCTATTTTGACGTACGCTCCTTTGACTAGGTTGTAAATTGAAGACCGGGCTTCAAAAACCTCATCCTCCTCCTCTTCACCAGGTCCTCTCCCAGAGAAATCTGTTGAGTTTCCACCTTGCTGGCCAGCTTCATCTGATGGTTCATTTTCGTCCCCTTCCTTGTTAGAGCTCTCTCCCGGTGTGCTCATATCAGAAGGAGCTGGCGAGGGTCCACCGAACAAAGGCGCTGGGGGTGCAAGCCCTCCGCCTGATGGCCCACCGAACAGAACCGGAGGAGTCGCTGGCTTCGAAGAAGGATTAGAAAATATGCTGTTTCCGTTACTCGGGGAGGCAAAGTTGAAGGAAGGCACGCTGGTGGTGCTACCACTACCAAAGAGCCCAGTTGAAGCCTGGGTCTTATTACCGAATATTGAAGGAGCCGAACCGGCAGTGCTATCGCTCTTGTTTTCAGACTGATTACCAAACTTAATACCTTTGTCTGGGGTCCAAGTTTTGGGCTCCGTGGACGTTGTAGTATTCCCGAACAAGCTAACGGCGCCTGTTTGAGGAGCCGCGGATTGACCAAAATTAAAGATTGGCGTCGACGAGCTAACACGACCAAACAAGGAACTTGAGGAGGCGGGCTGTTGTGCACCAAAGATTGGTGCTGGTTCTGAGTTTGTTGTATTTGATTGAGGTGCTGCATCTTCGCCGTCGTCACCATCTGCGTTCTGCATATCATCGTCACCTTCGTTTGCGTCGCCTTCGTCGTTATCATCCTCCCCTTCTTCGTCATCATCATCATCCTGCGTGATGAAGAGCGGATTTTGTTGAGTAAATGGATTGGTCCAGCTACCTGCATCTGCATCTTTCATACCGGCAGTGCCGCCTGCTAACACACTGGCAGGGGAAGATGCGTTGGATGGGACAGCAGAGTTGTTCTTGCTAGTCCATGAAAAGGGATTGGGGGCCAAACTCTTCGAACTGGCTCCATCATTTTCCTTCGTCGACCCGGAATCGAATAAACCACTGGGTGTTTGCGATGCCGATCCAAATATAAATGGAGATTTCGACTCTGGGGCTGGAGCGGGTTTGTTGCCAAAAATTCCTGTTGGCTTGGTTGACGCCGCCGAAAATATGTTTTCGGTCTGTGGGGCTGGGTTGAATAATGTACTCGTCGAGGCCGCCTGAGGGGCAGCAGCTTGCCCAAAAAGACCAGCCGAGGGTTTTGTTTGGAAGAGATTACTCGAGTTATTCGGAGCTTGGGAGTTTGAAGATGCACTTGCCGATGGAGCGAGGGCAGATTCGAATATGCGTGACGCTTTTGAGGGAGTAGCTAATAAGAGTTCCGGTTAGCAACTAGAGTAAAGATATAATGAAGGTGGATAGACCAGGCAAGTTCAAACAAGCTACGAAACAATGTATTACAGAAACTCTCCAGGCGTACGCCAGGAACACATGAAGTTAAAGAGTGTGGTGGCGTGGGGCGGAGGTCTTCCTTACCTGTCTCGGCTCCGTTTCCGTTGTCAACTTGCATCTCATTTCCTAACTGCTCCATCTGCGATTTCCTCAAAGTGTCGAATGATATGGTTTGTTTCTGGTAAAACTCCGCCCACGAGCTCAGATCAGAATATGGATCGTTGGTCAAGGCCTCTTGAACCATCTCGAGGAATTGGGTGTTGAGACTGCGTATTTGATACATCCAATTGAACGCCGGCATGTCCTCCTTTGTCAAGCTCGATCCCTTCGGTGGCGAGAGAGAGGTGACGTCCAATTCAGTGTTCTTTTCGGTCACATTGTTTTTGGTATTGGGCTCAGGCGCTGCTGGCTTTGAGACCTTTAAACTATTCGGTGTTGGAGCGGAGGTTGTAGATGCTAGCGGATTGGGAGAGGAGAATAACGGCTTTTGATTTGATGGAGCATTGTTTGGAGCGAACGGACTGTTGCCATTCGCAGCCTTCGGGGCGCTGAACAAGTTGCCAAAATTTTGCGAATCTTTGTCGGTTTTCGGGGTAGGTGCGGCAGACGCTTGGAATTGACCACCAAATAGGGGCTTCGCCGGTGATTTATTGTTGTCAGCTACCGCTGGCTTGGGAGATGAGGGAGCATTCTGTTTATCAAAGAGGTTGAATAGGCTAGGTTTCGTTGGAGTTGCTGTTGGGGTAGTGGATACACTATTGTTCTGCCCGAAATTCTGTGGTTTGGCAGCGGAGGGGAATCCGAATAAACTCTGCGACGGTTGTTCTGTGGGCTTCTTCTGTAATCCACTGGTAAAGTCACTACCAATACCGTTGGGAGTCCGCGTCGAAGCAGCGAATGGATTAGCGGCTGGTTTTGGTGTTTGTGCCGCCGGTGTCCCAAATATATTCCCCAGCGGTTTTGAAGAGTTGGCCGCCTGAATGGCAGGTGTGCCGAAGGGGTTTGGGGGCCGCTGGGGAGTCTTCCCGAGTGTCGGTGCGGCTGGTGATTCTATTGCTTGGGTCGAGGCTCCAAACAAATTGGGGAAAGGAGATGGCTGTTGGGAAGGAGTAGCGCCAAAGGGATTCGAATTCGGCGTAGGTGCAAGCTGTCCAAAGATATTCTTGGACGGTGTGGGCTGCGTCTGACCGAATAGAGATGGGGCACCGGCGCCAGAGCCAGTGGGAGTGGAGTTGGATTGTTCGAGGTTGAAGAGACTAGGCGACGCACCGCCGGCGCCTAGGCGTGACCTCGGTTTTAATATTCTAGGGAGGAACGAGCGAATGGATGTTAGCGCATGTGTACAATCTGATAACGGGAGTGGTTAAGGGACGCGCACTTTCTGCCGGCTAGAACTTTTGGAGTAGCCTCTTCCGCGGGCTCTGGAGACGAATCTCTACTGTCTCTCTCATAGTTGTCTTTTGTGATTTGTTCTGTCGCACCGCGCTTCGCCATGGTTGTGGGATGGAGATGATGAAGTCGATGGGGAGATGGCGATGGTGATGGAGATGGGGGATGATGTTGAAGTTGAGGGAGAGGGATCGAGGCGGGTCGAAAGTCAAGTCAGGCCTGGTTGCCGGTGTTGGTGGTGATGGTGGCAGGGGCACGCCCCAAAACAACGCCGTAAATAAAAAAAAAATCATAACAACCAGAAAAAATTAGTCAAAAAAAGGAAAGAAGGGAGAATAGCTGGAAAAGAAGGGACCAGGGGCAGGTTCGAACAGGGCACAACACATTTCCCAACCTCGGCGGACAAACACCCAAACATCCACGCTCAGACGAACAAACGCCCGTCGTTGTTGTCATTGGTGTTGGCGCGTTAGAGATAAATGGGCGGACAGGCATCTTCATTCTGATTCTCACATGCCATGCCGAATGGCTCGGGAATACAGCCACAGATATCACAGTCTTTCATATACATCAGATCGATTGAGGGCCTAAAGTTGAAATCTAAATGAAATGTCTATATTCATATATACGACAAAACTATAATATAAAAATAAAATATACTTGAAGGGATATCCGCATAATAACATAGAATAATATACACGTGCCATCGTACATCCATCCATCCCGAGCGCTCGTCTCTCATCGACGCATCTCAACAGTCAACTACGACGACGCTAAAAAAAATGAAGAAGATAGCACTCAATCCGGCCGGACAAAAGCTGTCCGACGACTAGAATTGGTCAATCACAGCTTGGCCTTCTTAGCCTGTGCCTTCTTCAAGATACCCTCAGCTCGGGTAGCCTTCATCATGTCACCCTTAATCTTGAGACCTCCCGACATGAAGAGCGACTGCGCCTTTGCCTTGCCGTTGGCCAAGTTGTTGAAATCCGCGTCGCTCATGGACAAGATGACTAAAATTCAAAATCAGCAAAATATTCCATGCATTGTGAACTTGTTTTGCGTTCTGGCGGATCAGGTTTTGTGGTGACTTACTATCCGGCTTTGCACCGGCCGGGGCCTCGCCCTTGCCGACCTCTCCGGTCTTCTTGAGATCAATGAACCAAGACTGGATCTCGCCCGCGGGGTTTTTTAAACTGAAGCAAAAGATGGCGCCTCCCTGCATGTCGAAAAAGAAAACAAACGAGATTCCACGGATTAGTCTCCTCGATGTCACGGAAGTACACGGGAATTGCGGAATGTACCTTTTTGATGGCGTCCTTCTTCTCGGTCTCGTCCTTCAAGGCCGAGGCGACGAAATCAAACATCTCGGAGGATGGGTGGGAATCTGCATATAATCGCGTCATTAGATTGTCGGTTCAAGTTTGATGTTCATTATGCTGCCTGTTGCTGCCGCTGGGTTGAATTATTACGTACCTTGCTTGAGAGACATTGTTGCGGTCGTGATTGTTTGAGAAAGAGTACTCTTTGACGTGCGTGGGGTGAGAATGGAATGACAGGTCCAAAAAAAGAGCTCGGTCTTGTTTTTTTGTTTGCGGTTGTGGGGGGAGAATTAATGAAAACCTGGGGAAGGGAAAAGATGGAGAAGAAGGAAGAGAAAGAGAAGGAGGGAAAAGAGACTTTATAATTTTCAACTACCCGCTTACTTTCAGAGATATCAGATATGTTCTGCCACGGCCGAATCGCGAGACTGGCCGTCGGAGGAGCGAGTCTTCGAACGAGCAGAGAAGGTGCGAAGTCGAATGGGCCCAGCCAGTTCAGAAGGGAAGGAATAAGCATGTGAAAAACAACCGTCAAGGTTAAAAACGGGCAGCTGAAGCAGCAAACATAACTTTCCCCGCCACATGTGATCCTATGATCATGGCGGAAGCATGGTAGTCCGAATGGCTCTTGGCCCGCTCGAGTTCAGAAATTCCCATGTGGGGAATTTTATATACTCGAGTGGGATAGGACCGCACAGTATATTTAGGATGCACCAGATCAGGCATATCTTATACCGGTCGTAGACACCTAACGTTAAACTCGGAGATATAAAAGTCCGATCGACTAGCGTTCACACCACTCAGAGCCCCAAGACTACACTTGCCAGGATCCATCGTGTAAGATGTGATTCACTGTCCGCAAATCGATTGACAGACAAAAGGCCCGAGCTCAGAACCGTTCGAACAAACCCAAAAACCGAAGAAAAATAAATAAAAATAAAATGAAGCCAAAACCTTGGTGTACCCATGTTTGTACGCATGTACAGTGATGTAATTCCGCGGCCGTTCACACACGCGGCCTTTTTCGCATCCAGCCAGCGAGAGTGCAATACTGGTAAGCGGCCTGGGGGGTAACTGACAAACAGCATCTCTCATATATTTCCCCTTGAAACAACTATGATGAAAATGAGTGAGAGGGGGGATCGAGAGAGGAGAGAAAAGAGGGGAGGGTCAAGCTGAGAGTTTGATAAATGACTGAATATGATGATATCAGAAGTCGAGGATTCAGTCTGTGCCCTGACGATACTTTCCCGTCTAATCCTCCTGCAGCGCCCGGCGAAACGCACCGCGGGTACCTTAAAGCTGCATTTGCTTTTATTGTTATTCTATTTCCCCCCTCCTGGTCTCGATGCGTTTTTCGAAATTAGTTTGCTGCTAGCTGCTGCGCTGCGCAGGTACCAAGATGATGTAGGTACGTACATCGGATATCGGGACCTGGTATCTGGGAATTAAATTCGGGACCGGGCTAGCTCAGATTGGACGATGATGATGCGCAAGACAATGTTAATTTATATTAATTAAGTAAGTATTCATTCATGGATATGTGAATTGGTTCATTCAGCTGGTGGCGGGCACTCCGCCGTGCTGGTTGGTTACACCGCCGTGGTATCTCCACCAATACATTCCTTCTCCCCGAGACCATTTCCCGGCGGCGCAGACCTGAATGAATTGACAATGCCTTTCTTTTGACTCTTATTATTTATTGTATATTGTGATTTGTGGTGTGCATGTGTGTATTCCCTTTTAAACACCACTCTCCCCTTCCCCCCCTCGCTCTCTCATGCTTCTTTTTTTGGTCCTTTTGTTCAGTTGCCAGCATCGTCGTCGTTTCGTTCTGTTCATTTGATAATATCCTTCTTCGACGTACCGCTCGACGACAGTTCGACAGAGTAAACCGGTCCCCTTCCGACAGGCAGAATAAGAGTGGCCCGATTGGGAGAATCCAACACCAACCCGACGCCAACAGCACGAAACTCAACTCGACTCGAACACTGTCCCGTCGGATAATCAAATCAACATCACACCAACATAACATGACATCGCCCGCCTAGGACAAGACAAGATTCCCTGCTTTTTGCCATCCTTGCCTTCTCTGGTTCATTGTTTATATATATACACAGTATAAAAACATAGAAATAGAAAGTCCCGGTGTTATGGTTCCTTTGTTTTCGCTGCAAGTCTCGTTCAATTCTTGAAAGACTTCAAACCAAATACTGGACTACATACGAGTTCCGTCACGTCTCTTTTACTTCGAGCCTGGGCCGGGACGTATATTCCCTAACCCTCTAGTATATACATATATACATATATACATCTTCCCTTCTTTTGAAGCTGGAGGTTTAAACTCTCTCGGACGATGGAGGATGCTTCGGCTGCTGTAGCTGGGGCTCCTCGTCCCTCCCTTCACCTATCTTCCCTGCCTGCATTCTCGCCTGTAACCTTGCCAAAACACCTTCGTCAGCCTTCACTTCCTGCTCCTTCCGGTCCCTTACCAAGACCTCCCTCTGTTCTGGAGAATGAAGAGATAGGTGCTAGATTATCTGCATCTTCCCCTCCGGCTACTGGCAGCGTTCGTTCGAAACTCACCGCCTTTCCATTTCCTTCGATACCAGAAATAGGTGTCTCGCCCGCAGCTGATCCAATATATAATAACAACGAGAATGACTTGATACGCGACAAACTATCACCGCTAACGTCCGCGTCCTCCAAGAGTCAATCCTCAGGTCAATTGAGTCCTCTAAATTTCGTAACCAGTGGCGACAGCCCCGGATCACTCGGCCGTCAACCCTCCGCTCATACTCAAGCTTCCTCTGACGCTCTCGGAGAGAACTCAAGGCCATCCGTGCAATATGAGTCCACCATTCCACCCCATATAGATCGATATAACCAGGCCTCGAATCGACTGAGTACGAACGATTCTATATACTCCAGCTCGAGCATTCCTTCAAGTCAAAGCAATGTCCTTCACAATTCTCTGATGATAAGTTCGGCTCGGAGACGCGAAACATTAGATTTGCTGATACCAGAGCATCAAACCGGTGCCCTCCTTCAGAAAATCGCGACATCATCCAGCGATCTCGGAGAAGAACACCGTTCCACCAGCAGACTTTCCCGGTTGAGTTACATTAGCAGCGGAGCCGCGTTCATCGTATCCGAAGATGGCACGTCTCGACGAAGTAGTGGACAATCGTATGTCGTCGAAAATCTGTTACCGAGCATAGGAGACCTTCCGGGTCTGAACAATATGCACGCTGATCCAGTGAAAGGACCAGAACATATGCACAGTCGGCAGGGCAGCAATCTCACTGGAACCTTGGGTCACCTGAAGGATCCCTCAGTTCGAGTGCACCCTGCCGATGATCGTTTCGAGCAGTAAGTCGCATATCCACTGCGTTAATAACTTGGTAAAATATATTATACTAACCACGCAACGCTATATAGTACCTATAGAATGAGACGGGCGAGTGAGGCGGAAGACCCCATATACGTTCCAGTCTACTCCTTCGAGCCACCTGGGAAATTCCCAGACAGAACCCGCGTGACAGCACCAAGAGTAGCACCCCGATTCATTAACCACACACCCAGAAACTTCTCTCTCCCCGGCCGCGAATTCGGAGACGGAACGATCCCTCGATCAAGCAGCGACAGCGCGGAAATGCTCCTCGGTCACAGTACCAAATCCAACGGAGCGGGCGGAACCATACCCAAACCAGCAGCAACATACGATCCGCAAAACAGACGCCGCAGTTCATTCGGCATCACTCTTAAGAAACTATCCCCCATAAGCGGCTTAGACTTATCGAAGAAACGAAGCAATACTCTCCCTATTGACCCCACTTCGAGAGTAAAACCCAAAAAAGAAACCGCTCGTCAAAAGTTCGAACGAGAACATAGCCACTATTTCCACGATCTAAGTCATCTAGAAAAGGGTAACTGGTCCAACACCCCAACCACCGGCGCACCGGAACTCCAAATCCACGGTCCGAGACATTCGTTCTCGAAATATGGCGTGCCGGGTTTGAACCGTCCTGACGACTCGTATATCGGCGACAATATCGATCCGCACCGATGGCCGGAACAATGCAAAAGACAAAAACGGATCGGAAGGTCGTTACTGTGCGCTTGTCTACTCATGCCGCCGATGTGGCTCATCATGGCAGTCGGCTTACTGGACAATTTGGTCGTCGAACTGACGAACGGGGAGATCTGGTGTGTAGGGCGTACGGAGAAAACGATCGCAGCGTGGCTCGGTGGGATGTTTTGTTTCTCGTTGATCGTTACAATTATCACCGTCGGTGTGGTGGTATTGTGACTGACCCAAACCCCTATACCTTTACTTCCCCTTATATTATGATAAAACACGAATTTTCTACTCTTTTACGAATTTCAGGCATTGGCGGCGGCATAATTGGTAGGCATAGCCAGTTTCGTTTTTTGATCTCCTTCTCTTTTTTTCCCCAGAAATACCAAAAAGGGCATATGCTCATATACATCTACCTATCGAACCTCATATCTTCGCACCAACCCCACCTATCGTTAATAAAAAAATGTTTAATTTCCTTCGCTCTCTTTCCTACTTTTCATACATCAATACTTCCATCCTCATCACCAAACGCAATCGTCATTCCTCATTATCTTTTCTTTCACAAACAAATAACGGCGAACAGGCGTACCGTGCTTTCGAAAAAAATATCTTTCTCTGGCGTTGCATAATACTTCTTTCATTGACCTTTTCTCTTCTTGTTTCCTTGGGTTGCATAAACTTTTCATGTCATTTCATATCGTTGGAGTTAACTACAAGGCGGATAGGCATTCATACAGGCTGGAGCAAAAAGGTGTGCATTTATAATTAATAATTCTTGGTTTTCAAAACAAAGCAATTTTTTTAAAATCACATTCATTCGCTCACTTATTATTTATCTCCTTGCGCTGCTCATTGCATTACCGTGCAATTTTCTTTTGCTTTTTATTCTCATATGATTTCTTATCACATAGTACAAGGTCATGTAGAGACCCAATTAGACGGGTGTTGGAAGGGGAATAGATCCTATACACAGACTCGATCGATATCCACACAATCAATATCCATTCTCATTGAATCATCTATCCTATCTATCTCTCTCTAAATAAACAGCACCGAACGTAGAGCAAGGAATAATATGATATCCGCCCTGTTTACAACTGCGATATAATAGTATAAACTGAAAGTTTAATGGGAAAAAAAAATGCAGTCTTGAAAATAAGCAAAAGGAATGTACAAAATGTACAAAGATACCACATTCATAGTCATCAGGACACCAATTTATAAACAGCATCTCCAAGACTCCCATATTTAAACCAAATATAAAGATAAAAGACAAATCCCGAACGTTGTATCCCGCCGTCGCAAGTCTTTTGTCCCGTTTCCAAAAAAAAGACAATAAACTCAAAAACTCGACGCCTGTAAGCGATGCACGCCAATTGCAGCAGAAAAAAGAAAAAAGAAATAAATTGAAGACAACAAAAACTAAAACTGGGTAGCAATAGTATATGCCAGAGAATTCCAAAAATAATATCCAAGTCAATCCCAAATATGTCAAAAAGAAAAGAATGAAAAGGTGTGTAAATATGGTATAATAAATAGCCGCTCATCTCTTCTTGTATTTCTATTTCCCCGAAATTCGTTAGCAAACCACGCCGAAACATTGCGATAGATGATGTCACTTACATCCCGGAGTTTCTCCCTCTTTTCCTTGTCGATCGTGTTATCTATCCCATGCAACGTTTTATGAACAGCTTCAGTCACGCCAATCATAGGCCGAATAACAGCGGTCGGCGCAGCACGGAAAACGGCCGCGGCCGCACTCTATCATACCCCAAAAAACGGAGGTTAGCCAACTCATATATCCACCCAGCAGCGTTCATCGGAGATTTAATATTTTGACATACCTTGGCACTACCACCCTGCGCCGCCTCCGACGGAACCCTCAAGATGGCTTCCTTAGCCTCATTCAGATTCCTCGTCAACCCATGTTTCGCCTGCACCAACCCGCGGTACACCCCAAGCGGTTGATCAGCGTACGGGCTGAACACAGCCGGATTACTGCTCTCTCCCTCTTCATCGCCAGAATCGCCCGAATGATATCGTTGCTGCTGTGATGGCTCCCCCACCAAAAACTCTTCAGTCTTCTCCAATAACGTTTGCGTGCCTATCGCCAATTTGGCACCGAGACGGGCAACTTCCGACCCACTAGTCTTGACGAAATGCTGCGTTCCCTTCTTGATACTCCTCACCAGTCGTCCATCTTTGCGATACTCGATGATAGGCACCTTGACTAGGTCACGTACCCCGATACCGATATTGACAATTGAACGCACAGGTGCGACACCGGCCAACACTCCGCCTAGCTGGTTGCTCTTGATATCTGGCATCCAAATATTGTTCAGATCCTTTCCGAGCCTCTCGAAACCAGATACGCCATTTAACGCTACGTGACGAAGCTCCATATCTGCTTCTTCGAGGATAAAGAAGTTCATAAACTCGGTAGTTCGTCCAGATCTGAGACCGGCGTAGTCGACACGCTTGGGTTTGAAGTCGAGCTTAACCCTAACGGTATCGATCTCGCAACGTTGGATGAACGGTTCTTCTACTTTCGCTCCTGGTTTAACAGTATCCGGATCTTTGAATTCGAAGAATCTAGTGAGAAACTCGAGTGCGTCTTGATCAACGTATAATCGAAGCGGTAGCAATTTAACCTAATTACGACGCCGTTAGTGTTGGGAGTCGCGAGATCTTAGGAAAGGCAGGGAATTACGCACCTTGATTGAAAGTTCTGTCGCAGCGAGTTCGGGGATTGGACGTAACGTATCCAAATGAATATGAGCCATTGGCAGACCGCGCTCACGTACACCAGCTTCCCGCATATACGTCAAAAACTTCCTCCAAGTCGACGTCTTGACGTTTTCGGTAACCTGAATATCGTATATCCTCAAGTCGACAGAACTTTGAACCTCTTGCCTATCTGGGGCGAAAATCGTGAAATCAACATCGACGCCTTTCAGCTCAAACTGCATGGCATTACGTTGAGATCGGCGGAATTTCTGATCCCGTCTTCGTGAAGATGTATGTCTACCACCGGGTATTTGCGTATCCATAGTAGTTGTCGTCGCAGCGTAACTTCCTGTTTCGCTCTGTACATCATAATCTCCTCTAATTTGATTTTGAATATCCCTAGAGAGATCTTTGGGATCACGGTGTGCCGGTAGAGTAATGTATATCGAATTGAAGAGGACATCGTATGTTTCTTCCTCTTCGTCTTCAAAGTCATCGATGCCTCCGATTGTCTCCTGATGCCTTCGGCGCCGTGACGCACGTTCTTCCACATCTTGAATGGCTTTTGATATCGTGTGCCTTGTCTTGTGCCAATCGTAGCCGTCGTGAAGGTTCCATATAAATTGAGTATTTCGAACGCTCACCTTAAGCGCCGCTCTTCGGGGTCTAAAAAGGAACGAAATTTAGTCTCGTAATAGCATGTATTAAAGGTGGGATTCCTTACACTATCTCCTCCTCCTTCTCTTTGGACTCCTTAGTAGGCGTTTGGAAATAACCGTCGTCAAAAGTTAGAGGTTCCTCGGCGATAACACGCACTTGTTCATGGAAGCTAGTTAGTGGCGGTTGAGATGGCACAGCTGCCCCGCCACCACCAGAAGACGGTAAAGCAGAAGAAGGATAATAACTTTCGATGAGTTGACTATTGAAGGGTACTTCGTCTTCAAGCAGGTCCTCCGGTATTTCTTCCAGTGATCTTAAATCTCGAGGTTGTCCACCTATAAACGCATTGTCCATAGGGACAAAGGCATTCTCATCGAGGTTTGCGAAAACGTCCACCGGCATGATTTGGGTAAGATACTTGATTTCCTCACTTTCAGGGAGTGGAGGCTTCATTCCGTTCAAGATTCCAATGAGAGTTTGCGTAGAATCCGCACAACTCTCGACAACAATAAAGACATCTTCGACCTCGACAGCCATCATCTTTTCCCCGTCTGTTGCACCCTCCTCTAATTTCAAACTAGCTCTGGCAGAGGTTGCTGTGAGTATCGAGACGTAACCTTGCGTAGTATACCACACTAAGTCTTCCTTGAGTTCGCCTTTCTGTTTTCTTGGCTCAAGGTGTAACTTTTGAGGGCTAGTAAGATTGTGTCGGTCATCAATCTCGACCAAATTTGCCTTGTTCAAGATTAACGTTGCAGAAAACGGCTGCTGGCTCGATAACTCGCAAACGAAAGAACCATCTTGAACCAAGAAGAGTGCTCTCGCCGGGCTATCAAGTGGATTCAAAGCTACACAAAGGCCGCTAAGTCCGATATTTAGTCGCAACGGCTGTGCATTTGGAGAGCCTTGAGGTGAATCTTTCATATGCCGGGTTATCTCCTTCTCTGCGAGGTTTGCAATGGAGTCAACCATGTTTGTAGCTAGTACGTCGGGAGTATCTTTCTCAGTGAGCGACAAAAGGGCCCTAACCGGGTCGACGTGGTATTCAAATCGGGCATTCCAGATCTTGATCTTTATTTCCGGTTCGGGTTCATCTCCGATCATGCGAACCTTCAGCATAGGCCGGTTCTTATCCTTTTCCCCGGAGGTAGTCAATGAGCGCGGCAATGATTCTCCAACCCATTCTTCCTCTGAGCTCCCAAATTCTCTTATTAGTGATAGTTGTCGAAGACAAAATGCTAACAGAGTAGGTGCTGCCACATGACAGATATCAAGTCCCCCTAGTTTGGCGGAAAACGTGTCCAGCTCATCTCCGGCGAATACGTCACAGGTGACAGCTTGTACGGCAATCAGCGTCAACATTCCCGGTCGTTCGTCTTGTGGGATATATTTCGCTACCGTTGCCATCTTGGCCAGCTCTTCAGCCATCATACTGAAACGGGATATGTTGTTCAAATCCTTCATCTTTCCGTTCACATTACCAACGTCTATTCGTACGACGGATCCTTTGCGACGCTGTCTAAGCAAAACATCAATCATGAGAAGATCGTCTCCGTCGTACCGATCGATAGACGGTGTGATCATTGTCAAAAGCCGTTCAAGGTCATCCTCGGAAGGAGAGTCTGCGAAGCTGATATTAATGTTACTGACAACGATTAAGGTTGAGTCTGCTCCCATTGAATCCGAGGCTACATCTGGCCCGAAAAGAGCCAGTTGGGGTATTCGAACGGATAGGCCATTAGCCGGATTCGAGATGACTTTAATAGGAGACGTAGATATTCCAATTCCTCCAACAAAGTCGGAAATGAAGAGCTCAAAGATAATTCCACCGACATCCACGCTAAGAGAGGTTTGTTTCTGGGCCACCGGCACCTCCGTAAGGCGTGAATCCGAAGAATGACTTGTCATTGTACTCTCTTTGAGTGAAAGATTAGAGCTGGCGGCGAGATTCAACATGCTTTCCAACCCACCAAAATAAGGAAGCATAGCCTCAAGACCTCTTATAGGGAAATAAAAGTTCATAGGAACGGTCTTGATTTGAATATATCTCCTTTCATCGTCTTCGGTAATGCGGAAAATCAGAACAGAGTCCTTGTAAGCTTCTTTTTCAGATCGTTTACTCTCTGGTTCTTGGTTCCTTATGAATTTGATCACATCGTGCTGACCCACTTTCACAAAGCAGCCTCTGAGGACGATTTCGGTAACCGACTTTGAGTAACCAGATTTAGCGTCAAGGCTGGAATACTTTTTGAATGTTAATCGACTCGTAGAGATTTTCAGAATTTCCACAGTATCATTATTTTTGTCCGGTGTCGGGGATGAACTCGAGTGCGGTTCCACTTTGGAGTCAGGTTCACCAGAGAGTGTGATTGCAGGTAGTTTGTCAACCAGTGTGATGTTCAAGGAGACAAGGGATACGACTAAGGTAGGGTCGCTTTGGGCTGGTTCCTCTTTCGATAGTTTTGATACCGAAGATTTTGGCGAAGCCGTATTGTTGCCAATTTGCACCAGCTCCAAGACTGTGCCAGTCACAACAATGAGCTTCTTTCCAACCGCAAAGTCAACAGAAACCTCCACGTTTCCTATCTCCATTTCCGCACGGTTCACAGGGCTCTTCGAAGAAGGCGGCGGTTGTGGAGGGGTCTGTGGTATCCGTTGCGATTGTTTCGAAGATTTCACATCAGAAGTCTGGAATGAGACGTTCGGTTTCGGCCTGGCTCTACTCGGTTCAATCGAGCCTGATAAATCGCCGGGCTTTTTCTTCCGCGTTCTGCTAGCAGCATAGACAGAGAAGGCGCCGGGCATCGCTGGATGTGAGCTTTCCGTCATATACTCCGAATAAGACATGGTTCCTGCTTCAGGAGTCTCTACCGGCTCATCTGGTGAAGATGCTATTCCCGGTATAAATATATCGACGAAATCGATTCGGAGTAGGTACTTTTGCAACATGACATTTGATTTCTGCGGTATATGCGGGATAGCATCTGCCCTCGTATTCCTGGGTGAGCTATCCGTTTGGGTCACATCGTCCTCTTCTGCGAGGGCTGCTAGCGAGGTTGTAAAGGGCTGAGATCCACCGAGAGCGGACATGTATAAACTTCCCGCTTCTTCGTGTGAAAATATCATGCTTTCCGCAAGTCCTGAATCAGACCCTATCGATTCCTCCGAAAGCGAGCGAGCTGGTGGGTTTATTCCTGAACGGTACAACGGCGACGGGCTCGTGGATGGTCGTATAGAATGCATACTTTGTGCTTGTAGCATTTCTGCGGTTTCCCTTGGAATTTTTTGGGGATCGGTATCATAGTGAGAAAGTTCAAGTGGAGGATTGGAGCTAGAAATGTGGCTGCTTTCCAAAGTTTGCTCGGGCATAGTATGGTCTTCGGCGATAGGCCTTGAAGGGCTAAGTTCAGCTAACGGTGTAATAGGAGTTGGAGATTGAGTGAGCTTGATAGGGCTCTCAGCGGGAACATCAGATATAAAACTGGGAACTTCTTCTTCATCGGCTTCACTGGGCGGGTAGCTTTCGTATACGCTATCGTTATCAGAGGATGCCTTATCATCATCGTGGTCGGTGTATACGACTTTCGGTTCAACTTCCTCTCGAGGGACTTCGACCTTAGGTTCTTCGTCTTCGTGATTATCAATTGCGGGCTGTTCCTCAAGTTCTGAAACGTCTGAAACAGCGGAGCGCTCGGATGTTATTGACTGGGAAAGGTATAGTAAATCAGGATTGGAGTATTCGATTGGATCATCTGGTGTCTCGTGATAGTACGTATATTCATCCGAATCTAGGTGTTCAAGGTTCGGGTTGGCATGTGCAGCTTCGAGATTAGACAAAGTTTGTGATATCGAAATAAGAGGCGCGGGTCGGGGAATGGGTACAGCGATTTGCTGCTCGTGAAAACTGGGAGACATATTGCTTTCTGATTCTGATTCTGGCTGAGAGACGAAGCTTGATTCGCCTTGTGATCGCCTCTCAAAATGAAGGGGCATTCCGGTAACTCCGAGAAATTTGGTGTTCGGTTCTTGTAACAAGTCGAGATCTCTGGGTTCATCCTTAAAGCTATCGTCATCCGAGTCGTCGTCTATTAAATTACCTATCGGTTCCGCCATTGTACGAAAATTAGGGTGCTCTAAAATGGGAGGAGAATCATGAGTTTGGGGTTGGTAGTCCGAGAGGGCAGGTTGCGACGCGGAGGGAGAAATGCCATGAAGACTCTCCGGGTGTAAAAAGCTTCTTGAAAGTAAATCCGAATTCATCATATCGGATCCGATGGAACCTCTAAAGGACGAGTTTCTTGAGGAAGGCGGGGATATCGAAGGAGATGGTGGTGGAATATAGCCATGGTGTGGTGGTTCCTGCATTTGGGCAAAAAAGGTATGACTGGTACCAGAACCAGCATTGAATGACTTGTTGCTATCGTGAAAAGATGGACCAGTAATCGGAATATCGGTGGAAGGATGAGGCGCCATTCCTGAAGTGGTAGGGTGTGAGGATTTCAGATTCGAGGGGCCGGCTGGGGAATGAGCAGGTGGTAAAACGGTACTATTCGATGCGGTAGTGTCAGTGTCTCCGAGACTATCTAGCACCATTGATACAGGATCATCAAAGAAATCCGAGAGACCAAGTAGGGAGATGCCAATGCCATCTAGTCGCAAAGCTCGCATGCCAGCTTTGACAGACCGAGATCTCCGGGGTGCCATTCCAACGTCCTTCTCAAGGGTAACGCCTTCGATCTCGATAGACGCAATATCGAATTGAACTGTGACGCTGTCGTGCTCAGCGCTATCGTTATCGAGAGATGCAGATGGGTAGGGAAGCTTCACTCGCAAGCAAATATCTTTGATGTCGATTTCCACTCGATCTACAAGCCTCTGAAAGAAAGATGGAACGAAATTCCAAAAGTTCAGCGGTGTTCCAACTCCAGCGTCATCAAAGAATTCATCTCCAAAGCCTTCATCTTCCAACGGTGAATCACTGTCGTCCATGAGATTCGCTTTGGACTGTAATACTGCGTCCACCTCTTCTGCCTCTGACGGTCGCTCGTGTAGGAATGAAGATGTTAGGTCGAATCCAGAAGGAAGTCTGAATCCGTCCCTGTGATCCCGATTTGAGTCGAACCGGTCGGGGGAGCTTGGACTGCGGTCATCGTCCGTAAACGGCCGCGGGTTTTGGGGATCGACATCTGAAGCTCCGGCGCTACTGGTATCAGGGAGTATTTCTCCATCGATAATAACATTCGAGACGGTAACTCTGACGGGAGCTTTATGGAAGTCTGTGGGTATCCGTATGTGTAAGAGGGAGACCTTGGCATCATGTATGGCGACGGTGGGAGGTAGGTTTATTGTAGATGTGAGTTTCTATTAGATTAAACGGTTAACAACTGTATGCAGCATCATGCCGTGACGTTTTATAATGACTTCAAAAGGCGGTATATACCTCTACATTCAGGCCGATATTTTTCATCTCCAGCTCGTTTTTTAACCCCAAGGAGAGGTTGAAGTCCTTCTCAACATCGTAGGTGGAGTGGTCGAGGAAGTCCAGCTTGGAGAGGGCATATCGAAATAGCTTTAGCTGGATCGCCCGGGGGATATAACCCAACATTATATCGGAAAAGTGGAAGAGACCGTTCCAAAGTAAACTACCGTGATGTTTTCATGAAGAAAGAAGTCGAAATGCGAGGCCCGGGGAAATAATAAAAGTAGCAGCGAGCTTTGGATCGATCGCGAGAGTGGCGGCGGGGGAACAGCGAACCGAGAGGTGGTTAGCTTGGGATAGCTAGCCTGGTACGCCTTTCGATGGTGGTAGCAGCAGCAATAGCAGCGGCGGCGGTTAGGTAGGATCAGAGCTCTCCAAGCTCCAAAAAAGTGGCCCAGCTAGAGAGACGGTCAAATTATAAAATGGGAATGTATTGACTATTAAAGAGTTTCTCTCTCTCTCTCTCTCAGACTATAATAGTAATAATGTGCAATATAATGTAATGATGCGAGAAGAAGGAGAAGGTTGAGTCGACGCCGCATGACGGACGCGAGTGGTGTCTGTCGAAAGAGTCAGTCACATGTTGGCCCTCCCTCAACGGCCAACCAACCAGCCATCACAAAGCCCATCTGCTGCTGCATCTCCACATCACAAACAACAATGCCTCCACCAACCATCGTCCCCGCCGGGGAGGAACCCGCAGCCGTCGGAGCCAGTCAGGATCACAGCTACCCTCAGCATCACCATGCGCATCGAATCTTCAAAGTCTATGTGACCGGGTTTGGTGTACGTTCTTCCCAGCTCATGCACCACCAATCATACAAATAATAATATCCCCAAGTTCACCTTGACTCACCCATGCCGCCCCTCAGTCCTTCGGAAACGTCGACGTCAACGCCTCCAACCTCGTCGCCTCCTCTCTTCCTCCCACTCTCCATGAGAAATACATCAGCCATGCCGACAAAGACTTGCATTTGCAGGTCTCTCTCATCCCACATTTCCAGCCCGTCCCGGTATCCTACAAAACCGTCCAAGAGTTGATTCCAACCCTCTACGAAGACCTTCCTGGTGTCGATTTGTTTGTCCACATCGGTGTAGCACCCGGAGACGGTTATTGTATCGAAACCAGAGGAAGAAGAGGACGTTACGGGCCACCGGACAACAATCCAAACGGGAAAAGAGACGTAGACGGGTTGTGGCCTGATGGCTATGCCGCCGACAAGGCCGCTCGGGGCAAGGTACCACAGGATGTTCAGGAAATTCATACCAGTCTTGATATCGAAGCGATTTGCAAGCACCTGAAAACAGTGAAACGCGATCCTACGGTAGGTTTTCACAATTCGACGTCAACTATCAGTTTGCTTACGGTCATCTCTAGGATAAATTTGAATCACCAACACTCTCGACTGACGCTGGCCTATATCTTTGTGAATTCATCCTCTACAATTCAATGGCCGAGTCCTTATATGATGCGAAATACGAACAAGAGTATCCCGAGTCGAAACCGGCCACCAATCCATCCTCTGACCCACCCACCACTTCTCGAGCAATATTCATTCACATTCCTGTCCATACAGATTCCGAGTGGCTTGAAAAGGGCAGGGACACAGTCATGAGGATCATTGGAGCAATAGCAGTGCAACGAGTATCAAATTAATATTCTGTTGAATCTCAGATATCTTGTGCCATATTAAAATTTCAGCTCACTGTTGAAGTATACCCACCATAAACTCCCAGCAATGCAAATTTAAGTGTAGTTAAGGCTTCCTCTCCTTTGCGGCTATCCCTAATATAAGCATAGCTCAATCATTTCATTATTTCTTCGGTCTCGTTCCAGCCGATAAACCAGGCCAATCTGGGTAGCACCAGGTCTACGTTAGTAAAAACGATCCCACAAGATGTATTGAAAATTCAACTCACAAAAGACCGTCCTCTCCTTATTCCTCTTCAAGACCTCAACATCATCCCCAACCCGCACCTTCTCACCCTCACTATCCCTGCCTACAAACCCATATCTTCCAAATATTGGTGCATACCCATGCCCGGTATCTACACGCCTCTTCATATCCGACAACCTCTTCAACATGTGCTCGTTGACCGGCAACTGCTTTCCGGTATTATAATCCACATTCAAAGTCTTACATCTACCACAGTTCGCTGTGAGAACGAACTTGACACCACTTCCAATCGCCAACTCCCCCCAATAGTCCTCCTCGAATGCCGTCATATCCCCTTCCTCGCTCGGTGCGATCACAACATTCGGTCGTGTTTTCGACATATCCAACGCCAACTCTTCATCCCCTGCTTTTCTAGCCTTGTTGAACTCAGCGAGACTGACCTCTGATGTGACAAGCAACGGAGCACAATCCGAGAAATACAATTTATATTCCCCTTCCTCATTCTCGGACACTGTACCATTACTGCCAGTGAGATACCCCATCGCCCCAGAAAAGAGATCGTAGACCGACCACGAGACCGGTGATTCCACTTGTGAAGCTGTAGGCGTGACGTGCATCCTATTCGGCGCGACGTTCCCCTTTACTTCCCTCGTTGTATCACCGATATATACCAATTTCGTCGGAAACCCAAGATATCTCGTGAAGAAATCCTCGCATTCGGCACCCATATCATATACCGTGCAATCCTCCTGGTGCATGGACAATGGTATTTTCTCGAGTTTGGCGTATTCCGGTGCTACAGGAAACTCGATCCATAACTTTTCCCCGCCATCACCACCATTATCCTTATCCTTTTCCAAAGAAGGAAGGTGGGAAGACAGAGGTGGGTGATAAACAACCTTGATCCCCACTACCTCCTCCCCGCTATCATCAAATATGAAGGAAGTAGTGAACAGACACAACGTGTTAACGTTACTGAGGTATTGGTTTTCGTATGTGACCGTGCCGTCCGGTTGAGATTGCACTCGGACGAGCATGTACTTGCGGTCATGTTTTAGACCCTGCGGGGTGAGTGTTGCGGTGGGTACGAGACATCCTCGGAGGGATTTGACGGGGTAGATGTATAGCTTTTTTTTTGTCAAGAGATTAACTTGTTAGAGTGACGTTTCCTCACTAATAGAGGGGCTTGAGGAGGAGAGGGGTACCTGTGATATCTTCATAATTCGAGGCCGGTGAGGGAACGAGATCTTAATTTTTACAACAAAATGTCAAAATAGAGTTGATCAGGATGGTTCGGTGTTAGTGTGTGGTCGTGAGGGGTGATCGCACGACCAGTCCGCACGGTCCAATGGCACCATCAGCATTAATATACTTGGTATACTCCATGATGAACGATATGACAAGTACCAGAGATTCGAATCCTTCACCAATTCCTCGCCTTGGAATCGACGTACGGGTCACACCGAAGTTTAATTCGTGCATACGTGTGGGTCTGTTACCCCAGGTCGCCAGTGTCACAACAAGAGATAACCTTGAATTGATTTCGTAAAAGTTTACCCGATTGGTTGCAAAAGAACTAATAATGCTGGACGGATGGATAGGTTTACCACAAACGATTGGAAGTATTTTAAATTTTTATTTTTCAAATCGTGACATTCATACAGATATCAGATAACCAGAACTAGCTATAGGATGCTACTGCTAAGATTCCAAGAACGAATGGTAGTTCCAACATGGTGATAAACCGCAGCAAAAATTTTGCAAAATTCAAACAAAAAGCGGCAAAACTGTGCAACCGTAAAAAGGAAAGCTCTAAAAGAGCAGTCGACATAAATTCGTTATAATTCGCCTGATAAAAAAAGAAAGAAGAAGGCAATACTAGTTGATTCCCCATATATATTATCCCACATCTTCGTTCCACATGATATAATTACATAATAACTGTTACCGCGGTTGTTAGCCTTCCAGTCACCTATGTGGTACCAAGGTACGTAGCAATTAAACTTACAGAGTAGATCCGTATCCAAAGGATGGCTGCAGCTGAGCTGTGGCTTTTGGGAATATTTCCCACCGAGTTCGTCCCGCAAACTGTTGAGCATCTGCTTATAGCTCTGTCCCGGATTTTGAGACATGCATTTGATAAATGCGCTGGACATAACATATTAGCTTTTGAAACCCCAGTATCTGATATAAATATTTAGAGGTATAGGTACTAACCGGGACATGACACCGCCACCGCGATCATCCGCTCTATATTTCAACTACATTAGCATATATTTTCCATAACTTCACTCCATCACGACAATAAGAAGTTAGTTGACTCACGAGGTCTGAGAATCCTTGCTACCACTCCACTGGATAACGTCCGCGGGGCTAAACTTTGTCTTCTTCGCCCGCTCTTCAGCACCCCTCCCACTCGTAGCCTTATTCAAAAACTCCATCGTCCCTTGCATGACACCGCCGATCGTTAACGCCCTGGGTTGTACTACCGCACCTAACAAACCCATCCCGGCTTCTTTGAAGAGGTTCTGTTCCTTCAAAGTACCAGCAGTCGAATATACGAACGGTAAATCAAGAGCGGTACCAGAGTGACAGCTGTCAAAGATGGCAGTGAGACGGACACCAGGTTTCAACGGTTTCACCATGATATCGTGCATGAGGTCGTCCACGATATGGCCTTTGGTTTGGTAATCGACCGGGTAGATTGTTTCATCGTAGCCATCCGCCTCGTCACCGTCCAAATCTTTGACTTGACCGCCGTGGCCGGAAAAGTGGAAGAAGAGAGAATCGTTGGGTTGGGCGTCTTGGACAAGCCATTTCATCGCGCGGAGAATGTTGTCACGTTTGGGGATCGAGAGAGGGTTCGATTGGTCGTCTGTTAGGATGACCATATCCTCTGGTCTGTATTTATAGGCTTGGATCAAGAAGTTTCGAACGTTCATAACATCGTTAATGCATCCGCTGAAAAGTGAAGATTGGAGTTAGCTCTCTATTATCCATCAACCCGAATCACCTTTTGTAAACTCACTTTAACTGCCTCTTGGTGTTGAAGTAATTCTGATTTACGGTTAGTTGTTTATTTTCTTCGTATGGTGTTCAGCAAGTATTACTTACAATACCAATCACTAAGGCAATCACGTCAGTATGATAAAATCGAAAAGATATGTGCATCATTCAGAGGTTAAATACTCACATAAGGCTTTTCTCTTTCCCTGACAAGTACTGTGTTGATATCGTAGTCCTCCCCCCGGATGCTGCCCCCCAGGGTTATATGTCTGCATGGAACTCGGAGGCGGTTTCGGCCCGCTCTGATTTCTTGTCCATTGGTTGGTGCTAAATGTTGGTAACTGACCCGGTTGCGGATACTGTACTGATCCAGGCCCTGAAGGATACTGAGGCGGTAAGTTGGAATGGACCGGTGCCGGTGCGGTACCCCACTGTGAAGCACTAGATTGATACGGCGCCTGAGGAGGAGGCATGTTATACCCAGTTGGCGGCTGGGGACTGTGTGTCGGATATGGCGGTTGAGGACTTGGGCTCGCACCATAGAATGACGGCGTGTGTTGCGGGCCACCAAAGGGTGGTGGTTGAGGACTTGGGTATCCGCCGGAATATCCGCCTTGGTTTCCATAACTTGTTGGAGGTGGGGTTTGATATTGGGGATATGGTGAGCCTGACGGATATGGAGGCTGTTGTTGTTGGTTGGGATATGGCGGCTTTGGAGTGAAATCGTGACGTTAGCATATATGTACAGACGGTATTACACCACAAGGCTATAGGAACCAAAATAGCAGTGGAGATTTTGCACCCGCGTACCTGGTTCATGTATCCAGAGTTCGGCCTGGGAGGCACGGGAGGCGGTGCTCCCCCGCCATAAAATTGTCTGTTTTGATATTGACACGTTAGTTCCTATGTTCTTTTTTGTTCTTGTATGTCGCGATTTTGAAGCTTGTCAAATCTGACGTTGAACCGAGCTCAAGGCGAACGTACGATGTAGCATAAGAGTCGCTGGGGCCGTTTTGGTAATACGACATGTATGAATGATACCCCGCTTCAGAAGCGATATTTACAGGGGAAAAGGCGTCTAGATGTCGGGAGAATGGAAATGTCTACGGTCAAAAGGCCTTCGAGTGGATGATTAGTTGCTTTTGACAGCTGGAACCAGGATCTTGGTTGTCGAACTCGGAACGGAGGGTTAGAGGGGCACTCGGATGGTGGGGTTTCTTGCGATTGCTCTATTCGGTATGTCTGTACCGAGGTTTCGAGGTGTATTTCAAACTTAAGCCGGTTCCAAAGTATATGTATGCAAAGCCGTCAAAGTTTTGATGTTTAACAGTTTAAGAAACGTGAGAGAGAAAAGAACAAGGGAAGATTTCAACAGGCTAGAACCCAGCGGCTACGATAATGCTTTAATATGCATGGTGTCTCTGAACCTTGGGGAAACCAGCGTGCCTCTTCGCTGCGTCATTCGCTGCCTGCCGCTTTAGCTGCTGACATGACACACCGCCGATAGAAATCGATATTAATAACAGTTGCCCAGCCCGGAAATTTCGAAAGCTAGCCCTTCTTGTCCTTCAGCCCCGCGGTAGACCTGCACGGACGTTTTGGTTGGTCAGAATGATGCTTTGCCGACTACCGAATCCCAAGCCTGGGTCGCTGTCGCAGGGTTTCACGGCGGTCCGCTAGAGAGATACCCTCAATTCCCTGTACAAAATCCGCTGCAAAGACTCTTCGGATCCTGCCACAATGCATTATATCCTATTTATCTATCCGCCTCATTGGAATCGTCATCAAAAGGCTGGTTTCGACGGTTCAAAACAATGCAGCCTTCTTCAAATTTTCCTTTCGTGGACAATATTATTGTGTTTTCCCGGGGGCATCTGACCAAACTTGCAGAAGCGGCTAGAACGAAACCTCGAGTTCGCTGTTCGGAACGAATTACGAATGGTGAAAAACTTGCCATTCGCCAATATCGCATCTGCTAGAAAGTTCTCTTTCGAACTGGCTGAAGCGAGTCAGTTGCCGATTCTCAGAAAGAAAGTATTTGGAGACGGGAAGGCTAAATTTAAGCTTTTATTATTTATAACGTTATCACATTTAAATAAAATTTTCCCAGATGGATGTGTTGCAGCCTGGTTTCGTGCTTTGAGAGAAGCTAACACACGAGATAGTCACCACGGATCAAAAAATACATCCAAGGCGGTACGGAAGTGACTGAGATCTAGAAGCCTCGTAAATAACTAACAATCTGATAAAAATTTCAAACTGGTCTTATATTCCATCTTTATTCTTCTAGCCACGATGCGCATCAAATTTACCAATAGAAAATTCATTGTTGTTTCACGCACAGTCTTTCAAGTTCCTTTAGTATTTAGACAATACATAGATATATCGAATGATGAACGTGTAAACATCAAGCTATCATACAAAAGTAGTGGGTACTTGATTTCACTTCCTTGTTTAAGCCTCAATATAGAGCAGAATCAAAAAATGACCAAGGTCAGTTTTCCATGTCTTCAACAGAAACCAATAAATGTCTTTGTCCGTGTCGAGATATCATGTCAACAAAGGCGTTTATATCCTCCAACTTGTTTTCCGGGTGCAACTTCATCTTAAATCTTAGAAATAAAAAGGCGAATGTCATATGTAACTCCGTATGTGCGAAACTATACATCAAACAGTTAGCAACTATCAACGTTCATCCTCGGACAATCGAACAAGGAAGTTTTCTTAAAACAGGGATAGTGTAGCATACTGAATTCCAGCACAAATTCTGTTGCCTCTCGAGTAGGGCATCCAAGCCTTTTCTTCGGGAGACGAAGGGGTAGTTGCCAACCAGCGCTCCGGGATAAAGTCATGCGGCTTGGGGTAAATTTCGGGTTTGTGATGCATCAGATACGATGACATGCTAACAATCGTCTAGTTTTCCATGATCTATTATGAGTATGCATTTTGAAGCCATATATATATACGCAATGGTGGATACTCGAATCACTTACACCTTCGGGTATGTAAACATCACCTAATGTGGTACCACCTTTCGGAGCAACCCGCGGGATTCGAGTGATCAATGGTGGTGATTTGCGGAGAACCTCTTTGATAAATGCCACAAGATAAGGCAACCGCTCACATTCTGCTGCTGTTATCATTTTTGTTCCTCCAGGAAACGCAAGGGTGAGCTCTTCGTGCAATTTACGTTGAACAAGAGGATTCACACAGGCATGATATATTCCAGCTATGAGGGTTGGACCAACTGTTTCCACTGCGCCCGCCATAGCTATGATACCATCGCCAATAGCCCATTTAGGGTTACGGCTATAAGGTGAATTAGGATCTCCTAGTAAAACGTCCAACACTATAGGATGGTCCGTTTTCGTCATCGATCTTGCTTTTACAGGATCTCGGGTAAACTCTACGGTCTTTTCTGTGGATAACTATAGCTCAGATATTTATTAGCACGGTCGAACTCAAGCTAGTCTGCAAACGAACGCAAATGCTTACATCAATTAGGTCTGTAATCCCAACCAAAGCCTTCGGTGCTACCGTTTTTACAATCCGATAGGGAATTAAGTCGAAAAGGTGCACAATAGGCGAAAACCAAATGATCCACCATGCAAAAGACTTGCATGCCATTATACTCTCGTAAGGCCTCGAGTCTAAATTTGTCTCTAGGCAATCAAAACTCCGGCCGAACATATATTCGCTTACCACGTCAGTCGTGAAGCAACCAAACAGCCGCGAGATCTCTACTCCTTGACCATTCTTCCCCGTTGTTGAGACCAAATTCGCCAATTTCTCGATAAAGTAGCGCATACTCTCTTCGAGATTCTGAATATTTGCTACTGAAAAAAGAGGGCCGAATATTCTTTTACGAACCCTGTGCTCAGCAGCAGGGGCACCCATGAATGAATCGACGGGACCTTTCAAGCCATTGTAGAACGCTCCATATCGCTCAAATTTATGACTATATACCACGTTCAGAAAGGCTGGGTCGTTGATGTTTAACTCGTTAGGGCCGACGCGGACAATGGGACCTATAACAGAACCGGCAATGAATAAATTTAGTCGTGTTTTAATCAAATTTAACAATACGGATATGTTATCAATATTCAATACCTAGCTCTTCATGCCACTTTTCGATCACGAACAGATAAACACCACCTCGGACTGCGTTCCAGTAAAATTGATACCACTGAGACGCGCATGCTAGTCTACTTGGTGTTGGGAATTTTGCGAGGGGGTGGAGAGGAGACAGTCTGTATATCCAGCGACAAATAACGAATCCGATGTAGCAAGCGAGGAAGCGAGCACAAAGTGCCACGCTGAGTATGCTGGTCAATTGCATAAAACTGATCGGCTTTGTAGTTGTAATATTACGTGTTATCGAGGTTCGAGTGTATGTATTAATTAGGGGTAGAGGATAGTAGAGTTGGCTACAGGAATAAGTTCCGATTGCGAAAAGAAACAGAATTGAATCAAGAGGGAGAAAGGCACGTAGCAGCAGCGTGGTGCTTCCTCAGTTCAACACGACAGGGATTTCTCACTGCTCTGTTAATCTTAGTCTCGCTAATATAGCTAGGGTTGGAAGTTTTCCCGTCCGACTCGGGAGCTCTAGTGTTCTTCGATGGCACGAATTTGCTCCACTTAATTGATATCGAGGGTCGATCTATCCATCCCCTTAGCGTTGGTCGTACCAATTCAGCAAGATTTAGGCTAGCGTAGAGTCCTGCTATTGGAGATGGATATTTCCAGTTCGAATTTCTATGCCTTTCGAGAATGTTTGAACAGATTTTGTCTACAGCCTAGTCTAGCTGATGTGCTGGCCCATCTAAGCTACGACCAGCCCACTCGATGAACACGTAATGAAGGATATTTAAAGGTACTCTACGATACTTGAATTAGGTCGGTCTCTCTCCAGTTCCAAGGTTGGCTTGCTCAATTGTTTATTATACAATTGGTCGGCACTGAGGTATTAAAGTAGTCTATTACCGAAATCCACCCGAGAAAATCAAATGCGCGAAGCTGCACGTCGGTGATTCCATAAATACCCTGCAGCGTCTATGAATTATTTCATTTGCCTTTTTTTTTCAAGTATATCAATACTTACGTAAAATACCAAGCGTAAACATTAAATTACATTTACAATCACAAATGGCAATATGGAAATGTAGCATTCTCTTAATTAGGTAATCGATGAACGTTACTTCTCGTAATGACCTAAATTATTCAACCCGAATCAATATTATAATCTCGCGATATCGGTTTCTTATTCGACGTTAGGGCTAGTTGATAAATGAAGCTACTATTGTGATAGACTATCAAATTTAAACGCTAATTTTCCGGGCAAAGCCTGAACTAATTCGAATTTGAATCTATAAATCTATAACGTATTTGATGATTGTTCTAAAAATCTAGATTTGGGCCTTTAGAGCTTATCTACCGATATCTCGGATCAAGTTCGGAGCTATCGCTATAACTGAAATAATGAAAACAGAAAGAAATGGAAAAAGAAAAAAGATCATAAGCCGTGATTCATAAATCATAGATTCACGCTCATGCTGGTAAGCATAAACGTCAAACCCGCCCGAAGTCCATGCATAATATATATATTTCACCACCGCAAAAACACCATTTCCCAACTCCTTTTGGTAGATAATTTTTCAAAGAGCAAACTCTATCCTGATTCTCTTATAGCCCATCTCAGAGTAGAAAACTCCTAGACTAGGTTAAAAGCTTGGTGAATTAAAGGACGCACTGGATCGGCCCAACCGTCGAGACTACTTTACCGTCCGACATTGCTGCCTGATACTTGCACCATCCTCCAGCGGCTGGCGTCGAAGTGACCTGGACAGTGGAGAGGGCGCCTCCTGCTGCAGTGGTAGGAGGACGAACAGTGACGGCGACAACGGTTGGGGCCGGCGCCTCCGTCTGAATTACCGGCTTGTTCACACAATACATAGATGCAGTGGAGATAGTTTGGCTACCGGACTTGACCACAAAGAAGTGACACCTATTTCCATTGGGCATAGTCGAGACTAGCTCCGAGGTGGTTTGAGCTTGAGCGATCACTGCGTCGCCGTTGGCATGGCACTCCGTGGTGACCTTGGTGATCGTCGTAGTTCGGGTCACTGCTTTGCATACCACGTTGTTCTTGCGAGCGACGAGATTGGGCTGCGCAATACCAGCGGCGACTTGATCGACCGCGAGGGCACTATTTGGAAGATTCGGGTTTAGTATTGTATATGTAGAAATATTCGAAATAAACCTTCCTATATTCGAAGTGGATGACATACACTGCAAACAAAACACTAGCGAAAGAGGCCTTCATTTTGAATATTTGATGTGAACGGAAAAGGACCTTGACTAGGTTTTAATTGGTAGTCTAAGAAACGGTCGCTGGTTGGAAGAGTGACTAGAGATGGAGAGAGCACAATGATATAAGAAGGAGCGATGGTAAGTCAACGAACGATGGCTGTGATGAGGATGAAAGAATATTTACCACTTCAAAGGGAATATGGCATCCTTTTATAGACATTTTCTCCCTCAACAGTGAAGTCAATAGTATCGTCTCCTATACGAACCGGATTTATTGCTATGGATAATTCCGCTTGAGCTCGATCGATCTGCGCGCTACACTAAGCCATGGCATCGCATCGATACGTCGAGGCTCAAAAGTATGCGACGAGGTCGTCGGAGCACTGGCGAAGCTAAGATGTTGGTAAAGTTCTTTCCCACTAGTCCCCGCGCGTTAAGCTCAGATGTGGGGCAATATCGCGAAAGTGAGTTAGTCCCATGTGCGAAATCGTTGAAGAAATTTCAATTTTGTAACATTTTACAGTTTCGGTCAAAATGGCGATGCACAATTGCATCGCCAAGATTCAGCCCGTCATCCGATGAAGGCTATCGTATGATTGCGGTGGAGCGCATACCCGAGCCTTAATCGAATTCGCCTACTCCCGCTTAATACAACTCCGTACCGCATTATAGCTTGCTAACTACGCGCCCTAATATGACCTATAAATCCGAATTATACATTATAGCCATGCTGGGAGCAAAAAGAAGTTTCCGTTGTGCCACAGCTAGGATTTTCGGAATTCAGTTGTGGAACAACAGTAACTCAATTGGTTCGGCGCCCATCGCCACTTTGAATTTGTAGTAAGAGCGGTGGCACTAATCGGAGGGATACTCCCTCTAGTAGGGTGGGCCTTCCGTGTTCGCAAAAGAGGGATATTCTAACAGGCGTCGGAAACCTGTCCGCTCGGATATCAAGCTGCGGGCTCCGACAAAAGGCGGCGGCAAAGCTAGCCGATACACTCCAATATCAGGATTCCATAGACACTCACTAGTGAACTTTAAAGGTAGATACAGAAAACCAGAACATCATGTTCTCAAATATCAGCCTTATTAAAAGAAGTGAGCGAGATATTGTTATACACACATTTCACTATCTCAAAGCGATAAGAGACCTACTAGCTAGATGATAATATGCCTATGTTGAAAGCAAGTGTTTAAAGTACCTAGATCACTTGCTATGCCATGGAAACCAGACGAACCCTGGAAAGTGACTGCTTTCTTGCTCATTTCAAGGCGCGACTGCTTCTTTTCAATAAAGAAGGAATTCAAGGCCAAATAAAGCAGGGTATTGCTACCGAAAATGTATTAACGGCGATAGACTCTCGCATATTGTGCCATAAAATGGTGATTTTTCAAGCAAGACGAGATGATCTTTCAAATTTTATCTATTTCTTGTCCGCTTGGCTGTGATATTCTACCCATGTAGTTGGCTATTCGATCAATATAGTAAAGTCTCTTCCTAGCATGCTGCATTTTTCGGGAAACTAGTCAGGCAACACTCCTACTCCAACATCCGCTCACATGAAATCTCCAACAATTTTAGATAAGCAGACATTTCGGCTTGAAAAAATCTTCTTGTAAACATTTCACATACGGGGGTATGATGAGCTTATAATTCCACAGAAACAAAAGAGAAGGCCTATCTATAACATATGGGAATGTAAATATATATATATACCTGATCCGAATTTCTATATATTCTATAAATATGCATCTATACAAATACAAAGCAAATTATAGTACAACTCTACTAGCACTGGTAAGATTGAAATATTAAGTCCATATAGCTATGATATCTACGCTTAAAATATGCATTAAAAACCTGCTAGGTGCTCTCAATTTCATGAATACAACATATCAGAGCAAACTTAGAATCAATGAAACCTTCAAGCTTTCGCCTCCAAAATATATATATATATATATAAATGAATATCGCACAGTTATGTTTCTATCTATGTGTATTTCTATTCTTAGTAAAATTTAGACAACGTAGTCGTTTTTTGCAGGTCTATGACGGCGGGCGGAGCTGGTTTGTGACGCAAGTGTGCAAGGAATCGGGACACATTCAAAAGGTTGTATTCCAGCTTCAAAAGAAAAACTTTATGTTGTTAGAGCATTTCCGTAGGCAAAGATGATAGCAGCTCGGATTCACCGATGGAGCTCTAATAGGGCGTGAAATAGCAAATACTGCTCCAGTTATGTTGAATTGTGGCACGGCGCGGCGAGAATATCGTGTTTTGCGAAACTAATATGTGCCACATATCTAGAAAACACGCAAGTCCTCATAGCTAACATCTGTTCTCCGTCTATTTTAAAATAGATCCTTGTCATTATTTTAATATAACAAGCTCACTTTAGCATAAGCTTACGAGCTTGCTTGCAAGAATTGTCCGAATGGTTCGTTGACAACCCGTTTGTCTTCTGAACCGGCACCGGATAACATTCTTATTATATCTTCCGCGCCACGATATTGCGTATATGTGACCGCCTCGGCAAAACCTTGAATATCAATCATGTGTGCTTGACTATGTAGCTACTCAGTGATTCTGGTATACGAGACGATGTAGTGCAGTGCCGCAGTGTTGCGAGTGGGCAATTTAAGTGTTCAGGTGTGATTTCGTAACTTCATTTCAACAAGTCGCAAATCAGTGAAAGGATGGACTGTCTCAGTTTCTCAACTACAAAGATATTATTAATATATTGCTTTCTCGAGATTGCTATTGCGATGTAACTCAAGATTGGTGTATTGGCCGGTTATTTAGCAAATGAAGGGGCACTAACTTGACACCATCTGCTAGTTCGATTGCTTTAGAAACTACAAGGCGTATGTATCACCGCTGAAAAATATATTGAATAACAACAGTTGGCCAAAGAGAATCGTGTAGGCAAGAAGGTTATAGGTTTCAGTTTAATCAATAGCACAAACTGTACAGAGTATTGTGCAGGCTGTGGACCGGGTCTTGAAGGTGAGACAGATCACGACTATGTCTTAGATAGTCTGTAACGTCTGTTTACTACCATTGCACTATGGCATGTATCCAACGAAATCAAAGGAAATATCGCCATGTACAGAATTAGCGGCTCTATTTCGAACTTCCTAACTGCAAAAGTCTCAACCTGGGAACCTAGATCTATAATATGTGTTGTTGTTGATTATCCTGGAGAAACTAAGCTATGATATTGCGACGTCTAGTCCCAGATTTTGCTCCTCCATATGATCATTAATTCTATAAATTGGCACCAGCTAAAACTGTAAAGTAGGTAGTATATGTCTCATTTTTGTTGTATTTGCATCTTGGTTTAATAAAAGCTGTCCACGAAGGCTCCGGCGCAGCATAATCTGAAGGTTTTCTGATCCTTAAAGATTACAAATCATATGATGCTGCGGAATATTAATATTATCGTTATATGACGTTTATTGGAAACAACCGAGTATGCGAATGCGATCTGCTGCATGTCTGAGCTCGCTATCGTGACGCTGACCAGGCTTGTTTCTACGTCCACCCGGAAGGTGATCGCAATTTGGGGACAAGCTGTTCCGTTCTTTGTCTTTCAAAGGCCGGGACGATTCGTTTCGTCGTATCGTATACAGCAAGCGTTTGAGTCTCGAACATTTCCCAAGACAATCCGAAGGACTTCCACCTCGTAACCAGCTCCCTTTTCCGTCAAAGTCTATAACTTTATTTCCAAGAAATATTAATCTTAAATTCAATAAGGGAAAAATCGGGTAAAGTGGCTCGCAATTGGGAAATTAAACGAAATATTCTGGAAGAGCCGATATATTTCCATTTCAGGAACTGTCGGCCATAGCGGCCCTTGCTAAGATCTGGACAAAGCCTTTCTTTGGCAGTGACTTCAGAGTGCGTTCGCGTTCTGTGGCTGTGGAAGTCATCCTTGGAGCTGGCAGCAGCTTGAAAATTTTGAGCCGGTGGCTGCGTCGACCGGAAAATCGGTGACCTTGTGGCTAGGACAAGTGGCTGGTGCCAAGAAGGATACTAGGATGTCATTATTTCGGCCGGAACCTGTTTATTACCATAACTCCGTCATCTGCAAAATTTGGCAGCTGTGTGGTTCAAGGCAATGAGACATCAAGGGTACATGTACTACCAACAGGAATCTAGAGCCAACCGACCCAACAGACCAAGTGATAGAGGAGATAGCACAGCAGACACATGATGAAAATTTTTTACCTCTTTCGTTTTACCCCGCCTGGAATCTTGCTTGCTTTGCCTCCCAAGCTGCTATTCTTATGCGTAAGAGAGCTCGAGCGTGAAAGGGTCTCACGTAGGTGACGATTCAAAACCTTATGTTGGCTTTAATCTTCGACGCCTCAGGTTAGAGCATATCGTTCTCAGCTTCAGTAATAGACGTATTAAATCATTGTTACCCAAAACAGTGGCTTTGCTATGCTTCTATGGACCAAGCTGGAAATATCGTCGAAACCAGTCGTTAATGTAAAAGCGGCAGCTGGAAATAGTTCTAACTTCAGAGCGATAGATGCAAAACAAAGGTCGATCGACACCGGCGGCCGTCTCGGATGCCACCGGGGGTCCACAAAGCAAGTCCTTACATACGAGATGCATAGCCTCTGCATGGATAGTAGTCGAGTGATTTCCCGTGGTGAACAAATATTGACCGAGCATGGCCGTTGACAAGAACCCAAGCCGTTGCATTACTGAAAGAGTCTTTTGCAGCACAGGAACTCTTTTTGCGTGATCCGATAGGCGTCAAACGCACACTTATTATTGGATATCGAAATATTCGAAATCCCGTGTGGATGGGTGCTTCGGTTGCAGTTGCAAATCCATCGAGGGATCGAATCGACATGATCGTGAGATCTTGCCCCTTAGCCAGCAGACGTGTGTCTGCAGTCGCTGAAATCTGTCCCAAAAGACGGTCGAACCTGGCAAAACCGCTCAGGATATTGGTGAAAGCATCGATCATCGAGACCATCGAGCAGGCCAATCGAGACTGAGGCAAGGTATTGTCCCGCCAGTCGCTGTTTCTTTTTCCGCTGGGAGGTTGACACTGGGCAGGGTCGAGGGTGTGTTCCTTCAGCAAGTTACGTTCGTCGCTAAGACCACTGTCCGCAAATAGAAGCCCTTGTCCCTTCTTGGTATTGGCCCCACACCTCCACTGCGATGAGAAGGGGAAGGGAGAAAAATAACATTGGGGGCAGGCAAATAATAGCTTTGCTTTTTCCATTTGTCATTTCCTGTGTGCAAGGAAGCGCAAATTGCTTTGGGGCCATGGGGTTAAACTTAGAAACACGACAGGAACAAGACTGTGCTTTGCGCCCTTCACGACGAACGAACGATCGAAGCCTTCTGCTGTGGGTTCTGGTTAGTGGTAGCTGGTACATGTACCTTTCTGTCCCGTCTGCACATTCTAGCACTTTGTCACCGCTTTGGCAGGCATCTTTTGACGCAGAGAGCAAGTCGACAAAGTCACCGGTACATGTATTTCCTTGATATCGACAGACCTTTCGATCAAGAAATTGCCATGCGACCTTGACATTCCTTTTTCTATGAATAGACTATTTGCCCATGTACCGGTCTGGGAGGACCCACCCCTCATGAACCTCCCGGTATCTTTTTCTTTTGCCGCCCCCATCCTCTTCAGACATCCACAGTCTGGTGTGCAAGTGTAGCTGCGCATACTCGCACACCTACCTGCTTCAGAGCGCTGGGAAACAAAAGGCTTCCCGTTCCCACCCCTCTTCCCGTTCACTTCTTGTTTTCCTATCAGCAATCAATATATCCTCAACCCACTAATTATATATATACTCTGAATTTCCTCATCATTTCAGAAGACTATTAGAAAGTTAATACCTCTAATAGTATTTAATGATTTGATTGCATATACGATTTGACGACTACATACTTTCTTCAAATTCGACATTCTTTCTCTTCGACTCTGGGCTGTTGAAACCTACGACATCAACAGAATTTCCAATTTGCGTTGTACAGCATCTAGCCGCTAGGAAATTTATATCACCAGAAACCAACTAAAAATCGATTCACCAAACCGATCTCAAGAACCACTCTTTCTTCGAATTTTATAAATATTATACGTTATCGTAGTCCAGGATGACTGCCCTCACCGTACGACCTCTTCGCCCGGCGCTGTCTCTTCCTCCCACTCTTTGCAATGCGACCAGCCGACCAACACCAGCCAAGTTATCATTATTAATACCAAGCTCGGCTGATTCAAATAATCTTAATATTCCTTCACCATCATGTA
Organism: Orbilia ellipsospora; assembly: GCA_036971675.1. Lineage (NCBI taxonomy): Eukaryota > Fungi > Ascomycota > Orbiliomycetes > Orbiliales > Orbiliaceae > Orbilia > Orbilia ellipsospora. The sequence continues at coordinate 1,393,228 of JAVHJO010000006.1, forward strand.
GAAGCTCGGGCACACCTATCGCTGGCAGGAAACCGAAGCTTTCGTTGAGTTTTGGAGGAGAAGCTAAAAAATCATCAGGGTCTTTCACCTCATCAAGATTATCGAGCTGTAGCCCTAGTGATGATGAGAGCAATGCTTCCCAGGAGGACATTACCTCGAGAAATACCATGGTCAATACCCACATCGGAGCTGGATATCGGGAAGCCGATTATTCCTGCCGATGGACCCGCACGTATTCATATACTGCCGTCTGCGGGAAAAGATCCATCCTCAAGGGCTCACCCTCTCATTCACCTTCACAATCGCCAGCATGCGAAAGCATGTCTCGCAGTGTGACATTTGAATCTCAACACACCGTCATTCCTTCTTTCGAGGAAGAAGAATATGAATTCATCCCCAGCAGGCGTGAACTCGAAGATATCGAGAGCATGTCGCCACCTTCCACTACATCGTCGACAGACTCTGAAGAATCCGAATCCGACTCGGAACCAAAGACTCCTATTGATGACGAAGATACAAGAGGTAGATCAGTTGATCGATTCGCATCAGCTCTATCTCGCAGTGGGAAGTGGAGACGACCAAAGCGAGAGTGGGTTTGGACACTTGGAGGATCCGACAGCAACGATATCATGCAAGAGTTGGAATACAGCAGCGCCAATCTCATGCATGTCGAAGCGATATAGGCTTCATTTTAATGCTAATATTCATTCTTTTGGGTTTTATTTTATTTTTGTTTTATTATCTTGTCGAATTAGCGATCATCAGTTTTGTTATTGCATTTACACCAGTGGTCTGGTATATACTTTCATATTCAAGCTTCAAAAGGCTAATTGTTTTCATTGGCCATTACTACATCTGTCAATATTCTTTCGTTCATTAGGTGGAGGTGTATCTTAGTCTTATCGGCCAGGAACAGGGTCTTTGATACCTCCTGTTTTTACTTGTTTTCCTTTCATCCCAAAACTCTTCGGGTGGTTTTCTCACGTTTTACTGTTTCTTGATACCCTTGACAGACGAGTCTCTGAAAACAAATGCAAAAGGGGAGAGATAGCGGGGCCGTCTTTGCTGTTAATATCAAAAGTCAAATATAAAAATTTCAAACGGAACTTTGTTTCGACTTCATCGCGCGTTTAACCCTAGGCGGGTCGTAAAATGTGATCGACAGCGTCTGAAATCGCCCCTCCTGTCAATGTCCGCCTTGAGTTTGGGCCTGGCTTGCGATCTATTTCATCTTATCGTCCTGGGCGGGCACTTTGACATTTGTTTGCCGTGGAGGCCTGTGCGGCTTTTTCCTCTCTCCTGTTTCACAGATGTTCTAGTTGCACGAAAACCGGTCTTGGCTCTTCAGAAACGACACTTTGGGGGAAACAGACGATGGCGCACTGGGTGTGGTGGAGAATGTTGAAATATTTGTCAAGGTTTGTGACCCCTAATACTTCGCCTGCAGAGAGGGTGGAGATTTCTCTCACAGAAGGGACATGCCAGCCATGTGGGCCACCAATTAATCCGATGTCGGTTTCCTGGGCTTGCACCCGCCATGTTCATCAAGTACCGAGGGCTTTGATATGAAATCTGAGAAATGTCTCGCGATCTTGACCAAATCGGAAGCTCTATGCCCTGTTATCATCAGCCGAAATATTCGAAATCTCCTTTCAGGCATTCAATATTAGGGTTACAGTCGTCATCATCAGGAAAACTGAAATTGCAAAATCCACAAAGCTTCCTCAGGTATCAACGCAGCCGCCCAAAAGCACGTGTTCCCTGCAGGAATCATAAACACCTTCGGTAATACCCTTCAAACCAACCCCCCTAATCCATAGATCCTTCCAAGAAAATGTTTTGCAGAATTTCTCCACATTCGCGCAGCTAAAGGTATTTGTTTGCAACGGGCAAGAGCCGAGAATCGGTGAACGGGTGTTTACCCAGCGCAGGCACTGGTCTGAAACATTGGCATTCAAAATTCCTGAAGATCTCAAGCAGGAAATTCGTTGAAACACTGTGATAGTGACAGCGAAAGTACAGTAGACTAAATATGTGAACACTACGTGTTCAATCTCGAAATAGCTAGTGCACGGTGATGTCGTTTCTCTTCCACAAGCATTCCAGAAGACCGAGGCTGAATAGCGCACGGTGTGTGATGTCTGAGCCAAGCGCGATCAATTTCCTTCCTTCCTTTCATTCCAGAAGGAGCGCCCATAGCTCACCAAAATCTCCTCGCCCTTCTTGACCCCTTTGAAACCTTTGACCCCATTGTTCACCACAACAAACACTCCCATGATCCCAGCCTCGCGTTCTTTAAACTCAGCGTTCGGCTTAGCGGCGACGCCACGGTAATCATTGATCATACGAGCCTCATTGCCCGCGTAACGCGCATCAATTGCTACACCCCGGCCGGTGCCCCCAACGTCTCGTGTGAGCACCAAGTCGTAATCCGAGGCTTCGTCAGTGTCCTCCGCAGTTGTTTCGTGGTAGTGACCCAAGTAATCCAGGATGTGAGATCCTGGCGGCAGATTCTTCGAGGCTGTTCATTGTTTCCGAGTATAATGTTTTTAAAATTTAATAACGTTAGAACAATATATTTCATCCAAGGTTTTATTAAAAGCTATTTCAATTTTTACGTTTGCTTGGTTAGGCTGCATCAGCACCGCATATGGTAGCACATACCAAATAATCCGAACTCCCCATTTGCTGGGTGCGATGGGTCTGATATATTCTTTATAGCCACATTTTCAGAGGGGCTCGGCGTGAACCGAGGCCCAGGGTTTTTGTTGAAGCCTAATATGCCGAGCATCGGAGTATCCAGTTTCTTCGACAAGGTCGGCCTTGTTAGATACCGGACATCCTGTGGCCAGTTCTTGACTGCCGGCTTTGATTTCGAAGCCATTGTGTTGATTGTAAATTTGACAGGAGATTTTTGACGTTTGAGGTGGGCGGGAATGGCTTGTTCGCGCCGCCAAGATATCCGAGAATTTCAAAGGAAGGCTGCATCCTGATGAACAATTAATAATTCCGAGAATTAACCATACGACCCAGAACATTCAATCAATAATGTTTGACTTGAAGTGATCATGTGGACGCATATGTTTGACTATTCCTAGATAGAATACAAAAGACGACCCACAAATTATCCATAATGCACGTGATAACTTCGGGCTTTGCATCAAGAAAGGTATCTTACCTCAGATGTTGAAAAGGAAAGTATCTCGACTCCGGGATAGGGATCGAGAAGGAGCCTCGAACTACCTTTGATGTACAGTCTTTTCTATTTTAAATTTAAACGGTCATTGCTTTCTGCCGTACGACGTGCGCGTGTGCCTAAAGGAGTTGCAGAAGGAACATCCCCGGATTAGTCTTGCGTGTCCGGTTACCTCTTAGATCTCGCAAATAGATCTCAGATTATAATATCTTTTCATTGAAAGAAAGGTTTATTGTTGCATGAATTTCAACGGGCCGAAGGCGCCTCAATGAAGGTGAGAGTGTGTACTCACCTAGTTTGCATGTGTAGATCCAAGCACTCTTCACTCTCGGAAGGTTGCACAAATCTAGCTGTAATTTCCGCACTGCAATATTTGCCAACCTTATAAAGTGCCATTAGATAATTCGAGGTCATAGTAAGGAAGAGCAATTTCGATTTCTTACCTTAAACAGGAAGTGAACCTCCTGCATTAGGGCTCATGCTCTTTTCAAGGGTGTTGCGCCTTGTTGGATTTTGGTTGCCTTTGCGGTCCTCGCTCCAAGGCCTAGCTTCTCGGACACATAGACTTCATGAAAAATATACGATAATTAAAGATATTCGTGAAACGTGTAGGCTAAATATTTCATGTACATGATCCCAGATCTTTATTTAACAAAGCCAAATGATAGTATAATTACAACATGTTTTGCAAAGCAAAAAAATTCAAAGAAGTACCGTAGTATGCTGCAGCAAATTGATGCGCAAAGTGTCAAGGCGGAACGCTGAGTGACCAGTAAAATCCATAACGCCTACTCTGCTATATTTTTAAAATCTCAAAAGGGTTGTAATAGTAAAACATAGTCGAAGATTTGAAATTCCGTGAATCACATGATAGAGATCGGCGTAGTTCATTCAATAGAGCTGGCATAGCATTGAGACTAAGTATTCAGGGCAGCAAATATGAAGCAGCTTTTACTTCGGCGATTGTATGTGTAGCGAGACCAAGTTTTTTAGAGTCGCATCCCTGATTCTCGTAAAAAGTAGCGCCGTCGTTCCTCGGCCTCCTGGATAAGCTCAAGTGCCAGTTTCAAACTCGGCGCCAAATGTGCGTAGTGTTGCAATTCTGTGATAACGTCTTTAAGCATTTTATCGATGTTGTCTAAAGCGCTCATTAATATCAAAATACTTATTTTATCTCTAAGAGTAACCGATATAGCTAACTTACCAGCTGGCGGCAACACAGCGGCTAGTGACGGCGACATCGTGGCACCCATGACGAGTAGACTTTGGGAGACCATCCTATTTAGGGTTTAGCAGTAATCCAATTGATTCTATGGAGGGTTTCTTACGAGAGTGCTCCTTGCCAAAGATATGGCATATGCCCAGCGTGACTGTTCGAATTAGCCTCTGATACCATTCTCAGATATTTGGATGAGGGTGCCTCACTGTTCCGTTATATGCTCTAGTTGCCTCAAACACGCTTCTAGACATTTTCGACAATTCTCTCGAACAACGGTATCCATCCCTAGCTTTTCATCTTTAAGTACGGCGTGGATATAAGGTCGAAATATGATTGTCCGGCAAGCAAAGTATCGAAGTCTCAGCACAGTTTGAATCGGGTTGCTAAGTTGAACTCGGCTATGTGGGAATTGTAATGCCAGTGGTAAGCTTTCGTACCATTGTGTCAACTGGTAGTCGAGTTCTCCGACGATCGGTCCGAGGGATGATATAGATCTTTCTCTATTGGCTTCGGAATAAATCAAGTGGCTGACGCGGTTGAGCAGTCGTCTCAAAGCGATTTCGGCGAGGAAGTACCACAAGTCGTCCCGAACTCCGGCAGGCGAATCTTCGTCTTCGATTTCGAAACCGCAGGGCAGACCAATAGACTCTTCAAATGTCACAATTCCCGAATGTGGCAGATCTAACTCGGCAAGTAGATCGCTGGATTTGAATACACTAGTATCAGCTAGATGAGTATGAAAGGGTTCAAAATAATTAGGATTGGTAGAATACCTCTCGAAAAGCAGAGCATTCCAAAATACCCGCTCGCTAAGTTCTCTGCTAGAAGTTGGTAACAGAGCAGGTGGGTTTGTCGTGAGTAGCAATTGTAGTTTCATGCTGATACTGCTAAGGAGCGTCCAGGCCTCGAGCGGTCGTACAAGGTAGAATAAGTATGCTGATGTCAGAATCATACACTGAGCCGACAACATGGTGGTTCTGGTCATGAGAGAAGGGAGTAGTGCCCACGCCGCAGAAAAGTATGACATTCCGGGAGGATCTTCGTGAAGCGGAATTCGTGAGATCGATCCTCTTGTGCTGGCTTGCCCCAACGCTAGAACCAAAAGAACCACGCAACTTTCAGGACCGGTTCTAAAACCTTGCGACAGAGCAGTTTTGTACAAACTTGTCCAGTTGTACGGATTTACTACCGCATACCAGACGTTGACACGCTCGAAGTATGCCTGGACATAAGCGTTTGTATTGGATAAATCGAGGTTCATGCTCGTATTGAATTGAAGTGGTGGTCTTTCCAGCTCGACTTGAAGTAGCGTTTCCGGGGAGTAAGGCAATGAAACTAAATGATTAATCTTTGGCCATTGCAGTAGATTCAGCGCGGGTGTTGAGTGGTTCTTAGGCATGCTTGAGATGTTGTTGATATTTGACCATGCACCCATACCCCCTGTGAGATTGTTTCCCATTCCGATATTAAGTTGTGCTAAACGGTCTCCGCTGAGGTTCGTCGAGTGACTGATAGCCGGGGATGCAGACATAGCCATTCCACTACCAGGTGGTGTCGACGGGAGAGCATTTTGTAGTAAACTTTCGATTCGATTGAGGTGTTCGAGAATTAGCTTGTCACCCGCATCGAGCTTGATTCCAGGCTCGCGGTAGATACACTCTGCATTCAATTCAATACAAAGACGACACTTTGGACGTGAACCGTCGCATCTCGATTTCCTTGAGCGACACACCTCGCACTAGTAAGAAAAGTGTCAGCGGGTTGATAAACTTTTTAAATTTTAGATACGTTGCGATATCATCTGTTAGCATGGTATGGCGCTCTGAGCCGAACTTACCGCGATTGTGGCTCTTCGCCTGGGGTATTCGACTCCATCCGTATTAGATCTTTTTCTCCCATTCGTGCCTGTTTGAGATACAGCGCTCATAGGAGCTTGATCCCCAAGATCAGGGCCTTGAGAATCAGCCCTCTTGATATCAGGCCGTGCACTTGTTGGTTCCGCACTAGCCGCTTGAGAAGTTCTTCTTGCTCCATTGCTCCCGTTTCCATTGGTTACAGCGTCAGATGTATTTATTGACAACTGCGGCACACCCGTCCCTGACATTGCAGAGGACGGAGAGCCGTCAGGTGAAGACGTCATGGCGTTTTGTATACGGCTAAGCCGCACTAAACTGTTTGCGTTACTTTGTGATGTCGATGTCGGTTTTCGTATTCCAAATAGTCTAGATCGAAATCCTCGCCGCTTATTTTGGAGACTGGCCCCCAACTTGAACGGTCCTCGGTTGACTACGAGTGGCTCCAGAGTTGCGACTGGTGGGTTTATATTGGAGAGAGTTTGTGATGAGTCGTTGGAGTTAATAAGGATAGTATCCGATATTGCCACGGTTCACCAATATTGTGATATATATTAATATTACCAAAAGAGAGATAGAGTTCGAACTGAGAATATGGATCCTAGAAACAGTGGAAGTAGGTATATAGATGCCTTGCGTTATAAGTGTCGATTAATCGATTAAGGGTTTGATATGGCGCTTAGTCTAGCCGCAATTTCAACATATAAAATTAAAGCTAATTGTTATAGTATGTATATGTGTGACGTAGATTTGGGTTTTCCAAGATAGATGAAAGAATAAATGGAAATTTTAGTTATACGAGAGCCTCGGCTTGCAGGTTGGGAGTAAAGTGGTGTCTGGTTCAAGAGGTATGTGTGATACTAAGCAGGGCTGTCAGGTTCTAGGAGGCGTGGTGGCGTTTACTTAAGGTGGAAGAAGCTTTTAGACGGAAAGAACGGGTGAGAAATGGGCTTCTAGAAACAATGTCGTTACCGGTATACCGTCAATGTTGTTCCCACCTAGGTCCAGTCCATCTTTCTCGCTGGGATGGACATCGGTTATATTTCAGGAGATATTAAAAGTTTTGATTTATTTTCGGAAAGACAAGACAAATCCAGGTCCTGTATCCATCTATATCCTGAAAACGAAGCCGTCTACTGAATGCCTATTAGAGTTAGCTTGAAATATACTTCGGGACGTTCGAGCGAAACTATCACGAGAAGACCTACATGAAAGATCGTAGATCATACTGCACTGCATAGGTTTCGCAATGTCGGGTAAAGATTCTATACCTCTCTCTCTCCAGCTTTCCTGACAAAGAGGAAAAGGGTAGGAGAAAAAAGATTAAGGGCCAGGGGGGTTTTGAAGGTTGGGAATTGCTTCCCGTCAGGTGAGCGAGTTCGCAAAAGAAAAGACACCCTGCTTAAGTTTCGGGCGTCGTGATACTTGCGACTTTGCAGACAGGGAGTCGAGCACTCAACAGGCGTTGCGGGGTTAAATGGAGAGGAACTCCAATTACAAGGGGCGAGCGATTATATTTAAGAGAAAAGCTCGTGATTGCGGGGGGTGTGAGGGGAGGGGCATGGAATTCTATACGGATGACGAGAAGCCAGCTTGTTAATTCATGACACCCTCCATGGGAAGAATGGAAGAAACTGGGCTCGTCTACTTCCTGGCGAGGTTGCGCGAGCCTGATATCGAAAGCGAAGTTGTAATCCTTTTTACCTCCTCGTTCAAGGTCTTGATTAATTTACCCTACACGAGAAAGATGAGATGAATTGTCGTTCCCCGGGTCATGGGTGTAATGCAATGTTGCATTCTGTGCTCTCAATAAGAGAACGGGATATTATTGTTATTTTATTATATAAAAGTAAGCATACCATATATCAACTCACACTAAGAACTCGAACCGCAGCAGTCAAAGACCATCAAAAATTTTGAATTCCGGTTAAGTAAACGGTGCAGCTAGCCAGCAGGCTGTGGTCTAAGCGTAACATAATCTCTCCACAAATAGCCGTCAACCATGATGGCAAAAAACCTCGGAGCGACAGAGTGGGTCATGGGGCGATCGATCGATATCACTGGAACAAGTAGCCCTATACTTGCATCAACGCTCACGTTCTAGCTAGCATGGCCGAGTCTCACAATCTGCCTTCGATCGGTGGTTTTGAATCTGTCAAAGAGCAATTTAGACATAGTTCTCCATGTCGTCGTTAACGTTATATTGATTAACGGCATGCATCGAAGCTGCTTGCCCAGTTCTAGACGTGCCAAGAACTTCCGTGCGTTCTTCGGCTTCAAGCCCCCCAGCCGAAATCCCCACAAGCGCTGCACCGAATTCGAAAAAACGAGCCCAGCACTTACTCTCCACTGTCGTTCTGCAGGTAATTCTCCTTCTAGAAGCAATATTTTGCTCTTTGAAGGCCTTTGTCAGAGAGTGTGCCAATTCAAATGCAAGGATTCACGGTAGCGATCAGTGTCAAGCCGCCCAGGCGGTTTCTCAAAAGCAGCAAACTATGGCTGCCAACCTGGTATCTCGCACAATATATCCCAGACCAGTGTGGGGAATTATTCTTCCAACTCCGACGAACAAGTCTCGTGCTCCCTTCTCGAACTCACACTGCTTTCTTGGAACGTAAACTCACCATGTTCTGAAACTTGGGTGCTGTTCCAGCGTTTTAACCGGAGCACCGAGACCCACCGAAAAAACTCAGCCAGCTCCCCAAGATGGATGAAGCTACCCCTGCGCACGGTCCGTACCATGCTCTTTGCAGAATATGACAAGCCGGATATCACAAAAATCTTCGAACGAGATTCAAAATTCGATCGTCAAGGCCGCGGTTTAAACTAAGATCTCGTATAATGTCGCGCCGGTGGAAGTGTTAAATATCAAAATAGAGCAAGTTGCGTAAGTGCCCAATCTATCATTGCAACAGAACCCTAGATCTTACTTTTCTAGGTATTTTTAGACGCTTTTCACAGTTTTCCCTGAGTAGCGGCTACCGATATCGATAGTAAAGTATGATTTTATCGATATAAAAATTGAAGATTTCAGTTCAATGTCAGATCCTCAGGGCGAGCTTGTGACTTCTAATTCTCACGCATTGGCCGCCATGCGTCCCAACATATGCACGACCCAACTTTAATAAGAATGTGCTTTGATTGCTGATCAATTCGAATCACCGTGCGCGCACCGGCACCCAAACTTTCGGTTTGCAAGAGGTCTGTGTATTCACAAGGAGTTGGGACCAAAAACATCTCTTTGGACTCGGTTCGAGGATTGAGAACGGCTAAGTTGTTGACATTTTTAAATTTTAATTAGCCAGCCCTCATCATCATGGGTTGGATAACTTTATGTTCTCTCATTATTATACAATAGCCCTTCATTCTGTCCGTTAAATATTCAATCGTTGGTAGCATTCCCTGCCACGACTCGGAACATGCTGTCTGAGAATAATATCGAGCTCCCAATATTGCAATATGCATTCGTGTGCTGCTTTAAAAATACTCAATAGCAATCTCCCCAACCGCCCTCTTTCAGATCTAATCCGCGAAAATCTCTTATACCCTCAATATTAATCCTTAGGCAACCGCCGACATCTCACATGGGTTATATCGCACACCCGGTTTTAATACCGCATCATTTCGTTATATATCCTCAATCGCTTTCGACCAAAAAGCCGACCAAAAAGCCGAGCGAATCACATTCTACCGAGAAGGGGGAAGAAAAAGCATGATATAACACACGAGCAATCATAACGAAAAGATATTCTGATAACCGCAGCGTATGCAACCTGCGAGGCAATAATAGTTTTGTCACACGTTAACGTTCGTTGAAATTCGAAAGATCGACACGCCACATGTTTCGTCCGTCGGTTTCCATGCAAGTAACGACTTTCACAGAAACAGGTTTAGTTCACACCATCTGCAACGGGGTTTGGGTGCGGGGTGACTTGGCGAACATCGATGGTGGAGGGATTTCTGCACCTGTTGGCGTATTTACCCGTCTCCGGGTAATTATCAAGGGCAAAATCGGACAAAATAAGACATCGTCTGAGAAGGACTTCCTTTTCACCCCGCAAAGATTTCCGTGCTTTCTGCAAATCAGATGTGGATTTTGACGGGTTCACGGCGAAATATCGGGGAAATAAGAAGCCCTAATCATGCAGGACGTTAGGGACGTTGTCTGTGATACCAGCCTGGTTGTTTTGTGTATCATCCGAAGTATCTCAGCCATGCTTCGCTAGATCGAGTAAATTTAGTGGAAGCGCGAGGTGTATCCAAATTTACAGGGCTGCGGTGCCCTATTTGCCCGCTTCGAGCACTCGGCTTGTTTCCCTTCCAAGTTGACTGCGCATTGAGGTTTGGCGATGCTCGTCGAAGAATTGACGAGCGGGAAGCGGCTTAGACGAGTCCATGGTTCTTCTGACATTTGACCGGGAGATGAAGCCAAGCTAACCGCAGTAGCACATATGCAGTTGAACAAGGAGGCATCTGGATCGATGGATGCACAAGCAAGGTGTAGCGGACCGAACTCCCCGGTTTTTGATTGAGAATGCAATATCGATTGACATTACCTGGATTGAAATAATCTGCCTCTCCAAGTTTAGCGATACTTTATTTCATCTTAACGTGAATAAATTAAAAAAACAAAAGCGAATTTTGTGGGAGGGACGAATATAATTTTTTATTGAATATTCGAATCGTAAAAGCGACGCTTTGCGGATGCATTTTATCTTGAGGGCGAAATAAATACAACATCTGACCCAGGAAATTTGTGTTGCCACCGCAACCTAAAGAGCTGAAGACAAAGCTGTGTCCGTGCCCAAAATTGGAACTGGAATTAGTCCTTAACCAATTATAATCTCATCTAGACAAGTTTTGAAATATCCGTCAATAAAGTTCACGTAAAGCGAATTGGATATCACATACGAGGCGCACGTCATGTGGCTCATTCCTTGAATGCCTCAAATCGGATAATTCCGTTAAATTCATCCATATATGCAAGATCTCGGAAACTCCTCCTTGCAGTCCAGTTACTAAGAAATGCATGTACCCATTAGCTTCTTTTTTTTAGCATGGAAATTCTAGGGGCACTTCGCCTTACCTATGTTTGATTTCTATGGGGCAGTCATCTGTCTGTCGAAGACGAAAATGTGAAAGGATCGCTGCTAGAAGTAAAGACATCTCCACTAATGCAAGGCTGTTTCGATTAATTAATCTTAATTAGCCTCTCGAGCCTTCTACATATGCTCTTGAAGATAATCTAATAGGAATCATATGTCTTACTGTTTTCCGATACAGCCTATGAGGAGCGGTTAGCCCCAAACTGCAATTGGAATATCAATTGGTAAACTCACCTCTGCCACCGGAACCAAAGCTCCATAGCCTTCTCTCAAGCTCCTGAACCCTGTCTCTATCTGCATCTGACTCGATAAGCCATCTACTCGGTGTCCATTTACTACTTGAGATGTTCTTCTCGAAACCTGGAAGAAGACTCTGATTCACTGCGTAAACCGAAGAAGAGGCTAAAGTGCCCTCTGGAAGCCTGAATCCATCGATCACCCTGCCGCCACTGGGGACGACTCGTGGGAGAGTGACGGGAATTGCGGGAAATATCAACAGCGTTTCTTTAATTGCACTATTGACATATGGATTGGTCATAATTTGTGTAATCGTCGCAACACTCGGAGGCTGGCCGAATGGGGGCATCTCTGGCAAGTTATCTCGAATTACATCCTGATAGGCGTGGTGCTCAGGCAATGAGAGTAGAAATAGAAGGAACGATAGGGTGTCTCCGGTAGTATCCATTCCTACACTTACGTCAGCATTCAACTTAACGTTACGTAGTCGTAGCATCCCACCTGCAAGTATGTGATCCTACAACAGTAGAAAAATTATAAGTAATTTTTTACGAAAACAGACGAAAGGATAGCGTATAGTGTGTCAATCAACATCTAAGGATAAGCGTACCATGGTCTCACTTGCTGCTCCAAACTCATCGAAATCCCGAGGTACTCTATCCGACTTCTTTTCTGAAAGAAGTTTCTCGGCAACTGTGGGTTCTGTAACGGGCGATGTCTTCGAACTTAGCAAGGCTGTGTAGGCGTAGTGATGTATGAATGTCCCGCCAGCATATTCCACATCTGGATCCCTCCGCTGTTGAACAAAGTTGACAATCTTGTGAACGATCCACTCGCAATTATCAAAGTATCTCAATGGGGTATTGAAATCAGTCCATAAATATATCTAATATGCGTTAGAATTTACGAATTCAGAAAAATATAAATATTTTGACGAAGGAAGTACCAATTCCCGCCTTGTCGGTATATACCAGTCATCAAGGGCATCTCGTTGCTGACCAGATTGAGCGTTATCTATGCGAGATCCCAGTGCTTTCGTGGCTAGCTCCCCTCCAAAGATATGCCCTGTAATGTTGTCGCATGCATAGTAGATGTTGGCGGGATATATGTCAACTGCATAGCTGGGTGTATTTCCATCTCTATAACCGTCTTTTCGTATATAATTCAGATAATCGCCCACTGTTTTCCAGATGTGACCGTGTTTGGATTCTCGGTTTATAATATTAGTTAATGAATAAGAGCTTGCAAACATTCGGCGCCTCCAGGAATGTTCTTCTGATGTGAGCGAAGAGAACATGTTATATTTCCCATAATGAGTAAACAGAGCGTACAAGAAACCTAAATCATAAGTTAAAAATTCCACCAATGGGAAGTTCTTTAACTGTCTATCAATTAAGATTAAACATACCTTTTGGGAATCCACTTTCACGAGATGCGCCAGAGTAGATATCCTTGACCGCAGTCGCTGAGGTAAAAGAAACTTCATTTGGTCCAATTCGTACTGTCGGGCCATATCTTCGGTGTAAATTCGTTATGGTATCTGTTCTCTTGTTTTTGTAGTCATGGTACAAAATCCACCAGCTAGTTGCAGCTGCGAGTTTTGGGCCAGGGATTGTGGACAGTGGCGACAGGCATAGTCGATAGACAACAAGCCCAACACAATACACTGCAAACGATAAGAAAGTTAAAAGTGGATATAGAGGATATTTTTCCAAAATGGAGAAATAGGATAGAGTATCTGGCATCTCGACAAGTATTGATACCGCCAAATCAGCCTTGTTGTATCTAGAACTTCAGTTGTTGTAGCCTGAATATCGTTGACGAACCAGCTTTCGAGATAGTTATCGATATGGTGATGTTGGTTTCAAGACCCAGCTAAGCTTGCGGCTAGTTGATCCGCCAATATATTCTCCTATAAGTGCCCGCCGGATCCGTCCGATTGTGCAAATACACTTCGTCGATGACCCGGGCCTCAATTACCTGGTATGTCGACTTTGATGTTGGTCACGTTGTCTCGCGAATGAGGACTCCCCGTTTTATAATCTAGCGAGAAACTCGCACTAGCGAATAATAATCGGAACCTTATCGGCAACAACTGACAAGGGTTAATTCCAGCAGTTGCAATTGTGCAGATATCTGTCGATATCTCTCGAATCTAAGTCTTTAACTTCTACCTCAAAGCTCTATTAATACTTCCTACAAATCTTCAGGACTAGGTCATATCAACTTTGAGTTTTATTTCACCACAAGATCCCCCAATCAAAATTGCTATTTATGCATAAAATCTCTCTAAACAAAAGAACCAGATTTATGAACTAAATCTATGGCCCTACAAGGGCTGCGCTCAGAACCCAAATTCCAAAATCATAGTTTAAGAAGAGACCGAAATTTATCCAGATAACATGTCACCCTCACCGTCCTTCTCAAAGGCCTTAACCCTACTAAAATAAAACGGCTTGTCGTTCTTCAGGGTATAAGCCGCTCGATCATCCGTTAATCGATTCCAACTTGTATAGCTATTCCAGGCCAGCCGATCACCGTACCCTCTTCTCCCACCCACACCCTTCGGTCGCATTTTAAGCGTCAAGTCTAGAATGTTGATGTACCGATTATTAACACCTGCGCCTTCAGCCTCCACTTGAATTCTACCACCCGGCTCTTCCGTTGAATTTGGCGAAGGATAGGTCATTGGGTTGAATACCGCGCGCCAACGGCCGGGCAGCATGTGTTTGATGTTGTTGGGTAGTGCTGAGGTTATGGCGTTTAAAGTGTGGGTGGATGTAGACGAGGTGAGGTGTTTGTAGTTTTCGATTGTGATAGAGTGGACGACTTCAGATGGTTCAACTGGAGTGAGAAGGGTGAGGACGAAGCCGGAAGGGAAGAATCTTACTGCTCTGATTGTTAGTGTAAAGTCAGGGAGGTTTTATGATTTTTTTTTAAAATAGGGACCCACGGTAGCGGTAATAAGTGACTAGGTGGACGGGGTTTGACAATGCTAAACTGTTGGTAACCATGTGTCCTGATCGGAGATAGGTGCATGTTGAGATGTATACTCCGTTGTAACGGATCCTCGGTCGTTCGATAAACATAGTTCGGTATGAGCCGTTGTATTTCAAGACTTCAATTTCGTCATACGGCCGTGTCAGAAGCTCTAATTTCTCGTTATCACTAACGTCATTATCATCTTCATCTTCTTCGACGATGGCTAAGTTGGAGACATCAGATGTCAAAGAACCTAGCCCGCTGAATTCATCTACACCGAAGCCTGGACTTCGCGGTAGCGGTTTGCCTTTGATATCGCAAGCCCAGGAAGGTCCCCATATCATATCCTCGTATCTTGCGTCGCAAAGTGTCTTCCAGACTTGTCGTTCGGTGTATACTAAATAACACAGTGCTTTGCAAACAGTCGCGCATCGGACGAAGGATGAGAGATCTATCTCTCCAAGTCTTGTCATGATTTGTATCAAAATCTCTCGAGGGATGGTCGAAATAGGACACGGTGGTAGCTTGTTGTAAGATTCTTTGCCTTTTAGAGAGGCAAGATTTATTCTAGTATCAGGAGTTATTGGAACCGACGACAACGTTGGGATCAAATCCTTAGTTGGAAGGAGTATAGGTCCCTCGGATGACTGCCTTTTAATGAACTGTCAGACTCATGAGCTCCAGAATCAAAAGTTTTTCAGAGCGCCACATACTCTGTCATGAGTACCGGTTCTTTCTTCGTCTGAGCTGCGGAGGGTGGCTGCGGGAAATGCTTCTCTTTATATTGTTTTTCAACAGAAGGGTCCATCTGGCAATAATATCTCCAGTGTTAGAGTTCATTACCCAGGCCGCCAACCAAAGAATACTGCGTGACATACTTTGAACGCTTTTCTGTACAACTTCACACTTTCGTTGAGATTTCCTTCCTCTTCTTTCTCCGCCGCAGCTTCATAATAATCTAACGCAGTTGTAAGAGGTTTACTCGTCAAAGTCCTCTCTCCTGGGCCAAGGCTCAATGACGGCTGAACTTCCAAATCATAACTTCGGAAGCCATCATCTTGTTCTCGCAAACCATTTGCAGGATGGCGATATCCTTCGCGAGCGAATGTGTGAGATAAACGTCGCTTGTGAGAGGACGTAGAATCAGAAGCAGGCAAAGGCTGCTTTGACGTCGAAGCAGAGTCACCAGAGTTGGAATTAGAAGCCGCAGCAGGTTTTTGTTGGGATTTCAAATCCTCCTTCCATTGACGTCGGAAGGACTCGAGCTCATCCGCGAGCTGGCCGGACTGCGGTTTCACTTCGATTGGTTTGTTGGACATTTCGAGATGCGTTGTTGGTGTTGGATATTACGACGATGCGATTGCTGCGGTATCGCCGGTTTCGATAGTAGAAGCTGTTTTGAATTCGAAATTGCGGTCAATGTAAGTTTTCGATATGCTGCTTAATAATAGCAATTCAGAAGAGCACAAGAAGCTAGCCGATGCTTTTGCTTCAAGAGGCAGAATTATTTGCCACTGACGTTCTATCGATTCGCGTATTTAGTGTTTATAAGTTTAAGTGTAGCTCGCGTAGTGAATCTAGCAGAGTTGATTTAAATTCGAGCTTGGGTAAGAGCATGAAATGTTTCGCTGGCCGTAGAGATGTTATATAAGTAAATGTTTAGGGGTTTGGACATGGCGGACAGCTGGGATACATGGCGGCGATGTGAGCGAGCCCTTGAAGGGCATCCATCTCGCCTGCAAGGTTCGGCTTTCCCATGCCCGCTAGCGCCATCACATCACCGCTGCTCCGGTAGCGCAGATGCACAGTGACTCAATAAAGCATGCACATGCAGGTTCCAGTCATCAAATCTGAGAGAAACTGGGAACCTTACGGTCATTTAAACGTTATCAGAAAGTTTATACGTCTGAAGACTGAGGAGTTAAGAACCAGGCAATCAGATACTCAGATCCGATAACGTTATCGGCAATCGATTTCAACATCGAGGAACTTTTATGTAAATGCACGGATGAAAACTTATAGCGCTTGGCTTCCCACTTGTTAGATAACACTCACATAGGAATTACGAGCTTTGCCAGCTAGTTTACGAGCGAAGCTTTGCCATATATTCTAACCCTTGCTACAATGAGATCTTTTAATTTATGGTAATGAGACATTTGGGTTTGTAGAATATGCAGAAATTTCTGCAAAGAAAGTACGTATAAAGATAGTTCTTTGGTACTGATTAAAAATTTTTGTTCCTGTAGTTCCTGCGAATCCAGATTCTCTTTACTTGGAAATTAGAGACAGCTTTTAGAATTTCTTTAATTTTCAGAAATCGATCCTTCGGTGCTGTAACATCAATAATATCTTCATAGTTTATTCTATTAATATCCAGTTTCTATGCCATTTAACCATGAGGTTAAGAACAATCGAGTTAATCACACAGCTCTCGTAGCAGATATCGCGACCAAGGGAACAACCGCAGTTTTTCTACCAAACTCACAGACACAATCAACCAAATTGTTAGAAAATCGCAGCCCCGATGCTTGCATAGAAAAACCGTGATCAGCGCTTGGCAGTCTAGAAACGAGACCAGAAAAACCTATTCCCAATTACCAAGCTGGAAACTGTACGATATCCCTCAACCGAATCTATTACCAATACCGCCTGACCGGAGATCCGTTCTCCTACAATGGAAATGTAGGGGCAGTAGAGATTCGAGATAGCTTAGGCCTAGTACTCACGAGTCCTGGAGTGAACTATCAGCTATTTGAAAATGATAACTAAGGTCACTCGGACGTGAACGCAAAGATGTTGGAGCAGTGTCAATATCCCAGCCGTCTGCCTCGAAATCTGCTTATAACGGTTAATGGCAGATTCTTTGATAGGGCTGCAGAGTTCAGTTTCGGAGACGGTTGGCCTATTTTCTCGGTTGCCAGTATTCCAGCGCCGGGAGAATTGTGCACGACTGGTGATTGGCACGCGTGGGCGAAGGATCCTACGATCCATGAGCTTCCGTACCCGGGGAAAATTTACGAGGGAAAGCACATCGCACTTGTGAAGGTTGGTTACATTTCCCTAGCCGTTGATTTTTGAGATTTTGGTTGGAGGATCAAGCTGTTGGTGTCAGGTACTCTCTCGAAGACCGCGAATAGTTCAGTGAGAGGAGTATATTGAATCATTTGATTTATAATAATGCTAATAAAATGTTTCTTGGGTAATAGCAAATCGAGTATAATTGCACATTCAATTGTCCGGAGCCATTCTAAATTCTAAGTACTCAAGTAAGTACTCAGGAGGTGTTGAATAAATATAAAAATGAAAAAAGCGTCGCAGCGAGACCGAGAATGTGGTCCTTCTTCCGCTCCTTCTGGTGCGGTTTGGGCAACTTATATGCAAGCCTATTCCGAAGTTATAGGCATAGAAAGTGCACCTTAGGACACTAAGTAACCGTTGCCGCAATAGTGCAGGTTAGGTCTGAATATCTCAAATTCAAACACTAGTACAATGACAATATAATTATTCACACCAAGATAAAAAATACTTAAGTAACGAGGCCGTTGGTACATATATTTATCGAAAATACCGTTTTGAGTTGTGGCGACATCTTTATCACAGGCTAATCCCTGTCTCACCGATCGCTTGTGTGGTAGAGATAAAGATCAAGACGGAAATTCGATGCAAAAGGTGATGCTGGCGTCGGAAAGGGATATAGTACCCGAATAGAAGTAGACTGCCACAAAAATGAGTAAGTCTCTGCGCATTTGGGTGCATTTTCGCCGCTTCAACAGGGTGCCTCGTCTAGTCTACGAGATTTTTTACGTCCGATGCATGCTCCTAAACTGTTTCGAAATACGCCAAAAAGCCGGAAGTTCGCTTCAGCAGGAGGCCCAGATTCCGGAACTCCGAACGTTAACCGCCTCCTATTCGATTGGACCAAACAAATACTAATTGTTTGGGGGAGAATATTCAAAATAGTAGGCGGTTTTTCAGTTTATAGTCGACATTAAAAGATAGCATAGCTTGCAAGATTGTGGCCCCGACCAGCCAACCGAGTTTGCGGTTTGCGTGAGCGATGCGCCATGGTGGTATTTCTTGGACACAACTGACAGGGAATAGACCACAGTGTTAGGTAGTATTTGCGACGACATATGCACTGCACAGCCATGTCTGCATCCATGTATATAGTCGCCATCATGTCGCATGCTGTTCCGTATGCTATATGGATTCAGAGTTGGTAGGCAGTTATGTCTGGCACCGGTTAAGTGCCAAATGAAGAACCCCTTGGTCTAGTTATGTTTTGGAAATTGGAAGGTCTGTGTTTGATCATACTGTAATTGACAGCCATGACCTTACCTCTCCCGTTTGAGAGAGAATCGGGATATTGTCCTTTTCCGTGCCGATTCCAGCGATCTTTAATTTAGTTCTCGCTCGCGGATCTTTTTTGGCCTTATTTTTGCTGTGGAATAAGAAGCATCTTGCTTGGAAAGGAGGCATTTGATAGGCCAGAATATGAGCATCTTTAATGTTAATTTTCCCCTGGTGAAGTCGATGTCAATGCGAACTCATTGTCCCCAACCGTGCCCTTGAACACTTACAGATTGAACCTCAACCCGACACTGAACGGAAGTTCTCACCGAAGCTGCTGCAACAGTCTCTTCGTCTGCATTTCAGCATTTTATTATTTTGTTTTAGTCTTTTGCCCCGGAATTGCTGTTACGACTAGCTACTTCAGAGCTACCTGGCTCCGAAAATAGCCCACATCTCCGCCGCCCCCCGTGCACGCATTCTCGTGAGGTATTCGAAGTTCTCGGACCTTTGAGAAATAAACCTTCTTCTGTCCTTCACATCCTCCGTTACACACATCCGAAAAGATATTCCAAGTCTCTGTCGTTTTCTGCAGTGTTTGTTTCGACTGGACGTTAGTTGATTCGCGGGTTGCACGTTTGAGCCGGCCGTTGCGACCGAAAAGCGACAGTTCGCCAAACTCAAAGGCCCTCGAAACCCTATTTACGAGACACCCAAAAGAACCTTACGTATACAATTTCCAGAAACCATCGAACTCCTGGACATTCACCCTTAGCGATACCTTCTGCCGTCTTTGAGAGGGGTTCGTATATCTTTACGAGTGCGTTTTTGGGGAGAGATGAAGTCAAGTTGGTAGAAAGGATTCCGAACCGACCACCTACGTATCCTTTTTGCCATTTTTGTGGTACCCCAAGCTCCCAGCACCCTCAACATGCCGACGTCCATCGCCGAAGAAGCTGGCGGTCCGCACCCAGCAACATCGGCACTCCCGATACCTATCGAAGATTCTTTAGTATACCAGGATGAAGAGATGGACTCGACATCTCGTTCGGACGCTGAGCAGTCTGCTCTACTCTCTGATACCGTTGACGACGACAACACTCCCACAACCATCCTCCCTGAAGCTTCTGCAATTAATACCTCAGACCCGAGCTCGAATACGAAACTCAGGGGAGGAGAACAGGCGTCAATTTTGCTGGAAAAATGTTTATCAGCATTAAGCAGTGCATCTGAGACGACACTGATAGCTGGCCTATCAGTAATTGCTCTTCTATTAAGCTTCATGCTTGGTAAAGTTGGTCTGCTAGTCGTCGGGACTATTTTGGGAGCTATGCTCCAAGCTGCCATACAAAGCCAGAATGCAGTTCCTGAAGCCGTGAAATCTTTGGTCATTCGTAGAGATTCAGAGCCTAAAGAAGAAGAAGAAAAAGAGAAGGTAAAAGAAAAGGTTTGTACCGGATTGCTATTTTATAACTTTTGGATCATTTGACTGACACTTAGGTACAGGTAGTTCACGAAGACGCCGATTTTTCTGCGCTCAATCCTAAAGTCGCAATTGCTCTAGATGAGCTTTGCAACTCTATTATTAGGGATTGCATCAAGTTCGTATCTCAATGCTAGCCTGTCAATTTACTAGTTGCTAACATGCCATCTCTAGTTCTTGGTATCTAATGCTCGTCCCAGACGACTCATCCTTTTCAGCTACATGTCATCAACATCTAACACAAACATTCGTCCGTTTTTCCCGACATTTAAAAAGCAAACGACCAGCGGATGTTTTTGTTATGTCTGTTTTCAACATCTCGGGAACCATGATGGTATTTATGCGAGAGCTTTCCCAAGCTTTAAACGGAACAAGGGATATCAGGGCAGGTATACGAACATATATTTCGACTCATCCAAAGTCTCAATTATCCACAATGCTTCACACGGGTGAACAAAACAAAATTTTGGAAATTCTAGCGTCAGAGATGATCAGCCAATTTGCTCCCCGAGATCTCAAGAACTGCGAACCGGTCGTTACGCTTTTACGTAACATCTTAAGGAGTGTTATCCTAGGAAACATGGTTGAAAGATTTAGCGATCCCGAGTTTATCAACGAATGGATAATACACCTACTCGAACACAAAGGAGAGAGTGGCGAGAATAAGGAGGGTGTTAGTGCTGTCCTTCAAGCTTTCGATAGAAGCGTAGCTGGTGCAGCCCAGAGGAATTTGCCAAAAGTGTCGACTTCCGTACCTCTTGAGACAAGGTCCGCAGGTCATTCTCCTAAAACACGCAAAGAAAACATTCGTCCTGCTTCGGTGCAGTACAATAGCACGAATGGAACAGCCAACGGCGCCCCAATTTTAAATGGCATAAATGATGTCAACGGTGTCCACCGCGGCGTCTCTCCGTCTCCTCCGCAGCTACCCGCAAGAATGCAACCACTCGAAACCGTTCAAAACGAAAGTCTTCTAGACGAAGATCGAGAGAGTTTTGAGGAACCCAAGAATTCCGAGGATCTCCCCAGAGGTCAATACCAACGACTGGAGAATAGTGCACCACACTCTCCTGTTAGTACATCTTTAAAGAGGAGCTTATCGAATGCCAGCTCCGCCCCTAGCATCTCGGAGTTATCTATGACGCCTCAAAAAACGAGTTCCGAATCAAGTCGCAGCGAAGTCTATCAACCGCCTCCGGCAGAACCAAAACGCCCGAGTGTCGGCTTATTGAACGCACGAGTTACCGTTGTTGATGCCGGACCAACTCCCAATCCTTCTAGAATACTAAAAACACGGCCCAAGAATCTCTTTATGATTCAACTCGAACCTCTTGATACAGCTGGACGTATCGTCATGAGAAGCTATCTCGATTTCGAGAACTTACACAACACCTTGCTTAGTATTGCAAAAATCTCTGGTTCTAACAAGTATATAATAGCCTACGGTGAAGGATTACCAACTTACAAAGACAGAATAATTGACGAGGTGGTACCTCTGTTGGAACTCTACCTAAGAATTGTTCTTAGTGAGGAGCATCTAGTCAAGACTGATGTTTTATTCAAGTTCTTTGAGAAGGACGAAGACAAAAAGGAGCGAGAAAAGGTTGAGAAGCAGGAAAGGCAGGAATTCAGTGCACCATGGCGCAACAGTACCATCAACTTTGATGCTGTTGGTAAGAACATCCTTGGCACTATAACGAAAGCCCCACAGGCAGCCGGCGAGGGTGGCAAGGCTTTCTTCGGCGGTATCAAGAAAGCTCTTACATCACAATCACCATCACAATCGCCTGCTGTTGAAAGAGGGCGAGAGACGACAAGGACACCCTTTTCTTTCATGTCTAATAACACCTCGAGATCTCGGGGCAATTCTCTTGCTCGCCAAAATGAAGTGGAAGATTCGGATGCTTCTGAGAAGACGACGACCGGTGGCAGAGCCAATTCTAGCATGAATGGTTCCCCAACTGAGCCCGCAGCGCAAGAACCCCAACGTGGGAGATTTAGTATCCAGCTGAACCGATGGCAATCAAACAATGCAAACCCACCATTGCCCCCTCGACGGGCGACTAGCGCGGTTGGAGCTAGGATTTCGTCCCTTCAAACCATCGATGCGGCGGATGAGGATCTAGCGCGATCTACGCCATCTCTCTTGGAGCAAGAATTAATGGGAGGGTCTGGAGAAATCACAATGAGCTTTGACGAACCTTCACACCTAAGTTCGATCTCTCTGCCTCCACCTCCAAGCGAAATTGATAGTCTCGATGCCAGATCCGAGGCTGGATACTCAGGTAGTTACATTTTACGTCTTACTTCGTCCATAGATATAACGCTAACACCTATGTTTCCAGAATACAAACCGCATATCCCACCTGCCGCACAATGGCACGAAGGCATTACCGAACAAGAAACCCAATACGTCATTGAAAGCATGTTCTCTGTCATCAACGAACTCTACGGCCTCTCAACTGCCTGGATGATCCGCCGCTCGTTCCTAAACATCGCGAAATCCGTCATGCTCCGTCCTGGAAACTCGCAACTCCAAAGCATGCGCACAATGATCCAATCGGACGTCTTACAAGCCAATACCAAACCCGAAGTTATCGCGGATTATATCCGCCAGATACGTAAAAACTCACTCCCAACAACCGCTGAGACCGCAGAATGGGAGAAAACGAAGAAACCTCGAACAGAAGAGGAGAAGGAAGAGTTGAGACGGAAGGCGAGAGTGTTGCTTTCCGAGAGCTTGCCACAAGGTTTGACCGCTCTGCTAGGGGTGAACCAGACGAAGGAAGCGTTGTATCAGTTATTTGATGCTTTGCAGGAGAAAGATATCGCACGTGGGTTGTGGACTGCGATATTGAGAGGAACGATCGAGGCGGTAAGGCAGTGAGGTGTTACAAACACTGTTGTAAATATTCAAAATTTTGGTTCAGGGTTTTCATATGCATCGCATTACATACCCTTCTTTTTTTTTGTTTGGGGTCTTCTTTTTTGTCTTCAGCGATGGCGTTATTGGGGACTTGTTAATGGGATTGTGGACTTAAGATAGACTTGAAATATTCTCTTTTTTCTGTTCTAGTCGTTCGTTTTTGGAGTGTCTGCCCGCATACCTCTACTTCTACTTCCACTTCTTTGTGTATATATACTTTTACAGCGGCCGCCATGGATTTGCAGCGTTATAACGAAAGGAAAGACAAAAAGCAGGAGTTTATATTTCAAGCAGTCTATTTACAAAAGAGTGTACGCTTGCGTGTATTCAATTTCGATTCATTTCCACTTTATTTCTTAATTAAATTCGACCGGTGTGATCATATATGTTACCCTCTTACTAGATCGGGATGACATCTGGTTTACGAACTAAAATTGAAAAAAAAAAAAAAGACTTTGCATGATATGAATTCTAAGTGCGCTTCTACTAGGTATTCTAAATTACCCTCGATGCTCCACCTCTAAAACCGCAGGATCGGACGGTAATTCTAACTACGCATCTCCTCCTACACACCACTCTCCTCAGTCACCAAACTTTTTGCTCGGCCTAGCACTCGACCTTATGCACGACTTATCCTTCGTCCGTCGAAATTATCCTCCGTATCCTCCTGTTCCTTATGACGTCGAGTCCACTCTAGGATACACTGTACCATTATACAAAAGACCATCTCACAGCTAAAGAAAGAGATGAAATGAAATGAACAATAAAATGGAACGAGAGTGTCGTGTCTCTCCCCTGCTTTTTCCCATACTTACAGATCCCATACATACTTCAGGAATTTAATAAGCACTTGTTCGTGAATTATATCTTTAATTCTCCCGCTTCAACCAATTGAATAATGCCATAACCGCTCTCAAAGCCTCAACCCGGCCCTCCGCGTCCAACAAACTATACCACTTTGTCCGCCCGATACGACAGCAACACCAATCCGGGTTCAGATCGATATATTCCTTCGGTGGTAACTCGCCGGTTCTGATGAATTTGGTGAATGCGTCTGTTATGAATACGTGGGATAGAGCGATATGATGGTGAACAGACGAGATAAGAAACAGCTGGTCAAGTAGTCATTAGCAATGATCATATAATAGCTATGAATAAGGAAGGGGAAAGGGGAGATAAAAAAAAATATTACATACATCATCGCCGCCGATATCTTTATCCTTCCCGATAGCTTTATATACCACCTTCTTATGCGTACCCTTCCGCGACCGTTCCTGCCCGAATGTTAAAAGAGCGGATAACTCGTGAACGGCGTCCAAGAGATCGTCTGTTTCTGAGTATTTATCCTCATTACGTGTTTGTAACACCACGGCGGGGCCGATGACGATTCCTTCCTTGCGTTCTTGCATGGTTGGAGGTTGGAGGTGGACGTATAAGTCGACTTTGGCGTTGAATAGCGATTTACGGGAGAGGAGTCTAGGTTGATAACGCGGGGGACTAGCAAATTAGAAAGCATTAGCCATTTATTCGATTGAACGGATAGAGCGTATATTCTACTCGTTCGTTTTAGACATACTATATTCTCATATCGTACCCCCAAGCGATGGGATCGACAAAGTTCCGTAACAAGTCCTCACGATATCGTGCCGCAGATCTAGCTGCTGCAGTCATCTCTAAATTTGCCTCTCTCGAATTCGGTGGAGAAACTGGTGTCGAAGAAGCAGCAGCAGTTCCAGAATTAGAGGAAGAATCAGAGTCAGACGATAGCAACAGCTCCACCATCTCCGCCGTCTGATAGAATTTGTAGAAATTGCCAATCTTTATGTCCCGCCGTTTCCTGGCGATGAAATCATAGGCATCTTGGTTTTCAACCGTGACCTCCTTCTTACGTTGGTTGAAAATGGATCTGTCATCGGCTTCATTCTCGTCGGCGTGGTATTTGGTGGGGATGATTGAGGAAAGGGGTAGGTCGTATGAATAGCTGACGTTTAGGAGACTGAGATGGGCAGCTGTAATGTCGGTGTGTTTTTTGATTGTGGTGAAGATTTGGGTTATAGTATCAAAGTCGGGTGGTGAAGGAGGAGCGGTGGAAGCGGTGGAAGATGTGAGGGCGAGGCAGCGAGGGTAGGTTACCGAGCTAATGCGGGCCTTCTTGATAGCGGGGCTGCGGGAGGAGGATGAGGAGGAAGCTCGGTCCTTATCGATGGGGATGATAAGGTTCCAATTGGCGAACATTTTAACTTTCGGACAGGGTCCTCCCCTCTTTCGTTCTCTTTGTTTTTCTATCCCCTTTGTACCCTTCAGATATATACAAAATGTTCCGGCTGCTTTCTTTTTTGTATCTATCTTATATCAAATCGCGAATGGGTATGAAAGAGAGGGGAAGGTATATTGAAGTTTGTGGGACGTCGACTTGAGATTTTGGTGGGTGTGTGTTGTTGCGACGTTGGAAGAAGCATCAAGTGGCTTGCGCGTGTGGAGAGCTCGAATGGATCGATAACATTCTCATCCACCACAGCGAACAGCTCTCTCTTAAAATCGAATACGGCGGGGAGAGGATGTTATATCTCGTGCGACCTATTCTTCTCCAGCGAGGCGAGATGGGAGGAAAGAGAAGAAGGGACTGGAAGAGCCGATGAGAACGGGATGGTCGTGGTTTGGTCGAGATGCGTACGACGACGACCAATCGCCCCGGTCAACTTTTTTTTATTTTTTATTGATTGACCTCCCACTCTCTGTCTCCCTTGATCTAAGGAAAAGAGGAGAATCGACCGATGAGAAGAGGGGGGAAATGCAACTGGCGGAACGAACTACTTAACTACGGTACGGGACCAGTGGGTGTGCGACGAAACCCGGTTTATCGTTAGCTCGTCCTCCTTCTCCTCCTCCTCCTCCTTCTTCTCCTCGTCCTCGTCCTCGTCCCAACTGGAATCAATCGATCGAGCAAGCAAGTAAATCGAACTCGACTGACCCGAACCGAACCGACCTGAACCAATCCAGTGTGTAGTCTGGTACGTCCAGTGTGTGCCGCGCAGGGCCCTTTTTGGGGATGCTTGGTTGCTTGGTTGCTTGTTCGCGGCACCCGTTCCAAGCGGGGTCCCGCTCCCCTCGCAGGGATCAGCTCCTCTCACGCACGTATGTGGTATCATCTCAGCATATTCTCACGAGAGAGAAATCTCGAAGGAGAAGGAGAGTGTCTGAGAGAGAAAGGCTTGGGGACCAGCTGTGATCCGTCTGTGCCGCTCGACGGTGGCAGCGGTACATGCTCGAATACGAAGACAGCAAAGCATTATGATCATGAAATAATTAACAGATATATGATATATGATATATTATTATTATATATTGTTGTTTCTTATGATATGATAAAACGGATAAACTTTAACATGCAGCGGAACAGCGACTGGCAAATACACGGGAGTCGGTGGCACTCATTTTTAAAAAAGCTTTGGTGGCTTGCGATATTTCCCCGGCGCCCGTTCGAACGTTCCTTAATAATCAATATGGTAATCTTTCAAAATACAAATTCCCTCCGATTTCATTGGCAAATGCAACGGCGCGCGGCGCCTGGTCGTCGCTGATTGTGTGATCCACCATGCAATCAAAATGCCAATGCGATGGCTTCACGCCCGACGATGCACAATGGGCATTTGGCAAGAACTCTCTCAGGGATCAGTCCATTCATGGCGCAGGTACCTCCGCGACCCACATCAGCCCAAGCAATGCCCAGCCCGTGTCGCCAATCCACCCGTTTTTAATCTTGTCTTTCGCGATCACAACTGTTTTTTTGATATCATAAGATTACCCTCTCTCGAGCTCTCGGCCGGCCTGATTTAATATAATAATCTGATTGAAAAAAAATAATATTTCAATCGACTATCACTAAATCTCCTTTAACTCCGCCAACCTCTTCGCGGCTTCCAATATTCCCCCTTCTTCATGTGTAACCCACATGTCAATCCAATCCTCCCCGTCTCGAATATACTTCTCCCCAGCTTCCCGATCGTCATCCTCACCCGGTCGTTCGATATATATCGTTGTCAATCCACATTTTTTCGCTGCCCTCAGATCCCCAATATGCGCCCTATATTCAAGCACGATATGCCCAACTGTTAGCCCAAAAAATAAAACCATGAAAACCCCAAATATGAGCAAAATCAAAGATGCTCATGTATAAAGGCTGTGACAGGACATACGCAACCATAGCCACCTTCCCCCTCTCCCCCCTTCTCCACTCCTCCTCCCCACTATCATCACTGCCGCTGTGAATATCCTTATAAACTTCCCAAGCACCCCTATCACCTACCCCTAAAACCTCACAAGCCCCAATATATACCTTCGGATGGGGCTTATACCCATCCCACAACTGCCCGCTCAATACCATATCGAATGTCACCCCGCTACTCTTCCCCAAATCGATGAGCAACCTCACATTCCCATTCGACAGAGTCGAAACAACACCCAACTCTCGTAACTTGCTGATACCTTCTGTACTGTCCTCCCACGGATTCAGAAAATGCCATGTTTTAGAAATCTCGTACATTTCAGAAGCTGAGAATAGCTTTAAGAGTCCATATTTTTCAAAGAGATCGAGGAGGGAACGGTAATGGTGGGTATCTATCGTCGTGTACTCCTCCTCTGTACCCAGCTCTTGTGAAGCACTCCCACGGGTGGCGACGAATTGTTTATAGCTGTCCCGCCATTCTTGGGCAAAACTTGCGCAGAATATTTTGAGTGAATCCGGCGCGGTTAGGGCTAATTTCTTGTTCTCGCTGATGGTTTTGCGGGTTAGCTTTTGGGCGATGGTGCGTTCGAGGTAGGTTGATACCGTGCCGCGCCAGTCGAATACCGTGCCGAATACGTCAAAGACGAAGGCTTCCGGGATGGTTTTGAGGGTTCTAGTGTGAGCGGGCGGTTTGAGTGATGTCATGTTTAATGTATACTCTTGTTTAAAGGTAGAAGTGAGGATTGATACTATGTTATCGATTGAAATCAGTAGTTCTATAAATATGGATAATGTAGTGGGGTCTGTTTTTCAATTTGATATATTAATGTCGATAATACGGCTGACAAGAAAGATACAAGCCCACCATAAGAGATAATACACTATGGTAAGAATGATAGTTTGAACTCGTAAGAAAGAACGAAAGTAGGAGTTCTTATATGAAAATGGAAAATAACACCATCGCACAATCCACAAAGGTCACCGGACGTCATCAACGTTATCCACCATCTACATGCGCATACGTCTATCCGAACTAGAACCCAATGCTCGGCATCATTCCAACAGATGGCATACAAACTGCGGGGAAGTGGCCCCTGGCGGTGTGGGATGCGAACGACTCATAACTCTGCCTCGGTTATTCGACTGTCGCTCAGGATCCTACATCTCAGTCGAACAAACCCACAACAGCATTGTATTTTTCTTTTCCAATCCCCATAAAGCGGGTTTCCTCCGAGTTACAGTGACCAGGATACATCACATTCTACACAGCTGCATCGGCCTTGTATACCAGAATATTTTATCTTCATACGAAAGCTCAACGAGGGCTTTCCACGTCTCGCTCTTCAAATTTGTTATAGTAGAAGTAGGAGTATATATAATAAAAAAAAGAACAAGGAGAAAGACAAGGACAAACAGAAGAAGACGTGATTAGTAAATAGGAAGATAACCCGAACGCCGAAGGCATGACAGCGAGAGAGAGAGAGAGAGAAAGAGGTAGTGAGGGAGGTGTTTGTATACAACAGCTCAACAGGATACATCGAAATTGAGCATTTCCCTCTCGGAATCCATCCAACCAGTAACCCGAGTCAACAGACTGATTGATATTGGCAGGAGAATAAAAACACCGAGAAGGAAGATCGGACGGGATATATGACGTGAGAGATGAAGAGAAAAAAAAAAAGTAAAAGTATCGGATCGGTATCAATAGGTGTTGTTGTATAAAAAAACAGCAAGTCATCAATTGAATTGAATTCTTTTCTTTTATCATTCTTATCGTCAACTTCACTCCGCTGGAGTATCGGCGACAAGAGCATTTCTCTTCTCCTGTACACGGGCCTGTCTCCTCTCTCTGGCAGCCTTGGTCTTCGCACGCTTGGCGTCCATCTCCTCCTTGATCTGGCGTTCACGAGCCTTCTCAGCCTTAGCCTTGTGGATCTATACGTTTCCCAAAAAACACGAGTTAGCCGTCGACCCCTCCATAAACACTGTAAACCCTCTCTCTAGAAAGAAGAGGTGAGGAATATATAGATAGATATGTATACGTACGTGCTCAACAAGCGCTCGCTTGTGCTTGAAGGTGTTACCCTTGCTCAAATGGTAAAGCTCATGGTACAAATGCTTGTCAATCTTGCCGGAAGCACGATACTTTACGAGCAAGCGGCGCAAAACTCGGAGACGACGCATCCACAGGACCTGGCTGGGCATTCTGGCGTCCTTGGTACCCTTTCTCTTACCGAAACCCATATGACGACCCTTACGTCTGGCATCGGCGAGGGCACGGGTTCGAGAGCGGGAGTGCATGGTCACCGGCTTCTTGATGATGAGACCGTCGGCGACGAGTTTGCGGATGGTTTGGCCTATATGTTTTTGATCGATATTAATATTCACGTTTTCATATTATATCGAGCGAGCATTTCGATTAAAGGTGGTATATGGGGAACGTACGGGAGTTGGCGTTGCTGATTTCGCTCATCTCGTTGGGGTCAAGCCAGATCTTGCGCTTACCGCAGCCCATAACGGACGCGGCGAGACGCTTCTGAGTCTTCAAATCAACCCTATATTTGAGAATAATTGGTTAGACATTATTCGTCTTTATTTCAAGCTATTCATCCCGGTTTATAGAGTATGTAGTGGTCTGTCTGGAGTAAGCCGTGTGTAATGTTCATTTCTCGATATATTATCCCACCACCGTCAACAGTATTTTCTCAACTTTGGTCGCCATATTCGCTAGTCAATTCGTAAAAAGTCCATTCGAAAGCACTGTAATCCGTCAAAAGAGTAGTCGATTGTATCGATTTTGTCGTCGCTGTATTATCAAATATAATCCCACAAATATCCCTCATCGAAAGCAGGAACATCACAATCCACGGTATACCTCCACTCAGACCACCCACAAAACCCACCGACATTCAAAAAGAAAACGGATGTGTAGAATCTTGCTTACATTGTGTCTAAATGTCGTTAGTATTCGTAACGTCGAAAGCAAAAAAAGGGGAGAGGATAACGGAAGGGAGGTCGAGAAGTTCGTCGGTCGTCAATGTCGATGGAAGGGGAGGAGGGTAGGTGAGAATCAAAAGGTGTGGGAAAACTCTCAACCCAAAACGAACGAACACACACAAATTTCTCAACACCACACGCAAACGCAGTTATTCCTGGTAGTAATAATGATTCATCGCAGGCTAGTGCCACAGCTAACAACCGCAAATTAGCAGCTTAGACGGCTAATAGATGGAGCTAATAGCGATACCGTCCAATCATCGCTCACCCCGACACACCCAGCTGGCTTCTTTTTAGCTGCCCGATATTGGAGGTATCTGTGCTGCCCGTTCGATGGGACTGTCTTTTAGGGCATGCCAAGGCTGTCCTCATACGGAATTTTTTGTATTGGCAAACGATTTATACAACACCACGTGTTGCTCCAAGACACGACGTCATCCATATGCCGACACGTGAAGTCGTTCCTCACTTCTGCTCTGCTTTGCAGAGGCCTCAAGTCGATAAAAGTGTACTGTATGTGCTCAAGTAGTATGCACTATGAAGCTCCAACGTAAATTCCCTATATCAATTCCAGTCTGCTCATAAAATACATTCAAAAGAACCTAAACATGACAATTATCCACCCAATCCTCCACCCATTTTTGTAAACAATCCACCCCATTATAAAAACCCCAAAATGACAAGAAAATTCGTTTCCATATGTTGAAGGATGAAAAGGAAAGTATATATATATAAAAAGATCCGATAATAATAATCCAGTAGATTTTTCACAATTCACAACTCGCTATGCGCTCGCTCGCTCGCTCGATCAAAAAAACAAGAAAAATACCGCAAAAGTATCAGACAAAAAAAGACCGCATAAAAGCAAAAAGATGAAATATGTCGCTAGATGTTGTGGGTATCGCTATGTATATTGTTTTTTATCAGAGGAGCTTTTCTACGGGCTAGGAAAGTAATGCTCCTTCCACCCCGACTATCGAAAAAGTCCCCATTTAATACATTCGTCATGACAAGTAACAAGAACCCCGCTGTTGAACCAAAAGATGAGAAACGCGCTGAAGAGTGGTGTTTCCAAGGAAACCGTGACATCGTAAGTGACCGAAAAAGGTAGATGCATATCCAGAATAGAAGATTTTTTAATTTTTGAGAAACCAAAATTCAAATCCAGATCGAAGAAAGGAAATTCGTGATTGTAAATATATATTATCATCAGATATTCGGCGTGAGCGTTGTCTCGAAAACCAGACGTTGACCCGAGCTCGCAGATAGACGGAGATGTAGGGCGCAACAAAACAAGAGTTCGTAGAATGATCTAATTCATTATTCCTGGGTTGGCCGAGCCAGGCAAGGCTCGTCGAACAAAGTGGGTCGGATGCTGAGCATTCGGCATTTGCACTTGAATGAGCGTTTGAAGTGGGTGATGAAGAAGGCATTTCGCGATGCCATCAGTGGCACGTGGTAGGTAGAGAGACAGACAGGCGGCGTGGCAATCCCAATCGGCGCTGTGGCAAGCTCTGCAGTGAAAGTATGTTGTGGATGGAGGGATCGGTTGAGAACACAGGTCACATCGGGTAGTAACCGATACTGGAGCTGGCTGAACAAGATCCGTGGCTTGTTGAAGGAGCGGCACACTGGCTCGGTCGAGGCCACAACGTAGAAGGATGTCAGGATTGGTGCTGAAGGCAACGAGATCATGATTGCAAGACGACGCCTTATTGACACAGTCCGGACAATACTTGTAGTGTCCGGTACTACTAGTACAAACCTATTCGATACCAAGATAGTTAGTTTGGGGGTAATTGAATCTATATAAAACTGAGGGGAATGTCTTACGGAGCACGACCAAAACATGTCGTTGCAGTTTTTTCTGCAGGTCGGGGTGTCGCAAAAGATACCCTTCTCCATTTGGCGGTTGTCTGGGTTGTACTTTCTCGGAATCATTTCATGACCTCCAGGGCATCTGATATCTCTCGTGAAGCAAGTCTGACAAATATCATAATCGTCGCCCCGGCAAATCCTGCAATGATAGTGTACCCCGCCTTGGATGTGTGGCGTCTGGCAATGGTCGCAGTTTACTTGCAGATTCTCAGCCATGAGAGTATTGTTGGAAAGAAGGCTCGTCCGGCGGGTGGTTAGTGCCTCGTGGGTTCCGCTAGACGAGCTGCCCGTGTGAACACTGATGGAAGACGCGGGGGACGCGAGGCCGGTGGTAGCGCGTGGGATGAGATCTCTCAAGCTGGCGCTTATAGCAGCATAGAACTGATCTTCATTCTCGTCAATGTCGTCGACCCAACCGTCCCACCACCCGTCGCCGGCTCGTCGGTTGGACAGGTTGGAAAGGCTGCGGTTTCGGCTGTCACCCGGGGATCGGTCCGTGATTATCCTGTCGCCAGGCGAGTAGATTTTTCCCAGTCTAGCAATCTCTTCCTTGTCCCTAGCGTGTTGGGGGTTATGCTTGAGAAACATCTCGGTTATAGCCGCGAGGTGAGGCGACGGTTTGATGGCTCTGACGGACTGACGACATGTCGGGCAACCCTTGGGGACGGGATATGCTGAGGTATGAGAGGTGGTGGGTTGGGATGTGAACCACTCTTTAGCACAAGCACCGCAGTAAGAATGCAAGCAGTCGAGAAGAGTGACCGGGTGGTGAAAGATGGAAGTGCAGATCTAATATAAAATATACCCTTGGTTAGCTATATCATACTTCCAGCTAGCTAAGTACCTGCCGAGTGAATTAGTGGCAGGGGAGCTGGTGGGGGAAGCTACTTACGGAACATGTCAATTCCTTTTCGAGGTCGACGCTGACGGAATCAGGCTTTTCGGCGGGCTTTGGAGGAGGCTGTATTGGGAGAGGAGGGTTGTGATAAGGATTGTAGCCGGAACGGTTGTAGACAGCCTTTGATTTGTAGCGCGAATGAGGATCCATTTTATCGATATGGTATTATCTCGATATCTGATATTGATATGAACCCGGATCCCGGCTGAGGTTGAGGCGATGACAATTATTACCTGATCAGCTAGCAGATCGGATCGTGCGTTGTTGTTGACGTCGACGCAGCCCTGTTGGTGTTGGTGTTGGTGTTGGCTGTTTGTTGTTGTTGTTGTTGTTGTTGTCGTCGTCGGCGGGTGGAATGATACTTTCTTTCTTATTAAGATTAAGTAGTATTTTATTTGTTTGGGAACGAAGAATGAGAGAGCAGCGACGGCACAGCTTGGGGGCTGGGCTGGGCTGCTGTTGGGCGTCAAGCCAGCTTGAACGGTGCGGAAACGAACGATCGGAGATATATTATTTCTCCGGCTGCCAGACGGACACGCCTAGGCACAGTTAATTGAACGATGGATGAACTAGGAGACGGTGATATTCCGGCAGGGAGTAGAGAGTTGATGGCGATGAAGAAGAGAGAAGGAGATGGGAAGGAGCTGGAGGAATGGAATTGATTAAAAGAAAAATGAGGACGAAGAAGAAGGTTGGTTCGTTCGATCGAGACACTTCTTTTCCAACTGGAGCGACTGGCTAGCTCGATGGAGCTCTCTCTCCCACCAGACTAAACTGCCTCCGAGGTACCTCTTCTTATATCAAAGAGAGCGAGAGCTGTCAGCAGAAATGTGATCCTGTTGAAGTGCCAGAAATGATCCTATCGCATTTTATGAATGAGTGAAATGATCCTGTCAATTCCCTCGCCTCACCTCGACCCGACAGACATACTGACCGACCGACTGCAGGGACCACTAAACCCTCCTCCTCGACGTGGTCCATTGGCGAGAGAAAGAAAGCGTGCCTGCTCGACCTGTTATTCTCGTTCGTTCACTTCTAGTCGCCTGGCCTGCCCGGGGTTTCAGAATCTCTTGGTGTTTCGGTGCACCGCTTCGAGCTGCCAATAACTCGTCTCCGTCGCCCCGCGCTTCCCCGTCGCGCGTCCCATCCCATCCATATAAAAAATTAAGAGAAAAGTATTATATAATATAGCCACACCCCTACCTTACCAAAGTAGCTTTACGAACCTTTCCTAAATACAATTGTGTGCTCGAACGTCATAACTACCTTTTACACCATCAACACCACGATATCAATATTTATATATTTCATTAAATTAATTGAACACCATAAACCATGTCGGACGATAACCCGAATGCACCACCACCCCTAACCCCCTCCCTCATGCTCTCCCGCCTCACCACCCGCCTCACCACAAACCTCTCAAACACCTTTGCCAACTTCCGCACAACAGATTACATTCGTCTGATCGCTGTCCTCGGCGGCTACCTCCTCCTGAGACCGTACCTCCAAAAACTCGGCGCGAAACTCCAAGAACGAGACCATGCTCGCGCCATTGACGAAAACGAAGAGGACTCCATGGCTGCCACGGGTGCGAAAGCGAGGATCATAGCCGGCGAGGGTCACGATTTGGAGAGCGATGATGAAGATAATAATGATGCGGGAGACGGGTGGGGTCAGAAACAGAGGGCTAGGAAGAGGCTGGAGAAGGCGAGGAAGAAGAAGGAGATTGAGGATCGGATTAAAGCGGAGGAAGATGAGGAAGATAAAGATATTCAAGAATTTTTGCACGACTGATGATAACCATATCACGGTCCTCTTTTCTTTTTTCTTTTTACTACGTTTTCTTCGGTATGAGCAGTATGGAATGGTGTGGTATGCATA
The DNA here is from genome assembly GCA_036971675.1 of Orbilia ellipsospora. Lineage (NCBI taxonomy): Eukaryota > Fungi > Ascomycota > Orbiliomycetes > Orbiliales > Orbiliaceae > Orbilia > Orbilia ellipsospora. Next base: position 1,428,401 of record JAVHJO010000006.1, read on the forward strand.
TGGAACGGTGTGGTATGGGTTTATAGACTTTTGCTTTTTGTACATGCATTCAACATTCTTTTCATTGAACGTCCGCCAGATCAAACCGGTTGATAGGCTTTGATGATGTTATTATATATCTCCAGGCGGTAAAGCATCAGAGAGACCATCCGAAAAGCTATAGACATAAAATTTTTATTCATTGAAAAGCTTCAATGGAGCTTCCGTTAGAAAAAATAACGATAGCAAATAGAATCTCGTTCGTTCTTAAACAAACAGTCATCACAAGAATAACAATTAGAAAGAAAAGGATCCTTTTAGAACAACGGCACGTAAGAATACAAAACCACTGGTATGAAAATCAATAACCGTCCTTCAGAAAGTTAAATAATTACACTTAAACCGCCATCAAACTTCCAACAAAAGTCGTGATAAGTCTACCTCTGTGAGCCACGATATCCTCAGGCAACAACCTATCCCAAAAATTAGCAAATCATTCAAAAGCTAGTCCCAAAATTAGAAACTTACCAGATTGTAGCTCCCATCTTTCTCGCAATAGAGATACTGAGCTTGGCGTTCATATACGCATCCTCCTCAGTCGCACCAGGAGTGACGAGATTATAGTCGACATAATTGCCTAGCCCAAGTATTAGCAAAAAAGCCGTCAAACTGAACGTAAATATTGATAAACCTACTCTTCATTCCGTTCAGCACATCCAACAGGAACACACCGGACGACAAGTTCTGATCTTTGAAGTTCCTAATCGAGCTATTCTTCCCACCCTTCTTAGCCATATCGTTCGCCCACCTAATCATATCTGCATCTGATAGCTCCTTCTTGCCCATCTTCTGTGCCAATCCGGTCAACGTATTCAAGATATCCCGTCTCATCAACTGCCACACCAGGGCCAGCGTCAACTTCTTTTGGCCGTCGGTAATATCAGCGCCCTGAATTCCCACCAACGAGAACCCTTGCGACTTGCCCAGGTCGACCGCATAGTTTGTGTTCTCCACAGCCTTCAGCCTATGCATCTCCCCACCATCTGCGGGTCGCTTGTTGACAAATCTCCAGTTAACTGTGCCCGGTACAACCTTGTCGTAGGCTTGCATGATGATAGTGCCGTCACCGAGATCGTCAAAGAGTGAGTTGACAGATGGGTTAACGTCTAGCGAGTTCAACCAGAGCGTAAACACACGGGCTTCACGTTCACCTTCAGCGTCGAAATCTTCGATATCAACCTTCTCCTCCTCCGTGAGTGGGTCGAGGCATGGGTGAGTGTTGAAGAGGTGGGCGACGAAAGCGAGATTGAGCTTGGAGTTACCCGCAACGAGCGACTTGGCGGTCAAGAACTTGCGGCAGTCAAGTTTATCTGCATTTTGCAAAACTTGCTCGGCACGTTGGAGGAGATCGCGGGTTTGCAAAGGCGCTCGGGAGCACAATTCCGGGGAGAGCTGGTTGAGCAGTACCGTATAGTTTTCCGCGTCTTTCACGTCAGACGAGAAGTTTGTCACCCTTCTATTCCAGTTCGCAGCCTTGAGGTGGTAGTTAAACCATCGGAGCAGGATTTGCTCAGGTGGGAGCCTCAAAAACTGTTCGAGAGTTTCACCGTCCTCCAGTAATCTGTACAGTTCCGGATGGAGTCTAATGTCAATCTTGGACAAGAGACCGCGTCGAATAATCTGCCATATTAATCCAAGGATGAGATGCTCTCGAACTTCGATAATGTCACCGGCACCAATGTTAACGACGGAACATCCGATAGCCTTCGCAGAGTTGATTACGATATTGTTGTTTTCGGTCATGTGGAAGGCGTTAAGAGCCTTCTTGGTGGAACGATTGAGAACACGCTCGTCGATCGTGTCAGGTACGCTGTCGTTGATGAGTTTTGCGAGCACCAGTCCATCTGATCACATACTATATTAGCTTCCACATCCTTCAATCTAGCAGGTATCGTAATGGCATACCTTTGCACTGATCAAACATCTCAAAGGTATCCGTTGGGAATGGTAGTCTATCGCCAATATCCGCATCGCCGGCCAAAGCAGCGTTGATATGACGAGTAAATTCAGTTCTTTCGTCCTCATTGATCGTATGCTGCGAAGTAGATGTCGATCCTCCTATCCGAATCTGTCCGGGTTTCTTTCCTGGAGACGGTGGAAGCACTCCTCCAGCCGAACTGGCGCGGCTCCTGACCACACCCTGTGGGACGGCGGCGGGGAGTCCACCAGAGCTGCCAGCTCCGCCAGAGCCGGAGAGTCGAAGTTTGGAGATAAGCTGGCGGTAGTCGACTGTGTCAGCACGATACGAAACACAAACGCTCATAGAAGCAACTCACATCAACAAAATCATCCAACTCAACTCTTCGCGAGCTGTCTAGTTCGACTTCTTTAAGCGTAGCACGAACGACATCGTAGGTCTTTCCTTCGGACTTTTGGGCGGCTTTGATGGCCGTGGCTTCGTCGAGATACCCCTTGTCATCTTGGTCCAACTTGAGAAAGTCGTTCTGGAGGCCCATAATCTCATCCTGGCGCAGGTTAGGATGCTTTTTGGCGAGCTTAAAGATATTCATCTTGTTTTAATATGTGGAACCGATGGTTCCGTTTCTTTTCTTGGTTAGATGAGAAGCGGTGGTAGTGATGTTGGTGATGATGGTAGGTTGGATGGTGAGCAGAGCGAGGTGGGGTGAGTTGAGGTTATTACCGTTGGATTGAATCGCGGGGCTTTAAGCTTTTGGTTGGTTTGTAAGTGCAGCAGCTCAGCCACAACTGTCGAGCCGAACAGGATGATGTCACGGAACGGCCTGTTGGAATTATTTTATATATTCGATGAAGAGAATACTTCAATTTTGAAGAAAGAATTATTTTAGCAAGTACAAGAACTTCTATCGTATATAAATAAAAGGCTCTTATTCAAAGCGACGAGTATTCTCAAGTCGTGGTGGCTAGTGAGTAGGCAGCTATGAAGGCGACGTAAGTTCACTTCCACGCATTCACCGTTTGCCTTGAGCTTCCCTGAAGCTTGCGTACGTATATCGTCCCACATTTGAAGATTGCCTTCGGAAAGATTGTTTCGATCGAAGGTCTGATTCTCGGTATCACTACAATTTGGCGCCAGGCTGGAGATGCAATTTTTTCAAAATACATATCCGAGGTTTTTGGTTCGTACAAGCTAAATTTAAAAGGCACAGAGATGACTAGTTCACATCCAATCACCTCTCCTATCCTACTCTCCTACATCCTGGTTCGAGCCATGACAGGCCTCAGAAGGTTACACGAAGCATCTAAGACAGTAAAAAGAACCAAAGCCGCGTCTACGTAATTAATATAATGAGCCCAGTCGTTCAGAGTACATTGAAAGGAGGCTCAGTTGTTGTACGTATGTATGCATGTACCCGCCTTGAAAATACAACCAGTCCCATTCCGAAATTTCATATCTCTTCTATTCTCGAAATTCGAAAAGCCTCGTGCATTTAACAAACATTCTGCAGATGAAGAGCAATCAGAAATATGTACATGTCCCATCGTTTATATTCGATAAATGTGATCTGATAATTCTGATGTACCCAAAGCCAAGCACTCGTAGGGAAAAAAACATCACATGGTTTCCCAAGCTTGCAAGCTTTGGCTCCCACCCTCGATCGAAACTGGCCAGGAAAAACTCAACGAGACCGTTGCAGGTATGCAGAGGACAACAGGGTTCCCCACCCGCTGGTGCGCAGGATGTTTCCTTACCCCCGCGTTTTTGTTTCCGGACGACTTTTTGTGAGTCCAGTTTGTCAAAACAGGTCTGGGCGTTTGGGATGGACTTCTCACAAGGTTGATTCGGAATAATTCTGCCCTCCGCAGCGACCTCAACTCCACAAGAGCTGCTCTCAAAAAGCTCAACCAAAAAAAGGCAAACAGTCTATCTAGAAGGAATAAATAGCAAAATGACTCTTTCTTGTCAAAGTTGTGTACATATGTCGTGACCGTTGGAATACTGTATCCCTCCCGTGGATCTCCAGTATATCATAGCATCCATGGATCCATGTATTTGAGCCGATGCAGGGCACACACCTCTCCCTTCAACCACGCGCTCGCAAGTTGAAAGCGGGGAGCGGGAATATATTCGGGAAACGTGGACAGATTCAAAAAAAAAAAAAAAAAAAAAAAAAAAAAAAAAAAAAGCCAGAGAGCGGAAGAGGAAAAACAAAGCGGCATATCATACAAGTGCTTAGTGTATTTTTGGTGTTTCCCGAGGCGGCTATTATAAAACTTCTCCCGCAATTGCAGCAGTCGTGTGATCGAGCTTTGATATCGAATGAGAAACCTTGGATCGAATCAGCATCCATACAATCCGGGCGGCCAACGGGGAAGGAAAAAACTAGCTAGCCAACGTGTACGCAACTCGCGGGGAAATGGAAATCCTATGTCTTGGGTGTCTCGAGCTAGACGCTTGACTTGAAGTAGATTATGCCTTTTTGCACGAGTAAGGTGGCTAACTGAGTGGCACCATATGTCCTTTCCCTCCTTCATGGGCTGTATTGGGATATTATATTACAATTTAGACGAATATATCTCCTTACTTGAGTAAACGAAAAGTGGGTTCGAGGAGAAGCCCTAACGCAAGGAGACCTTGTTGCTTTACGAATCTTTCAATCCTTTTAAGATATTGAATGGCTCTCGACGAGGAGCTACCTGAGTATATCATAGTTTAATATAACCTAAAATTCAAGTTTGTTGATAACAAACAAAATAAATTGATTCAAGATGGATATCGTAGAATACCTAAAGTAGATATATAAAAAAGGAGAGAGAAAACTATAGCAAAAGCATCAAGAAAAAAGAAGCAAAGAGACAGGAGGGAGACATTCAGGGAAGAGCCTAAAAGGGGGGTGACAAGATGTTGATGAAATGGAAAGAGGAGGGTTTCAGGGTATGAGAACGAACTCCACAAGAGAGGAAAAGGATCAAAAGTAAAATAAAATAAAATAAAATAAAAAGATTCCGCTACAGAGGTTCGTCGCTATATTTCAAAAAGGAGTTACATTTTTCGAAGAAAGTGTGAGTATAACGTTGAAGCTCGGTCAAAAAATAATGGCTCATTATAACAAATAGGCTAAGCCGTTGGGAAAGGGACCGCCAGATTTGCAACCACCAAGGAGGATAATTGCGCTTCACGACGGGTAAGAAGGTATCAGGAGAAGATGAAGAAAAATATAACTACAAAAGTAGTTTGCTCAAGAGAGACAGAAGATTGAAGAATAGAAGAAAAAGAAGAGAAGTGAAGACGTAGGAAAAGGAAATACAAAAGAAACATAGTTGTGAGAACCACGAAATAAAAAAAAAATAAAAAAATATGCGCCGCGTGACAGACTTGTAGAGCTTCGTAGGTTGTAGTTAGCTTTAAAATATCCGAAAGTCTAGTATTTAAAAGAAAGCCTCATTCGATACTGGACTTGTGTATATCAAAATTTAACGTAATGTTGTTCGGGGGTGAACTGGGTGTCAATCCATCTTCCCTTATCTGTATGAATTTTTTCCTTTTTTATATTTTTTACGCAAATCTGCGCCCCAAGATAAACCCCAACAGTAGGTCCTTTTGGTCAGTTTTTTTCGATCTGCCTGCTTTCGTTTTATATATTTATATAATTCATTTTCCTTTATAAGATAGTGCACTTGGACTTCTTCTGGTATCTACCAGTGACGTCGGTATTCTTGTCCCGCAGGGGGGCTTCGTCCCGACGTGCTCTCGGTATCTTGGTGCGGTTATTGCTGCTTTGCCTTTGTTTTCTTAAATGTCGGACGACGTCGTAGAAGGCCTTCTCAACATTGACGCAGTTCTTAGCGGACGCTTCCACGAACTGGCACTCCAGCTCCCGGGCGAGCTCCATTCCTTCGTGTGGTGACACTTCTCTCTCAGTGGCCCGATCGCACTTGTTACCGACCAACATTATTGGTATCGGAACGGTGGTATCGCGGCCGCTGGAGAGTACGGGAGTGCTAAGCGGGGAACCGCCATATGCGCCGGGGATGGAATCCTTTACCCGCTGGATCTGCTGGTGGAACTTCTTTATTCTGGTGAAAGAAGACCGAGAGGAGATGCTGTAGACCAAAAGGAAGCCTTCGCCATCGCGTATCCATTGATCTCGCAAGGCGGTGTATTCTTCTTGACCGGCGGTATCCAAAACTTCCAGCATGCAGGATTGTCCGTCTATGACAACCTGCTTTCGGTACGAGTCTTCGATGGTCGGGTCATAAGTTTCCACGAAGTGATTCAGGCACAGCTGCAAGGCGACGGGAGAGGCTTGCTGTCAGTATATGGTGCGACGGAATTTCCGTGAAGTGATGGAGCGGTAAACCGTTGAGGGCCTTTTTTGGTTCTTACCTGTATGGTTAAAGCGGTTTTGCCGACACCTCCATCGCCTAGAACTACCAGCTTGTACATCGTCATTCCCCCCTTTCCTGCCATTTTGAATGGTATATATAAAGAATCGACTGATGTCTTCGCACCGAAGATTAAATGAAGAGGATAGTCGTGAGGTGTGAAATAGTATAAGGGGTGGGACGCAGGTCCGAGGCAGAAGATCGGTGTGGTCTGGATCCTCTTTTCTCCGCTCGACACTAACTAAGCTCTGCTAGCCCTTCGGGTGGGGAGAGGAGAGAAAAAGAACGACAGAGGAAAAAATAAAAAAAAGACAGAATCGGGTATATAAAAACTGTCGCTGGAAGAGTCGCAAGCTAGGATCGAACCGACAAGTTGGCGCGTCCAGTCCCGGTTGCCGGAAGCAGGTCGAGGATAGATATAAAAAGGAAAGAGTTAAGGTGTAAGGGGAGCAAATAGCAGCGGCAAGTCGTGCGCTGGCCTTCCCTTCGTTTGCGCGAAACGAAAAGAAAAATATTTCGAAAGAAAAAAAAAAGAAGAGGAAGAATTCCAAACGAGAAACAAAAGGGCAGGTGGAACTGACTAAACTACAAGTTTACCGAGTGAGTAGCCAAGCGGGGGAAGTGAATAAGCTAAAGGAGCTGAGGAAGAATTCCAGGCTCTGAGTGAGAGAGAGAATAGAATGAGGGTTTGCGGGAGGAACGAAGATGAATGACTGGTTGATTGATAGTAGCGCGTCCCGACAGGAGATAGTATGCTCTTGTTATTGTTATTGTTGTAATGTTATTTTACCACTGCGGTATTGTTGGTTGGTCGGAGGCTTCTTAGACGGGAAGTCAAAATTCGTATGAGCCGCTGGCCCCCTTTGAGTCGAATCGAATTGAATCGTCGATGTAAAGAATAAGACGAATAAGACGAAGAAGGAGAGACGGGAGGGTTGAGTTAAGAGGAGGCAGAGGAGAACCAGGCTAACTGGGAGAGGGTGAAGGGAAGGATGGCGGTGGTGGCGGGAATTAATTAATCGAGAAAAGGGTATCTCTCCCTCAACTAAACCACACCCCGAGCTACACTTATACTGGACAACCAGTTACACAACTGATATGATATTTGGAGTCGGCTATACGTTGAGTGTGTGTATAAGATCTGGTAATTGATAATGATCCTCTGATATAGAAGAGATGATGTGAAGGTAAAAATAGAACGTATGTCCCAGCAGTTTATGATTTTGGTTTCAAGTCCGACGGCAAGCTAGACGGCCTCGCTCGTTCGTTTTACGTTTCGGGGGCGCCCTCAGTTCTTGACTCGTTCGTCAGTAGATGGTTCGATAATGCCGGCTAATACCAGCAGCTAATCGTTAGCCAGATCCTGAACCGAATTGATCTCTGTACGACAATTTGTCTCTAGTTTCCTCCGTTGTTCTCCGGGTCGGTCTTGCTTTGGCCTTCGGCTTTGCGTTTTTGCAGGAGGCTGAGCTGCTAACGACTCCGCTCGAATCAAAAAATTTGCTCTCTTTCGCGCAACTGTCAAATGGAATGAGAATAAAACAGTACGGATTTTATACCACTCAGAGCAGAATATTCCCGAGCTCAGGGCATATCAAAAGGCACAATGAATGAAAAAAAAAATAGAAGTAAAAATTTTTTTTGAAGGCTAGACGCCAGGTCCAAGACAGCTGCTCCCTTCGGTGCCTTAGGCGAGACAAAAAGCTCGCAAGGAGGGATAATGATGCGTATTTGTGATATCAAAGGAAAGGCTTGAGTGTCGTCTTTCCCTCTTGAGGCGCCTAGAGGTTTTATTTTATTTTATTTCCTCTTTCTTCTGTCTTGTCTTTATGGCTAGTTTCTCTGAGGAGTACGGAGAAGAGTTAACCAGAGGTAAGAGTCCTTGGGCTTCCCAACTTTTTTGCATAGAGCCGGTGCAAATGCCTGAGGGAGGATATATGGTAACGGGATAGAACTGACCGCTGTGGAGAAAGAAGAAACCAAGGGACAATAGCCTTCCCTACTGATTTTTCCTCCTGGCCCGCTCTTAATTTGGGGGTTTACGTACGGGGCGGGTCACAGTTATACTGGCTAAAGCACATAAAGAGTCCTGTGCGAATCTTCAAATGCGCCGAGGATCTGTCTATTCCGTCTTCTGGATGGGAGGAGGACAAAGGAAGGGAACAAAGCGACTGCTGCTTGTCGGAACTAGAAAGCTCTAGTTAGGGGATCGCAGTTGCAAGTTGAAGCGATGTGCGCCTTTTCTTAGCACCGGTTGCATTGCAGGTCATCGCTCTCACCACAGATGGATCATATATCATATTCAAGCACTCAATACTTCCAGCCCATTCGATGGACGAAATGTTCCGTAATACCTCATTCGATAAGTCACAACTTTGGGGGTTCACAGTAGAATTCAGATCCAGAAAATATCAAATGTATCATTTTTTGTGGTGATAACAGGTTAAAACCAGGCTGGACCGCACAGCAAGCACACGGCCATGGAACCAGCCAAACAGGACAGGGAAGTGACATCCACCCGCTGCGCTGCCTGGTGACAAAGTGCAAATAAGGAGGTGGATCACTCGGGAGGTCAAAGTGCCCGCGTTTTTTTCACGCTTGCTGGCCCGGCCGTGGCTACACCGACCTCGCCGGCGGAACATGAGCTGCAGCACTGCTAGCTGCTGGCACAATTGACAAATTACGGAAACGCCTATATTCGCAAGCTAGCTTGGGCTAATATCGGCGACAACGATGGCCAAATAATATCCATTCCCGACGGAAATGCCCACGAATCGAAGCTTAAATGCTCTAAACCGCCCTGAGAACCAAGTCTATCTAAGGGCACTTATTTTTGGTCTCGGAGTCCCAATCTTTCAATCCTCCGTATGCAATGCAAAAGCCCAGAGCTGGCGCAGTTCGGCCGCTGAAGAGACCCCCAACCCCAGCACCTAGGCGAGAAAAGCTGCATGTCTACCGATAATTGATGCAGACCGATGGATGTCTGGTGTGGGTGCGCACAGCAGAGCTGATGCTATAACAGACTGGGAATGGCAGTAAGCTTCACAAAATCTCGCTGGATATTAAATCAGCATCGAAGCTTGCGAAATTGTTTTTAATTCGCTCGAAGCGTCTATGAGAGACCAAAATATCAAAGCATCCAAGCTTCTGCGATACATAAACCATGCGTCGCGTCGGCCCAGAAACCTCAACTTTCAAAAGGATTCCCTCGGTGAGACATAACCGCAGCGGACTAATCAGAATTCGGTTTGGAGCGAGCCAATCGAGTTCAATAGGAGAAATTCTGACACGGGAAGAAAGGCGAGTGGGCAGCTTCACCACCCGATGGCGTCCGAGGCAGAACGATACCAAGGATTACATAAGAATGTCCGTCTCGTTCGGGACGGTAATGACCTCAGAACCGACGCCTGTGCGAATTTCACTTGTCCTCGAGCCTCCTTTTCCTTCAAATTCTAGCCTGACTCCAACTTGATCGTACCATCCGCACCAATTAGTTGCGATGCGGTTTAGTACGCATTCTAAGTATCTCTCGATCGATCGATGAAAATTCCAAGCTAGCTGGGATATTCCCAAATGGACCAAATATGCATCTGCGCGCCAGCTTCCCAATGCGACAGCACGTGCCGCACGATACTGGATTTGGAGTCGCAATTGGAAACAAGGGCTCAGGTACTTCCTTCGCAGTTAGTCCTCGAAGGATGATGCTCTAAGTCCGACCACTATCCCATTTTAATTATGGATGGCTGAAGAGACCAAGAAGACCCAACATTTTGTATTTTTCGCTATCGATACTCCTATCTTTGTTTTGAGCGGGGTATGATATCGTCTGTTCTAACATAATAATAAAAAAGAGATATTGCAGCGCGGTCCTGCAGTCGGCTCCCGCAGGGCCTGATAAATCATGATCTTGACAATTGATATTGTATATCACTTCGCAGATATACTTGCATACGTATAATATAATTCAATTAATGTGTCCTTTTGGTTGATATAGGGATCACGCCCCTTCAAACCGCTTCTGCTTGGTCATAGCAGCCTTCCTCCTGTGCAAGCACCAGCGGGATCTCGCATGCCAAGTACCCAGTCTTCTTGAATCGTCAAATATATTACTCCCGGTGTCTTGGAGATCGTCTTAAGTTATAAACTGCAGGTCCCAGGTGTTGTAATTCCAAAGATCTAGACCAGAAGCTACCAAAATCAACCTTGAGTAAATCTTATATTATCGTATATAGCATTGGCTAGACGGCTGGCGACTCATCTGCCTAGCTCTGGATGCATCGGCCGTATGATGTTCGAAACGTTCAATTATATCCCACATCCGGTGTTGTTTCAGTTTTATATTTGCTTTGATGGTTCAATATAAGTTAGCGTTGAGGCCTTTAAAGCCTTTAATTGGGAATATATACTACATATACTGTCCTCCACCTCCCGAGACCTGGTGGGAGTGTCTATCATTTAGTAAGACAGAAGTGGGGGCAACTCATTTTATATGCCAAGGCTAGACTCGGCGCCGCCTCGAAGGGATTTAGTCGAAATACTTAAGTATTTACTTATCTACGAACTCACCCTCTGAATGATGAGATAAGTCGAGGGATATGAACAGCCTTCTTGTGTTGCAGTTGTGCCAAAGATCATGATCACATCTCTAGGTTCCTGTGCCGCCGCGATGCATCTCGAACGTTGAGGCACGCAAAGTGATGTCATGTAAAACCCGTTGTCGAACGGAGTGTGGGGTTCGTCGGTTCTTTGACGTGCGTCGCACAGCTAGCCAGGGCTCTCCAAGTTAGACGTCGAGTTTGAACGACACAAGATCCCTGGAGATAGGGTTGAACCTGGTTGTTGCTTGGGGATCGCAACCAAGGGCGGCGACTCGTCAATTTATACGACTGTCAGCAGCGCTTCGTCCACAGATTCCGAAATGAAGGCACGGCACTTCGACAAATGCCCCGAGCCGCAGATTGCAGCCTCAACCGTCCGTGGAAAACACTCGAAACTTTAGCCCGGATCTGTGCGCAGGAACGGTTTCTAGAGTATAGTTTGATTTTATTACATGTAGGTTGTTCTAAACACAGCTGACATGTTAGCTCGAATGCCAAGTTGCAAGCTTGCTAACGGCGTTTACCACGCTGCTGTCGAATGTCAATTGGATTGGTTCTCGACGGAATAATAAGATTGAACTCAGAATTGGGCCCGATGTTATGCTGAAGCAAATCACATGTATACCCTGCTATGTAAAATCAATCCAGTTATAATTATAGCTTGTATATTCCGGTGATTTAGGTTTGAAGGTAAGTCTTCTCTTCGAGATAGTTCGGGGATGCTTGTGATTGTGCGGCTTCGTGGATACCAATCCTGGCCGCGGCTGGAACTTGAATTGGTGGCGGTCCATGGATCCAGATTCGTTTCATGCGCCGACAAAATCCCACCGCCACGGCTAGCCCTCAACCGAAATTATAGGAGGTGTTATTCCATCAAGACCCAAGAGATGCAACTCTTGTCACATTCCGAATCCTGCAAAGCTAAGTGATGTGACGAGCTCGGTCCAGGAGTCGAAGGTCCGGAGCCCTTCACAAGCATTCACAAGCCTGAGCGAGTCCGTCGCGTCGAGGCTGCAGGGACCGTAGGTAAAAATCTGCTTCCCCACGCGATCCCATTTGTCGAGAGAGACGATGGCTTTTCCGTTTCCTTTCGACAACCGGGATGCAGTTTTACCGACCTACTGGTCCTGAATCCACTCCACTCGTCCTCGCGCATCACTGCCAAACAGACAGCATTCGATCCGAGCATCGACACGATGAGTCCAGGGCGAGAAGCACACATCCTGTCAAAAACCATAGGCAGCGGCAGAAAACCGTTCAAACACGAGGTGGTTATGCTTAACCCTTCGTATTCTCACCCACCCATCACAGGATTCCGTGGGGAACACCGCTACGTCTGGATCGATTCAATTGACGGCCAACATTTTGTTTATTTTGATTTCTTCGATTTCAATCCAGGAACGAAATGAGGGCCACTCAATAGCATCACGTTTTATACGCCGTTCGCAGAGAGAAGACCAGCCCATCTCTATGATCATCAACGGGGTTGCCCCATTCTGCCGGTCCCCCCAAGAGTCCCTTTATCTCGGCTGGCGTACTTTGGTGCCCCGAAGAGTGCAATTCGCTGATCGAGGCCTGACGTTCCCCACCAACCCTCTCTCGCGAAGAGGATTTCGCCCCCGTCCAAATCTCTCCAATTTATTATCAAGCACTGAACACCGAACACTCATCCCACATCCAAGGCGAAATGTCTGATGGGAAAAGGGACCTGCAGCTCGTTAACCGAACGAGCCAGTCCTGCAAGAAGGGTGGGAGGCGTGTTTCAACATTCTTTTTGTGCTCCTCAGCAATTGGGTGCCTGCCTGCCTCGGGGTGGAAACTTCGAGCCGCCTAGCGAACAACACGGCTTGCAGCTGTCTCGTTCGCATTTTGACGATGCTTCCCGCCGAATAAAATGTTCAAAAACTGCTGGATTGGTTCCTGAGGATTCGATGGATGATTCGGAATGCCGATGCATGGAAACTCTCTCAGGCGCAACCAGTGAGCCGGAACACTTCCCTTGGCCCAAGAGAAGGCACTTGAAACCGCTCAACTTGTCAATTATTGGTCAATGCTGGTCAGACAGGGATGAGCGGAAGTGATCTCAAACCCCTGACCCATGTTCGGATAGCCTTTTAATCAGCATTTCATGCAACCTATCGGCGAGACTCTCATGAGAGGGACGAGCCATTAGGGATAACAGGCCTCTAAACTTTGGTGGAGGTCAAGCTCAAAACCAAGGAAAATAAAATAAAATGAAAATATTCACAAGAAGAAACCATACTTTGGAGGAGAGTGGTGAGATCAGGATTTTCTACCTTCTCTTCTCGTGAACACTCATTTTCCTTCTCTTCCCTTTGGATATACGTTCTCCAGGTACGACGAATTGTTCGCATCGAACAAGATCATCATCTTTTCTTTGCGACCTCCTGTCCATGTTGCGACATTTCATTCCATTCTTTTAGGTAGACGGTGTCGGCCTCTTATTTCTCCGCTGAGTTTCACTATCCTTCAAGAGCGCGAGTCTAAAAAAAAAATAAAGCTTTTCGCGACCCGTAAGGCCTGCAGTCTACGGAACGGCATGCCTTAATTGTGCATAGTCTTGCTACATTCTTTATCCTTTTTCAATCATCAGCGATACCCGAGAGATTCTATCCTTATCTGGAGAAGAAAAGCTGCACCTACGTTAAAGCGCTTCTCTTTAATTATTCTTTTTCTTTATCTCTTTTCACGCGCCGGCCATTGTACATCAACCGGAACAAAAGTTTGGGATTTGGGATCCCTTTTCACGCATCAGATATATGGACTAACTAGACCAGGCCACATTTGCTTTCTCCCTTACGGTCTTATAATGTCACTCGTTTGAACAGCTTTTATACCAGGAGCATCACGAAGCGATAGAATTCTATAGACTTACCGACGGGGTACACCCCGCGCGCATACGACAGAAAAACACACATGACAATGGACGAACACCTCCTCCACAGACAATCGGAAAGCGAAGATGGTGCGGTCAGCGACAACTTCATGCCAATCCAGCGCATGGGGTCCCGGAACTTCAAACGTCACAAATCGAGGTCACGAAGCAGGAATGGTTCCACGTCGCCCCAAAAGATGGGGAGGTACACTCCTCCTCTCACGAATGGGCGAACATCCCCTATGAAGAACGGAATTCATGGGAAGGACGTTCATACCGAGGAACCGATATCGATACTGGACCCGCGAAGATTTACGCCCACACTTCATGCGAGTTTGGTTGCGGAAATTCTAAGTCTGCGACGAGACCTCGAAGCGAAGAACGGGTTGATTGAGAGTCTTGAAGTCGACCTGTCGGTGGCGCGCGCCGAGACGGAGAATACTGCGACAACGGCAGCTTCCGCACGTCGGGAAGCAAGGGACGTCAGGGAGCAACTCAAGCTAAGAGAAAATGACGAGGAGTTGGAAACCCTCTCGTACGAGCGAGACCAAGCGTTGGAAACAGTCGAGGAGTTGAAGAGACAGGTTGAGCGGCTGACAAAGTCGCGGCGGAAAACCGAAGATGATATGGAACGGAATCGGCAGATTTTTGACAGAGAGCGATCAGAATGGGAGATAAGCAAGAGATCGTTGGAGCATCGAGTGCATGTTTCTGAGGGGAGGTTAAAAACGCTGCTGCAAGAGATAGCGACAGCGAACGAGGCCCAAACCGAGGAGATTATGGATAATCATCTGATCCGGCCGGAGAGCATCGCTCGGCCTGTGAGCAGAAATAGCATGCGCTCGATATCTTCATCTGACTCTGAATCCACGGATGTTGGCAAGAATGGTATCCGATTCTCCATGATCAATGTCGAAGCATCTCAGTCTGGCTTGCGACTCGCAGATGAGCTTAGCTTCATTCACGAGACGAGCGAAGCTTCCGAAGCCGAAACTGAAGGTTCCGTTTACCCTGATTCGGTTGCGGAGATGAGCCATGATTCAATGGCAGATATGAGCCACGATTCCATCCCAGCACCCGAAGACGAATACGAACCGGAGCCACTCAACGAACACTTGATCCCATCGCGAAGATCTTCTGGAGCACTTTCTCCCTCACTTATTGGAGATGATAAATCTGAAATAACCACTATTATGGCGGCAGATGAGGAAGAGTTGAAGGATTTGAGGAGAGAAAACATGCGCATTATGGAGATGGTGGAGCAACTAGAGGAATGCATAAGATTGGAGAAGCAAGAGAGAGAGAACATGCGAACGGCAATGACTCTCGAGCTATCGGAGTGGCAGGATAAATACAGGAGACAGACTCAAGACTACCAGGATCGAGAATACCAAGAGCTACATGAGCGTGAGATTCTCCAACGAGAACATCAAGACCAGTTAGAGCTTTTGGAGTCGATTGCGGCAGATACTCAGCATCAATTGGAGCTACTTGCGACTGAAAAAGCAGAGCTCAAGCGGTCCGTGGAAGAGTCACTAAGAGCCCGACAGGAAGAACTTGACGAAGAAAGTGCGCCTGTGATAGAAACTATGGTTAAGGAGATGATTGAGGAGGTTTTGGAGGATAGCATCGAAATCGAGGCTCTCCCTCCAATTTTCGAGCGCGAGGAAGAGGCCGTGGTAGAGCTCGAGCTTATGAAGCCTCTTGAGACGCCACGGAACAGTGTGATTTATGACGATATGCCACAATCTCCTCGTGAGATTTCGGCGAATCAAGGCAGAAAACGAATTTCTTTGATGAGTCCTGTCCCGGTGTCTCCACCTCTTAGCCCGCCATCCACAACCCGCAGGTCCTCTGCCGTTATTTACATCTCTTCGGAGTGTCAGACGTCTCCAGTTAAAATCGCTGAACCCAGTGTTGATGCTGCGTGCCAGACTGATAAGCCACCCTCACCTCCACAATCGCCTACATTCATCATTCCCTCAATCGCGATACACCCACCGGGTCCTTCCATCATTAGCTATGAGCCTAAACCAACGAAGGATGCTGGCTGTCAAACATTCCAACCACCTCAGACGAAGTCGTCGTCCATGCAAACAGAATCTATCAAAGTCGATACCAGAATTCTTCTTAAGAACTTTGGATCCCCTCCAACTCCGAAGAGGGAGGCTCCAAGGCCACCAGTCCAGATCGCATCTGCCCAAACGGCTTCGATCCAAACAGCTACCGTTCAAAAGGTTACAGTGCGAAAGGCTTCAGCTCCATCACTTGTTAATGTTGAAGCCACTGTCCCAGTAAGCCCGCCTCCAGTGCTGAGTCCAACAACTTCGATGAGCTCGCCACCTGTACCTCCCGCGAAGAGCACGAGGCGAACCGTCAGAGTTCCTCTCACGAGATTGAACACTGCCCCAGGTCCGCTCAGAGAGAGCTTTGAGAATTCACCGCAATCCTCGCCGCCTCAGAGGTCCATGTCTGAAGCTGCAATTCCACCTATGCCAGTTGTATCACCTAACGGAGTACCTCGACCACCGAGGTCAACTTCGTTGTGGAAGTTTAGTGATCCTCCGTCTGATGAAGACGATGATGATGTTGAGCTGGAAGAGCAAGAAGATGAGTTCAAGACCGCCCTATCTGCGCCCAAGCCTCCAAGGCCGAGACCTAGCGAGTCTACTCTAGCATCAATTGCATCGGCGTCGAACCGAGATAGTATTTTACTACCCAAGCGTCACCCGAGCATCAAGCGTAATATCGCCACCAAACCTATATTACCAGCTCGCGCGTGGAATCATACCGTTCCTAGCCTCAATCGTCGCGTCAGTGGTATCCCTGTTGGTCCACCATATCCTGTACCTCTTCGACACAGCTCCAGAAAACTACCACCATCTATCACTAGCTCTCGCGCGAGTAGCCCTTCGCCAATGCCAGGCGGTATCAGACGAACTCGAAATTCGATTCGAAAGTCTAGATCGGCTCTTGGACTGAAGACGGAAGGTTCGATTCGGACGAGATCGCCACCTCCAATGTCATTCTCATCCGTTGCTCCTGAAAGCCCAACAGAGATCCCACCTCTCCCACGGGATGCGATCCTGCCAAATTCGATGAACAACAAGCCAAATTACGGGCACAGATATCAGGATTCAAGTGTTACTGGTACAGCTTCGATCGACAGTTCACAGCAGCAAACTAGTGTCGTGGATGCCATTGCGCAAACGATGGTGGGCGAGTTCTTGTATAAATATGTTAGAAAGAGGTTCGGACAGCAAGATAGTCTCCAAGGTTGGGATAAAGAAGACGGGGGTTCAGGTGCCAGACATAAGAGATGGGTCTGGGTCGCTCCCTATGAACGCGCCGTAATGTGGTCGACCCGCCAACCCACGAGCGGGACGGCCTTGATGGGCAAATCTGGACGGAAGCGTAAGTTCCATCACATCTAATGTATATTTGTTGAAGACATACTAACGCCTTTGATAGTGCTCATCCAATCTGTGCTCGATGTTAAAGATGACACCCCACCACCAAAGGGCGTGACTCTCTTCAATCGTTCTATTCTCATTCTGACTCCAGCTCGAGCCCTCAAATTCACAGCTGCAACCCAAGAGCGACATTACATCTGGCTCATGGCTCTGTCATTCCTCGCACATTCTTCCCAATCACCAGCAAATGGACTCACACTTCCTCCTGCTCTTCCATTTGAATACGAACAGCTCGCCAACCGTTCCGACGTTGAAGGCAAAGGTAAAGAAAAGGCTACTGCCCCATCATACATGTCTGGTGGCGAGAGCGAATACTATGACGCCCGCCCTACTTTCCAAAATCCCTTCTCTGCGCATGGTAGCTTTACCACAAACCATAGTTATGCCTACTCCAACCCTTACTCTAACGGGTATTCTAACGGCGGCTACTCAAACGGCGGGTATTCGAACGGTGGTTACTCCGGCGGCTATGCAAACGATAACGAGTCGTTCAGCATAAACCCACGGAGAACCAGCCAATACGGTAGCATTATCTCCGATGACAGTGTCGCCGACTATCCCACAATCCGAAGACACGCTCGTAAACGCTCAAACTCAGCGTACCCTAGCATGCCACGCATGCCACCACCACCACGAAACTTCACATCGCCGACGTTCAGCGGTTTCTCAGGAACTCATCGGCCGTCAGAATCCATCACGTCGGATTTCAACTGCAATATCCCAATGCATAATTACCAAAATAACCGCAATAGCATGATTTCGTACAATCAAAGTATCAGAGACGGTGCCGCCAGCGCTGCGAGCGGTAACTTTTTCGATGCGATACCAACGGGCACGATGCGTATGGAAGCCTTTATTGATTCTACTCCAAAGATTGGGGGATACGAGGATGATGACTTTTTCCCAGACCTTTCGAGAGCATTTAGCGGCCCAGGAGGGGGCAGGATGAGTAATAGAAATAGCAGGATAATGGGGCCTAGAAACGGATTTTTAGATTTCTATGGCGTGCCAGATGATCCGTATAGTATCAGCAGAGCAAGGTATAGCGAGGACGATGATGCGTCGACGTATCATCGGAGAGGAGATTTGTTCGCAGGGTTTTAAAGGAGTTTGATATAGTACACTTCATGTCTGGTTCAAGATTTGATGCCGGTGGAAGCATCTCGAATACGTTTTTATAATCTTTTTTTTTTTTTTTTTTGGTATTTTTTGGTTTGTTTTCTTGTATTATGAGCCTCACGGTGTATACCACTTTTCAACATGGCGTTCAGAGGTCCTTTTTTTTTTTCTTTTGTTTCGAATTTGTCCGATACGGATTTATATCGGATCTTCATTTCTTTTCTACATTTTTATTTTTTGTGTTACACAAAAGCTAAAGCTTGAGCTTGCACGGGATGCGGGAGTTTAAAATTTTCTTTTCTTCTTTCTTGTACCATCAGACGTCATGTCGTTCTCGTGGTATATTCATGGATTGGGATTTCTGAACGTGGTTTTATTTGGATGATAGGGAATTCAAAAGATGTCTTTTACATTTATTTTACTTTCTAAATTCGGTCGCTTTCTAGACAGATACCACGTTTTCTCCCGTGGCTTCACAGAAATATATCCTTACCCTTACTAGGCTGTCTTTTCTCATCGGATAGAGATATTTAGAAACTAACAAAGTACCTACTTGGTATGCAAGTGTTTTCAAATTAAATGAAGTTGAGATACTTCTTCAACCATGTCGTCTATTTGAGAAACAACCTAGTTAGGAAGCTGCAAGTGTTAACCCCAATCAACAACCCATGTCGAACGTTCCTCGAAAGCTGAACGTGAGACCCAGTAAGTCGCACCGATGGCATAACTGATCCTCGGCTCATTCCCTCGCGGTAACATATTTTCGCGGCTTGTCCACGAGACACGGACAGGTAGGCAAGCAAGCTAACAAACACCAAACTTGTTCCATTTGTTCTATTTTCTGTTAGCTGCAGGGCTAAGGGGGCCCTAGTTCGCAACAGTGCCTATCGACGACCGACGGCGAGAAGATGCAATGACAGGCGACAAGCGTGCTAGGCTGTCAGTTGGAAGATGATTTGTTGACAAGTTCATGTAAGTTTGATGGGCTGGGCTGGGGGGGGGTTCAATCGGGTCGGGGTGTTTGCTGACGCTGGGCTGCCCGATTCGAGCGTGGTTGCTGTGGTGAACGGCAGGACGTTAATTGGCTTGGCTGTTGTTTTAGCCGTCTTGTTTGTTCGCAGGCGCAGGACGAGAGAACAGGAACAGGCCAGAGATTCAGGTTTTTTTGGGGCAGCACATCACAGCCAAAGAGAGCTTGCTTGGCTCGAGCTTGCTGCTGCGACGGGCGTCGGAGGCCGCAATGCAGGAGCATCTGATGATGAGTGGTGGGATGAAAACAGACTTCCAGATAGGACGATGAGATGCATATCGTTGTTATTACCAGCACGAATTGCTATTAGCTATTATGTCACCTCTCTCCCCTTCTTGACATCCGTACCTGTTTTTTTTTTTTTTAAACTTTCTTGCCTGCATAGCTTGTGGGTAGAATTATTGTAGACGGACGGGACGAAAAACCTGCGACGGCGGCCAGCGCTTCAGATATCGCTACCATTAAGGAGGCAAAAAAGGAGGCGCATTCGACGACAAGAGTTATTTCATCATCGACCCGCTATCCACCGTTCGTATACCATATAACCACTACTCCAGATTCGACGATCGTGCGGGTCCTTTTTTTTTTTTTACTTTTCTGACGACTTGCGATTCTTACGAAAAGACGACGAAACGACGAAAATCTCAAAGCACGCATCTGACTGTCTGGATTGAGTAATCGACAGCAGCCACTTTCTGCATCATATCGAACTAGCTATACTAGCTCGTCGCACTTTTAAACTCTTCTTCTTCTTCTTCTCAAACTAACTGCTAGCGGGGTTCGTAACGATATTCTGCGACCGAGTTTCTTGCATTTTACGTTCTGAGATTGTACGATTGATAGAGAGCGAAAACAACAAGAAACAACCATTGACGAGCATTCCCTGCTGCATTCTTACTATATATCTCCAGTATCGCTGCAATTTTCATTTTTATTATTCCTTGGATTTCCTTCCTTCATCCCTTTACGAAAGAGATATATATCCGATCATACGATATTAGACACGATCCCGAATAAAATCCCACGATATAGATTACTAACTAAAACGCAATCGATAACGAACGAGCTGAACGGCAATTCTGGGCGGAAACTCCGGCAAAGTTGCTACTATTTAAAATAGCGGAAGAAAAGAAGAAGGGCACCTATTTAATCCACCTTCCTACCGTCGTCGACGAAAAGATATCCCTGTCTGGGGTCCAGATCTCTTTCCTGCAGGTTAAAGATAGAGTTCTTCTCTCCCTCGGATACAGTGGTCAGTATTGGGAAGAAAAGCGCAGCAGCTAGCTTTTTTTCTTTTACGAGGCCAAGGGCAAAAAAGAAGCCCAGCCGCTAGGGACTTTAACCAGGTTGATGTTTCTTGAAGAAAAAGAACCGAATTTCCACTCTCCTATTATCCTTCTTCAAGTTATTATCCCTTGAGAGGGGAAAAACAGAAGAACGAAAAGAAACCCTGGACACTGAAGGAGCCAAAGGAATAGATTTTCTCTTTCCTTTTAGAACTGTTGATTGAATTCGATTCTTGATTCTTCCTCCGAGTACAACTACTACGACGATACTTTCTCTGTTTTCTATTCTTTTTAAGTCCGGGAATATTGAGAGAGGTATAGCGGATAAGCTAACGGGTGGCGGTGCTGTGCCACTGTCAAGTCAACGCAACTGGGAGAGGCTGAACCAGCTGCTTCCACTGCGCCGAATTCAATTGAACCGACCTTCAGGAGAGCATTAATTGTTCTGGGATAGCAGTGGTAGCTGCAGTTTCTATACCCCGTAAGTGCTGAACGATAGAACTAAACAATGTCTCTTATATATATCGCATTTTTTTATCAGTTTTATTAAAATGTCTGATCCAGCGCTTTTACTGACACTCCAACCAATCCAGAAAACATCCCGTCGAGCTAAGCTCTGAACATCTTGCGACTTCCTTTTCAACCAGTCAAGAAGGGTCCACTCTAACGGCCTCTGAGGGTCTCCTACTCCACCTACTCCCAACCTATAGTACCCTTACATCATCATGAGAATATCGGTCCCTCGCTGAATCAAAATCATCATCATAATCCTCTCTTTTATTCTTCTTTTTACGACTTCCTTATCCTTCGAGTTCCCCTGCCGATCTATTTAATTTCGTACCGACGGGTAGATATTTAGTGTCAACGGGAACGACTTTGGTTTTATATAGAAGAAGTAGTGGGCAAACCAAAACACTCCGTTTTTAAACGTAGTTTATTTTCATCACGACCGGTTAATAGCTTAACGGGCGGAAACGTTGACGACACGAGCCGCCAAACCTTTCGGCAAATATGTCGACATCCAGCACCATATCGGCGCTGGCATCAGCGACCGTCTCTGCGGCTGCTTCCGCTACTTCAGCTGCTAATCCGCGTGATTCAAGACCGCCAGCGTATGTTCCGAACACTCACAAACCAATCCATACATACGAAGAATAAGTTGAGCTAACATATGCATGTTTAAACCACAGATACAAAGCGGTGGGTGTAACTCTCGCAATATGTTCCGGTCTCTTCATCGGTGTCTCCTACGTTCTCAAGAAAAAGGGTCTCCTTCAATCCAACCTCAAAGACAACTCGAAACCTGGCGAAGGCGTGGGATATTTGAAGAACGCATGGTGGTGGACCGGTATGATATTGATGATTGTTGGCGAGATTTGCAATTTCTGCGCGTACGCCTTCGTCGACGCCATTTTGGTTACCCCTCTCGGCGCTCTCTCTGTCGTTATTACCGCCATCCTATCGTCCATCTTTTTGAAAGAGCGGTTGTCGTTCGTGGGTAAAGCTGGTTGTTTCGTTTGCGTGATTGGAAGTATCGTTATTGCTATCAATGCGCCGGAACAGAGTGCCGTGAGCGATATTCAGGACATGAAGCGGTATATTATCGCTCCGGGGTTTCTGTCGTACGCTGGCGTGGTTATATTGGCTTGTCTCTTTGTCATATTTTGGGTAGGGCCGCGATACGGTGAGAAGAGTATGCTGGTATACTTGAGCGTGTGCTCCATGATTGGAGGATTGAGGTACGTTTCTCTTGTCTAACACTTGGTTTTGAAAGATACGGATACTAATATTTATTCTTAAAGTGTCGTTGCTACCCAAGGTTTAGGTGCTGCGGTCGTCGCACAAGCTGGCGGGAAGGCACAGTTTAACCAATGGTTTTTATACGTTTTACTCGTCTTTGTCGTAATAACTCTATTAACGGAAATATACTATCTCAATGTACGATCCGGTTCATGATGATGATGATGATGATGATGATACATATATTGAAAGCACACTGACAATTCTATAGAAAGCGCTCAATATTTTCAACGCCGCCTTGGTCACACCGACCTACTACGTATTCTTCACCTCCGCAACTATTGTTACATCTGCCGTCCTCTTCCAAGGTTTCAAAGGAACGGGTGCTCAAATCACAACTCTGGTCATGGGATTCTTCGAAATTTGCGCTGGCGTGGTGCTCCTCCAGCTTTCCAAATCCGCAAAGGAAGTTCCAGATACTGCTGTCTTCCGAGGAGATCTCGATCAAGTCAAGATTGTGGCCGAACAGGAAGAACCGGAATCCGAACCAAAGGCCGACGCTATTCGTGGTGCCGCTGCGATCATCAGACGAATGAGCACTATTCGAAAACAAGCTGAAACCAGGGAAATGCAACAAATTCAAGAAGATCAGTTGAGGGATATCAGGGAGAAGGATCACCTTAGTCCGGACGTGGTCGTCGAGTGGGATGGCTTGAGACGACGAGTCAGCTTTGCGAGTAACGATAAAACGGAAGGCGGGAGACCCAGACGACATACTTCAGCTAGCCAACGACCTGCTATGCCACACCACACGCTATCGAGGTTGGAGGAAATGGAAGAAGGCCGGGCGTCCACTGATATGATGCGGTTAGCGACCCACCAGAGTCGTTCACAGGGTGATTTGCGTAATACGGAACCCGTACCGCTAGATCAATTGGCACTACCTGAATCTGTAACGCAGAGACGAGGCAAGAGAAAGGATTTACCGCCTTCCAGTCCCGAAGTCACGCCAAAAAAGACCGTATCGATCGTGCCATCCAGTCCGGACCACCGTCCGTGGTACTACGTAGGCAGCAGATCGAGAGGCAATTCTGCTGCGGAACCTCCAGAGTTCACACTCCAGGATGAGAAGAGCGTTGATGATAACAGTTTACGCCCGGATACAGCTGGAACTCAGAAGGCTAGGCGCCAGTTCTCGTTCCAGGGTATCTTTAGCAGACTAGGTCGAGAACACCAACATCAGCCGGTACAGCAGGACGACGGCCATGATGAAGAATCCTCGACCGAGTCACCAGGTCATCTCGCTTCAGGAGGAGCTGGAACCCCGCAGCCACAACAGGCACAAACACCGCCGGCGCAGCGACCGAAACCGTCAAGGGAGTCTTCGAAACACACCTCTCTCACCCGAGTGCAGACCGAGGAGGAGCGACTTGGCTTGGTGACTGGTGATGCGCCTAGCGCTTATGAAGACAATAGTAGCTCTGATATGGAGTCGCAGCTGGACTCGTCGTATTATGACGAGAAGCGGCAATCACCGCATGAACCTGGACAATCACCGTCGCCATCACCGATTGTCAGTTCGCCACAGGTCAATATCGTGAGACGGCCGGTGGGTTCGGCAAGGAGTAGCACGCAGAATCTGGCACTGCCTCCATCGCCTCCACAGCCTCCACAGCACGATGAGCATGGTGATAGACAGTCATGAATATTCGTTTAAAAGTTGATTTTGTCTTTTTCGCATCGTTGTTTTGATTCACTGCAAGCGTGTTTTTGGCTTTTTTTTTTTTTTTTGATCTCCTTCCTGTTGTTTCCTTATGTATTATCATGCATTTTCCTATCAAAATGGCATCGATACCCTCTAGTGCTTTTTATACGTACACCTTCTCTTATCATAGCATACACTTTTCTTAATGATTGATTTGCGATTTTGCTCTGTGAATACGCATTTTGTTTCTCTTCTTTCACTTTTTTTTTTTATATTGAAATAGTTCGATCCGCAAGTCGGAAGACGCAGCGATGAAATTTTCGACCGACATGTATGAAAGCATTTCTTTGGGTTTAAAGACATGTAACAAATGAAATGCATAGCTGTATATAATGAATATGAGTACACGTACAGAATATAAGTACTCTGGGATACAAATATCTACTTCAAATGGTGTTTTTCATACAAGATATCACGACATGTGAACAACAACTACTTCGACTTCAGCACCCATCTCATCTAACCGACCCGGATCAACCTCTAACGGACGTGATAAAACCCATCGACATCTCATAGTCGTATCAATCGATGGGTTATATCCGTCGTAGTCTGTTCGAGGAAGAATCGCGGGGCAGGGTAGTTGAGCTGAGCGTGAACGATCAGTGGTTCTGATATCTCCCATCTTCAAGGTGGTGAGAATGCGGCAGTGGGAGTGTCCACAGCGCCCGCACGGCACACATTCGAGTCATCTGTGTAGACGAAAGAACGCGGGGCGAGAGCTGAAAAGAGCGGATTCCGTTTGGTTGATGCCTGTCATCATTTCGTTGAATTAGTTGTATGAAGAAGAGAAAAGAAAAAGAAGAACGGAAAGGAAGCGAGAGGTGAAAAAATTGTTTTATTTTCGTGGGCTGCGTTTTTTCGGCAGGTACGAACCCCCAACCCAACCCAACCCAGCCGACCTCGACTGCCTTAGGCTACATGCAATGCAACTGCGACTCGACGGAAAAAGCTAAATTGGCGGGACTTGGAAGTGCAAACCCGACGTCGGAACAAACCCGTCGATAGCCAGACGTTAGCTCAAGTTCGGACCACGCTGGGCTTTGGATAAATTGTATTGAACCCCGGACGGAGAGTCATACTGTCATCGTCGTTAAAGGTAAGGCTAGCTGCTACTATTCCCATCGATTGAAGCTCCGGTTTGGTATTGATATATATCACAATTGGTTGTGCTAATCTATCGTATATATATATTTTTTATCAGTTTGATATAAAAGATATATTTCTAGAAGAAAAAACCATGCAGCGGACCATCTACTCCAAGCTCTTGAACAAGAGCGTACTGCCCCTCAGACCCACCCTACGACCTCTCGTCGCCAGACAATGGCCTGTCGCAAGACACTATGCTTCGTTGCCGGAGAGCCATAACAAAGTGCGCATGATATACTGCCTTCTTTCTTTCCATTGGCCTTCACCGCTCATTTGCTAACGTGGTGGGGTGATGGAATAGCTTCTCACTGCGGCACTCGAAGATGCAGACCCCACCGTCGCAGAAATCGTCAAGAAGGAGAAGCAGCGCCAGAGGGAGTTTATAAATCTGATTCCGTCAGAGAACTTTACATCTCAAGCGGTGCTGGACACCCTCGGGTCACCAATGCAAAGTGCGATAATTGAATATTGTCACTATCATGCGAATAATTATACTGAACGGGTGGCGTAGACAAATACTCGGAGGGTTACCCCGGCGCACGATACTACGGTGGAAACGAATTTATCGACGAGGCAGAACGGCTATGCCAGCAGAGAGCGCTGGAGACGTTCAGGCTCAACCCGGAAGAATGGGGCGTCAACGTTCAGCGTAAGCCTCCTACACCGATTGTTGCCCTTCACTACAATCATATAATGCGACATATCAAAACGGTTCCCCATATCTAACAGAGTTTTACGATAGCGTTATCCGGGTCCCCCGCCAATCTCTACGCCTATAGCGCCATCCTGCAGGCGCACGATCGCCTCATGGGTCTCGACCTCCCCCACGGTGGACATCTTTCTCACGGCTATCAGATCCCATCCAAGCACATATCCTTCATTTCAAAGTACTTCACCACGATGCCGTATCACCTCAATGAAACAACAGGCATTATCGACTATGACGGGCTGGAAAAGGCCGCCAAGGTGTTTCGTCCCAAGATCATCATCGCTGGTACCTCCGCATACAGTCGGACCATAGACTACGCCCGCATGAAGCAGATTGCTTCGGCCTGTGGCGCTTATTTGCTGAGCGATATGGCGCATATCAGTGGGCTTGTGGCCGCGGGTGTGGTGGATAGTCCGTTCCATACGAGCGACATTGTGACTACCACCACGCACAAAAGTCTGGTGAGTTTAGTTTTCTCCCCTTCGTTTCGTTCCGCTCAGTTCTTGTTTTTCATTCGAAAAGGCAAGGCAAGGTCAATTTATGATTAATTCGATGGCATCGTAATAAAGAGGGGTCCGCGAGGCGCAATGATATTTTATCGCAAGGGCGTTAGATCGACAGATAAGAAGGGGAATAAAATTATGTATGATTTCGAAAATTCGATCAACGCATCCGTCTTCCCGGGTCATCAAGGAGGTCCGCACAACCATACGATCACGGCGCTGGCGGTCGCGCTCAAGCAGGCACAGACCACCGAGTTCAAGGAATACCAGCAGCAAGTGCTCAAGAACGCAAAGGCGCTAGGTGATGCGTTGAGCTCGAAAGGGTACAAGATTGTAGGCGGGGAGGTTGAGAACCATCTCGTGCTGATTGATCTCAAGCCAAAGGGGATTGATGGGGCCAAAGTTGAAAGAGTGCTGGAATTGTGCAACGTTGCTTCCAACAAGAACACCGTGCCGGGCGATAAGTCTGCTGTAAGTTTGCTTGTTTTCGATAAACTGTGATTGTTTCGACTAGAGCTGACGAGCCGTTCAGATGAAACCGGGCGGTCT
This sequence comes from Orbilia ellipsospora, assembly GCA_036971675.1. NCBI lineage: Eukaryota > Fungi > Ascomycota > Orbiliomycetes > Orbiliales > Orbiliaceae > Orbilia > Orbilia ellipsospora. The sequence continues at coordinate 1,455,560 of JAVHJO010000006.1, forward strand.
GCGGCTTGGGTCTCCCGCCATGACTACTCGTGGCTTCAACGAGGGCGATTTCGAGAGAGTAGCAGAGATCGTGGACAGAGCGGTGGTAATAGCAAAGGAGGTCGAGGAGTCAACTGGCAAGACGAAGATTAAGGAGTTCACTGAGGAGCTTGGGGACGGAGGTAAGGTTGATAGCCTCGTCAAGCTGAGAGAGGACGTGAGGAGCTGGGTGAGAGACTTCCCAGTGCCGTGGACTCATTAGCTAAAACATTTTCGTTTTTGAACGAGAAATTCACGCTTTTGTAAAATGAATGAATGAATGAATGAAACCTGTACTAACAGCAAGTCGCTACGATGCACTTTGACTTTAATTTCTGAATACGGCCTTTCGTTCATTTTCCTTGATCCTGCGTCAGTTGCCTTCGGCTTCGGGGAGATGGCCGGGTCGGCAAAGTAAGGGGAAGGCGCTGGATCAGTAAACAGCACACCCAATCATTGGTAGCCAGTTGTAAGACACACCCATCCGAGCGCTTTTTTCACACTCTCCAGCTCTCGCTCTCGTTTTTTTTACTTCCCGTGCATGAAATTATACAGTTACATACTGCGGTTACAAAGAATCCACTCGGTAATGAATACCTTTGCTAGTAAGATTGAGCAGCTGAATGTTTTATTTTCCCTTGCCTTCTCAAACGACACTTATGCAGCCTCTTTTTTGTTTGCGAAAGAAATTTACTTCCAAGCTTTGCGGGAATGTTCGACCTCGCGTGGGATGTAATTTTGGGTTTCTCCGTTTTTTTTTGCTATTTTCATGAATTTCACGCGCTGACCCCCCATGGTCCGGAATTCTCGCGCTTTCGTTCCTGAATTGCCATTTCCGGCTTCGGTACCGAATAAAATCAAGATCGAATTCTCCTTCTGTTCGTTTCATAATGAATAGTAAAATTACAATTGCAATTGAGAAAAGAAGCTTCCTTGAATTCCGCGTTCCTGGGGGTGTTTAATGGTACTATTATATTGAAATATTTCCTGGAATACCACGCTATGAAAACGGCGGTGTATTTGCGATCTCAACCATCGTCATGTTTATGTTTATGTTTATTATTTTGATGTTTGGGCTTTCTGGCAGGAAACGCGCAAACGCGCGTCGACAGACGTGCATTGCATGCGTATGTAACGGCTGAAAGGGAAAGGGGCCTTGCGCGGAAAGCTCGTTCCGCGGTTGAGCATCATCCGATCGTGCGTACGTGCTGTTGCATACGTCCATTTAGCAACTTTAGCAACATTACCCGTGCTTTGGGAATCGAATCTCTCCAGAATCTTAAGATCATTTTTGCGCCTTTTGTGATTCCGGTGAAACACGATCTATTGAATAAGGGGGTGACGGTCTAAACGTTTCCTGTTAGTAAGTTGCAATTGTGGAATCATTTCATATCACAGTCATCAATTGCCAATGTTGCAAATATCACGATGGCTTTTCTGACTTTCGATCTCCTCAAACCAAGGCTAAGATTCCGGATCTAGACTTTTGTGAAAGACAAGAATAGAAGGCCAACCAGGACCCGCTGCCGTCTGCCGTTCCCTTCTCAAGATGCTTTCCGAGATTTGATTGGAAACACCGATCGGCGCACGGCGAAAGGGAGAAACTTTTTCTGGGCGTGTTTTCTTTAATTTCGCTTAACTCGCAAAAGTTGAAAGAACGAGAAGAAGGAATTTCCTTGGATGGCAAAAAAACGCGGGCAGGGCGTTTCTACCTCGTGTGGGAAACTTTGTAATTGATCACAGTGGATTCGAGGTCAGGCTCAGGTCAGGTTCAATTGATCAATCGACTCAAAATCCGTTGGCGGTGGATCGATTGTGGGAGTACGGTAGTATCAGCCAAGGATTTCTTGGAGCTTCCTTGTTTCTCACTGCCAATCGGGGAGCGTGAGTTCGGAATTGGGGGTGACGAGCACTCACCCCCCCTTTGTTTAGTTCTCTTTTTTAGCCCCGAAATGCTGTCCTGACTTTACAGGCTCGTGCATGATGAGAATCGAATCTTAAGCCTTTTTTTTTTTTCTTCTAATGTGACGCTGCAAGTGCGAGGTGCAGCAGCAGCAGCAGAAGGCATAAAATAAAAACTTATCCACGCTGGCTGTGGCTGCTGCTACTTCAGACGGCGCTCTTGATCCGGCAGGCGCCTAGTAAAATCACACTACAATGAGATCACACGCTTTGGAGAGAAAAGAAAAGATAACGGCTTCGTATTGTAATCTATGATGAATAGAAAGCCGTTATCATGCCTTGATTTCCCTTCTCTTTCTTCCAACCCCCATGGTCTTGCCCCTACCCTATCAGGACCGGGTTCCAGGCCGGATGGATCAAGAAAAACGAATTTTAAAATTAAACATGTTGCGATAGGAACCAAAAGCAAAACGGACGGACGTATTTTTCCAATGGAAAATGTGTGCCTGCCGCTCACCCCCTTTTATGCAGGTGAGCCCAGTTAAACTCTTTTTTTAATTAGCGTGGAGATTTTGGTGGTGGGTTTTTGTTTTTTTCGAATGTCTCTTTTCTTTTGGGCTGGTTTGTGCAATCGTCGTGCCTGGTACCCTTCTTTCCGCTGCCCGCAAAAATCTCTGCGACTGACACGTACCTTGTACTTTCGGGCACCAAGCTCAACCAATTAACCTTGTCCGTACCTTGCTCGCAGCCAGTCAGAAGCCCCCAAAATCTCGCCCTACGTCCCAAATAAATCAACCACTCCGAAAAAGAAACTTCTTTTATTCTGTCAAAGGGGAGTGCGAGCGAGAGAAAGAGTGCGAGCAAGGGAAATCAAGCGGGAAAGGAGACCTTCTCGTTTTGATTGCATTCAAATTTCTTCCCCCCTTTGCAGTAATCTATTCTTTCCTTCTCTGTTCTGGTCGTACGACTCGATTTTCTGACCGTCCTTCCCGGCTATAAGAAGTGTCACCCTCCCTTACTTTGGGATTCTCTTCCTTCTTTCCTTTCTATCACCACACTCATTCGCTTTTGACAAAGTACCACGCCTGCTCTTCAGCGCATTCACTCGTTAACAAATTTGCCTAATCGCGATTTAACTGTCTAATCCCTAAAAAACCAAATTAATACCATAATCCGTTATTTTCAATAACAAACCAACACCGACAAAATGAAGTTCACCACCGTCATCGTTGCTGCTGCCTCCGCCGTCGCCGTCATGGCTGACTATGGCTATGGATCTTACTCCAACAACACCGTCTCGACCACCACCACTGTTGTCGACTCCTATGTCACCTACTGGTATGTTCTGACATCGACAGGAATTGATTGAAACTCGAATCTAACAGTTTTGATAAAGCCCATACGCCACCACCTTCTACGAGGGTACCCAAACCTATGTTGTCACTGCTCCAACCACCATCACTGTGACCAACTGCCCATGCACCCGCACCTTGACCTGCTCCACAACCACCACCACCTCTTGGTAAGCATTGAATCATTGAATGTATCCTTGTGAACGCATAACTAACAGTTTCTCAGCCCACCAACCTCCACCGCCGTCTATGTTCCACCAACCACCACCCCATGCCCATCGAGCACTGCTGTCTATGTTCCACCACCAGTCTACAACACAACTGTCCCAGTTGCCCCACCAAGCTACACTGGTGCCGCTTCTTCCATGAAGATGGCCTCCGGTGCTTTGGTTGCCGTCTTCGGTGCCGCTGCCATGCTCTTGTAAACATACTATGTATTGGTAGTTTAATATTGGGGAAGAGACGAGGAGGTTTTAATATAATCTAATAGAGATGGTTCCTTTTTAATTTTTCCAGCGCCTTATAATTCTTCTGTATTAATGGGTTTTTCCTAATGTGGTCATCCCGCCAACTTTTGTACACGAATGCCAAATGTACACGTACTCCTTTAATGTCAATCTTGTCGATAACCATGCTTCGTCTTCGGTGATTTTCATCTGTAATTCTACTAAATTTGTGAATGTGTTGTCCAACGTAGATTGTTGGATCTTCGAAATCCTGCATAATCATATAGATCGGATTGTGTTGGGTTCGATGTCACTCGTGTTCGACTTGTAACATCCTATTGTTGTCACCGTATCTATCAACAATGAATATCATATCTTGATATCTATCTACTCATAGTCGTCTCCAGGAATTCACTCGCACGGGCTCAAGCGGATGCTACCCAAGACGAGATTTCCCAAGTTCACCCTCCACATCTGCGAAACCGTTCGACCTACTCCGCGTATTCTGAAACGAACCTACCTGCCGTGTTATGTGAGAGAACTCCGCTTTAAATGTATTATATACAGTTGGTTTTTTATGCATATAATATAATATAAATGGAGTATAATGTAATCACCACAGTAACGTCGACTGTCAGTCTTATTGCTTTAGCTTTGTACGCCGATCTAGTTATGCATTGTATCACACACACGCAAGTAAGGTTTAGTTTATTTTTAGTTGTTTATCTTTCGGCAGCGCGGGGTTCAGCGGACGAGCGGATATTTGACGATAGGGGTGATTTATACGTGCATGTCGCTTCAATCTTAAATCTCGAGCTTGGGCTTTTATGGTAGGACGAAATGCGGGGTTATCTGCGAAATACTCCGTATAATGTTATATTAGACGTTTGGGGTTGGTGGTGGCGGTGTTTATAATTTAGGGCTTTGTTGAATAAGTCATAGCTCTGAATTTTTATACTCGTCATATTTCGGTGCTGATAAGTCTTATGTACGGTCTGATGCTTCCTCTAGATATTGAATTTTTGTGTCTTTGTTGCTCATGCTCTGTGGGGATAAGATTCTAGAAACGGGGTGGAAGACTAACTATCAATCTAGATATATCGATAGTCTTATGAAGGATATATTCTAGATTCCGGAATGATTTACCTTACCTTAACTGGTATACCCCAAAGAACAGATGAAACTTCAAGATGATTCAACTGCTGTAACATTTATGATTCTGACTGTAGAACACCCTACGTCAGCATGAGTTACCTTAAAATATCCTTTCTTTAGTGACACCTTAAAGTGTCATCTATGTAAATGTTAATTATGCTATATTATACCATAAGGCGATTTCTAACTACGCCTAAAGCATTTATTGAAGAAATTTAGAGAAACATAAGCTTGGATACACTCAAATAGAATTACATTTTAATTTTATGAAATTTCTTTGGGCCATCCTGACTCAAAACTGCAAAGCCGTTTAAGATGGGTTTGATTCGCCTAGACTATATTCCGATATACTGATAGGGAAACCTCAACGCTGGTAACGTTGGTTTCTGAATTGTTATTCGTGTAATTGCTAGAAAATATTGAGAATAAAGTTAAAGATAAAGAGCAGAGAGAAATCGATTCATATCAGCACCATAACCGTTCCTAGTTTCCGATCCGATACAATCTGAGTACTACCATTTTTTATTGGACCCACAGAGTTTAGTTCGCATGTGTTGTCTTTCTCTCACTTATTAGTTGCACAAGTGTTGATTCAGTAAAAGCTCTAGTTGAAAAACTAGTTGAATCTCATATGAACGTAGCTTGTATGTAATATCTGAACTCGGATCTAGGCGCTCGAGGTGGTGTCGATCCTTTTGTATGCTAGGCGTCCATTTGTTTGGCGCCTTTTGATCATTCTTTGGCTTCAAGGTGCTACCTACAATGTACCCTAGGGCGCCTATCAGTCAATAGATGAGATAAAACAATCTTGGGGTTTTCTTGGCATATATGGATTCATTTCATGCAGAACTTTAGAGGTGTGTGAAAACCAAACTCGGCTCTCTCCGATTGGGATTTACAGGATAATGGTGTCTACTGAAATTTCAACCAAGGGCCGGGTATTGTAGGCAGCATTGTGATGAAGGAAAGCTAGTTAAAAGGAATTTAACGGGCTTTTTTCTATCCAAATTATTTAATTTCGATCCTTCCTTTGGTTGGCTAATCGAAAGAGACTGAGATGTCAGGTCTTTTATTGCTGTCGAACTAAGCGTGACGATATACCGCTGCATGATACTCTGATGCGGAATAAAAAAGGGCTACCTTAAAAGTAAGATTTAAATCGTATAAAGGCAGTATATCATTCAAAAAGGCCACACAATAATTGTTGGACTATACAAATCTGTTTCCAGGCTTTGGTTAGTCTAATTTCAGAATTAAATCCGTACACTAACCAGCTACATCAATATACATGATCTCGTACTCAGATTTCAACCGGCTTAAGGAACCGTGCGAAATTCTTGTCTGAATATTTTATATTTCACACCGCGACATGTAAAACCAAACAATTGTATATATTTTAATTCCTCCGAGGAAAAGTATATAAATTGCTTGACCAATCAATAATACAATCTTAAACACAAAAGTATTGGTAGAATAAATGTAATACTCTCAAAGCAAAATGTATTCTTGCTTTTACAACACCCAAGCATAACAAGCAGTAGTCTTATCAACTTAGCTGGAATAGTAACTAAAAAACTTAAACAGTTACTGAATATTCCGCTCGGGATGGGCTCGAGATGATTGAATGCAACCGCGTTGGAGGGAAAATGCAACATCTGTCGCCGAAACGGCAAACGGTCGTATTGGCGGTCGTATTTAGGCGTGAGGGCAGCAACATTTATTTGCATAAGATGCATCCCTGTTTCCAGTTCTGCAGGTCGCAGATTGGACCACAGTTAACATTAGCGTTCAACAGCTCCTGGGAATCGAATAAAAAGGGTAATCGCTCGTGACATATATCGTCTCTGCCTCTCCTCGAGTTTTATCGTGCTATAATTTTTTCGAATCATCCTTCGATAGTCGCTGCATGATCTTTTCTGGCGTGGTCACTCGACCTGTACGTCACGTCCGCCATTCGCCAGGGGTATCGGAGCAGCGCTAGCCCAACCACCGAAACGCCTTCGATATCAGAGCAGTATTTCGCGCAGAACTACATGCTAGCATCGAGCATGCTAAGTTCGAGAGGCCATAACTGAGCCGAGCCAGTGCAGAGAGTGGACCTCTAAGCATCTATAGTCACCAGGATATCTGTCCGGGTCAGGTCTCAAGTGTTTCCTACCAGGTTACACCAATCGGGTGCCTTCCGAGGACCACCTGTTTGAGGCTTACCCATCGCGCGCCCAAATCCGGCGCATTTTAGGGCCCCCCGTTTAAATAGGAAACCACCAAAAAGCCCCGTCACTTCCCCAATAGTTGTATGTCGGAGACATCGACATCATTCCCACTATCGAGGATGACAGATTCCGGCGGCGTCCATCGGACATCCCACTCTCGGAATCCTAGCACGACCAACGGCGCCGCCATGACCAACGGACTTCTAGGTGACAGCGGCGGCGGTCCTTCCCGCGATTGGGACGATGATGACGGCAGTTTTAGAACCGCACCGGCATATCCGGATGAAGATACACGCCCGACCTCGAAGAAGGAGATATACGGATGGTACAGCTACGCTTGGGCTTCCGAGGTGTTTGCGATATGTGCGATGGGGAGCTTCATACCTGTGCTGCTGGAACAGCTCGCGCGTGAGAAGGGACACGTTCTGGGTGATCCGTCGTTACGGTGTAAGAGCTCGGAGAATTTAGGACCGACCACGCCTGGCAGTCCCGGCGATGGGGATACCGCTGGAGGAAGCGCTGGCAAGACCATCTGCGTGGTTGAGGTTCTGGGTTTCGAGATCAATACTGCGAGTTTCGTCATGTATACGTTCTCTCTCAGTGTCATGTTTCAAGGTATGGTTGAATTTATGGAACCACCCTTTTAGAGTCAAATACTGATGGAAATGGTGCAGCGTTTGTGATTATATCGATGTCTGGGGCCGCGGATCATGGTAAGCATGGCATAGTCTTGCAAGACTAAAGTTTCTACTAACAATTCGATAGGACGGTATCGAAAACATTTACTCTTAATATTCGCATATATAGGGGCGGTATCATGTATTTTCATGTTATTTGTAAATGCGCAGTGGGTCTTGATGGCTTCGATTCTCGCGCAAATCGGAAATGTAACAGTTCACTTCCACCCAGCTCTCTCTCCCTGCTAATTGTGATAACCAGGTCACTTTCGGAGCCTCCTACGTCCTTTTGAACGCCTTCCTCCCCGTTATGGTTCGCAATGACGCCAACATCAAAGCACTCGCATCCCAAGCACTCGCATCCCAAGCCCATCTCCCAACCTCCAACTCGACCCACTCCCTCGACGACGATGACATTCGTGAAGAAGACGCTACCCTCCTCGGTGGTAGCACCCCATCTCTCAAACCCGAACCAGGCGCAAAAATGACACCCGCGATGCGCCTGTCCACCCGAATATCCTCCAATGGTATCGCAATCGGCTACTCTGGTGGTGTACTCCTCCAAATCCTCTGCATTATGATCATAGTCTCCAGCGGCTCAACCACAAACTCGCTCCAAGTCTCCGTCTTTTGCGTCGGACTGTGGTGGTTCTTCTTTACAATACCCTCCGCAATGACGCTAAGACCTCGCCCGGGCCCGCCCCTACCCCTTGAAGACGGCGAAAAGTTCAACTGGAGCACATATATATCTTACTCGTGGCGAGGCCTCTTCAAGACGATACGACAAGCGAGCAAGCTTCGCGATGTGACGTTATTCCTCGTGGCGTGGTTTATGGTTTCCGACGGTGTGGCTACGATTGCGTCTTCTGCGATCGTATTTGCAAAGACAAATCTGGGAATGTCGCCGCCGCAGTTGGCTGCTATCGGTGTCATCATGCCGGTTAGCGGTGTCATCGGGGCGTTCAGTTGGCCAAAGATTAGTAATTACGCAGGGTGGAGCGTCAGCCAGACTATTTTAGTGTGTATATCTTTGTTTGCGGCTATCCCGCTCTACGGCTTGCTTGGGTTGATGCAGTCGGTGAAGAACGCGGGATTCGGATTGACGAGGTAAGTTGATTCTAATAGTATGTTGATGGTGTATGTACATGCTGACGAAGATTGTTGATAGACCTGGAGAGATGTATGCCCTAGCCGTTTGGTTCGGTTTCGTATTGGGCGGCCAGGGAGGGTATTGCAGGAGTTTATTCTCCGAGCTCGTCCCTCGAGGCTCCGAAGCGGCGTTTTTCGCATTATACGCTATTACTGACAAGGTAAATATTTGATATTCTTTTGAAATCAGTTTCGATGAATTTGCTAATTGTGGCTTTCTACCAACAGGGGAGCAGTGTCTTCGGTCCTACTGTCGTCGGTATTATTACAGATAGATGGGGTGACATCCGTCTCGCATTCTGGTTTATTCTGGGACTTCTGCTGGTTCCGTTACCGTTCTTGTACTTTGTAGACGTGGATAGAGGCAAGCTTGCGGCAGAGAACTTTGTACGCCAGAGGGAAGCGAGGGAAGCGGCGGCTGTGTCGGAGGAAGAAGAGGAAGAGCAGCAGGTTTATAATGACGAGTGAACGTTTGCTATGTCATCTCTATAATGTTTGAAGCTTTAAATTTGCTTTTCATATATGTTTATGGTCATAGCAGGTATTTGTCGGATGTACTATAAAATTACGAGTGCGGGGAACGGTTGTATTATTAGCTTGACTTTGATTAATCGAAATGCTATTGGCAAATGCGAGCACTCGTCTTGATTTTACTATTTTCCACGCACTTCCAGCTCGTAAACCATTGTGACATGCCCCTCGATTCATAACCCCAGAATAAAAACAAATAAAATAGAAAAAAACTCCCATAGTAGATATAAACGCCGTAGAGGAAACATTTGGTATAGCAAAACAAGTAATTGAAAAAAACATTATAAGAGTAAGCCATAAAACCGGATTACGAAGTTAAAAAAAAAAAAAAAGAGAGAACTGCCTCATGGGAAGCTGTCACCTTTATCGTCATTTTTTTGTCCCATAGCACCAATGAAAAAGACACCCATATATCAGAAAACAGTAAAAAGAAAAATAACCAGCCACCAAGCCCCTCAACTATAAATGCACCATTCGTCAACAAGCTGACATTATCTCATCTAATGCTTGGCGACGTGTGCTTCCTGCGGTCTAGGAGGGATATAAGGCCTAGCACTCCCACTACCAAAGTTACCCATCTCGTAATCTCGGTTCTGTGGGTGTCCTTGATAGTACCCAGCGTTCGCGGGTGTGTACCCCGGAGGCGGTGGGCTCATGGCAGGTTGGTACGGTGCCCCGCTGTAAGTATTCGAGGCGTACGTCTGGCCGTTGTACTGCGGTTGGTTATGCGAGGGAGGGATGTTGTTCACATCGTAGGCTGGCGGGGCGATCCACGCGGTGCCGTAGTATGGTGATAGACCGCGAGAGCGGCGACGACGGGCGGAAAGACAGGCGCAGCAGCAAAGGAGGATAAATCCGATTACTGGTTGGTTATTTGTGTTAGCTTTGGTTTTGTATAGATATCGGGTGTATTTTATGAGGGTTTGAAATACCTAGAAGGACACCGAGGACGACCCAACGTTGCCACGAATACCATGGAGAGTAATAACAATAACCATTGATGTCACAACTAGACAGAGTCAAGAGTTAGTAACCGAGTTGAGGTAGAATTGAAGGTGAATTAAGAGTGTAACGTACTAGTAATCTCTTGCTATAAGAGCGTTCGATGTTTCTGGTAACGGCATAGCGACCATGTTGATTGATATGAAACGAGCGTTCTTAGCTCGACTTTGTATACACTGAAGGGATACTATTCACGTCGAGAGGCAAAAATGATGACGTCGAATGGTCTCTTGGAAGTAAGAGAAGGCGATGTAAGTGAGAAGGTTTGCGGAATGGGTGAGAATGGAACAGGTCAAGAATGAAAATATAGCTGAGAGGATTAAAGTTGATAAATATGCTACTTGCGAGTTAGCGGACTGAGGTGGATGGATATATGCGGAATTTGGGGCCCATTTGAGTTTTTGGTTGCACCGCCCACCGGAGGCAGCACTTCTCACCGAAACTAAATGCGACCCCCGGTATGGTTCACTCGCAGGGCTGCAGGGAAGCACTTGTGCAGTTTTGACTTACCGGTTCGGCACGATGAGAGGGAAAGAACCAAAAAGAAGAACGGAGGAGGAGGTTTGCGAAGAGTTATTTGGGAATTGGATTCGGCTGGTTGCAGGGCTGCTGTTTTTGACGTCGTTGTTGTCGTACGAATTAATACAAGGGCACCGTGATGATGTCAGTATACCAAGTCTTTTTATTTTCTATCTTTCTACCAAGAGATTCGAGAACAACTGGTCGCAGGGTGATATATGAATTGGAAGAACAGGAATCTATTAAAACGAGGGAAGGAGATGGAAGGAGGCGGGGGAAGTGTTATTATTTGTTTGACGAAGTGTCTCTTCTTTGTGCCCAGTTTATCATGTTATTCAAACATGGTGACACCCTCTGCGATCCAAAACCTCTCCTCTGCCTCGATGTCATGAGCTAGTTGGTCTGCTTCTCCTATGCGCATGCATTCGCAGCATAGTCCCCACCCCCCGGTCGGTTCTCCAGGTCGCCAGGCCCAAGGTTACCTCGGTGTACAGCCTGACCGCCGCCCCAACGCTGGTTTTGTCATCCGTTCGTCTCGTTCCAGAAGGCGGTCAGAGGTCCTGCCCTAGTAGAACCTGGTCGGAACGCCCTCGCAAAAAGGCTTCAGCTATACATAGCATAGCATAGCAGAGCACGGAAATATCATGGCATAGGAAATATTTAAATGCCCGAGACCAGAGACTTCCACAGGGAGAAGCTAGCAGCACAGCAAAAAAAAAAAAAAGCGAGTCATGTTGACATGTTCGTGGCAATACGGTTACGACCACGCCACATCTAGCTCTAAGAACCACCAGCACCTCGGAAGACCGTTGTACCCCGATGTATATTCGGAGAGGTGCACTTTTGATGACGACGACAACCACGATGTGGACCGCTGACATGTACAAGCTTTGTTAACAAGCTCGTTGAAAGCGAGTCGACGCTTCTCGGCCTTTCACTCGCGACGCCTCCGGTCAAAAGTGAGGCAGTGCTGAAACAGGCTCTACACGACGAGCAAAGCAGAAAAACACCTCGTCCCGGAATTTACATGCATAACGTCCTCTTCGGCCCGATTCCCATACTACATTTCTGTCTGCTGAGTATTTCACATATTTCTCGGTTACACCAATATGTGAGGAGCATTGGATATTTCAATTTCTATGGCCTTATTTTCCAAATCCTACATTTCGATCAATGTTGCAACCGAACCCTGGATAACTGTGGCGCAAACCTTCCTCGCACTTCCATTGGGTTTCTATGGACTTGCCAGTTTCGACTGATCGTGAATCTCATAAACCTGGAGCGTTTTCTAAAACGGAATCCTGGTGCAAGGGAATCGTATAGGATGTCCCGTGATACATAGGACGTTTCTTCAAACAGTTCCTCGTGAGGATGTGCATGGCGTGCATTATCCCCAAACCAGCCATTGCGAAACCCAAAAGTCCCCCCCAAACCACGTCTAGCTCTTATTGAATGAATACCTCATTTCCAAATAAGCCTTGGTGTCTCGACACTGAAATTTAGAGTTTGGATCCAACAAAACAAGAAAACTTTAAAAATTGTAGATTATTCTACTCGAAAACTCAATCGAGTAAGTGAATATAAAGTCTTCCGGAGTTCGGATTGATGTAGAACCCGACGGGTCCACTGTAGCCCTAGTAATCTACATATGTAGATTCAAGTAGCCAATCTTACTAGCCCGATCAATCGATCAGATTCACGAGATAAAACCGTACATCTAAGCTAATCCTGGATGTATCCTTCTATAACTACCCTTCAAATTGAAGCTATTCCCAAATTCGAAATAAAACAACCATGTAGTGTCTGGGGGGTCCCTTCATATGGTACTAACCAAAGCACATCGGACCTCTTCTTTCCGCCGACGGCACAACATTCGCCAATCGACTACATCTAATCTGCCGGTTGATCTGGAATACTCAAATTTAGAAATCCAAAAGTCCGGGCTTTAACCTTACCTATAGTTAAACGACATTGCTCAGTTTTGATTTCCGACATTCTAAAGAGTATCGTATCACAAAAAGGCTATAAGTCGAATAGATGATATAAAAAAAATATAAGCAAAAAGAAGGCTATAGTGAAAAATGGAATAGTAACCTAAAGCAAGTATCAAAGAAACCATCACGCTATGACTAGTTAAAGATATAATAAAAGGCCATAATTAAGAATCCAAAAAGAACTATCAAAAAGAAATATCCCGCCTGCTAGCTAATTCAAAATTGAAGCAAAAATAAAAAAGAACCACAACTACAACCTGAAGACATGGTCTCCGCTGTCCCGATTATATAAAAAGTGGAGTTACTGGATTCAGAAGGATGATAAGATTCAAAGTACTGGAAATAGAAAGAAAAGAAACCCGCAAATTGCTCTCGCCGCTCACTAATGAAAGAATACCGTCTAAGAAACCAACAGAAAGAAGAAGAAACAATTAAAAAAGCCGAAAAGTATCGCAATGGTCATCACAAAAAAAAGATAGGTGGAGCGTCCGTCGAATCTAAGAAAGCAAAATAATTTCGTATCTCTTTTTTTTGTAAAGTTTTTGTTTGGTGACTTCCGTCTTGAAGAGAAGTAGAATGATAGGCCGTAATAATTGTAACAACTGTTTGGATATAATAGAGAGATAAGAGTTTAGAGGGAAAGGATCCAGAAAAAAGAGCAAATCGCTGGGGTATTAGGAACTAAAGATTAAAACAAGAACAGCGCAAAAGACGGATAAAGTTGAAAATAGAAAAGAAGAAAGGCTCGTCGAATGTAATGTTTTTTCGTTAAAAAGGTCCCGAGACACATCAAGTCATCAATTGGGTTGGTTTGGCGTTAAGAAGGGAAATTCGGCCGTTAGTCGAATCGACTCGCAAAGAGAACTGAAGCAATTGGAAGTCCAAGGAAGATTTAAGAACCACACAAAGAATAATACAGCTAAATAAATGGCGTATCCTGAAAGCGGCTATTTCTTAGCCTTGTTGATCAGCCACTGTAGCACTGCGTCAAGATTTGTTTCCTCCTTTGCGCTGATGCTGTAGCAGGATACTTCGCGGTACTTGATTTCTTTTAGCTCCAATTCATCGATAAGATCGTCAACGCCTAGCTTATCGGGAAGGTCGGACTTGTTCCCTAAAACGAGAAGTGGAATTCCTTCGAGAATCGGTTTTAGTAAAAGTGTGTGCAGTTCCTCTCGAGCGACTGGTAGAGCGGCAATATCGGCAGAGTCCACGACGAAGCTATATCATCAAATTTGTTAGAAGAGGTAAACCAGATTGAGAGTTTTGTGTCAACTTACACAATCGCGTTAGCTCCTCGGCAATATCGTTCCCACATGGCTCGAAACCTTGGTTGACCTCCCAAGTCCCAACTACAGAATAGTTAGTATCATGATAACAAACGTGAAACTGTTTCCGCACTAACCACTTTAGAGTAACATGTCCTTTCTGAACTCGCTTCATATTGAAGCCAACTGTAGGAATAGAGCTATAATTCTCAGTTAGCTAATAGATCTGACCCACCAGTCATATGTACAGGATATAACGTACTCGGTGGTAAATTCGCCGCCCTATCGGTTAGCTCACGTTAGCGAAAAGTTCGTGACCAGAGAGATTTGAATAAGTGAGACTAACAGAGAGAACTCTTAGTAAAGATGTTTTACCAGCATTCTGTAGACCAATCATCGTGATATCCATCTCAGTAGCCCTACGTCAAAAAGAAAAACTCGTGTCAGAACCACGTTATTCTGCTCGCTTGTTGGGATACCTTATAATCGTACCAAAACAGGCTAAGCAGCCAATCGTATATCCGTCGGAAGAATCCAGCCATTGTTATTGAAGGGTGATCGTCAAAACTCGTAGAAGAATGGGAAAGAAAATCGAAAACGGGATGGGAAGCCACAACCACGAGCGTATTTCTCCTTTGCTGTCGGTCTCCAGGATATACTTTTCGTAATTTAGTTCGATTTATTGTCGAAACTGGTTCTAATGAAAGGGCCAGAGAGAAAAGTAGGAATGGATGGCAAAATTTGTTAAGCTTGAGGTCTCTTGTAATTTCCAGGGTTTGGTATAAATCTGGGTAGAGTTTGAAACTATCTGAGATGGTATCGACCAGTGAGGTTTTATTTTTAGGTAAAAAGGGTTCTTTTATAAAAAGGAGTCTCCCTAAGCAGTCATCGTCCCATTGAACTCTGGTGCGATTGTATTTTTGTATTTTTTAGGGTCATAAAACCGTGGAAGCGAAAGCAAAGGGGAACCCGTGGACCCTAGCAATCGGTAACACAAAGGCAATCGATGACTATTTTCCTGACGTCTTATTGGCGAAAATCAGGGTAATTGTGCCAGGCGAGAGGCAAAGTGATAGAGCAATCCGGAAATCCGCCAGAAACCCCAAAAAAAGCTGCAGAATCTTTATGGTGCTTCGACAGTCCCTGGGGTTATTTTGACAGATGTCTTGTTTGACAGGTTTCTTTTTAAGACGTTCCGGAAAAGCGGGTAGCCGTCGTGTGCGTCTATATCTAGGGTTTATGCAGAGAGGATTCGCAACGGAGATGCGCGCGATAAAGCTTGTAGGGCTAAGTTGTGAGAATCTCGGAGGATTGTGTGGAGTATGGGGATAGTGAATGTATGTGTATGAGAAGTAGGTAAGTCCCAAAGAATATCGTCTAGAATAAGGTCAAGATCCTGAGACTCCTGGAGCAGTTCAAAAAGGGTATATTCCTGGCGGAGGTGGGAATGTATATAGCGGGTTAGGTTTTGGGATTAGAATATTTGCGAAGGATGGTTGGAATAATGCGCCAGGAGTTGGCCGACTGGCAGCAGGACGTGGAATGCAGATCGCAGGCGAATTTAGCGGGCACCGGAGGATATAACGTCCCGCAGAAAAGCGTCCCTGTTGGTAGTCCGAATAGATGGTATATATACGTCACGGGGAGCTAAAGCGTCGCGCCACGGTAGAGGTAGGTAATGTGAACGCCGTCGAGAAGGCTATACTCTGGAGAAATGTGGTGATTTGAAGCTTCTCGGACGTGTTG
Source organism: Orbilia ellipsospora (assembly GCA_036971675.1). Taxonomy (NCBI): domain Eukaryota; kingdom Fungi; phylum Ascomycota; class Orbiliomycetes; order Orbiliales; family Orbiliaceae; genus Orbilia; species Orbilia ellipsospora. Next base: position 1,471,532 of record JAVHJO010000006.1, read on the forward strand.
GATGTCCTTGATAGAAGAGGTAGAATACTTAGGAGTGGGCTGGGAGATGGGAGGGAATGGTGTTTAGGTAACAGTCGTGATTTGATGGAGGATTCTTTGTGCGAGTCCTGCAGCTCCGTCGAAGTTGTCGAAAAAAGTCCGGGTATATGATTAAGCCGTTGTATGTTGCACGACAAAGAAAGAAAAATAAGAGCGAGAGGTCTAAAGATGGAGATGCCGGGATATATCAATGCAGGAGGATTCTATTCGATGAAAAATGCAACTATATAGGGAGAGATTTCCGTGAGTAAAAGAAAACGAATAAAAAATAATTTAAAGAAAAGGAAAGGGCAACGAAGCCTGTCTGAAGGCACCCGAAGGTCCAATAGCAATGCAGCGAGCAAAATGTGGAGGGAAGGGGAAAGAGGCAGCTTCTGGCGAAAAGCGAGCGAGCGAGCAAGAGCAAGGGGGCAGGAGGGGGGTAAAAGCAAGACGCAGACGCAGATGCAGATGGATGCAGATGCAAGACCGCGGAGGCGAGAATCAAGTCAACCTCGATATCACGGTAGGTGTAAGGGTATGCATACATACGTACAACCGGAAAGCCTCGTCTATTAGCAAGGGAAGAAGGAAGGAAAGATGGGGTAGTTCTCGATATCCAGGCGAGTGCAGGCATGTAGCTACCAAACTAAGTAGCAAAGTAGCTGCTGCGCGAGAATGGGAAGGGCGTCAGAAGGCCACAGTCAGCTAGCCTGGGAAGCTAAGTTGCAGCAAGCAGCAAGTGGGAAGAAGCAGCAATGAGGTCTAGAAAAAAAAGGCCTCAGGAACGCAGGTACGAGACATGCAAAGAAACGAGCCCGACATGAACAAGCAAGCCCCCGGGAGATCGATCACAATCTTGATAGGCGAACGAGCGAACGAAATAAAAAGAATAATTGACTGTACCTCTGTAAATCCAGCTATCGCAAAGGATATCGAAAGACGCGCGGGCACACGTTGTTGATGTAGCTGTGATGGAATATAAAAAAGGAGAAAACTTGATCGAAGCGGACGCGCAACAGGCGATGGATATTGACTGATTGATTGTTGGGACAGCTATTGATAGTTAGTATGTGTGCTCGCTCCACCGTCTCGTCAGATCATCAAACAATCAATCCAAAGGAAAGAAACTAATTCTTTTTTTGTTTTTAGAGCTTCGGCGCTTTGACTTTTTTTTTTTTTCTTCTTTTCTCTATTTTCTGTTCCTTCGATTCGCGAGATGGATGCTCCAGCCCCAGAAACAAGAACAAGGAGGAAAAAAAAAAAAAAAAAAAAAAAAAAAAAGGATATCCAAGAATCCCGGCAGGAAAGTGGGATTGGAGACTGGAGAATGGGATGGGGCTTACATGCAGCGGTTCCATATATACTCGGGTTGTTCCTCACTTATCAGGTACGGATGCAGGTATATGAGGTAAATGTGCATATCACGGACGGATGAGAGATATATATCAAGCTCGAGCTCTCGATGGATAATAGAAAGATGATGGCTGAACATTTGGTTCTCTCAGCATCTTCAACTTTGGGTATGTGCTTTGAAGCCTTCGGCTTTTTCTTTCGCAAATATAAAAAATATACACCAATCTGGCTTCTTACCTGCTCGTGATGATGTGATGCTGGGGAATCAAGTAAATATCGCTTGGCCTCACCGGGAAGGCACCAGAAGAAGAAAAAGCAGTTTGAATTCAACAGCAGGTAAAAGCCCCCGACCAGTAACGGGGATGAGCGGCTTCGTATCCCAAGAGACGCTTGCTAACTTTGCTTTTATGTGGAGCAGGAAACAAGATTACTCGAAGTATCAGAAAATAAAATAAAATAAAAAAGATGGTGTTCTGGACGGTCAGCTCAGTCGAATCGGATGGGACGCTTTTGTTTCGAAATTTCGGGGAACGGGCGAGCTAGCTCGACAAGAAGCTCGCTCGATCGAAAGAGAAATATCGGTTGGAAATAACCGCGCCGCCCTTCCTTCGCTTTAGCCCAAACGGCACGTCTTCGGCGGTGTGCTCGAGCTTGTCGTCGTCGTCATGATACGATAGTAAACGTATCTTGAAGAGAGAAGTATAAGTATCGAAGAAAATGAGAAGAGGTTTGAATTTACTCGTGCATGCAGGTTATAAAATGGTTTCCCGCCCCCTCCGAAATGCTATCGTTCCGACCTTTCTGATATGGAAGATCTAAACTTTTCCACGCTCCTGATTCCGGTCTGGGTATAAAAAGCACCCACATGGGAAAGATATCAAAACGACGATGAGTGGAAAGACTAGGAAGGACGATGCGTCTTTTTTCCCCTTCTTGCGCAACCTTAGCCTTTTCACTCTTCTACTCTATCAAGAAAATTTCCCGCTGCTTCTTCCGCTTCCCTCATGATTGTATTACCCTGTTTGCTACTATCCTCAAGGGCCACCCTGCTTGGAAAACCACCCCCCAGTTGCTTTGATCCTCGTCGATTATCAGAATATAACCACCCCGATGGCCTTAATTGCTGCATCATCTGTGCATGTATGCGATGCGCCATGCACCAGGCAGGACGTCCGTAGGTAGGGAAAGGTAAGGTACGGTACATAATACACTACTGCAAGACATTCTTGCCTCTGGTCTGCAGTTCAAATGACTGGGGCTTGGTTGGAATCGAGCATGGTTCACCGTGTGCGATCAATTTACAATTTTTAATATGGGTCTGGCTACACAAGAAGTCTTTCCGACATGCCATTATAATATAATCTCATACTCGAATATATTTATATACGAGAGTCAAGGAGCTAGGGAATATCCGAATGAGACCTCATCCCCGAACTATTACCTGAGAAATGTGGTACAGAGCACGAAAATAGGTCTAAGCTCAGACAGACGACGAGGAAGATCGAAGGAATATGTTTGGGGGGGTAAATGCCGGCGAGAGAGGTCCATTTTCTTCTTCCTCTCCCTCGAAACCTTTAATAATTCTATCACAAAATAAAGCTTTGAAACGAGAGAAAGAAAGAAAAAACAGAAAAGTAGAGAGGGAAACCCACATGCGCCTGCATCTCGCGTGGGGTTTCCAGCGGTCCTTCCCAGACTTCCCCCCCTCCATCGAATGAACGAACGAACAAACGCCGGTTCTACCCATCTTCCATCTTTCCATCGCCGTCGCAGATTCGGCTTTCCGCTGATGCTCGCTCCCCTCTTCCAAAATAAAGACGAAAAAAGCCAAAAGAGATGTCATCTTTCGACTGACTGAAATGCAAGCACGCACGAGCTCTCATGTTTCAAAACTCTTTTTCTCTAGCTCGAGTCTCCACCCATGTCCCCATTTCAATATCCGGTCAAGTGACATCCCAGGCTACCGACCGGGGTTTGCACTATATCTTCCATCGACGCCCTCTGCTTCTGCCTCTCTGCCTCCACCTGCCTCTGCACCCCCCGTCATATGTAAACGTGCAGCTTAAGCGGGGCCCAGTCGACCAAAGCTTTCCCTCCATTCTTTACCCTTTCAAGTATCAAGCGTGCGTGATACATACAGAATACATGATGCATTAGCGAGAAGACGCTAAAAAAATAGAAAAATATAAAAAATTACTCAAGTCAAACAAGCTCGCATGAAGAACTGAATGAACTGAGAAAAGTCTCGAGCTTGGTGATCTCTAAGAATTACATCCCATTCTCAACATAACCATTTGCGCGTCTCAACAATTTAACGTATACCAAGCCTGAAAGTATACGTAACAGAGAATCCCAAGCTTCGCTAGGGGGTTAACAGAGTAAATCGTTAAGGAATGAGGTACGAAGCTAGCTCGCACACTACCTAGTTAGCTCGCACAAGCTGCCACCCCTTTGTTCGACCCTACAAGACGGAAGAATTCAAAGATGCGACGTCAGTCAATTTCCAAAAAGTACACACGTTTGTTCTCCTCTATATCCCAAAACTGCAAGATATATCCGGTTCTGCGGGCTCCCGAGTTGCTTGCTGCACGGTTGCACCTAACGCACCATGGCTCCAATACAACTTCCATGTCCGTGCTTACTCGACATACAAAGCGGCATTATATCCCCCAGACTAGCATTATATAGCCCACTCAGCTAGTGAAAAAAGATTATTCTCGAAAATACAAAAGATCCCAGGAATACAAGTCTCCCATGGTTGTGTCTCGAAAACCGCACGTTCCATGTATGCATGGCGCAGAATCGCAAACTTCCATAATATGCTTCCACCCACAAGCCCACATATAACATCAATAGATAATCGCCCCGAAACCGCGCTCATAAATTACTAAAATATTTAAAGGCAATCACATATAACCCCCTAGAAAAGAAATTATATGAAACGGAAGTCCAGCTTCAAAGAAGAAAATACGTCAAATACTCCGTGGGTTGCAGTCTCTATATCACGCACGTTTTTCGCAAGGATTATCCATTTTCATAATATTCGTCCTTCGTCAGAAGAAGAAAAGATACAACCCCAATTATGATCGGCGAATATCACAGTGGTCTGTTCTCCCAGAACTCTGGAATTTTCCGATTTAAATCCGTAGAATATGGCTTGAGAGAAAAAAGAAAAACAAAAGGGTAAGGGTAAGACGGTCATCGCCAAAGGGAATAGACCAGAAGATTCAATGATATATTGTAATATAACTGAGCTTTTTAGAACTAGAAAAAAAAAACAATATATTAAGTAGAAAAAAGAGGAAAGGGTAATCTTAAACTCGGTGCCCTGATGCATGTTTCCTAACAAGAAGTAAAAAAGAATTCCGCTGCCTCCATAACGCACCCTGAACGCCTTGCTCTCAGTTCGCTACAAGATCACGATGCATACAATAATTATAAAGAAAAGTAAATAAGAATGTATAAGAAAAAGGAAGAATAAAAGGAAAGCCCTGCGCATGCCGCTACAGAGTAACCCGAAATAATCACTCTTCCGTTGCCTCAGCACTTTCTGACGGATCGGTCGGTGACATGATAGTAGTATGTATTTTACGCAGCAGTTTCCCAACCGTATCCTTGTTCGCCACGAGGCCATTCTTGAGGCCTTCGAAGCCCTGTCCTGATTGCATCCAGATGTGCCGTAATCGTTGGACAGAGTCGTGGTGGTTCGTTTCTTGAAGTTGGCTCCTTAGCATCGGGTCATGAATGAACCACCAGACGGAGTCACGCCTTGTCCGAAGTTTAATGTCAATGACAAAATTCTTCTTTACATACTCGACCCGATACCATTCAGATGATCTCGCGAGGACGAACACTTCGTCTTCCGGCGAGTTATCTTCAATGGTATCCAAGGCAGCGAGCAATGGTAATGTGAGATAGAGAGTCCCGACGACAGCGGTCAAGCCACGTTGATTCAGGAGGGTTCGTAGGAAACTACTGATGCGACGGTGAGGGTTAACACTCGGATTGTCAAAGACAAGCTCCATCTCATGCTCTCCATCAAAGCTAACTTCTGCCGAAAGCTCGGGTTTCCGATTATATATAAACCCAATTTTGCCCAATGTTACGGTCTTTGCAGTCAACTTGTACTTTTGTACCGTTGTGATGAAGCCAATGAGACGCTCAATTCTATGAAGCCTCTCAGTGATGGCATCTGTAACAACGGACCCAACAGATACAACAAATTGCATGATGAATGTTCCAGAGCGAGGGTGGAATGCAACGTCGGACTTGGCGGCAGAAAGATCTGCGGAATGTAAGCGAGTCATGGGTGTCTTCATTCTTCCTTCAACGAGAACCGTTATATTCCCTTTCCGGTCAAGATCATGCAGGCTCATTCGTAGATTATTCGCACCCCAGTCGGATTTGGTTAGCGCTTTGAAGTTAATGTTAAGCGTAGGGATCATGATTGCTGCATTAGTGTTATTTGCGGGGATCAGGCGATAGTCGATACCATCGGCGCTCAACTTTCGAGTGTTTGTGTAGAGGGTGATAAATGAAGCAACCATCTTCTCCAGATTTTCGAGGAACTGATAGGTTACCTGTTGATTTCCAGAGATCGGTAGTCGCTGTGCGTCATTTATGGTCCAGCCTCGCGTCACATCGGCCCTGCTCAAAACCACGGGTTAGAACTACAGAAGACTTGGAAAGGATATCGCTACCAATATTGTTTTCCCACAAACTTACACTTCAACAATCCACCAGAAGTCACCGGTAACACCAAGGGACACGGCCAATATCCAGTTATCCGACCAAGATTTTTTCCGCAAGTACATGATATACATTGTGCTAGAACCGAAGTATTTTTTGAGATCGGTCATTCTCGGATTGAGCATTTTTAGTGTTTCCCAGCCCATACTCCTTGCCCTTCCTTCAATTTCCTCCTGCATTGTCATGAATCTGATTCGACTAATGGTCTCATGGGCTTTCACCGCAGCATCGTAATTTTGGTTTAATGTGTTCTCGCCTCTTATCACCATATGAGAAGGGCGTTGAAGCGCAAACCGGCCGGTGATCGGCTCGATCATAACGGTGAGGTTCCTGGATGGCGTAAGTTGCACGATAAGTTTTGATAAGCTGGATGTATCCGTGGCTAATTGAAGGTCAAGGTGGCTAGTGCTAAATATTGGAAACTGATTTAAGTTTCTGTATATCGTCTTGAGGAGGACAGTGGTGTGATGATATATAACGGATTTTAGAAGTGCTTCGGCAGACAAATTTTCAACATCCTGGAGGTAGTACGTTAGTTATATGGTCGTGCAATTGTGAGGCATCATACTTACAAAGACAATTCCAGTGATACGGGAGTCTGTGGCATTTTTCATCCATCGGAGAGAAAGTGTGCTCGGAATTCCTTGCTCGGGATTTCCTTTGCGAATGCCGATTTCAATCCAGTGTTTAGGCCCCGGCTTCCCGAGCCAATACTGGACGACGAGTGTCCTTTTGATCATGGTGATATAAAGAGTATCCGACCATTTGCCTTGCGCCATCTCGATGAATTGCCGTCTCAGAATGGCAATCTTATGTGTCATGATAAAGTCGTGTAAAAAGTCGTAAATCCCAACCAAACCCTTGTGTTTGAGGATATCATTGGCTCTCCCTTCTAGTTCCCCGCGTAATCTATCCATCGGCAGCGTCTTAAGGGCCGGTTTAAATATTAAGCGGAGATCGATAAAGTAGAGCTGCGAACTATGGTCTTCATCTGCAATCGACATGTCCAACTCGAATTCATGTGGCGACGTGAACGTGACTCGACCGGAATGTATTTCATATTTGTTGAAGTAGGATGGTGGTATTTCATGGAGGTTAAAGCGCAGGTGGAGCAATGTATTGATATTGTTGAAAGTCTTGAGGATATCCTTGGAAGTAAGCGCCTTTGGCGGCACATAATACTGATGTGCGGCTGTAACAGGCGGATCTCCGGTCGAGAGCGTCCTTACTGCAGTTGCAAGATCTGGATTTGGGACTTTGGCATTAAACATGCTCCGCTGAACTTCCATAACTTCCCAAACGACTCTGTCATAGGTGAACCGTTGCTGGTCCATCCAGACTTTGAGATCGATGACCTTGCTAACATCGGAATTTTTACCGGCCCATTGTGCCAGGACCAACACCTTGATGAATTGCTGCCGCGTATCCGAGAGATACTTCATCAATCGTTTCCGTCGAGCCGCATCTCCAGCATCTTGCAATCCGTCAACGAGCTCCAAAAGTTTCCCATACGATGTCTGTACCGTTCGGTTTATGATCGTGGACAGTGACTGGAATCCCTGAGTGATGTGAGGTAGTTGTGGTGCGTCTTCCAGAGGCAGTCTGACGAGTGCTGTGCTAGCATCACCGTCAGTCATCGGCGAGCCGTCCGTCCTCTGTGGGGTGCCCATTGCCGAAAGACTATCGCGTCCCTTGCCGTTCCCGTTAACGATTCCTGAATTCGTTGCTTTGCCGTCATGACTTCCATGGCCGTTGATTTCGATTGCAGCTGGCATAGTTGCCGCGCTGCTACCCGGTTGGGGCTTTCAAACGGTGACTCCTCGACGACCGTTTCGGTCGCGCGCACGCGGTGATCGATTAATCCTTCCGGGGTCCCGAATGTGCTGAAGTGGCGCCTTTGGACTCGAGAGGATTTGAGAGGGCGCGAGAGAGTGTCAACTTCGGTTATAGGGTCTTCGTAGGCTTGTATGCGCGGTCCGGAGCCCAGGTGATACAAGCCGAGGGGTCTGTTGATGGAGAGCGATGGGTGGTTGGTGATGGTGGATTAATCGGGATGATGGAAATAAAGTTGTTTTGTAAAGGAGGGCGATTTGATTCCGCGGCAGGCGGACGTTTAACGGCGGTCGTGTTGCGTTTTCGAGTCGCAACACATCTTGGCACCGATCTAATCCCTCCAACGCATAACTACTCTCGTGTTGCAAGTCTGGAACCCGAAATATAAGACATGTACTCTAGCTGCGAGACAAGCCTGCACTGAAGCCAAGCCAGCTTAAGCATATAAAATATCCATGTATATACATGATGTAGTCTCGAGCTCGACAGAATCAGGAGCCTCAGCCCAAAATTTACCAAGTCCACTTCGAGCATCAAACATGAAAACTTATATATTATGGTTCATACACTAGTTTATTCGTAGACGTACTTAAGTCCGTTCTCTACGTGCCAAATAGAACATACGAGACTTCGTCATGCGATTATACAAAATTCCTGGAAAATGAAATCTTCAAATATTCAGAAGTAGCCCGAACGTGTTTGTAAAGCATCTAGAAAGATCTCTCGGATGGAAAGATGGAGCCAACGATGCCGTTACCTTTTATTAGCCCACTAAGGCAAAGTTGGTTAACAAGAAAAGGCTGTTCCGGGTCGCGGATTGAACACGAGATTCCCATTAAAGGGGTCGCATTTTTCAGTTAGCTATTTACCAGAAAACCTCGGCAGTCTAGAAGCGATACCAAGAAAAACCTATAATTTTCAATACTTGATCACATTATGTGGACGTTTGATACTCTGATTGTTCCCGATACTTATGTCATGGGTCGGCGATTTGGTATCTAGGTTCTCTTAAACGAGAGAAATAGAAGTCTAGATCTGTTGAAATTACATGAAACTGTATATCATGCTTTAATAGCATTCAATAGTATCACTAGACAACGAGGCCGGGTATGCTAGTTAGAGTTGTCTCGGCATCCTGTCAACCAGCTGCTACACCTAATTAGACACTAGAATTTTCCGTCGTAATAACTATATAACTTAGTACCACTACGCTTAAATCAATTCTCTGCCTAGCGCTAGCACACTGGGCGGCGCCTGTCGTTATTCAAACATAATGCTGATCCAGCCTGTGTATACGAGGCCCAAGTCCGGTCAATGAGACAACCATCGATGGGTACGTAGGACGCGATATTAGAAAAGATAAAGATACATTGCCCGTAAAATATTTCTTTTTATTTTCAAATTTCAATAGCCTCGAAGACAAATTTCACATTCATTTAGAATTAATTTCAAAAATACACCTCAAAGATGCCTTATACTCCCAACGCTTTCGAATTTCATACTATCCCATCCACAACCTAAAATAACAGCCGAAGTCACAAAAGGAATCCTTCTTCCCGTCTATTCACTCCCTAGCTAGATGGTTAAATACGTAAAAAACAATAGAATAACGCATTCGATGATATTACTAGATATCGAAAACAAAAATGCGAAGTAAGCACTGTAGGTTCAATCCAAATGATGTAAGATCAAATTTCTGTCGGACTTTGAGTGATTTATGGGAATAGCAGGAGAATTTGTGACTATCATATTCCAACCTTGCCGGATGGTCTTGTAGTACATCTGCCTGGGTACAAGGGGTGTATTCTGCGGTCTTTCTTGCGACCACATATACCATAGTAGTTTTATGGCACAGGGCTGAAGCTCCTCTCTTATTGTGATGGTTTAGAGCACAAGGAAGACATTTCTCACCATTACGAAGTCGGCATCGAATCTCCTAAAAGCATAGCTAAAGACCCTGAAGACCTTCAAATCTGCAAAATTCCACGTATTCTAAGCGGAATAAGTGCTAGAATCGCAATCATACATATGATTAGTTTACTAGTAATACGAGGAATTCGGGAAAAGTTCGAAACACAGCTTCATATCGATTGTTTGATTTACGAGACAAAAACACAGGCAGAACTCAAAACGTAGGTAAGTGAAATCTTTCTTACATTGTATTACCCCGCGGAATACACCTTTGAGCCTACCGTTAATTCCAATATTATTAATAGTTATCTGGTATGTGTGGGTCCAAGCATTGCTCAATCTTGGGATAATATTGGGATTTCTTAGAAGTCTAAGCACATTTGGTGCTCATAATAATGGTTTTGTACCTTAGCTTAGTTGGTTTCGTGCGAGTGTCCTAAATATTCAAATATTTATTCCCTAAGCCCAGATGTCTAAATTATTGTGTAATCAGGTAACTAGGCTGTCAATAAGCACCATAGATAATGCCATTACTATTACTTGCTTTCTACGATATATCGCGATAGACTATATGCTAGTGACTAGTTCTAGTACACCAGTTTTCATCAAAATCCTTGTAATAGTTTTCCTTTGCCTTAGCAATACAAATAAGGAGTATCTATATATTACTTCGTACAGCTGCTGCGAGTCACTGACTCGGTCCTTGGGTACTGAGTACGGGACTATTTGACCTTTCTACTTATCTTACATACATTACAAAAGCTCGAAGTTACTCATAGGCATTCAAAATTTATCCCAATGAGCGATATTTTTTATTGCTCCTTGACATATACTTTGACTCCAAGTTACTCGACTAGGTCTGAAGTGCATGTTCCTCTATTCATCACCCATACGCTAAATTAGCCTCGATACCAGGCTCTAGCCTACCGGACTAACATCGGCTCATGATATGACATCAAGACCGCACAAAACAAAAGTCTTTGAATACTGCCTGGAATCATACATGAGACTTATATACATAGATCTACGGAACGGAGGTACACTACATGAGAACACATTTATGCTTTATTGCGAGCACTACCTAAGCCCTTGGTTTCTTAGGCTCTGGGTATATTACGCGTACACTGCAACATTTACTCACATTATTGGTATATCTCTATACTTGAAACTAGCGAACATTCGTGCCGCTTCCCATGGCCCTAGTTTTTTTCACTCCGTGCCGGAGATAAAATAAAACAACCCGATGGGCGAATGGATCAGATAAGCAGTCGAAGTGCTCCGCATCTTATTGACCAAAAACACACTCCCAGCTCCATCTCGCCAAGTTAATATAAATCATAAGTTTTTTGATATCAATTACTTTTGAGATCTGCAAAGTTGAGCCTGGATCCATGAAATATCGAAAGCGAGGAAAAGCAAATTTTCCATTTAAAGAATAAAAACGAGGGCACTGAAAGCTTGTCTACTTCTCCATGTATCGATGGATCCCTGTGATACGCTCAATTCCGATTTATAACAGCTCGCCCGCTCAAGGTAGGCATCCTGAGGGTGATCAAGTACGCGAGTCACACTGTGTGGGCAAAGAACAGGAGATAATATTTCCGGGTTGAAGAACACCGGCCGGCGCATCCCACGCCGCACCATAAATTAAATTTACTGGGGCCACCAAGTCAACTTTCCAGCTGATCAATACCATTTCTCGTCAGCCTTCTCGCTTCCTCGGTTGAAAAATTTAAACTTGGCTCTTGGAAAGGTTCCTGCCATTCTTACCAAGGAATCGTGATTAATACAGCAGTTAACCATGGTAACCGTTGGTGTTATAACCGGACTCTTATGCTCACGACACCCGCGAGATCATTATTATGTATCAAAAGCCTAAAGATTAGAAATTATAGTGGATAGTTAAGATAGATTTAATATGAATAAATCTACCACAAACGCACCACTAACTTCTGACTTACTCCTCTGTACTGACTTTTAGCAAAACTCTTAGACTGATGTTCTTCGCTTCTTATCTCTTATTTTACACGAAAAAATATCAAGTTCAGATGAACAAGATGGCGGAACCGCCAAGCTGTGCCATCTTGATTCTGATACAACCAAAATTAGAGGGTGGCCTCAGCGCCTTCGAGAAAATCGGAAACCGGGCCGTTGGGCGAATCTGCCGACGTTTTATGCACAATTATGGGGAACCCACACTCACCTTGGCGCATGGCAGCCGCGGGGTGTACGACATACGAACAGCTTCTTCACCTCAACGCACTTGTTTCCGCCAATTGCAATGGGGCGCACTCAAAAACGAAACCACTTCGAGTTCAAGCATCCCTTGAAGAAAGAAGAAAAAATGGAAGGCATCACGAGGATCAGATCCTGGTGTTTAGATGTACCTCACCAGCATAAATAATACACTCCTAGTTGGCCAAGAGACTTGATAAACACGTTTTCTAGATGAAAACTGCGTGAACTCCGGTAAACTTCGAAGCTCAACCTGGCTGGTGGCTTTGATACTGGCCGACCTTTGGACGCACCGCTCGGATTCGCCCCAATCTTGTAGGCGAGAGGGGTTTGACTACGGGCCATTTTGGGACATGGCTCCTTCACGCGGCATACGAAACTTAGAAGGACAAGGCATTTTTTTCGTGGGGACAGACAAGCTGACCATCCTGGATGCCTGCGTCCACGATTCCGAAAGTTCGTTACAATTGTAAAATAACCCAGAAAGCTCTGGCCCCCTTGGACTCCGGCATTGGTCAATCCGAGACTGTATTACAAAGTGGTCCTGCCGTAGCATATTCTTCTTAGTACTAGACACGGCCGTTTTGGCCTAGGGTCTAAATTGCAAAGGTTGAAGCACATATATAAATGACCTTCCCTGCCTGCACCGAACATCTCTTCAATAAACAGTAACTTGAGCTTCTGAAGGGAGATCTCTACATAATATCTTGTACATACCCTTTATAATACGCAGTGCGTAGTTTATACATTTACATTTCTCTATTTTCAAAATGGTTGCATTCAGCAAAGTCGCGGCGGTAGCCGCTCTTGCGAGCAGTGCTTCTGCACACACCATCTTCCAAAAGCTCTACGTTAATGGAGTAGACCAGGGCCAGGATGTCGGAATTCGAGTTCCATCGTAGGTGTTTAAAGCTGATTTAGTTCATATCTGTTCTTATACTAAAGAATCTTTAGCACGAATAACCCAGTCACAGATGTCACGCTCATCGATATCGCTTGCAACACTGCTCTCGTGTCCCCTCCACCTGGCGCGATCATCAATACACCAGCCGGTGCTACTTTGACCATGGAGTGGCATCACGGTGGAAGTGGACCAGATCCAAACGATGGCGACGATCCAGTTGCTTCATCCCGTAAGTCTTTCTTTTCGCGAGCCCGAAGATTATAGTGCTAATTTATCCCAGACAAGGGACCTATCATGGTCTACCTCGCCAAGGTTGACAACGCCTTGACAGCTTCTGCTAGCGGACTCAAGTGGTTCAAGATTTACGAAGACGGATTAGATGTTGCCAGCAACACTTGGGCTGTTGACAAGTTCATTGCCGCTGACGGCAAAGTCAACTTTTCTATCCCAACCTGCTTGGCTCCTGGAAACTACCTCCTCCGTGGTGAACTCATTGCTTTACACGGTGCTTTGACCTACCCAGGTGCCCAATTTTATGTAAGCATGCATTCCTAATCTTCGGTTTGGACTTCTTGCTGACATTCTGATAGATGAGCTGTGCTCAAATCAACATCACTGGTGGCGGGTCTGCTAGTCCCCCAACGGTCAGCTTCCCAGGTGCCTACTCTGGCAGCGACCCTGGCATTCTCGTCAACATGTAAGTTCAACCTCTACCACCAATATATAGTTTGGACTAGGTGCACTAACAATAACCCTAGCTACTACCCACCTTTGACCACCTACGTCATCCCCGGACCTCGCCCATACACCTGCGGAGGCTCCAACCCAACGACCGCTACCACCAAGACCACCACTCCTGCAACGACCAAGACTACTACTCCGGTAACGACCACCAAGACAACGACCACTGCCGTGGTTACAACAAAGACTACCACACCTGTAACCACAACAAAAACCACTACTACTCCAGTAAAGACGACAACTGGTGGATCTACTGGTGGAGCACCACTCTACGGCCAGTGCGGCGGCATTGGCTGGACCGGTCCAACCACATGCGCTCAAGGCACATGTACCGTCTCGAACGCTTACTACAGCCAGTGCTTGTAGTTTAGCAAATCGCTAATGCAGCATCATGATTTATAATTACGCATGACCTTTTCCTTTTTTCATATTTTTTCTGGAGGGTTGTTTTGGGTGTATGCCGGCCAGGAGAATAGGAGTGTAGTATGAATCGCATTCATCTCAGTATTCATAGCATTTTTATTTCATATTTTTTCAATGTGGATATTTGATCAATACCAAACAAAATATTACAACAAGAATATATATATCATCTTATTGTGCCATTTCTATGAGGAATATCGCGAAACATTTTCACCCGGCAAAATCTACAAACGCTTCGAGATCTTTAATGTTTTTCTAAAATTAGATACCCATCTTTCGTGATAACCTCGAATTCAAATCGGGGCTACCTTCACGAGTACCAATCCAAAGTTGTAAGATTATGATCTCGCAAAACTAGAAATCCTATTATGAGGACTGTTGTTGGCCCCTGTGTTGTGTTATAAAATACAACATCTTTTGTTTTGGTAAGCGCCAAGACGATCTCGTACGAGATATCTAGAATGCGGATATCTGAATCTCAGATCTCCCAATCGAATTCCGGACGATATAAAATTGAGTTTAAATATATGGATAAGCACTTTAGTAGATAGGGATTTGAAAAATCTGTTGTAGTAATCTGCATGCATCTTAAAATAGTATTTGATGTCTTCAAGGGGAACGACTATACTAAATAACATCTAACATTTTTGCGCTCTCAAACAGCTAGCAAGCAATACATCTTGCGAAAATCCTCCCAAGTTTGGACAGAAGATGGAAATGAGTGTAAATTTGGGTATCGTAACGGGTCGTTAAAAGTAAAAACAGGTAAAAAGGCCATAAAAATGAATGTAAAGAAAAGAAAAAAGAAAGGGGGAGTGATCAAGACCGATTACAAGAAATCCCAAAAAATATCCGACGCCAAAAATAAATATAGTACTAGAGAAATGAAGATAGAAAATAAAATAAAAGGTCTTCCTTCACCTACACCCTTTCTTCCACGCATGAATTAATTTAAAATGTGGGCCACCCTTGCTGTGGTCTCTCATACCCGGCATTCTGTCCCTGATAACCAGGCGCTGGCGCGGTCTGGTTATTAGTGTTATAGTTGTTATAACCACCGTGGTCGAATTCATTGTGGTTGAAGTGATTCTGTTGGGGACCAACTGGGCCGTTGTTCAAATGTGGGTCTGTGAGATGAACAGGCGAGTGTCCAAAGTCATCATCCATCTGGGCGACGAAGCCTGTGTTTGACGTTGGGAGGTTATGCGCTGGCTGTTGGAGCTGTGGCGGGGCGTAACCCTCAGCTACGGTGGTACCGGTGTATGATGGTTGTTGATATGCAGCTGGTGGAGGAGAGGTTTTACGTGTGAAGTTTGGTTGCGGTGTAACTACGCCAGAGAATTGTGGTGCAACATTTTGCTGGTACGTTGGTTCTGGAGTGTAGACATCCGCATTCGCATATGGACCCTGGTTATGAGCGTTGATGTGGGGGCTAAAGTCGAAGTCCAGACCCTGTGAAGGAGGGGGAATTGTCGCTGATGGCATAATGTTGGACTCTGGGTATGGCGATTGTGTGCGGCTTGGTGGAACAATCCTGTTGTTCGGGTTGCCGAAGGGGCTGTTCATACGCTGAGGACCGAATGGGTTGAGATTATTGGAAGGTCCAAAGTTGTTATTACCACGGTATCTGTCACCACCAAGAGGAAGACGTGGTGGGGATGATGGGGAGTTGAAAACTGGCTTTGGCTTTTGAGGAGGCGGCGATGATTGTTGTTTCCTTCCATGATCGTGGTCTACTTCGCCAAGTTCGATATCTTCAACCTTGACTGTGGTATCTTCGACCTTTTCGCTCTTAGCGTTATTCCAGGATGGCATCACTGGAAGGTCGTCTGCGTTCTTCCCGGCGGTGGTACCGCTTTCAAAGTAAGCGAACTGAGGACCGTGCGGCGCATATCCACCGCTTGGTTGCCCGTTCGACATGTAAGCCGGGACCGGGTCGCTGAAGAAGGTGGACTTGGAGCGGGCTGCCTTGCGGCGTCTGCGGCAGCAGCATCGGTAACAGCACCAAGCCATCGATATTAAGACGAGGCCTCCGACCACGCAGCCAGCGATAACAGGGTATTTACACCATGCTTTTGACATGCATCTAGATGCGATGTTAGCTGCGGCACTCAGGGTTCGTTGAACTGGTTATAGTGAACGTACCCATCCCACGACTTTATTGCGGATAGATCATCTTGAATACTCCTCCTCCCGAGGCTCACCGCCATAGGTTGAATTTCCAGTACCGCCATTTATTTCTTGTCGTTTGTGTGAACTGTTATTTCTCTCGATGATAATATAAATTATATTCCACGTCGGATGTGGATTGTCGGGCTGTAGGGAGCGTGCGATTATGTGTGTTGCGTTGTTGCACTTGTGCGGAAAGCCCAGCTTTCGAAATGATCAGGGCTGCTTTCTTCGATCGAACGAGAGAGCTAGCAAAAAAGGACCGGCACGAATCGGTGTGTAGATTCGGGGAAGGGCGGCGGCGACTGTTGCTGACAAGCAGTGTATGTATATACAAACGAATGTGTATAATTAAATTAACAGAAAGAAAAACTATCGAAACAACATGCTTACGAAGGGGAATCTCGAAAAAAAGAACGAGATCTCGAGAAACGGGAAAGTGGTCGGTTTAATACAATACGAAGCAGCCAAAGAAAAGGGAAAGAGGGATAAGACACCGACTAACATGGGATAACCAACATGGTCGCCTGCAGGCATGGGGGGTGTCCGTTAAAGGGGCTGGCGAGGTTTTCGAAACCTCAGACAGCTAACTGCGAGACAGAATGCAGGAACGAGAGCAGAAAAGGATCCCACCACGACACACGCACAGCCATTCGTTCGACCTCTTCAAGCGGGAACCTGTTAGGGAACCTGTTACCAGGGCGTTTGCCCTTTTTGAGAAGCCTACCCCCCCGCCGATGCACAGCTGCGGCAGGAACAGCTTCCACTTGTTTCTTGCTCGTCGTTCACTTCTATTCTCCGAACATACTGAGTAAGGAGCTACGAAAATTGTCCGTGTGCACATACTACCATCGGGACGATCGAAATAGACGGGATGGTGTCGCACTCCGAGGGGCGAGTCGTTTTTGCACCGATCACGTTGTATTCGACCGATGGTCGGTTGGGTGCAGTCGAAGACAAGAAGGAGGTTTGGATAAACGAAATGAACAAATTACGTCGATTATTCCATTTCGGCAGCAAGCGATCACTTGCAATCAATACTCATCAATCCCACTTTGTTTTCTTCTTTTTCCGCTCTGACCGCTCTTACGATGTCACAGCAGATGTCCGAGTTGTAGGGTTTCTGCCAATGGTTCGATCGCGGGGTGGTTGTCTCACGATTGAGCGTTCACGCAAGGACGACGCGATCAAGCGCCCTTCGAAGTCAGGGCCAGCAGCCGCTTTCATGCTTGGGAATCGACGAAAACTGGAAGATCGATATCGCAAAGGACACAAATGGCCACATGTTCGCTGAGAATGTCATCCGTATCTCCTGTCTTCCCAAATCAAATCCTCCTATCCATCGAAAAACCGAGAGCGAGCAGATGAGTTATGTGAAACAGGTAATGTAAGGCAGACAATATCGGTCATACAATTCGCGAAAGGGGATCGCGACAACCTCGCTCGAGCTCTCATTGGTGGATGCGGCGTCCATTGTTTAATCAACCGTGCGATCAATCAACGGGACCGTGATTATACAATTCACCCACGGGGGCACTGGGGACTTGCGGCAACCGACACTGTGCACAAACGGACGGCCAGTCGGTTGCACTGCAGATGTATAGCCCGTATGCCGTGTTCTCACTCGAAATGTTTCGTAGATGCATCGGCGCCAGGATCGCGTTGCGTTCAGTATTTATAGCACCGTTTGTTATACGACAATTAGTGGTTTTCGTATACTGCAAATTTACGAGATCTTTGCCCACTCTCAAGTTCTACAACCACAACTAAGCCTCCGCTGCCTGTGGCTGCATTTCCGATAGAGAAACTAAAAAGGACTCGAAGTGTTCCTTCGGCTCGAAATAGCAACTATTGAGCAGGTCCGGGATGCAGTCTACGTAGGCCAATTACTCTGAGCTAAAACATGAAACTTCGTCTCTTTGCACCCACACCGTTTATCGTTACCCGTGCCCCGTATTTCGTCGTGCTATTTCTAAAACGAGAAAGAGGGGCTCTGCTTTAATTTCACATTTCTGAGAGATCCTCTCCCGCTCTCTTACTTTTCTTTCGTCCAGACTTGAGAACCCTGGACGTGGGCGTGATTCTTCATCATTTGGATTGGACTGACAGCCGTAATTAAGATTGCATTTTGTGGCGGGGCGCGGGGGGCTTACGGTGCTCCCTTAAATTCCACGTGCTTTAAATTGCATACAGAATGGTAAAGGATAATTATCTGAGCTATGACGAAAAATATTCACAGATAAAGGGCTTTTTTTTTTTTTTTTTTTTTTTTTTTTTTTTTTCCCTCATCGTTGCTGGTCCAATATACAGGGGTTCAAAACCTTTGATCGGGATGTGGCGGATGATGGTATGGCTTCGTGATGCCGGCTTGGTAGTTTGGTGCGAGAAGATTCGAATACCTGCAGACCACGTCGCAGAAGAGAGCTTGGAGGGCAAATCTATAGCTCTAGACGGCTAGCTCTCTCCAGATAAGAGCTCAAAAAGGTACCATCGTCAAAAATCGGGGACTTTAGAACCGAGGTGTGTATCTTGGAATTCACCGTAGCTGAAGGGGATTCTCCGTCGTGGCGGGTGGTGCTTCGCCTTACTCCTACACCGCCATTGATATATGGCCATTCCATATTTTGCTTTCAACGTCAGTCATGAGCTCTTTTTGGGGTTCAGGTTGAAACAAAGTGACAAGGCGGGAATTCCGATGCTTTTTGTCGAGGTCAAGCGTTTGGACACCATCTCTTGCGATATTTCGTATATTACAATAATACTCGGAACTCGAGATTCGATTGCGCGCGAGGAGAACCGGAGATGTTTGAATATTAGACTTTCGGGACCGAAACCACCCCACGCAACGAGAAACACGTGCTCAACCGGCCCGCGGAGTAGGATAGCTATGATTTTTTGAGTTCTATCAATAGCTAAGTCTGTCGCACTTACTAACAAACTCAGCATATTTGCAGCAGTCATAACCTCTCATAAGCTAGCAATCTAACCGCGATATCTTGAAAGATAGCGGATATATCATGCAAATGCTCAGTATACCAAGGAAATCACATTACTCAAGGTCTTAAATACTTCTATACAGATTACTGTATTACAATCCCTTTGACCTCACTAAAAGGAAAAGTTATACACAAACATCGAGAATCTGCCATTGAAGGAATCGAGTTGGGGCAGGGATACTTGGCTAGCGCCATGCACTGTTGCATCATCTCTTCGCTCGGCTATGCGTTTCACCCGGCACCAAAGAACCTCGAAACATGTTGACAAGGCTGGCCTGTGATATCACTTCCGGAATTGCAAGAAGAGCGAAAAGCAAAACCTGTTTCGATATTCTTGATATATACATTTTTTGATAGATAGTTTGCTTATCACATCAATCTCAGAACCCGGTATCTGCAGATTAATATCTGCGGAAGCTGCGCCAAGCTCAAGAATTGGGGACAAACGCATCAACACTTGCGCACACGACGCCGACAAGCTTGCAAGTTACCTAGATCTACGTCGCATTCAAGAGATGTTGTTATATAACCAATCGTAGTTCCCCCGAATCTCCAATGTCCATGTGCAGCGATGCAATGTGTGGTACCTACATCCGAGTACTTGTTCATGGAATAAAATCCCTGATACAGAAAGCTTACATGGCCCTTTTCTTTTCTTGCACGCAGTGATACGATGGTCGCATTGAAGGATTTGACAAGGCCGCGAGGCTCCGCGACCAGACCACCCGAAAGTCATATGAGCTAATGAATCATACTCCCTGCAAGGCGAAACCCAGGAATAGTCTCACTACGTATGCGCCCAAAAAGCTTTGTAATAATGTTCTTGTTTGAGTATCGAATTGCAAAAATACGGGGCGGGGAGTGAGCTGGCAGTTATCAGTTTGCGCTGGAAATCTTAAGCTGTGGCTTGGTTCTTCAAGGACTCGATTCGTTCGTTAAATGCCGTTTGATGGCTAACCTGGCCCTGCGCGATGTATGAGGTGACATATGCGATGAGGATCTAATGGTCTCCCGGTAGTCGACTAGTCAACGTTCGAAGTTGATTCTTGAAGTGGCCTGCTCTGACTAATCGGTCGCAATGATTTTCATGGTATAAATAGCGAAGAACCCACCAGTAAAGAATTGATTAGAAAATTTCCTGTGGTTTTTTATCATCAAAGCATTCATTCAGTATACATACCGACGTTCGATCTCTCTTGGAATCATCATCGCGACTACGATATCGCAATACTTCTCAGTATTCAGACCGTCGCGGGTTATTTTAATCGTCCACTAAGAGCTTAAGCAGCCAAATAATACAATCTACCAACTTTCCATTTCCGAATCCTACAGAATGTGTTTAATGTAAGTTCAAACAATTATCCTCGACCAATCTCTCAATTAGTCTTGTCGCACAATGAGATGCAACATGTCCTACCAAACTGCTGGCCATCGACCCATGATATCAATACGAGTGCCTTGGATCAAGTGGAATTCATTCTAAATCGCTTTTTTTGTAACCATCTAGTGGTCCTACCGAGCGCAGGGTCGAATACCCCGTTGCCCGCAGAGTATCCTACGTCCCACGTCGACAAGAAATTGCCATCGTCGAGCGACCACGTTCCAGCAGCCACACCCACCGCACGAGCTATAGTCATTCGAGAAGAGGCTCGAAAGCCAGCGTCGTATACGCTACACCAAGAGGCTCATATGTTTCGAACCACAGGAGAGAGGTGGTGCCGGTTATTGTTGAAAGGACTTATCGTTAGCACAACGAACCCGCACAAGTTTTTTGGATGACGTCATGTGTGGATTTATAACCTCCACATTTCCTTTCATTGTAATTTTTTTAGGGAATATACTGAGATTGGTGAAACGGAGTCTATTTGTTGTTCAATTGTTGTTCACATGTTTTCTTGCCACGCTGTTTCTCGTCGTTTTGAATTTGTGATGTTGGAGACGTAGTGACATTACACCACTGGAAATGATAAATCTGATGGGATTTGACTTTTCAGAAATTCTAGAATGGAGTAAATTTGACGTACCCACAGTTGTGAAGAGTAGATAATAAATTTTTAGTACAGAGAATTATCCCAATATATACACCTTTTCGAAAAATCTAAAAAAATGATAGAATTCCCTACCGCTTAAATTTCCAAGAGTATATTCTACACAAAGGAAAAAAGAGTCTTTGCAATAAGACAAGGATGCCCTCACTTGCTATTACTGACCCACCTTTCGATCGTCCTTCTCGCCGTGGCCGTCGAATCCTCAACGTACCCTCTCGCTTGCTTATATCCATCGCTCGTTGCCTTCCACCCATCGAGCACCCCGTTCCTGATCTGCAAGTGGGTCTCCGCCACCTGTGGTACCTTTTGTTCCCATTTCCACGCCAGATCGCTGACATTCCTTGTCGTCTCTGGCAAAAAGTACCACGACGCACCCACACCCGTTATCGCAGGTGTTAAGAACCTAATCGGGAACATGCGCCTACGGGCGATCACGCTACCGGCCATGGCTGATATTGCGACAAATATGATACCGGGGATTATAGTCTCGCCGGAGCGGTGGGAGGGCGCCAGGCCGGCCACGGTGGTTGTAACGGAGTGTTCGATGTGGAGGTATTTATCGAAGAGGTGGTCGAGGTGTTTTTGGACTTTTGTGACTTCGGTGTGCAATGCTTTACGGCCGGTGCCGATTGCCGAAGCTAGACGCTCTGTGGGTGTTTCTCTTGGTTCGGTGGATTCTTCTTCGGAAGAGGAGCCGAGGCCGAAGGATGGGAGGGATGGGAAGGAGGATTTCGGGGGTGCGGAAGTCTGTGATGGCGGGGGAGGGGGTACATAATCGTCGTAGATGGATTTTTTGTTTGACACGGCCTATGTGAAATCGATCCTAGTTAGATAAAGGGGCCAATGGCTCGGAGGAGGGATGCAGATATCATACGGGTTCTTCGGCGTAGACTATAGATGTGGTGGTATAGCCAGCGAGTGTCGTGGCGGTCAAGCCAGTTAGGAGAGCCTATTCGAATCCCGTCAAGTTAGTGACCCATTGAACCAACGAGCCAACATGTATACGCACCATCGCTCTCGGGTTCAGAGGCAGCCGGGCAGCCATCTTTGCGGAGGGGTTCTCGCGGGATGTTGTTAGAGGTTGAACTGATAATGCTTCGTCACAAGCGAGAGAGAAGAAGGTTGTCGTTTGTGAAGAACCGCAAAAAGTCTTGGCGCCCGCGTTCCAATGGACCTGCAGCAACTAATCCCGGCAAAAAAATTTGGGAGCCCATCTTTCGACCATCTTTTCAACCTCCAGTTTCCCTCGTTCACCGCAGAGACAGGCCAGAAGGCCGTCGAAAGTATAGGCGATAGGATCGCGCAGACGCTCTTTTTACCCATACTCCATATCAACATTTTCAACCATGCCGTCGACAAAAAAATCAGTCGTCGCCCGCTCATCGGCTGGCAAAGCGGCCTTCGATACCATCAATCGCGAGAAACGCTTTCGAAACCCACCCGCAGACAAGACTGCATTCCCAGCACTACAGGAAGCTATACGGCCACATGTGGATTCGTGGAATGCCGTATTTAGAGAAGGAGGATGCCTGCATCAGGCGATTCAAGAGATTGGAGAAAAGACCGTCTTTGACAGACTCGACGGGAACGCAGAGACCGGTTATGGGAACAAACTGACAGGTGTGTATGATGTCCCGCTGGTTATATAAAATTCTTCTTTGGCTACGATTTTTACTGATTGATGAGAATATAGTTCGAATTGCTAACTACTATCTCGGCAAGTCAATGCTAAGCTCCCGCGATAAGACAGCAATGAAGAGAGAAATCTACCCCGCTGAGGTATACCGATAAATCATCTCCTGCACACCCTAAAGATGGACTACTGATATCAATTGGTGGTAAATATAGTGCAGGGAACGTCATTCTTCTTATCGTGGCCAACTCCAGCTCGAACTACACTACAAAGTTAACAATGGCGAATGGCAAAAGGAATACAGAGATTGTGGTCTTCTCCCTCTCATGGTCATGGGCAATCGTTGTCACCTCGAAAACATGTCCCCGAAAGCGCTAGTCGATCATAAGGAAGAATCCGAAGAATTGGGTGGCTACTTCGTCGTCTCTGGTAACGAAAAATTGATCCGAATGCTCATCGTCAACCGAAGAAACTACGCGATGGCCGTCGTCCGAAGCTCATACGCCAAGCGTGGTCCTTCCTATACAAACATGGGTGTGCAAATCCGATCTGTAAGGCCGGATCAGAGTTGCATGACCAACGTTATTCACTACCTTACCGACGGTAACATCACATTTCGGTTCTCTTGGAGGAAGCGAGAATACTTGGTTCCCGTCATGATGATCCTAAAGGCTTTGGTTGATACCAATGATCGCGAGATCTTTGAGGGTGTCGTTGGGTTGGATCAAAGGGAAGATACATTTCTCACGGATCGTATGGAGCTGTTGCTGAGGACGTACAAAGTTTACGGATTGTATTCACGACACGAGACGCTAGCATATCTTGGGGACAAGTTTAGGATTGTGATGCAGGTTAGCCCTGATATCTCAGACGTAGAAGTTGGCAAGCTTTTCTTGAGGAAAATTGTCCTAGTGAATCTACAAGACGACGGAGACAAGTTTAGGCAATTACTATTCATGATCAAAAAGCTATATTCGTTAGTTGCGGGTACCTGCGCGGCAGACAACGTCGATGCCGCACAGCATCAGGAAGTTCTACTCGGTGGTTTCTTATACGGGCAGATACTGAAAGAGAAGATTGAAGAATATTTATTGAATATTCGATCCCAGATCCGATCTGATTTGATGGGAGGCGTCAAAGTGGAGTTAAACTCACCGCAGTATATGCGGAAAATGCTAGGCAAAGTCAATGAAAGAATCGGCGAGTCACTGCATTATTTCCTTAGTACTGGAAATTTGTCAAGTCCGAGTGGATTGGACTTGCAGCAGACCACTGGTTTTACTGTTGTGGCAGAAAAGTTGAACTTTTATCGATATATCAGTCACTTCAGGATGGTGCACAGAGGTAGCTTCTTCGCGCAGCTAAAGACTACGACGGTCAGAAAGCTGCTACCGGAGAGTTGGGGTGGGTACCGCATATATCAATGAACCACGAAGATGGTACTAACATTGAGATAGGTTTCTTATGTCCCGTTCACACACCTGACGGTTCTCCGTGTGGTCTATTAAACCATCTTGCACACAAATGCCATATCGCCACCACAACATCCGACTGCAGTAGTATCCCTCCTCTTATCTTAACACTAGGAGTTCACTCGGCCAAAGTTCTGCCGGTACCTGCAGATGCTACTCTATCTGTCCAATTGGACGGCAGAGTGCTCGGTTGGTGTTCTCCGAGGGATGCCCGCCGAGTAGCCGATACCCTCCGCTTCTACAAAGTTGAAGAAACTCATGGAGTTCCAAAAGATCTCGAGATTGGCTACGTCCCCATATCGAATGGTGGACAGTACCCAGGTATCTACCTCTTCTCGCAAGAAGCCCGCATGATCCGACCTGTGAAATATATACCCCTCGACAAGGAAGATTTCGTCGGTCCCTTCGAACAGCCTTTCCTCAACATTGCAGTCACAGAGCCAGAAATAAAAAACAACGACTCTCACGTTGAATTCGACCCCACAAACATCCTCTCCATCGTTGCCAACATGACTCCCTTCTCCGATTTCAATCAGTCTCCGAGAAACATGTACCAATGTCAGATGGGTAAACAAACAATGGGTACACCAGGCACAGCGATTAGGCACAGAACAGACAATAAAATGTACATACTCCAGACGGGACAATCGCCCATCGTACGGGCACCGTTATACAATACCTACGGTCTGGACAACTTTCCCAACGGCATGAACGCCGTTGTGGCGGTTATAGCATACACAGGATACGACATGGACGACGCCATGATCTTAAACAAGTCGGCGCACGAAAGAGGGTTCGGGTACGGAACAGTGTATAAAACCGAAAAGTACGATCTGGCGGAGAAGAGTAAGAGCAAAACACCAGTGCTAGCCTTCGGATGGGGGTGGGCGGCCATTGGCGCGGATCAAAACGCTCTCGCAAAATATAAAGCCATGAGAGACAAATACAACGGAACATTGGATGATATGGACGGGCTACCGATGGTTGGACAAAGAGTCGTAGAGGGAGATCCTATCGCAGTGTATCACAACATGGGCACTGGAGAGACCTTTTTCTTCAAATATAAAGGATCCGAAGGGGCCTATGTCGAAGAAGTAAGGCTACTGGGCAACGATGTCGGCGATTCAATATGCCAGGCCATCAGCGTCAAGTTTCGAATCACTAGATCGCCAGTCATCGGTGACAAGTTTTCGTCTCGTCACGGACAAAAAGGTGTGTGTTCGCAGAAATGGCCGGCGGTTGATATGCCCTTCTCCGAATCCGGTATCCAACCGGACGTCATCATCAACCCTCACGCTTTCCCGTCGCGTATGACTATTGGTATGTTTGTTGAGAGCATGGCGGGGAAAGCGGGTGCGCTACACGGATTTGCACAGGATTCCACGCCGTTCAAGTTTAACGAGGATCACACTGCCGTAGAATACTTTGGACATCAGCTGAAAGAAGCTGGGTACAATTACTACGGAAACGAGCCGATGTACAGTGGTATCACAGGCCAGGAATTCCACGCGGATATCTACTTAGGTGTGGTCTACTACCAGAGGTTGAGGCACATGGTTAACGACAAGTATCAAGTGAGAAGCACGGGGCCTGTGGATTCGAGGACCAGGCAGCCGGTGAAGGGTAGGAAGAGAATGGGAGGTTTGCGTATCGGTGAGATGGAGAGAGATTCGTTGCTCGCACACGGGACGGCGTTTTTAGTCCAGGATCGGTTGTTGAATTGTAGTGATTATCATCAAACGTGGGTGTGTCGAGGTTGTGGGAGCTTCTTGTCCACGACACCAACAGTGAATGGTGGGGAGAGAAGGGCAGAGGTCAGGTGTAGGAGGTGTGCGGTTAAGGCTTCAGAGTTCGACGTTGGGAAGAAAGGCTATTGGGAGGATGGACTGGGCAACAGGTATTTGGGTGGGAGCGACACGACGATCGTGGTTATCCCGTATGTTTTGAAGTAAGTACAACTTTTGCCATTGAGCTGTATTGTTTTTAAGTATATTGGGTCATGCTAACGTATGGGGATGTCTAGATATCTGGATGTTGAGTTATTGGCTATGGGTATCCAAATGAAATACGACGTCTCACCATGAGAACAGAAAATCCTCAAATATTATAACCAGTCACGAAAGTTATGTCTATGGGTTACTATTGTGGAGATTTGAACTATTGCAGACTATCAAAAGTGTAACTTGTACGAGTAGTCTGTTACCTTCTCGAAGGGTTTTGTATATTATAATAGATGACAGTTCTAGAGCTACTACCGGCGCCGTTGATTGAAATAAATAAAAGGTTCACAATCCAAACACGATTTAGGATCTGCCAATGGAGCGTTTCGTCTGTTGTTTCAATGTCTTGATCGATTGAACGAAACCCCAGTATGGGCTATATTAGCTGATCAATTACATTTTGTCTGACACTTTCGTTTCTAAATGATATTATTATCTTGTCTTGATTACAGCTTTATTTAACAGAGATGTTTAATTGCCTATATAGTCACGCTTAGCGTTAGGATTTCGCCTGCATTGCATGATGAAAATCCCCCCTCCGCCGGACGGTGGTAACAACCTGACACACGTGCAAGGAGAGTTTTTCTATCCCCATGAGATCCACGGATGCAAAGCTTATTGGCGAACATGCTCACAGCGCGCGGAGAAGTATTTGAGCATACAAGAATGATCTTCCGGAGCATCCTCTGGTTGGGAGTTTAATGGCGTGAAGCATGTTTGACACCGGGTATAGATTTACCACGCATAAAACGCTCGAAGTCTCGAAGTCTCAGCCGTTTTCTGGCGAAAAGGAAGGAGTGGTGTAGACTATTTCCGAGGAGCTGAATCGAGAGTTGGTACGCTGAAGGGTAGCGTCCAGAGACCGAAATAGGCATTATGTTTATCTATGCATGCATGCAGAAAGATATATCTCAGATATACGCTAGCCTCTAATCGATGTACGCAATACAACATCGAAGGTAGACCGATACGTTTTTAACGCACTTAAAAAAAAAAAAAAAAAAAACTAAAATAACACACTTATCACCATGCTTACCTTCGTAATTTGCTGCAATACATGCTACTGGCTGGTCTTGTTTCTAGTCTGCCTTCGCTGTTGGCAGAGTTAAGTATTGAAGCAGCTATAGATCTATGATATCATGCTCTCGTTCTAGCAATTGGAAGGACTCCAAAGTAAATCATTGTGTGGAGGAGTTGACCCAGCCACGCCCTTTCCCTCTACACAGAGCGCGTCTCAATTCCCCGGAACAAGTGGGATTTTGCACGTTTCGTGCCTACATATCCGGGTCCAAAGGACGGATTCTCCCGCCCGCATGCGGTTTTTCCTGCAGGCTTGACAAGAGCAGGCGTGGATGACTGTCCTGTTTGAATGGGACCTTACAGATTTCGACTCGTGTCGAGAACAAAAGTACACTAGTACGATGAAAGCCTGTAGGGCGCGCTGTGATGGAAACTTGCTATTAGTTGCGGTGCTAGCTTAGCAGCCAAAACCTAAAAAAGCTGGAAGGGCTCGTTAGCAGGATGGAATACGTGAAGTTTTGGCTCGTTAAGGCTAGATTATCGTATCGATGTGATATAATAGTGAATGGAATGTGGAGAAGCGATAGGATAGGATTTGGGTTAGCTGTCCGCACTGAATCCCGAAACTTTGGGACTGGACTGGCTGAAGAAATCCGATCTGGGAAAGCCTTTTCTGGTTGCTATGCAATTCAGAACTAGAGACAGAGGGCCTTGCGGCCTCGACTTCATTGGCAGGAATGGATTACAGACCATCGTCTCGTGGCTTTGCAGAATCCAGCTCTCTCTTGATCCCTTTGAAGCCTTCTAAAATTTCTCGGGTTTCCGGGAGGGAGAAGGCCCGCGAGGACCAAGGCCCCCAGCCATGGGGCCTGGCCATTCGGGGACCGACGGAATGGTCAGGGGAGAAGACCGCGAGTTTGAAACATCTTCTAGAAGGACGTGGTTGTTTTTTCCCTCCGCATCCGCCTTGCATGATTGCATTTATCCCCATAACATTGCATGGAGAGGCAAACCCCCAAAGTCGCATGACTGCAAAAACTTTGGAATGACAACCAGACTTTTTGAGCCGTGGGGGAGGGCGCCGAGGTAAAGAAAAGGGTGGGTTTGTTTTTGCCCCTTGGCGCTAGGCTAGCCAGTCTGACTTGCCCATGTCTGGATACTGGTACCTGAACCGGGAATTTTTGTTTTTCGTTTTATTATTTTATTTTATTTTCTTTCGACCTTGGGAGTCATGATCCATCCCCCTGACAAATATCCAGAAACAAGCAGAAAAGAGTGGCAGAGAGGCCACTGTGGTCTCTTTTTTTTCGTTTGGAGCAAATCGGTTCGAGAGTGCGCAAGATGTAAAAATAAAAATAATCTTTTTAGAAATACCACCAACGTTAACGAGTTGGAGGCGACGTCAGGGCTGAGTTTCCGTGTAGGCGCAGGAACATGTGCCTGCGTCTGTGGAACACTCAAACGAACATAAAGGTCGCGTCGGGGGCTGAGGCTGAGGTTGGAGTCAGTCAGCCAGCACCAGAGGGAGTCTTTTCTTTCTTCCTTTCGATCCCGAGAGAACGGTTTGGAAAGATGAGTACGACAACAGAAGAATCATGCAAAAGAAACACCACGAGTGCACGAACGGATTGCGACACGCCGGCGGCGGATGTGGGTGCATGCATGGCAGCATGATTTGCACAGGGATGCGAAGGGCGACGTGAGGCATTTGGGTGGACCAGACCATCCGGCGGACCTGCGATCCAGCAAGCGATCAAGAGCCCATTATTGACTAACCAGTGCCAACAGAAAGCCTGCGCGAGAGAGGATGTCTCTTTCCTGATTGATTGAAGATGTTTGGCTTGTGTCTGGAGTAAGTAGCGCGGTGTTAATTTCCCCTCTGTCCTGCAATTTAAGCTCAACGATTTCGATACGCCGGACGGATATGAAATCGGTCTGCGATGAAATAAACTTGCCGGGGGGAAAGAAGACAGCCGGATATCTGTTCCAGTTGTCCGTTGAACCGTTTGTTCAATTGTCATGACCGTGATGATGCTGTGTAAATTTTATTTTTGAACTGACTGTGGTCAACGGTCATTCAGTTCAGTGAGAGTCCAGTCAGCCAGTCAGTAATCGTTCGTCCGCGCAAGAGGACTGTACTGGACGATGGCAAGCTGCATGTGTGAGTGGGAGAGTGGATTGTCTCGGAGAGGGGCATCGCGCAGGACGACATGTTTTTGATGGGCGGGGGCACCCCTGAGAATCGAAAGGCCCTCCCCGGATACGAGAGACTTGGTCGACGGGCAGTCTAACAGTTAGCGGTCAAGTCTCGATAACTTTGTTTCCTTTCGGCGGCCGACGCTTTCACACTCTCTCCCTCTCAAGGTCCCGCGAATTGAATGGATCGAAAGTGGCAGTTGGTTGTGGGAGAGAATCAAATCGAATGAATCTTTTGTAATCCGTCCCTCCATCCATCCTCCAATCCGCACATGCATTTTCATACCACAGTCTCCTGAACAGTAGCAATAATAATTAGTAGGAGTAATAAACAAAATATCATCATCACCGTATCCTTCTTCTCTCTCCTCATCCTCTCCACACCCCTGAATTCCTCTCACTGCGTTATACTCTTTGTCCTAGCAGTTGTTATCACAATCTCTTTTCCCTTTCTCTCCCTCTTTCTTTTTTCCCTTCTCCCGTCAGGGTTCTACGCTTTGAGAAACATCATAATCCCTTCAGGAAAAATACCGGGTTCCGAACGCCCAACCCACCTTTCTCTCCCCATTATCGCCAACTTCATCGCCCCTCTCTCCCATCCCCACGATCATTGTCCCACCGTTCCGCGCCTCGACGGATCCTCACTTGGTTACTCTATAACTGCGTCACTGCGATACCCTGGCAGCAATACACCAGACCGCTGTATTTTCGATATATTTCCCATTTGCATCGCGCCAGATCAGATTCACGCCTCAATTACTCGCATCCGCTGTCCAAATCGATATTGGCGCCAGTGTCTGCCCTCGTCCCCGTGTCTCTCTTCCGCAAGGCTTCTGTAGCAGGTCGAACGAGACATCGAGATTCAGGACCGTTGCCGATTTCTGATCGTCTGCCTTTTTTTTGTGGGTATTTTTGGTTGCAACTGGCAACCTGTGAATCTCGACTGGACTATCAACCCCTGTGGGAGAGTCTGAAGACGCAAACAAGCAACCAGCGAGATTCAAGTACGGTTTCCCGTAAACCAGTGCCCGTAGGATTCGAAATCTAACACTGCGGGGCGTCTTTTTCTCAAAATAAAAATAAATCTTGACAGCCAAGGATCCCTGTGCTTGTTGTGCTATATATTCATATCGCCCTTGATTTGGTTGTCGATATAGATATAGATAGACGAGACAAATATCGAGAAACGAGCCAGGCCCTGACGATTTACGCCTAAGTACCGTTTCCAGCAACGACATCCGACGCAATTTTTATTCTTCCTCGGCTTTCCTTATCAATTCTCCTCTGGCATTCCTCCTGCATGCACGAGGTTCGCTCTGGGATTCTCAGAAAAGAAAAATCCTGCTTCGAATCGAGTTCCAGCTCAGGCCAGGCGCTTTTCGTCGAATAGCGGTCTGCCACCCAGCCAGCTGCATTAATTCTCTGTTTGTTAAGGGACCCGAGCCCACTTCGAGAGACACTCTCCAGGCTAAGCGACTTTCGTACTAGCGGTACGTCGCTCAGCGATCCGGCGTTATCCTGAAAGCAGTAATAGAAAAATAAAAAGGGTATTGAAACGACCTGATAAAATACGAGGCCGGAAAAAAGAAACATCCTCGATCCCTAGGGCGTCCGCACACCCTCGCAACCTTCAATAAAACAATTACCACCAAAAGAAAAAAACAGAAAGTACAGCAACCCTCTTAGAAAGTATTACATTTTTTTTTAGCTTGAATTATAAAGCCGGGAGACCTCCCACGGAAGCTAAAAAAACAATGACTACCCCAACTCTTGTCATCGACACCAGCCATACCTTTGCCGACATTGAAGCTTTGGAGAAGCAAGAAGCCATGACACGCGATTCACCTTCGCTTCATATTCTCAAACGACAAAAGCCGTTCATCTCGCCTCCTCATTCGCCTCTCCCATCCGACACCGACTCTCCTCCAAGTGAGTCGCCCCGGACCTCGCCTAAAGGCCTATCCCGTGCGTCGACAGGAAACAGAACACCTAGCTTGACGTTTACTTCACCTCAGGCAAGGAAGAGAGGTTTTGTTCGACCACAGGGTACCGAGTTTTCAAAGTCTGCGAGGTCGAGGGAGAGTGTTATGGCTCTGGGAAGTATTGCTCATGTGCAATACTTCTTCGCAAAGACAGGTTTATTAGACGGAAAGGGAGGGTAAGTTTTTTTTTTTAATCTTATGGTATACTATAAGTCTGTAACTAATAAGTTTTTATTCTTGTAGTGGCTTCAAGAAGAAGAAGTCTGAAGAGTTTGGAAGCGGAGACGATCTGAGCGTGGACCACCAGTTAATCGACAGCACCTACAGCTCGTTAAGATCCTCGCCAGACCTCGTTCTCCCAGCCGATCACTACTCTCAATCCCCAATCGACGACAATGACGACATTGAGGATGACCCAGATGCAATCCTACCCCCTACATATTCAACGTACAAACCAAAGAACATGAGTTCGCTTCCTCCGCCACCCGACAAGGAATCCCTCAGAGAAGATCTGAAGGAGGCTCTAGATGACTGCAGGAGAGTTTGGGTTGATGCTTCACAGCTAGGTTTCGAGAAGACACCCGCTGGCTTGGGTATCAAATCAGATGAAGATGAAGGAATCGGTGCCGAGAAAGAAGACGGCCCAATCCCTGGACTGAAAGATATGCTCCTGCACTCGATTCTAAGAAGCACAACCATTGCTATCCGAGCGGCTAAAGAGTACTACTATGCATCGGATATGACTCTTCTAAAAAGAATCACCACGGAGAAGAAGATGCGTGAGGACTTTTTGACCATCTTGGATGTCTTGAAGAGAATCAGCACAAGACATAGCATTCTTACTGAAGAGAAGGCTACAGTCCTCTCATGGATTGACAGCGTTGAAACTCTTCTCGATAAAGAACTCCGTATGGAGGATGAAGGACGTAGAAAGGGTCAAGTTTGGGCCGAAGGCAACTGGACCGGAAAGGAATGGGGTATGTTTGAAATATCGCTTGTGAAATTCTTTTATCTTCAGATATGCTAACCAAAAAAAAAAATCTTATAGAACGATTCCAGCTCTTCCTAAACTACTTCAATGCTTATGAAGGCAATTCCGATTCACCCCTCCCGGAGCACAATCCCAAGGGACCAGCATCAGAGTCTCCACTTCTGAGGATTCTACGTACTGGTGATCGTCTCATCAACATTCACAACGCCATTGTTCGACGATCCCGTCGTCCATTCGGGCAAATTCCTCAGTTCCACACCGACTTTAACAAGCCGTACCGCTTGGCTGAGAACTTGCGATACTGGCTCAAAGCCGCCGATCTCCGCTGGGAAATCAAGCTCCCAATGGATGTCATGGGAACTGTCAGTGGCACAGAAGAAGGCATGCGTAGCTTTGAGAAGGCGGTTTACAAATGGTGCGAAAAAGTCCTCGCCGAGGTTGTCTCTGAATGGAAAGAAGATCAGGTACTTCTTCAGATGCCAGCACCTGAGAGGAAGGAAAAGAGACGAAGCCGACGCCTAGGATCGCCATCTGCTTCCCCAAGCCTTAGTTCTTCGTAGCAAGACAAACAACGCGGCTGCCTCTGAGAGCAGTTTTGTTGAGAAGCTGGATTGGGAATTTTAATGGGATGGGGAAGGTCCAAGAGAACCTCTTTTTCCCCTTTCGCTTGATTCCCCTTTTCGCCCTTATGGATTACGGACGCTTTTTTGCCGATATATTTTCTTTTTTCTTTCGTCTACATTCTCATTTCTCACTCACACACTCTCTTGCTTCTCGATCTGTGCGCATTTTCACCGGTTCACATTTTCATGGCTGCGTCGTTCTCAGGAGTTCTCTTTTTTTCACCACACTGGCATTTCCTCCTTGGGCACTCACTCCTTACATTATAATACCTACTACCTTTTGTAATACTTAATAACTTTTCTTCTTTCTTGGCATCGATTGATATTTTATTTTTATTTTTATTTTTTTTATCTTTTTCTTTTACGCACATTATGGCTATCGTTTTTATAAGCCCTAATGCATATAAACATATATACCCCATTCTCACGGTTACAACCACTCGGCTTGCTGTTTCTTTTTCTCTTTCTTTCTGTCTTTCTATGATATACTGAGATTGTTTTGACTTGTTTTTTTATTTATTAAACTGGCGTTTTACAGCACGGCGAGTGATGGGGTATCTTTCTACGTCTTTCATCAAGTTGATTTGAAATTTCACCGGTGGGATCGTTTTTACTGATTGGACTTTATATATATTGTTGCATTTGTTTCTCACGAGACTGACAGACATTACTTTATTTTAATACGCAGCTAATTCTCCGCTTTCTCTTTTATTTCATTATTGTCGATAAGCTAGTCTTTTTTTTTCTTTCAAGTTATAACTCGCTACTCTTCATTTTTTGAATATATCTGCGCTTGCATGCTTTTATCAGCGAATTTAGATAGGATAGTTTTAGTATTTGGGAGTTTTTATGGCGGGGTTTGATGGAAGGCTCCCTAACTCTTTTTTGAAGAAAAACAAAGAAGAATTGAAATTGAATATTATATGGGTTCACTAAAATATCTTGAGTGTTTGAAGTTGATTGGTATTTTCTTAGAATGTGGATATGTGATGTGATGTGAGGCGATGTTGAAGCGATATCGATGTGATATCGGATGCGATGCCATGAGGTTTTGAAACCTACCAGGTATTTTCACTTTGATTGGATGGTTTTACGGTACTTGTGTTCATCCCGCGCGGGGCACAAATCATCTTGCAATGGATTAATCTTCGTCCCTCTTTTTTTCTTTCTCATTTCCTATTTACCTTCTTGTTGGATCAAAGACCTTTTTTTCAAATTTGTCTTGGACGTACGTCTGTCGACTCGACTGAGCTCGCCTTGAGCTTTGCTGTTATTGTTTGTAGATGACCATATCCTTGTCACCATCAAGCCTTTTGACAGGTCATTGTTTTAGATCTTTTTCTTTCCTTTTTTTTCTGAGTTCTTTCGTTCTCGTTTTTTTTTTTTTTTTTTTTCATGCATGACATACAGGTCCCTCGCTTTACCGCCGGTTATTCTCGTTCCTCTTCCCTCGTTTCTAGAAGAATGAACGAAAGAAAGAATGAGAGAAGAAGATACGGGTTTTTCTACATATTATTGGGTGTTCGTTTACTAGGTATTCGTAAAACGCAAGAATTTTTTCCGATTGAAATAAACAATATGGAAGACCATTAGAATGATTGATAGATATCATGCCCGCTATAGGAAAGAATCATCACAAGAACCAGTCGTGCGATTTCGTGTACACCTACGTCGTCTCAAAAAATCTAAAATAGAAGAGCTCAAGCTAGAATGTTCAATCATCAGACGAAATCCTCGTCTGGGAGGATCGTAGAATAACGTTGTCCACACCAATGAAAACGTGGGAACGGTGAGTTCTCCAAATGCAATACCATCAATCCATGTCTCACCATTCTCAAAAAGTTACGTGATGGTAGAGAAGGTATCTATATAATCTACCAATCTGATTAAGAAAATCAAAGGTCAAAAAGGCAGTTGCATATATTTCTTCCCCTACAAAAAAAAAGTTTTTCGCATTTCGATGAAAGATGTAGCAACCGCTGCTGCTGCGCTGCGACGCTGGCCAGCGAATAACTGCCACATCACCAGTGCACCTATCGTCTGTCGTCGACATATGCAGCTAGGATCGCAAAAAAGGTGTGGATCCGATATTTTTTTTTGCTAAATTTTTTGGGTCGTCTACCGATTCTCTCCTTCCCCTCTCACTTTTTTTTTTTTTTTTTTTTCCTTCTGATCACTGTCACTCATTCGCAAGAACGGAGAAAGAAAGCCCATTACATTTTTATTCCCTGGTAAGGAAATTTTCGGGTGGGTCGACGGTGGTATGCATGCACTGTTTGACGCTGCGAGTCTTACTGGTCAACCTCCCCGTTCCTCCAATACCCGCGATACCATGAACCATACAAAACCGCGTGGAAAGAAGAAACCCGGAGTCTCAAAAAGTTCCGCGAAACAACAAGTGAGAGAGAGTGAGAGAGTGAATGAGTGGGCAAATTAAAGCCTCAGCCGTACCCGAAGAAAAAGAACCGGACGGGTTCAATGCACTCACGACGAGTATACCCGATCCGAAAACTCGGAAGGAAGGAAGGAATGACTCCCACGCGGCGGCAATCATTAAGAATGAGAGAGAAAAATATTTTGAAAATATTATATTTTGCCTAGCCTGTAAGCTTCCTACATCAAGCAGGCGTGCACCATCGTTTCGCATTTCTGAGCTACAAGAATCTGTCGAATCGGAACGCGTACACTTGAAAATAAGAGTATCAACCGATTCGACAGCGCAGATCCCAGGAGTTGCAGATATTGCAGGCTTCAAATGCAGCGAGATATGCAAGAAACGGAAGATGGTCTAATAGAACCGAATAAAATTATTTTCCTGGAGGGCACGATGAGAAGTTCGGTAAGGTTTGTACATTTTAATGGATAACATTTCGAGTTTGCGTGAGGGGTACATTTCTGGTGCTCGTTTTAGAAAAAAAAAAAGAGCTTTGAGCTTTGAGCTCTAGGGTCTGAAGCATGAAGCTCCGGGTAAGCTACTTGGTGTCGAATAGTTACTTACCCGTGACACTATCACTAAAAGAAACCTCAAACAAGACCGAATATATGTCAAGAATAAAAAGAAACCAACCGAATATCGAGAAGGTATGGAGCCGGGATATGCTCAGTGGATATATCCTTGATCCTATCCAAAAGAAACAACATGGAAAAAGAAACACGCAAAGGAAAGAAAAGAGAACCAAAATGAATACAAGAATGTTAAGGGGAAAAAGAAAAGACCAACATGGTAAATAACCAGTATAGCAGAGATGTAATTACGAAGAAGGAAATGGGAAGAAGTAAAAAAAATCAGAGAGACGACCCTTCCGCGGTTGATAAACGCGCGTGGGGTGGGTTCAACTCCTTGCATTTGCCTATCGAGCTCGAATCTAGAATTTGAACCTACTACCAACCATCCCCGGGACCGCTATGAACATTGACTTTGAAGTCAAAGGCTGGGTTTTCGGTGTTGGTTTCGATTCGACGAACGGGCACCCTGCCACCGTAAATGATCTCAGCGAGGGCTCTGAGCGCGGACGGCATGTCGACATCACCGTAGTGAGCAGTAATATCATCATTGGTGACCGGTGAACCGATATAAAACCGCATTATATGGTTCCGTGCAAGGTCTTCGCAAGCGGTTTGTGCCTCGAGATCCCACCAGGAAGGACGGGCAGTTTGACTAGATCCTTGCAGAAGGCGAAGAAAGTTGACGAACTCTTCCATAGAGGGGTCAGGGGAGTCAATTTGCTTGTAGCAACCGACGTTGATGCCTGAGATATGGTGGAGATCCTCGACACGGACACGGTAGGTATCGATGAGGCGCTCGTAAGCCTGGTGGATTAGTATCTTGGTTGACAGTTGATGTTGTGACGGGAAAGGGACTTACTTCACGACGGTCTTGTTTGAAGATGAGTTCTTTAACCAAAGGTGTTGGGTTGCCTTCACGCGCCATCTGAATGGCAGCTTCTAGAGATACTGTCTGCGCAGGGCATACATCCTTGTGCTTCCTCAAGCCAATGCTTTGGCATTCGCCGTTGCAGTAGAACACTGTTTGGCAGGAATAGCATGTTCGTGTCGTGTTAGGCTTGCCGCAGTTGTCGCAGGGACCGCCACGTGGAATTCTCCTCGGGCTATTGCGAGAGATAGCTGGGTTATTTCCTTGTTGAATGAAAGGAGCATGAAGAAAAGCAGGTTGGGATTGACCACCGCGCCTTTGTTTATGTCTGGGCTGGTTGTGGACGTGCCCTTTGGAGTATTTGATATTGGCTTCTATAGATTTCGAATTCTGTTAGAAAGAGGTACTTTATTTGGAAGGTTTTGGGGGAGAGCCAAGGTCTATGGTGAATGGGAGTCGAGGAACATACTGGCCATGAGATAGGACAGAACGTTTCGTAAGACAGGCTGGGTACCAGCATCTCCAATGTAGCAGATATAACCGTTCTCGGTCTTTTCAACAGCAACAGCAGCAGAGTTTTTGGTCTTGTCCTTGGTTAGATCGAGATCCTTGTCGATGAAGAGGCGCGATTTGTCGTTTAGATCGTATAATTCAATAGCTCTCATCTCGAAATCGTGCTCAACACCTGGAGCGTGGTGGATGCCAGTGAGGATGTCACAAATATTGTGGAGGCTGTAGGTACCAACGCGAAAGAGACCGACCTCCCATCTAAGGTTGGAGGCATTGAAAAGCATTCTTTGGAAGTCATCGGTGTTGACCGTGCGAGGGAACTCGCAGCACAGAATCAAACAAGCGCCAGCTCTGACGGCGCGAAAGACGTGGTCTTGAAACCAACGATATCGTTGTTGAGCGAATCCGCTGTCGACGACGAGAATGAAGGTTGGGGCGTGAATATTGATGTGGGATAGGGCATCATCAGGATTGGTCTTGACTGTCATACCGAAGGTGTCTTTGATGTGCTGGAGGAGGTCACCGTGACGATACTCACATACTTGCTTTTCAGTCTCCGAGGCAAAGGAAAGGACGAGGACGTTGGTATCGTCAGGAGGAAGACCTGCGAGCATCATCTGAGGAGGCCTTAGAGTCATGACGAGAATAATGAAGAAGATGATGAGAATGACGAAGGTGACTGGTATGAAATAGCCTTGGGGGATATTGAAACTGACTGTTGAAAGAATGAGAGAAGTTGCTTGAGAGATGGAGTTGAGGGTGTGTGTGATGATAAAGAGGAAGAGAAAGAAGAGGGGAGTGGGTGTGGAGAGGGTAGACTTGAACTGTATTAACCCCCCCAGGTCGATTCAAATCAAGACCAATCGATAATATATGGTCTGGTCCTCATATTCCCCTCGTCTTACTGTCGCGATGAATACAAATAACGAATGTGATATCCATCGATGGCTGTTGTTGCCATCACGACAGAGTGCGTTGAGGGTTAAATGTGTTGTTTTGACGTTGTTTTGACGGATCAGGAAACGTTCCCCAATCCGGCCTCGTCGCTACGTCATACCCGATTCATTCTCGACTCTTTGTGATTGTCGAGCACAAGATATCGTTTTCTGCGGCAGTCGTCATCGCCGGTACAATCGTCTCGACCGTTCTTTTCGTCATTCGGCCTGTGTCCTTTGTATATCTCAACTTATCACCCCGTCGCTTGTCCAATCAGATCGCGGTCGCAAGAAGATCCGAAAGAAGAAGACCGTCGGTGGTCGAGTTGGAACAGGATTATCCGTCGTCACCACTAGGCCAAGTCGAGGAGACCGTCGCCCGGTTCTCCCTTCTCTTCTCGTCGGCCTTCGAACGCTCTCGGTCCACCTGGGCTTGCCTGTCGGACACTTTACCGTATACCGTATACATCATACCCCAGGCTGATATATGTGTGTATAGCTGGTTGTATAGCAGACAGCTGAATATATAAAAAGGTGGTAACCCCTCATTTAATCCCTCCTTCCTTCTCCCCGCCATCTCTCCCGTTTCTTCTCTTCTTCTCATCATCATATCAATCAAAAGCTTCACCATTCAAAATTGGATATATCGGTAAGGTCTTAGAATAGAATGCTGCCCCCTGCACCTCTCCACACTCTGTGATCCCTGTTTGTGTCTGTTTCGAACGGCGCGTATTCGACCACACGCAACGCATCCTCACTGGCCGCCCTGAATCTTCCCCCCGTCGAGCTCCAGTCTCACCAACCATCTCCCGACTTTTCAACCTTCCTCACTGTCGCGTGTATTATATTTATCCTCTTGACTAACTCGGGCGTCTGTTACAGCCTCGTTTCGATCAAAAAGAAATCGAAAAGAATCTTTTTTAACCATGTGAGTTTCTTTCACTTCCTTTCCTCTCTCTTCTTTTCCTTCTTTTCTCTTTTTTTCTTCCCCCTGCTACAATTCAACCCCCCACACTCCCTCCCACGAGCCTTGAAGGCCTGTAATTTTTTTCTCTTCAAATCACATATTCTATACCACAATAGAATATATAATTTTTTATCCCTATTTTACTATTTTAATTTATTCTTTTATTTTATTAAAAAAAAAAATGTCATATTTGCAATCGCGAGAGCGTCCACCTCCATACACTCCCCAGAAATCTTCCTCATTCCTCTTCCCCCGTCGTACATCTTCCAATCCTCCTCCTCCAGCAGATTACCCCGCCGGTTACACACCCGGTGGCTTCTTCGCTGCCAAATACGCTAACAAGGACGCTAAAAGGAACCGTTCCTTATCCCTCCGTTCCAAGAAGGGGAACACCACTTCCGGTGATGCCCCTCCTCGTAAATTCGGATTCTCTTCCATGAGAGCTAGCACACAACCGGAGCTCTCCAAAAAGCTTTACCGTCTGTACGTATTCATAAAATACCATCAATTTTCAATTCTATTTAAAGTATATATATATTAATAGAAAATAGAATCAAATCGGAAAACCACGTGATAAACAACTACACCAATGCCGGCCGTGAGCAAATCTCCATCGCATCTCAACTCTCCGACTGGGGTCTCGCTACCAACGATGATGCTATCTCCGATATCTCTGACAAGATTGGTGTCATGCTCTCCGAGCTCGGCGAGCTCGAAATATCTTACTCCCAAAATCTCGAAGATTTCCGTGCCGTCATGAAATCCATCCGCAACGTTGAAGCATCCGTCCAACCCAGCCGCGACAAGCGTAACAAAATCACCGACGAAATTCAACGTCTCAAGTACAAGGAACCGCAATCCCCCAAACTGGTCCAATTGGAACAGGAGCTCGTCCGCGCCGAGGCTGAGAACCTCGTAGCGGAAGCGCAGCTATCCAACGTCACCCGCCAGAAGCTCAAGGAAGCCTACGCCTCGCACTTCGCAGCCGTGGTTGAGCGTTCGCAAAAGCAGGAAATTTTGGCGAAACATTCCCGTCGGATTTTGGCTCTGTTGGATGATACACCCGTTGTGCCAGGAGATACCCGTCCCGCATACGATCTTGAGCGTGAAGCTAGGCAGATTCTAGCAGATGCCGAGGACGATTTGAGGAATTGGACACTCGAGTTGGAGGAGGTCCCGACGAATGCGTCATTGGATGCGGGTGCTATGCCTACTATTTCTAACATTGGAGGTTCCGCTGCTACTTCGCCGGTTCTTAATGGGACCGGACCGTTGAGTGTGGAGGAACAGGAAGCTAAACAGGAGGTTGTTGCTTAATTTATTTTACAAATGGTGGTTGTGAGATGGAAGTTGGAATAAGAATTTTGAATGGAGGATGATTGGATAGGTGTTTTATACTTCTCTTACTAGGCGTTTTCGTTTTTACCGTTTTGTACCCTGGCTTTCTTTTTTTCTTTTGTTCAAAAACTCTCTAACGACTTGAATGCTCTGTGTTACTTTTAACTTTCTCATCAGATTTACTTCTTCCCATGCCATTGAAACCGTGACCTGTTGTTCTTCGTGGTGTTTTAATTAATATATACCCTTCCTAAGGATATGTGATGGTCGTGACAAATATCTGCCTATTTGTTTAGCTACGATGTAATAATACTTACTGTTTGCAAAGATAAGTTGGATATTGGTCGATGGTAAGCTTTTATTTTATTCTAACCCTCGGTAAGGAGGGCAAAGAGATATCAAACGCCCATCAAAAATCATGCCAGTCCTATTAATAATACATCGTAGATAAAAAAAACAAAAAAGAGAAGCCTGTATAAATACCAACCCCCAAAACACATTATTCAGATCAAAAATATATCATACTCAAGGAATAACCCCCAATCGAAAATCGTCAAGTCATAATAGACAAAATGGCTAAAAAGAAGAGTTTGCTATAAAGGCGAGCTTTACAAAAACTCATTCTCCGCAAAACTCTCACCGGCACCCAATAAATCCATCGCCTCCGCTGCTCCTCCTCCACCGAAATCAAAATCATCGTCATCACCTCCCGTTATACCCTCCAGTAAATCATCCTCACCGGGTACAGTCGGCGGTTCTTCCGTCTTTCCAGGCGTGATGGCGGTAGCAGCGGTACTCATACTATCAACGTGTAACGGGTTCGGCGTGAGTCCTGGTTCTGCGGTTTGCGGTAACGGGGTCGGTATTCCCGGTGTTGCGTTTCGCGATTGCGATTGCGGGGTGAAGCCTGCGATTGGAGATGGTGACGGTATAATAAATGGCGACATGGGCGTGCCAGAAAGTCCGCCGGGTGTGCCTGTCGAGGCGGGTCCGGTTGTGGATGCTGCTTGAATTGGAACGGTGGGTAGAGCTGTCGATGTCGTGGCGGGTATGGGCTCCGCGTCGGTCATGGGTGTGTCCTCGTTGGCGATAGCTGTTGCCGGTGCGGTTGCCGGTGCGGTGGATGTATTGATGGTAGCGGTGGTGGTGGTGGTGGGGAGGGGTTGTGCGGAGGAGGATCCTGTAACGTCGGTTTTTTCGATTACCACGGGGACTAGGTACCTTGCGTTATCGGGGGAAGTACTTTCAGATGGGCCGACGCCCGCCATCTTATCCGTCTCTTGTTCCTTTTCGCCGTTGAGACCTAGAGCGTTGGCGGCGGCGGCGGCAGCAGCAGCAGCCGCGGCTTCTTGGCGCAGGGTTTCTTCGTAGGCCGCAACCTCGGGTTGAGGGTTGTGGCAGCGGACCATCTCGCCATCAATGATTTTATTGCCAGTGATTTGTTCAAAGTCGGCGGCGATCTCGTCAACGGTACGATTTGATTGTCGGAGATCTGCTGTGTCGATAGGAGGAGGTAGAACAAGACCGAATTCGACTTCGGCCGGGGTGGGTTTCGCGTAACGAAGCTCTTTGAATAGCTCGCCAACTCGATCACCTTTGATTTCTGCGATTCTGAGCTTGTGCTGCTTTTCCATCTCTTCCATCTCAGCGTTGTTGTCGGCAATGATCTTCTCAAAGTTTTTGGTAATCAACTGGAGGGCATCCTGATAGGATGTGCCAGGAACAGGCTTGCCATCTTTGTCGAGAGCGCCCTCTATGAGAGGTTTCAGCCATGTACCGAGTTTCTCGATGCCAATGGAGCCGGGTTCGATGTTGGAGCTCGCGTAAGGGCTGGTGAAGACTTCCTCGAACCATTCGTGATGCTGTTTGTATCGCTGGGTGGATATTTCGCGTGGATTGATGTGATCTAGGACATCACCACGCGACGTGTCTTCCTCATCCTCGACGGAGTCAATGGCGGTAGCAGCTAGGACCGGGTTGGAAGGACCGGCGGAAGGCATAGACTGAGATGTCCGCTGGCGCTTGGAGGTCGTAGGACCAGCAGGAGTGGGCATCATCTGAGGAGGCATTGCGTAATGGCCAGGAGTTTGCTGACCGCCACGTTGCGGGGGAGGACGGGTAGGAGTTTGCATGACTGAGGGGTTCATGATGGGATGTTGAGGATGAGGGGACATGTACTGTTGAGGATGGTGCATTTGAGGATGATGGCCCTGCGGAGGAGGGTAATACGGGCCAGCTTGTGGCATCATCTTGGCTTTTTGTTTCTTTTTCTTTCTTTTATATTTTTAATTATTTTTTTTAGTTGTTACTCCTTTTTTGCTTAGTGGAAAAAATGGTAGCCCAGGATATTCGATTTGGGGAGGGGACAGTGGATCTTGTCAGGCTTGGGGGAAAGCGTATACGAAGGGGAGTGATTGGACGGAAGATGCAAGGCGATGTCCAGATACAGGCTAG
This sequence comes from Orbilia ellipsospora, assembly GCA_036971675.1. Taxonomy (NCBI): domain Eukaryota; kingdom Fungi; phylum Ascomycota; class Orbiliomycetes; order Orbiliales; family Orbiliaceae; genus Orbilia; species Orbilia ellipsospora. The sequence goes on from JAVHJO010000006.1 coordinate 1,514,910, forward strand.
ATGGACTATTTAGCTCACAGCGACTGTTGTTTTGGCAGGAGCTATTAATCCAAGCAAGAAGAGCTCGCGTTAGCGACACAGTGGACCACGCATCTTTTCATAGTAGAGTATCGGCCCTAGCATTCGCGGAAAGAAAGAAAGAGGGATAGACCCTTACTTTATGGTAGTAAGATCTGTAGTCGCGTCTTCTTGTCGTCCGGGGGAACAAAGTAGCGGTGGGCTGTGTAGCGACACACAAGCAAGAAGCCAACCCTGCAGCCGATCGCTCAATTGTTAGCACTGAAGCATATGCGGGGTTGACACGCACACAGGCAGACTCGGGATAATTACCAGCGATGGATGGGTGGATGGTACCGACGAAGTTGGTGAAGTTGAAAATGATGTCGACGATGGAAGTTGATGAAAAGGAAGAAGAAAGAAGAGGTTAAACGACAGCACGCTCTGCACCGTCCGTTGGCTTCAGCGCAATCGTCCGCGCGCAACTTCAAAGCGACAAACACCCGCAACACAGCAACACCAGCCGACGCTATCATCAATCAATCAACCATCCATCATCAATTCATCAATCCACCGCGATTACCTAAATAACCATCGAAGAGGTCTGTTTGAAAGATTCTTGCTCTGTATACCTCAGAAGGGCGACTTTTATCGATCAATTACAAACTTGTGTATGAGGAGGGCACTACAGAAGAAAAGAATCAAAGCCAGTTGATTGGACGAAAACAATCGATAGGCTGGCGAGGAGTGCGACTTGCATGCCATTGCCTGCCCGCCTGCATTGACAGCCAGCCAGCCCAGCAGGCGATATCGATAGAGACCATCTGCCTGCTGTACAAATACGTAGGCATCGCCTTTCCCCCTCCTCTTTGCATGCGCTATCCGTTCCATATCTGATTTTATAGTCCGCTTTTATAGGCCCGAACCAGTCTTTTTATGTCTTCGAGAGGGGTCTTCCCCCTTTGAACAGCTCCTGAAACCGGTGTCGTCCGAACGGAGCCAATCATAACCAGGCCCTTGTCCTCTGTTCGGTCAGGGTGCGAGCCTCAAGCCCGCCAGCCATCAAGTCCAAAAGCAGACGTTGAGAGTTCCATCTCTCATTTCGTCTCTTTCGTCTTCCCTCTTATCAAAAGGGATATCAATCAATAATCTCTTAGCAGGAGGACACTCATTCTCTTCTTCTGCATTCATCCGCTTCGTTCTTTCTTCGCCTCTTCCCCTAGCCCTTTTCCCTCATTCTCCTTCTCAGTTTCTATTCTTTGTTTTGAATTTTTATTTCCCCCCGTCGAGGTCTGTTTCGTTGGAAATATTTGAAATATGTTCTGCTGTTGAATTCGCAAACAACCTTTTTGAACATCTTTTTCTCTCTCTCTGAAACCCATCTTTCCATATTATTATTGTGTATACCCCGGCATAGTGTAAAAGGTATACCCGCCACCTTCCCCCTCTCGATCGCCGGGCGACCCTTCTTTTCTTGTTTTCTCATAATTTTCAGCCATGTCGGTCCACGCCCCGGATACTATCGCAACTGTGCCCTGGGACTCTCGCGACTCGATGGCGGCCTCCAGTTTCTATCGGAACCATAGCGGCGCCGCTGGCGACACGACGCCTCCACCGCCGCCGCCAAAAGATGGTGTTCCTGACACTCTAACTCCACCTTCATCCTCCGCTTTCGACTCTCCCAGTCTCAAAGTCTCCCATTACGAGGAAGATGACGATAACGACTTTCAGCGCTACCTCGCACAGTCCTATCGCGATCAGCAAGAAGACGACAGACCTCCATCCGAAGAGTATGAAGATCCTACAGCCGTTCAAAATGGCCAAAATACAGGCCGTCTACACAGGGCCGCCTCCATCTACTCTCTCTCCAGAACCTCCTTCGCCGCTCAATTGTCCCGATTAACTTCGCTTTCTATGCCCCTCAGTACAGATCTCAAATCAGACATCTCATCTTTACCTTCAGCGAAAGCCGGAATGGACAAGCTGGAAAGTGCCTACACTCAAATGCAACGGTGGATGGGGACCGCGAAATCTGTTCTCCAGGGTATGGATGCTGGCGATGACGTAGAATGGGCTGCAGAGGGCAGAAAGGCCTTGCCTGATGTCGAGGAAGCTTTGAAACTATTCGAAAGCCTGGTCAATGTCTACGTCGATAGCATCGAATCAATCCAAAACCGCCCCGACATTAACACCGTCGACTCTGGTGCTCTCAACGCTGTTATTGAACAGATGGATGTTCTCGTGACACACTGGAAGGACGTCCAAGATTTACTCTGCAGCGTCAAGGCTCAAGTCGAAACCGCCATGGAGTGGACCGAATTATGGAACAGCATCATGAATGATATACAGGCCGAGCTCGACGCTTGCATCAATTGTGTTTTCGAGTGCGAGGAGAAACGTTACAAAGTCCACGTCCAAGAGAACGTCGACATCGATAAGCTGGCTTCTATTGTCGAAGGAGAGGCCCAAAAGACCACTAAAGTGTCCCCTGAGCGAGAGGACATGTCTAGTGCACTTCTGGGACTTTTTGCCAGGATGCAGCCCCTCAGAGCTAGCCTCGATTTTTTGCCCATGCGTATACAGCAGTTTCAGTATCGTGCCGAAGAAGTCTTCCCGACCGCCTGCGAAGACTTGGAGATGAGACGAGAACAACTCGAGAAGAAGTGGAAGAATTTAGAGAAAGACGCCGATGTCCTCAAGAAGGAACTCGGCGAAGATAAATGGGTCGCAATCTTTAGAAACGCCGGCAAACAGGTAAGATTCGTGAGAATACCTTTTTTCTGAAAAGCAAAGCTAACTTTAGAAATAGGCCAGCAGTATGATGGAAAGCGTTGAACGCTCCATCGCCAAGGTGAACGCTCGCACTCATGATACCTCAAGCGTCATCACAGACAGCACCCTCCTCAAGCTAGTCGAAAACTATGAGACCAAGCGAACCCACTACGGTACGTATTAATCGTCCATATCGTCAACTTTCAAGTCAATCTAACATCTCGCAGGTACTGCCATCGGACGTGTGCTCTCCATCGTCAACAAAGGAATGCAGGACAGACTCACTGTCAATGGTGAGATCATTCGTCTGCACACGGATCTCCAGGCCCACTGGAAGACTGTCGAACAAGAGATGCAAAAGCTAGATCATCGATTAGCTTCAATTGACCTCTCGCAGCCTATCGATGCTCTTTCTACACCTGCTTCAACATCGGTATCGAACTTCCCTGATGATCTTTCTTCCGCCAGCTCGATCAATAGCATTGGCAAAGCTGCTGGACACAAGGCAAAACGTCAGTCCATTGCCGTCATGACGCCCCCATCTGCTGGATCCAAGCTGCCCCGTCTCCGCTCTATCTCTGCCGCTGGGTCACTAAAGTCCCACATTCCCCTCCCAAATTCACCCGTCTCCCCTTCTACTACAAAGAAATTGACTGTTCTGCCAACTTTGAACCCACCGAAGCCAAATAATTCACTTCTTTCCCCAACAACCTCGAGAGGCAGCTCACCCTCCCTCACATCTCGCAGACTTTCCTATCAGACACCACCAAGCCGACCCACCCTTACTAAGAAACCATCGGGCTCAGCATCCACCGATGGCAGGCCTCGCTGGACTAACTCCACAAACACCAATGGTCTCGCTTTTGGCCACAACTTTAAATCTGGAACAGCCTCCCCCAGCCCTTATCGCAGAGATTCTGTTGCCTCACCATCTCTTACTGCCAGCAAGCAACTTCCTCGTTCCACGGATGCCTCACCCTTGGCATCTAGAACCACGTCTTCCGCAAACCGCAAATATCCACCTGTCTCTATGAAGACGAAACCATCACACGATTCCATCTCTAGCGTTGGTTCTTCCGGTCGGCCTAGTAGAACTGAATTGCCTGGAGCACACGGAAGAGCCTACTCACACGTTAAGAGCAGTGGCTACGGACGTCCACCCAGCGCGTTATCCAAAACCAGTCCGAGCAAGATTCCAGCGCCCACTTCGTCAATCGCCGCCTCTGTAGGGGATGGAGGTTCTTCACCACGCAGCGGAACACCCGAACTTGCCAATACACGATCAGCCGCTATGAAGCGGTTCTCGATGCCACCAATCAGCAAAAAAACTGGTTCTCTTGATTTGAGGCCAGCCTGGAAATAGAGACGATTTTTATTCCTTTATTATTGTTCTGGGGCTTTTTTATCGCTTTATTTTTTCTGCAAAGAGTCAGTCTAACAAGTACAGAGTGTCAGTTTTCTAACCACAAAGAGTATTATGACGCCCCTCCTCTTATTTATCTTTTCTTTTCTTTTCTTTGCAAAGAGTAACATGATACACCTTCCCACTTCCTCTTATACCATTAGCGTATGCAGCGGCTGTTTTCCTTTTACTTTTTTCTCTTCTCTTCTCCTTTATTCTCAACTCTTTGCCTTCGCCCCAAAACTTTTGCTTCACTTCCTTTTATGTTTTTTTGTGGAAGTCTCTCTATTGTCGTTATTGCTATTGTAACTAAAAAGCCGTGAGCCTGGGATACATGGAGTTCTCTGTTTATTGTCTTTGTCGTCTTCTACAGATTTTATGGGTATTTGTTCGGAAGCTAGTGTAGCTGCGGTTGGATATTGGTCTGTCTCCTGTTCACTTCTTTCTTCTCACTGCCCCTCTCTCGATTTTTCTATTTTATAATGTTTATAGGTAGATTCGGGATGGTTATGATGCGGGTTTACCTGGGCCAATCGACGGTCATCCGAATACATTCTGTTTATACAGATATACTTTTTATTTGATACATGCGACCATGATGTTACTATGTAATGTATACGATTGCGTACCGATAATAGACAGCTCATTACTGGACAATCCAGCCGGATATACTTCCATCCCAGAGGGTCTATAATCAAGCATGTATTTTACAGAGTCAATAATATTGATGAAGCCAGTCCGAATACCCAAAATCAAAATCGAACGTGCGGATGTGTTGTGCACGCCTGTCTGTCGTTCCTGTGCGGCTCTGCGTGTTACTGGGATGCCCCATCGCCCGATGTGCGCTCTATCAACCTCCATCATTCTTCATTTCACCCTCCTTCCATCATCGCTATCACCATCGCCGTTAAGATAACGCGGTCCGTACCTACGATACCGCAATCGCCGCGCGGAAACACAATCAATCTGTCAATACTGCTTGCTGCCGATTTCCCCGGTTCTTCAAGGGCCGGGGAGCTCTGACGCGGATCTCAACCTCGAACGACCGTTGCACCGCCATACGCGTCGAGTCATTGTTCAATATCATTCAGCCTCGCACCTCCAACTTTTCTCACCCTCCGCTGGATACTGTTTGAAACTGAGATGTCGCCATCCGCACCGGCTGCGGCTGCAGCCGCAGCTCAGCCTGCCGAAGCCATGGACGAAGACGCCGCCATCGCCAAGTTTCTCGAGAATCCTAGCCAGCTCGACGACTTTCTCGCTGAGGGTGCTGGTGGTAACCAGGAGAAAGCAGACAATGCTATCGACTTTGGTGACATCAGCGACGATGACGATGACCTCCCGGACGAAGAACTACCACGGCAGCAGCGGGCGGATACGGTGGAAAGCGACGGCAGCGATAACAGTCTGATGGACCTTGCAGCTGAAGGAGTGGTTCCAGCGTCTCCACACCCGGCCTCCGACCATAAAATGATGGATGTCGATGACGACTTGTTCGGTGAAAATGCTTTAGACGATCTTTTTGGTAACAACAGAACAGATGATCTTCAGGGACTGGAAGGAGACGATAGGATGCTCTCCGACGCCGTGCATTCAATGTTCCGCGATGTCGACTTTCAAGGCCAAGGGATACTCCCCCCGATTCCGATCCTGGAACCAGAAGATATAGAGCCGGAGCCGGAAAAGACCGTATTCGACTACTTCCCTCTCTTCAAGGAGCACGCCATCCTCCCTTACCTATCAATGTTCCCGCCAAAGCCAGCTTACTACCCGATGAGACCTGACAAACAACCCAAGGCCCTCTTCCCTACGAAGCTCAATCTCGATTTAGCGCCTAGCACAGAATCCACATGGCGATCGAACGACTTTAAACCGATCCGGAAACCAGGAATGGTCTATATCGAGGAAGAATCTGAGGAGGAACTCGAACTACCAATCACCCAAGCCGAGAAGGAAGAGCATGATCGAAAAGAAGCCAAGGCTAAACGCGAAATTGAACTCGCAACGACATCCTGGGATATCGATTCGCTCGAGCGAGAACGCCCGCCGCCCCGCCGTCGCAAGGCACCGTTTGATGAAGATGAGACTGAGAATCCGGCCAAGGTTCGTAAGCGTCGACGCATCAAGAAGAATAAAAAAGAAAACAAGAAAGAAAACCCGAAGTGATAACTAACGACTCTCTTTCAAATTATGAAGAGGCGAGCGAAACTTGCGTTAACCCCGAGCCTTATCGATATACCCGACGTTGCCGAGCCGTTAGAATGCGACCCCCAGAAGAAGGTCAAGGTCGTTCTAGATCTAAATGACCCTTATCTTTTGGTTGACGTTCGAAAATCAGACGATATGAGAAAGGCCCGAAGGATTGGTGGTGAATTTATCCGCCAAAAGATCAACAAGGACCTCACCCAACGTTACAATATTTCAAACGACGAAGCCTATGACTTACTGAAGGAGAACCATCAATCGAAGGTTCGATCCACTATCGGAAATCTGGAAATCGAACACACTATGCCTGCCGTCCGTTTGCAAACGCCATATTACAAAACCCAACTATCCAAACCCGAAATGCGATCGTTTCACAGACCTCGTCTTACTTTCCCCGTTGAAGTTGAGATTCGTTTTACAAAGGGTAAGACGCTCAAAAGAAAGCACTTCAAAGGAAAATCTATCAAGGAAATATTTGCGGATACGAAAAGTTTATCTCTATCCGATAACTCCAACTTTATCCTATTCGAATACTCCGAGGAACATCCTTACGTTCTTTCGAACTTTGGCATGGGTAGTAGGATCATCAACTATTACCGCCGTAAAGAAGATACCGACGAAACCCGACCCAAATGCGAACTAGGTGAATTGCAGGTTTTGATGAGCCAAGACAAGTCTCCATTCTGGAATTTTGGAAGCATCGATGCCGGGGAGATCATCCCCGCGCTGTACAATAGAATGACGCGCGCTCCGATCTTTAAACATAACCCTCAAAACACCGATTTTGTAGTTGTGAGAAACACAGACAGCGGAGGCGCCTATTACTACCTTCGAACTATCCCGCATCTCTTCACTGTTGGCCAAACGTTCCCCGTCACAGACGTTCCCGGCCCCCATTCTCGCAAAGTCACAACGGCGTCGAAGAACAGGATGAAAATGATAACGTATCGTGTCATCCGCAAGAAGGGTAATCGTATAGCGGTTAAAGATATCTCCCCTCATTTCCCGGAAAACACAGAAATCCAGACTCGCCAAAAGATGAAGGAGTTCATGTCCCATCAGAACGAGAAGGAGTCTGAGAAGGGTGGATACTGGTATCTCAAAGGAGATGACCCGATTCCCGAAGAGTCCAGTATCAGAACAATGGTGACGCCGGAGAGCGTATGTTTACTCGATGCCATGCAGGTCGGAGGAAGGTATCTTGAAGATGCAGGATACGGCAAAGCAGCGGATGCGGGAGACGAAGACGAGAAGGAGGGGATGAGTACGGAAGAAAAATTGGCGCCATGGATCGCGACGAAGAATTTTATAAATGCGACACAAGGTAAAGCTATGTTGCAGTTGCACGGGGAGGGTGATCCGACAGGTAGGGGCGAGGCGTTCAGTTTTATAAAGACGAGCATGAAGGGAGGGTTCAAAGCGATTGGCGAGAGTGTAGATGAAAAACTAGACGCAGCAACGTTGAAATTACTCGGAGGACACTCCTACAATGTTGCTAGACAGCAAAAGGCGTACGAAGAAACTATTGAAAAGATTTGGAGAGCGCAAGAAGCTAGTTTGAAGTCTGAGGAGCCACCAGAATTGGATATGGATGAGTTGCAGGACGCGACGGAGCCGGATGCGCCGTATGGGTACGATGACGGCCGAACACCGTATTCCGAGGGTATGACACCGGCGACCGGAATGGCGAATAACGCATTCGATGACGAAGCGGCGAGTCAGTTTTCGAGGTTATCGCAGCGCAACACTGGAAATAAGATTCTACGCATCTCTAGGAAGTATCGGAATGATGATGGGACGTTTGAGACTCGGACTGAAGTTATCAACGATCCGAAGGTCATTTCGATGTATATTTCCCGGAAACAGGAGATTGAGACTGAGAATCTAAGGTACGTATCGCTATCTATCCCCTTTGTTACCATTTTATGTGGAAATTTTATGCTAATAATATCCCCTTTCTGTTCTTCAGGCGAGATATAACAAATCTCAAACCGACCGGTGATGCCACAGCGGACGCACAGAGGAAATCAGTACTCAACGCCGAACTCGCACGTTTGCTGAGAAACAAGGAACGTCGGCAAGCTCGCGAACGACAGAACGAGAAGAAGAGAAAGCAGCTGGGTCTCGATGACGACGGGGCGCCAAAGGGCGGTACGACGAGAAAGTGTGCGAATTGCGGCATGGTGGGACACATCAAGACGAATAAGAAATTGTGTCCGATGCTTAATGGGACGATGGGACCGAAAGCTGATGCTGCCGGCGAGTCTGCTGGTGGGCCTTCTGGTACTGCTCCTGGTACACCGGCGCCGGCTTAGTTGGCTCGTGCTGGGTAATTTCGTTGACTAACTTGTTTAACCATGTTTTTATGCATTTTAAGGCGTTTTTCTATTGATTTTTAATAAACGTGGGCGTTTATTATTTTTCCTGTTATCTATTCATGTACTTTTAGGGGTAGTAAGATGTTAGAATGATACCCGGGTTTAAGTAAGGTGTGTAAAGAACCTATTTGAAGCCCACTTTATAAAGCTAAAACGTACAGATCGAGCAAAAGAATTGAGCATGGCTATTTGCACGCACATATGTGCCCGATACCAATATTTAAGTTGCAGTATGTATATACAACCAATCGCGAGATTCGAATATTTGTGACTATGGACTTAAAAAACTCCAGCACTCATTAAAGATTAAAATTAAGCAATAAAACAAGCTAGAAATATCAAAACAGATGCAGATGCGGAATTATGAGGAAAAGAGTGCCTCCTTTGCAGTACTGTTTATACCAGCCAGAGTAGTGACAAGTGTATCCAAATAGAAATCCACTAACAAAAGAAAAATGAGAAAGAGAAGGCTCGAAGACAAAAAAGCAATCAATAACTCGACTCCTCTGTAGCCATTCTATTCGCTAGGGTGCCTCTACCCCTCCACATTAAGGTCGGATCAATCTTTCTGGGCTTCTTATTAATATCCTTAACTTCTCCTTCCTTCTTCTCACCGTATCCGCCACCACCAGGCGTACATATCATGATCCTATCACCAGGTTTCATGCTCGCTGTGTTTTTACCACCCAGATTTATACGCTTATACTTCTCAATTACACCGTTGCCAACAACATCAGGGAGTTGCTGTTGATGTTGCTGTCTTCCTCCTTCCACTTTTCTCAACCAGTAGTTCACACCTCTGGACGCAGGTTGTCCGCCTGCCATACCGTATGGCTTGAACACCCGGCGTTCGGAGAGGATGGAGACTTGGACGGGTATTCTGAACTCGATATCACGGATCACGCCGTCACCGCCGGGGTGTTCGCCTTCGCCGCGGGAGTTCTTGCGGATGGAGAATTCACGTAGGATGACTGGATATCTACGTTCGAAGACTTCGGCGTCGGTGATGCGGGTGTTCGTCATGTGGGTGTGTACCCCGGAGGTGCCCTCCCAATCCGGACCCTATAAGTAGAAACCACAATCGTGAGTAATCAGAGACGATGGGGGTGGAGGGTATGGGGAAGGTAGCTTACAGCACCGCTACCACCAGCTATGGTTTCGTAATATCCGAATCCCTTGACGTATTTCCCATCTTCGCCAGTATTTCCACCATATCCGAATGTTAGATTGTTGCAATCACCTTGCGAAGCTGCACATGCCTCGAAGGCTTTGAAGATAACGTCTGTGACTCTCTGGCTCTATAATTCATTTCACATATGAGTTACTGTTTCGAGTGAGAGAAATTGGATCGGATGTAGTTGGGAGTCTTACTGTTAGGACATTCCCTCCAACTACAGCCGCATTCTCCGACGGGCTCAAGAAGGAATCCTTAGGGATCTTGACGTGGATTGGTTTCAAGCAACCTTGGTTGAGTGGGATATCATCTGAAATCAAACATCGTAGACAGTATATTATAGCGGAGAATGTGACCGCCTCCGGAGCATTCATGTTTCCTAGAATATTTCGTCAACCAGAATGCTAAAAATGATAATAATTTGGCATTGAATACTCACCATACATCTCCGGACCGGTTCCGTTGAAGTCAAAGACGGCTTCACCTTTATCCGCATCAATCTCAATCTTGAGTCTAATAGGGCTACCGTCATCCATAAAATCCTCAGCAATCAAGTCCTTCCCACCAAATCTTCCAGCGACCTCTTTCAGCAAATTCCTGACGCTGAGTTCCGCATTCTGTTGGATGGCGTTCATATAGAATTGTACGACTTCTTGAGTATAGTCTTCAATGAGGGCACGGATAAGATTGATTCCCTTGTTATTGGCGGCGACTTGTGCTTTAAGATCATTGATGTTGTCCGCGAGACATCTCGTTCCGCTGCAGCCGGGGTACTGCGCCGGTTCGTCGAGGAGCAGCTCTGTGATTCTCTTTTCGTTAAACCTGCCTTCTGAGACGAGTTTTTCAGATACGATAGCTGCGCCCTCTTCGTAAAGCTCACGGGATTGTGGAGGCATAGAACCAGGCAAGATACCACCAATATCGGCATGGTGCGCTCTCGACGCTACGTAAAAGATGATTTCATCTCCGTTGAATGCTGGTGTGATGACTGTGATATCTGGTAGATGTGTGCCTCCGGCTTCTGGATGATTTGATACAATGACATCTCCCTTCTTTAATCTACCTTCCCACATTTTAGCTTGGGTCTTGACGCAGGTGCTCATGCTACCCAAATGTACTGGTAAATGTGGGGCATTGGCAACCAAGCCACCATCCGCATCGAAAAGCGCACAAGAGTAGTCGAGCCGTTCTTTGACATTGGTTGATACGCTGGTTTTTTGAAGAGCCCTGCCCATTTGCTCTGCGATTGCCATGAATCGATGGGAAAATATGCTGAGAAGAATGGGGTCCACTTCACGATTCTTTGCCTCTTGTAGGTGGCTTTCCTGTTCCTCGGCTCCGACGTTAATAACAACGTGAGTATCTAGGATGAGTGCCCAACTGCTGGGAGGTACGATGATGGTCTGAGTGTCATCTGCCAGGATTGCTGGACCTTGAATCTTGCATCCAACTTTGAGTTTATCGATCCTGTATATCGGGGTGTCTAATCGACCTTCCTCGAAATAGACTTTTCGAACGTCGTGAGCTGTAGTTTCGTCGACTGACTCGTGCATGTCTGAGGGCCATTCCTTCAATTGTTGGTCCACGGTCTTTTCCATGCCTTGGAAAGACTTGCCGATTCCACGAACTCTGACATCATCCACAAAGATGTCTCGATCGGGTAGAGTGAACCCGAATTCTTGCTCATGTTGCTTGACAAATGCTGTTCCAAAATCGTCGTCCTCCGGTCTAATTACCATCAATGCTGATTCCGTCCCACGATATCGCATATTCAAATACTCTTCAAAGACGATTTCTTTCCCATCATTATGGAATCCTTGCCCTTCGAGCTCCTCAGCCGCCTTGTTGCGAAGTTTCTCTAGCCTGTCTTCCATCTCTTTGGCAACGTTTTCATCTCCCCACTTTGCCGAAGTTGGTTCTTGCGCTTCTTGGACGACGTCAGCTAATGCCATACCGTAGGCGCTAAGGACACTGCTATATCTGTGAATTAGGATCATTTTGATTCCTAGGCTCTGGGCGATAGCGACGGCATGTTGTCCTCCCGCCCCTCCAAAAGTTGCAAGTCGGTGATGCGAAGTATCGTGACCTTTTGCTTCTGTGAGCGAGCGAATGGGTCGTGTCATCGTCTCGTTGGCGATCTTTAAGAAACCATATGCAACTTCGTCTGTCGTCATGTTTTGTCCTAGTTCTTGATTTATGCTATCTTTGAGCTCCTCGAATAGTTTAGCGGACACCTCAGCATCCAATGGTTCATTCTCATTAGGGCCAAATATTCTAGGGAAGAACTCTGGCAGCAGCCTGCCTAGGTATAGGTTGGCATCTGTGACAGTGAGGGGTCCTCCTTTACGGTAACAGGCCGGGCCGGGATGGGCGCCTGCAGACTCAGGGCCGACTACGAAGAGTCCATTTTTGAAGAATAGTCTCGAACCACCACCTGCTGCTACAGTGTTGATGTCCAATTGGGGAGATTGGATTGTGACTCCAGCTGTCGTTGTTTCAAAAACATGTTCGTACCGTCCGGAGCCGTAGCGGGAAACATCTGTACTCGTACCACCCTTTCAGAACGACTTAGTATAAAAGACGTTGGCGTATGGGCACTTTGAAACTCACCATATCAAATCCGATTACCGGAATCCCGACCTCACTGTCGTAGCTTGTCAGTGCGTAACCGACAACGCCACCGGCAGGACCAGACAAGATTGCTCGAAGTCCGGAGAATTTTTTCACATCCACCAATCCTCCATCGCTTTGCATAAACTCACACCTAGCTCCCTTCTCACCCTTTGTGACGGTTTCCGAGCCTAGACCTCCCTCGAATCCAGCTTCGAATCCATTAATGTATTTTTTAATTTCGGGTGTTAGGTACGCATCAGCTGTGGCAGAGGTAGCTCTCGGCACATATTTGATCATAGGCATCAGCTCTGCGGATAGAGAAATGTGGGTGAACCCGACCTCCTCTGCTAGCTTGCCGATAATTGTCTCATGATCAGGATATGTGTACGAGTGCATCAGACAGACGGCTATACTTCTGAAACCTTCATCGTACACAGCTTGAAGATCTTGTCTTACAGCCTCTTCATCCAATCTTCGCAGGACTCTAACAGCCTCGCCGGTCATACCCCGGACGAGATCGCCCTCCTTAACACCATTCGTTTTGCCATTCACCCCGTTTTCATGAGCGACCTGTGTGATATGTTGTTCCGGATCTTCCGCATAGTCTTCAAGGGTGACTCTTTCATCGACCTCGACAACTTTTTGGTAGAGGACTTCGGGCTTGTGTATCGCGAGATCGAAAATACGAGGTCTAGATTGATTACCTACGACCCAACGTAAATCCTGTTAGCGAGGATGATTGGTGTGCTCTGTAGAAAATACGAAAGACATCTCGTATTGAGCCTTTCTGCATCATAGAATTTACCCACCGATGACTAAACAATCGCCGTGCCCTTTCGTTACGAAAATAGCACACCGTTCGCCTTTCCTTTCTAACAAGGCATTCGTAGCAACTGTTGTGCCCATACGAATGCTCTCAATACAGGACGTATCCAACGGCTCGCCTCTCGGGATCTCCTTTCCAGTGAACTTTTCGAGCAGTCGTCTGATACCCTCCAGCGGTGCGTCTTCGTAGTTGCCGGGATCGACGGAAAGAAGTTTTATGACTACATCGTCGCTGAGCTTGCCAGTTCCTGGGTTTCCAACGCAGTCTGTGAAGGTGCCGCCGCGCTATTGGCTCGGAACGATTAAAACGAGATTATAGTATAGTAATCAGAAAAGCATTGATCACAAGATAAGGGGAGAAAGGGGCGATGATTGAAATTTCAATATAATTGGAGGAAACGCAAGGTGGTATCATACATCGATAGCGATTCTAATGCCTTTGGTCATCCCAAAGATGCTTCAAGTCTGGATAGACTTGGAGATATTTGTTTATAAGCTTTGATGGAAGATTTGCGAGAGGTCGTAGGAGTAAATAGAGTTTTTTTGAAATAAATACCGACGGCGTCTGTGTATCAGAATTATTGAGAAGGAGAAGGTAAAATCTAAGAAAACAAGCGACCCGACGGACGGGAAAAAGGGTTAGTAAGCATGCACGAGATTCCAAGCTCCGACCAAGCGGCTCACCAGTGAGAGAGAGAGATTTTATATCTGCAGGATGGAGCTGCAAGGCAGCTGCGACCAGTAGAAGGGACAGGAAGTGGGGTGCATGGGCAAATAAATGTGTTGGGTTGTTGTTAATTTGACTTACCCTGCAGCGATTGGAGAGCTCGATTAGATGTCGCCAGACATGAAACTCGAAATGGGATGTCCAAAATGGCCTGGAACAGGTAGGTGCTCGGTATCGTTCTCCAATGCTCGAAGTCTTGGGGATTCTCCCGCCAGGGTATCCGAGCCCTTATACAACTGCTGACCGAAAGAATTCTCGTCGGATTATTTAGCAACCTCGGGAGCTGGTGGATCAATTATTTACGTCAAAAGTCAGTGGTTGAGAATAATGCCTTGGAACACCACCCGACTTTGGGATGTAATATAAGATCGGACGGATAAGACGGGGCATCCGCTGCCTAGGGGGAAAAAAAGCGGGAGAAGACGTTCTGAGAAGAAGAGAAAACAAGAAACGGATTGATTGATCATATATTTAAATATTCGAAAAGAAAACTCAATTATCCTGCACGTGGGATATATCTACTAATGGAGAAGTTCAAGCTAGGCAGGGACGGAGAGCAAATATATAAGGTTGCTTTCCAGCTAGGCAATATATGATCAATAGCTCCTTCGCTAACACAGGTACGTTCACACCGAATGCCGTGCGATACCAATGGCGGGGTGGTGGGAGAAAGAGGGGAGCCCCCGGGGCTACTTTCGATTCAGCTGGAAAAGGCGGCTATACAAAAGCAAGGACTGGGATAAAATGCAATCAAAGGTATGCAGAACGAAGCCTGGCAGAGATCGAAGGTGCAGCAGTTGGTCCATAGGCCCTAGAGGAGCCAGGTTTCCAAGGTGGAGCGCGACCACACGTCAAGAAGAAACTGTCGAATGCATGGCGGAAGATTTGCGAACCTGCTCGAAATCTTCACCCCGATCCAAAGCAACATAGTTTCAGAATCGACCCCATGGCTCTCTCACTTGCATTGACTCCGCTCGTGCTAGCTCTTTCATTTGGCTAGGGACGGGTAGAACGGGGCTTGTTCTCTATCTTTCCTTCGCCCTCGTTTTCACTGCTTCCTCGAACGACGACTGATCTTCTCGCGCGGGGGATATTTGAGGGAAGGCGGCGAACATTGGTAATTTGCAATTGGTGGGTGTGCTCGGTGTGTCAAGATAGCAGACACCGCAGCAAGAAAAAAAAAAAAAAAAAGGGCAAGCGTGAAGGAGCAACGGAGGAGTTCTGCGATGAAAGGGTTTAAAAACAGAGGCCGAGTCCGAGAAGGTCGAAAATGTTTGGTAGTTTTTGGACCCATTTCCCACATTGGAGACGCTAATCGAACGGCATTGACATTCGCGGGGCCGTCATTGGGCGATTGCAAGCCCGCGACTCGATTTCAATGTTAGCTTGGAAGCTTGTTGGTGTTCCGAACCCGATACACACAATGCATATACCATCCATATATATTATACCATTTTGCTGCTATAACGGACAGTACATGAGATATGTCCATCTACTTTGCACCTGCTGTGAAACACTGCGAGTCGACCGAGCTGGAAATGCGGCTGGAAGTCACGGTACCTCCAATCGATGCTGCAGTCATGCAAAGCTTCCCAGCAAACTCGGTCGTTCAATGGCCATTTTAAATATTTTCCATGCCGAAAGTCGCGCAACTTTAATCCGCAATGCCAAGCTTCGTCGCCTGTGTTCAATCCTGATCATGATTCGGTCAAAAACGATTCAATTGCAAATTCGAACCGAGCAAACTTTTTCGAGCTCCTGGAGATATGATAAGGAGTGGGGCTAAAAGAGTACAATGCCCTCTGCCTTCGCGTCGAGAAGGATTGGCCGCTAGGTTCATGAAGTTCGGCTCGGGGCAGGGTGGCCGTTCTCACCAGCCAATGGTGATTCGGCCTGGTTTCGTTACACATGTCATGATCCCCGCGAATCCCCTGCAAACAGCGATGGAGTGAACTGAGACATGGGCGAAAAGGTCAGATCCAGAGCGATTGCTGGGTCAGCCCGTCTGGCCGCGAAGCGCAATGCCGAATCCAAGCGAGATGATGATTGAAAAGTGGGACTCAATTCGATCGATCAAGCTTTGCAAGCTATCTTGTCTTCTCGGATCTGCAAGATAAACTGGATTTTTCTTTCGAAATTTCATTCTTTTCAGATTCTTACGCATATCTTTTGAACTCGAGTCACGACTGTATCAGCAGGTTTTTTATCGATAAGCTTGTTGCAGTTCACCAATCGGCTGCGTGGAGACCGCTAGTTCAAGAACCCTTTACCCCACCATTTCGAAATTTTGGTGGCTTTCCTGGCCTGACACTTGCACCGCACCGACACGTACGAATGCAAACATATTGGGCCGGGGACTACAGCTTTCGACACTATACCGCTTTGGTTTACCTGAATTACAAATCCGAGGTTGGCTTCTGAAGATTGCATCTGAAGCATCGGAGCACCGTTGACGCAGGAGACCGATTTGGACGATAGTTTTCACTTTTTGCACCCTGACCAGCGTCTCGTTTATCTCCCCAAGCACATAACAAGTTTGGAAGAAGAACGTTTTTCTTCGTATCCTTCGTTTCTCTTTCTGCAAGGTGTTATGCAATCCTTGGTAGGGTCATTATATATCGCGCAACTAAGCATCGTTATGGAAACGGCGAAGCTTTTGAGTTCCGTAAGCCGAAGATATCGAAACAGGTTGCTAATAACGGCCCATTAAATAAAATATGCTGGCACAACTAACTATATTTATACTCCTCTAGGTTATGAAGCGCCCAATGGCCTGAAACAGCAAGTCACAATGTTGTACCGTTATAATTGTACTCGGAAGCCAGCCTTCGAATTATGAAAGCTCGACCGTATAATCAGAGTTAGCAACGTTTGAATAACGTCTGCTCGACTAATCGAGCGAATCAGATTACATAAGAAATATGCATACAGTACAGAGTATACCAATAAAGGTGCATGCAGGCATACGCTCTTCAATTACTCGCGAGTCGCCCCAGCTTCCGGTAATATGCTAGCATGCTTCCTCCCAAGCGACATATAATATAAAATATATAACACTAACGAGATATTCTCAGACTATTGATGTGGATGCTCCGCATATATTTCATAAGAAAAAAGCTTCTAGAAGAGCTTCCTTTCGCCGATCTATGCTTCATGGGTCAACCGGATCCCCTTGAGACAATAGTCCATTTTGCCCATTCAAATCTATCGTTTACATTTCTTTGTGGCCAGTTTGCATCCCATATTTTCATTACATGCAAGTAACCGATATTCTAGACTCGTGACAGGACACAGAAACCCTTGCATAAAATATCCCGTTGTTCCGACAGGCCTAACAGCCGGAAGGCAAGGTGCTAGGTAGGTAGCGGGCGCAGCTAGCTGAAATCTGGCATGATAATGTTTAGAAGATCGATAGAGATTTTTTAGAGCTAAATGGCGGTTATACTCGTTTGTATTTGGCTGAATTGCAATTAACTGCAACAATGCTGGCATCTAACGGAAAAGAAAAACAAAGGACGATACGTATATGCTTTCGGTGGTCAGCTAAGACGTTAACGTTTCCTTTGGCGACACGCTAGTGGCGATAAGTTCACGAGTGATCTCGCGA
Organism: Orbilia ellipsospora; assembly: GCA_036971675.1. Taxonomy (NCBI): domain Eukaryota; kingdom Fungi; phylum Ascomycota; class Orbiliomycetes; order Orbiliales; family Orbiliaceae; genus Orbilia; species Orbilia ellipsospora. The sequence goes on from JAVHJO010000006.1 coordinate 1,532,610, forward strand.
CAGACAGCTACGAGCTTCCTTGTTGAGTGGCGATGAGATTGCGATATCAACTTGACATCCTGCAATTTACGGGATTATAAATGTTCTCTAACTTGGATTTGGAGATCTCTATCTCATTTTCTCACACATTTGCGGCGTAGACTTTAAAGATGCATACATAATACAGAGCCTTTCGTAGGGAAATTTGATTTTTAGCTTTGGCTACAAAAGCTTAGCCATAAATACCAGAATTCATAAAGCCTGAAGTAAGGTTGTTCATTTTTGATATTAGCGAAATGAGGATAGCAATAGCTATGATCCGTATTCGGATTATCACCTATTCGACCACGATGTCGCATGGTAAAAAGCCTTTTACCTTGTCTCAGCAACCGAATCGGTCCCGACAGGACCAGGATGAACGATATATATTATTTTTATGATATATTAAAAGGGAGCGGAGCGAGGTTTGGGGGAGGTACGAGCAGCCGAAGGGTTGATTTCTAAGAACTTGAGAAGCAACTGTGTCATGTTTGCCCACAACGGCCTTGCCGGCGCAGCAGCTTAACGAGTCAAGCATTGTCGCAAACCCCGCGCCAATTCTCGTTATCAAAATCACGCCTGGTTTCAGAAAAAAAAAAAATAGAATGGAATATACGTGGGAAAATCCTAACAATGCAGCATCAGCGCCGAGAAGGAGGCTGGCAATGGCGATTGATAAGAGGTTGCACTGGGCAATACTAGTTTTTTTCTTTTTCTTTTCTTTTTGAAAGGAGCCCTCCAAGATGTTAACATGACAGCGGTCACTCGGAATGGTGGTCCGGAACATGTTTGAAACCAAATGTGCTATATTAACCAAGCTGTGAACGATTGGATTTTTGCCATCTCTAGCTACGCATCTGGCCTAATTCGAAGGGTTCTTCTGCGGCGTGAATACGCGCACGGCCGTTGGACTGTGGAAGCTCAAACTTGCTACAGTAGCTCGATTGAAAGCTTGGATGCGCCTCAATTGCGAGCTTTGAGACCAAAGAAGCCTCGGGGCTACAGGCCAGGTAGTATCGACAGGCCCGACGGTTGCTGGTCTGATACATTAGTGCTAGGTTACTGACTTACCGTAGCTGCATGATCCTGTCCGTGAGCAGCAGTAGCGCTTGTGCAGTAATCTGATTCCCGGCCGATGGTGTTCAGTTCTTGCATGGGTGTCTGGTCTGGTCACTGTGTCTGGCGGGAGGGACCCTTTGACGGGCACAAGTGAGGCCACATAAACATCTTCTCCAGACCGCAGACACGCCCGCCCAAAAAAATAAAATACAAAATCACAGACAATAAAATATTGTAGAGCCCTTGCGGTATATTATATATCTCAACTCCCCTCCTCTACCTGACCAATCTTCCTTCTTCTCCTTCCTCCAGTATTCATCTCTTCCTCTCTTTACTCAATTACGACCTTGGACTTCCCTAGAGGACTATCTCCATCTTTGTTTCCTTGATACCACACCACCCCCAGATTCACACATACATATCATCAAAATGCATTCGAAACAGGTCCTCTTCACATTGATGACCGCCATGGCCGGTGTTGGCATGGCCGCCGACGCCTCCGATGTTCATCAACTCAAGTCTGACGAATTCGATGCCTTCATCACCGATAACAAGCTTGTCCTTGCTGAATTGTAAGTTCATTATCGCCAATTTTCACATACTGTATATCCCGTCTGCGATATCGTGAGTAATTACTAATTTTACCCGAATTGATAGTTATGCACCATGGTGCGGACACTGCAAGGCTCTTGCCCCAGAGTACGAGACTGCTGCCACAGAGTTGAAGGACAAGGGCATCAAGCTTATCAAGGTTGACTGCACGTAAGTAGAAACCAAAACCACCTGCTTATTATACTCAATGGTTGGAAGCTGACTCTGTTGTCAACCTACAGTGAAGAGTCCGATCTCTGCCAGAAGCAAGGTGTCGAGGGATACCCCACCCTTAAGGTCTTCCGAGGAAGCCTTGATGGTCCTACACCATACACCGGACAGAGGAAATCCGCTAGCATCGTATCCTACATGGTTAAGCAATCGCTACCGGCTGTCTCCGTTCTCACAAAAGAAACCATCGAATCCTTCAAGACATCCGACAAGGTTGTCGCCATCGCATACTTCAACGCTGACGATAAGAAGTCGAACGAAACATTCTCCAGCATCGCTGATTCCCTTCGTGATGACTACCTCTTCGGTGCCATCTCGGACCCAGCTGTTGTCGAGGCCGCCAAGGTCAAGGCACCAGGTGTCATTGTCTACAGGACCTTTGATGAGCCCGAGACCGTCTACGATGGTGCTTTTGAGAAGGACGCCGTCACAAGCTTCATCAAGACCACCGCCATTCCACTCATCGGTGAGGTCGGACCAGAGACATATGCCGGATATATGAGCGCTGGTATCCCACTTGCCTATATCTTCGTTGAAGGTGATGAGCAAAAGACCAAGTTCACCGATGGCCTCAGGAAGCTCGCCATCAAGCACAAGGGCAAGATCAACTTTGCAACCATTGATGCCGTTGCCTTCGGCGCCCACGCTCAGAACCTCAACCTTGAGCAGAAGTGGCCCGCCTTTGCCATCCAGGAAACCGTCAAGAATGCCAAGTTCCCCTTCGAGCAGGACAAGGAACTCACCATTGAGGAAATCGAAAAATTCACAGAGAAGTTCGTCTCCGGTGAGATGAAGCCATCCATCAAGTCTGAGCCACTCCCAGAGAAGCAAGGACCAGTTCACACCATCGTCGCACACAACTACGAAGACATCGTCATCAACAACGATAAGGATGTCTTGGTTGAGTTCTATGCCCACTGGTGCGGCCACTGCAAGGCCCTCGCTCCCAAGTGGGAAGAGCTTGGTGCTCTCTACTATAACAACAAGGAATTCGCCGAGAAGGTCATCATCGCCAAGGTTGATGCTACCCTCAACGACGTTCCAGATGAGATCCAGGGCTTCCCTACCATCAAGCTGTTCGCAGCTGGCAAGAAGGACGCTCCAATTGACTACTCTGGTGGCCGAAACGTCGAGGACTTCGTCAAGTTCCTCAAGGAGAGCGGTACCCACAAGGTCGATGCCACTGAGGCTCTTGCTAAGAGCCAAGAGGAAGCCCCAGCAGAGGCCGAGTCCGCTGGCAAGGCTGCTCCAGCTGCTACCGAAGAGAAGACCGAAGAGAAGACAGCTGAACCTACAGCAGAAGAGGCTGCTAAGGAATCTAAGCACGATGAGTTGTAAATGAAAGTAAAATAAATAATAAAAACTAAAAAATTAGAATTTGCGATGATATAATATAATATCATTGACACCGACCTCACCTCTTTCTCCTGTTCCTCGCTCAAAATGATATCCCATCCCGTATCTCTTTCATCCTCCGTCAAACATTTCCTTTGTCCAGTTGGGTAATAAATGCGTCCGGTCATTGACGATGCTTCATCTTTCCATACTTTTTTTGTACCCGGGGTTCCAAAAGAATGTCCTTTATCGATGACAACCTTTTTTCATGTATATTATGCATTAGCTTACGATTTTCCCCGTCAATGAATTATTTTTGAGACTGAATCCGAAACCCGTTTTGGTGCGTGCTCAACAGATCCCGTGATTTCATGACTCTGAATGCCATTTTGGCTCAGCTTCTCGCGGAATGTGGGACCTTGCCGGGGTCTGGGACTGATAAGACGCGTTCCGGTTCCCCAAAATTTCTGAGTGCAAGCCAGCCAATTGACGAGCTGCTGTGTGCTGGGTTCTCTCTCCTGACCATCAATTTTCCTCAGCAGAGTCATTTCTATTCAAAAGGTCATTCTCTCCCATTTACGACTCTTTGGCACTTTTTCTCTTCCATTTCCAAATATCCCGAGATTGTCTGAATCCCGCTTCTGTGGCTCCTAGTACCCGATTCACCGTCTTCTCGCGTTTTCCTCGCTACCAAACCTGCACCATGTCAACCAAACGAAAGGCTTCGGATGCCCATTCGGCTTCGGAGAAAAAGGCCAAGCCATCGTCCAGTACGATCACGGGCTTTTTCTCCACTACTGCCTCTCCCAAGGCGCCGTTCGACAAGCAAAAATGGGCAGCCGGTCTCCCAGCTGACAAGCGTGAACTGCTTAAGCTCGAGATCGATACATTGGATGCCTCTTGGCTAGCCGTCCTCAAAGATGCTCTTCTCGAACCGTCCTTCTTGAAGCTCAAGGCATTCTTGAAGGGCGAATTTCAGGCGAATAAAGTCTACCCTCCGGCCAACGAGGTTTATTCTTGGTACGTTAATCTTGATACATATATCAATCATTTCATATAGTTATTCTTCTTGGCGAAGCGTCATCTAATATAGTTTTATTACGACAATAGGTCTCGCCTCACTCCCTTTGATAAAGTCAAGGTTGTCATCCTAGGTCAAGATCCATACCACGGCCCAAAGCAAGCACATGGTCTCTCATTCTCCGTCAAGCCACCTACTAAAGCGCCACCATCCCTTAAAAACATCTTCGCCGCTCTAGAAAATGATTATCCATCCTTCCGCCCACCTGCTCAAGGTGGTGGTCTGCTCACACCATGGGCAGAACGCGGCGTGCTCATGCTCAATACTTGTTTGACTGTCCAACCGAGTAACGCCAACAGCCATGCTAATAAGGGCTGGGAACAATTCACGCAAAAGGTCATTGAGGTTGTTGCTCAAAAGAGAACCAGAGGCGTGGTATTCATGGCGTGGGGAAAGCCGGCTCAGGGTAGAGTCTCCAAGGTTAACGTATGTTTAACTCGTCCTTCCATCTATTGAAAGCGAGTCCTCCATCTGCAATATCTAACGAGTTAATGATAGAAATCGACACATTTGATCCTACAATCTTGCCATCCGAGTCCTCTAGCCGCCTTCAAGGGACCTGTTTTCTTTGTAAGCTTTCTCTCACACCACTTGCCTACTCTCAATTCCTGCCGTGTCGAATGCTAATGTAGTGTATTTGGGGGCTCAGAAAGATGGTCATCACTTCAAGCAATGTAACGAATGGTTACAAAAGAAATACGGCGATGACGGCCCCGTGGACTGGAACGCCGTAAACCCCACTAATGCCCCACTCTTTAAATCTAAGACGCAGGCTTCAACTTCCACCAAGCCAGCTACACCGTCTGGGCCACTCCCAGATAAAGTAGTCAAGACATTTGAAAAGAAAGTAGGGGAGGAGAATGTCCCCAGTCTTGACGACGATTTAGAAGCCTTAAGGGAAGCAGAAGAAACGGAAGAAACAGAGTTGCCAGAGGTTAAGAGCAAAGGGAAAGGGAAAGGCAAGGCCAAGAAAGAAGAGCCAGTTGAAAACGAGTATGGAGAAGATGACGTTGATTGGGACGAGGCCGCTTTGAAATCAGACCAAATCGAAGAGGAAGCACAAAAGGCGAAAGGAAAGGGTAAGGGAAGGAACTAAATTTAACATATTTGCCGAAGTGGAGGCTTTCGCAGAAAGCACTCGATAGGTATCCACTATAAATGGATCAATTGATGGCTAGCACCGGAATTTGAAAAGGGTTTGGGACAAGTTGGAAGGAAAAAGAACTTGAACTCTTTTGATTTTTATATTTTTGGCGTTTCCGCGAAAATCGGCGCTGGCGTTTTCTTTATCATTAAGTACATACATATTATCATTACTGAAGGATTCTTTTTGTCTGTAATGTTTTGAGCACCATGGCCATTGTTATTGGTATCTATGGGTTAAGCGTAGTAATATCATTTCACCTCTCCACACAAGCTTGATTATCCAGAAATTCCCTCATATGTAGACAGGCTTGTCATACATTAGTGTATATACACTTTAGCACGAAATTTGAATTCCCATACCATAAATATCGCATGGCGAAGGAAGTGATATTTGTGTTGACAGCCTGTGTAACGTCTGACAACGTGAGCGTTGATCATGAAGGTACGAGACCTGATAGCATCATCATCGTCATCATCACTATTGCACCCTTCTCCCCAGCTCACATTTATAAATGTCTCTTGCACAGCAAAACGCCCCTTCGGAAATCGTCGGTTCCTATTAGCTATTAGAAGGAAAGGGTCGGATTGCGAAGCTGTCAAACATCGGAAATATCGGCAGCTGCGTATCCGGTTCGCAAATTCCAAGTTGATCAGCAAGAACAAGCGACCTCTCCAGAAACATCTCCAAGCAATAGCCGAAAGCTTGCGCCTGGCCCGTGGGGCTACATCTCTAACTCTCGGCTTCCCAAGCTTCGTCTGACCTGAAGGCACTAAGGCTCCAATTGTATCGCGGGGTGATCACCAGTGTATCATTTAGGATTGAGTCTCGCGAAATCATGCCCTGTCCGCCCCCACATCTACCAAATCATCAGTCTACGGATCTTCCCAGCGGCTGCTTCAGAAGAGGCCATGCGGTCTAAAAACGATATCGCTTCGGCACCTAATGTGAGAGGACTTAGCCCAGGTCTCTAAATTTTGACCAGCAAAGCTTGGTTCGATTTGATGTCGGTAACTCAAAAATAGCTAAATAAGCTAGGGAGTGTGTCTCCAAAACCTTTTGACAAATCGTCAAGGTTTGGTGGGCTCAGCCGCAGTCTTAGCTGATGGCTTGGCTCTCCTTCGCTCAACTGTGGGTTGCAGAAGTGGGCAGGAAATCCTTTCAATTCCCATAAATGCCATGCTTATTTTCGGCATCCAGGTTCATCGATGTATTTGCTTGCAGCCTCCTAGTGCAAAAAGGACATCGTATGTCCTAACTCTTTGCGAGCACGTAAAATGCCCAGCTTTGTATCACTGGGGAGTTCGAAAGATGAAGCAGCTGGGGATACACCAAGCGACTGGGGCCTGGCCCACAATAGAAAGCGCCCTCTTTATCGAGGAAAAAAGGACCACAGCCGTACATATAAAGCGTTAGCTACAGGGTGCAGCCCAGCCCTTATAAAAAATTTGAGTAGAGCTGACAATACCGTCTGCGGACAGGATTTGAATAAATCCATTTGACTCCGCTTCCGCCTTTGCTATCCGATCTACCTTTTGATGCATGACCTGATCTTACATGAAAAAAAATCTTGGAATGAGGGGCATTTTATAAATCCAGTCCGTGATCCGAAGTCTTCAGAACGAGGTACCGCCAAAAGAGGAGAGCCCAGACATATTAATCCGACCTTGAGAGAGCAGCACACGGCTAGCTGGCTGGGATGGCCTCGAATCCGGATCCGAGCAGCACAAGTGGTGCGAGCAACACACCACCTTCGAATCCAGTTCTGAACCCATTCTTAGACCCTCCAGGTTAGTCTCCAATATTTCTTAAACATCTTCTCTGATATCTTAAATACAAAATTGGTTTATTAACACTTTATTCTCTTGCAATAGCACAATCTGGTCAGCGACATGAAAGGCGTGGCACCGATCCACTCCCTTATCCCGTATCCCCTCATCCAACAACAAGCCGCGGCCCCATTGATGACAATGATATCGCGAACATCACGCCGTTATTTTCAAATTCGAGATACTCCGCGGCTCCGGAGGCCGAGGATTTAGTTCGACGTCATGCTACCTTCCCATCTACGCGAGAACGACAACAATCAAGATCAAAACCACCAAGGCAAGATGGGGAGGATGATAGCGGGAGCGATACTGATGTCTCTTCAGACGACGACGACGACCTGGCGCAATATTTCAAAAGGCGAGATCCAGCGGGTGGCGTCCTATCCAGTCTGTTACAACTTTACGGGCCCGGAAACGGCCCAGAGCAGTACAGGGCACAGTCAATACCTCGCTCGCCGCGAGCTCGAAGCGCAAGCGCCTTGAGCCAGAGAACCGTCACCGAACCACGATCTAAATCCCAGGATCCCAAAGAAGACAAAGAGAAGATGGCTATGATGGCGAAGGAGATAGAAGCATCAAGCGACGACAGTGACGATGATTGGAAAAGTTTTATATCGAGGCCGAGATGGTATCAACATTCGTCAATGTCGAGATTTTCGCTGGCGGAGTCGAGGAGCAGGACGCCGACTATGCAGATGGACGTTGTAGGCGACGTAGCGTCGATTCTTTCGGTGGCCGATAAACCTCCGAAGTTGAGCAAGAGGGAGAGGTTAAAGCAGTACGCTCGAAAGATAAGAGGGTCAAGACAAAACGAGGAGCTTACGGTACGATATTTTGAAAGTTCAAATGCACTTGGAAAGCATACTAACATCTGATATCCTATATAGATTACGGTGCACATTGCAGAAACGCTACAGCGACAACGTTACATTTTAAAATTGTGTAGAGCGTTAATGCAGTTCGGTGCACCTTCGCACCGTATCGAAGGTGATATCCTCTTCACTTATTACTGCATTGTACCCAGCTGACAAAAACCACAGACTTTCTCTCCATTACCTCCGCCGTTCTCGCCGTTAGCGCGTCCTTCATCTATCTTCCTGGCACTGTTGTCGTTTCCTTTCAAGATACGCAAACCCACACATCAGACGTCCAGGTCGTCAAATGCGGCACCACCCTCGATCTCGGGAAACTACAATATGTGCATATCATTTACAAGGAAGTTTTACACGATGTCATTTCCGTCGAAACGGGTACGGAAAAACTCGAAAGGCTGATAAGAAAGCCACCAATGCGGAATGTCTGGTTCAGAGTCCTCCTGTACGGCGGTGCTTCCGCCATGATCGCACCTTTATTCAACGCCAGAGTCAAAGATTTACCGTTTGCCTTCCTACTAGGCTTGGTAGTCGCACTTATGGGTCTCGTTATAAACCCTAAATCTGAGGCATTCGCGAATTGTTTCGAAATCATGGGTACCATTATCGTCTCCTTCTTCGCACGAGCATTCGGTAGCATCAGGATGGACGGAACGGAACTCTTCTGCTTCTCTGGAATTGCGCAGGGTGCCATCGCGCCGCTGTTACTCCCCGGATACGCGATTCTATTGGGCGCCTTGGAGCTCCAGAGTAAAAAACTAGTAGCTGGTGCGGTTCGAATGTTCTACTCGGTCATTTTTTCAGTCCTGCTCTGGTTCGGTATCTCTATCGGCACAGCACTTTACGGATTCGTGGACCGCAGTGCGACAAACACTACGATCTGCCCGGACCAGAATCTGAGGGAGTACAGGTTCTTCTACGTTCCGATGTTTACCTTTTTCGTGTTGCTCGCGAATCAAGCTAGGTGGAAACAGGCACCGGCCATGTTGGTGATCAGTTTGGTGGGCTATACCGTCAACTTCTTCTCAGCGGATAGGTTCCCACATACACCGCAGGTTGCAAACGGGCTCGCCGCCTTGACGATCGGCGTGCTTGGGAATCTGTACAGTAGAGTAGTGCACCAGGCGGCTTTCACAGCCATGGTGCCTGCCATCTTGTTACAAGTACAGAGCGGCATTGCGAGTTCTGGGTCGTTAACGGCCGGCTTGACAGTGGCCATGACAATTGTGGAGGGTAATAGGGCAAACTTCACGCTAGCTGACGAGGACGGGTCTTCCATCATTGGATCTGGGGATGGCATGCAGGGAGGCTTTGTTGTTGACGGTGGAGCTGGACAGTTGGCTCTTGGGTTGGTCGCTATCAGTGTTGCCATCAGCTTTGGGCTGTTTTTGAGTAGCGTCATAGGTACGTTTTATCTATTGTTTCCCTCTTGTTGATATTTTCCCTTGTACTAACTTATTTGGATTTATAGTCTATCCATTAGGTAAAGGAAAGAAGCAGAGCGCCATCTTTGCATTCTAGTGGATGCAAATATCGCCGTTTCTTCTTGTTGGAGAATGTGTGTTTTCTATTTCCTCCCTCTTCTTACTCTTCTTCCTCTCTCTGATTTATGATAAGGCGGTCGGTCTGTACTTTGAAGCATCTTTCTTTTGGTGAACAAAAATATTGGGGGGCGTTTGTCAATCGGTAGCTTTATATAAAAATATTCCATAGTTTCTCCATGTGTTCGAGTTAGTTGAGCGATACCAGTCGTCACAATGATTTTAGCATGCGTCTATAGAACCAAGTTCAAGACATAAGACATAAAATATTCACCAGATATTCCTCGCTCACGAGGTATACCATGCTCTTTGAATGCAAAAGTGAATTTCTCATAAACCTAAGCCAGCTAGCTAACTATTATTACCTCATTTCTTCGGTGGAGGAGGAGGCCTGGCGCCACCCGGAGGCGGAGCCGGGCTTCTAATCGGCGTGGTATCAACCACATAATCCTCCTGCTTGCTCTTCGACTCTTCCTCTTGCATATAAGCATCCATCAAATTCACTCTATTATTCCTCGCAGGTCGGTTCTTCCCCCTCCTCGAAGCTGGAGCGGAGGTAGCCGTCGATCCAGCCTCGTACGGCGACATCATCGGTGGAGCTTGCGGCGGAGCATGTGGCGCTTGGTGTCCGGCTTGCAAAGCTGCAATCGTAGCCGGGTCCATTATCACCGGTGTAGGGGTAGACGTTGAAGGCGGCGGGCTCCTAGCTGTAGCATCTGGAGTTGGGGTGAAGAACTGAGGTGGTGGTGGGGAAGTTGTCTGGCCGTGTTGTAGGGCGAAAGCGGGTGTTATGAAGGATGCTTGGGCGTCTGTTGCGGTGTGAACCTCCGGGCCTGGTTCGCCGCCAGCGTCGGAGTGGGTGTACTCGAAGAGTGCTTCGCCCGGTTGGCTGAGGGGCTCGTCTAACGGTGGTGGTAGTCTATGTAGTGCTCCGTATCCCAAGACGCAACCTAGAGCTCCATCACCGCCCCAATGTTTACGAGGGAGGATAGTCACCTCGCGAACGAGATTCAGCTCGTGGTTGTAGACGTATAGTTGGAGAGGACGATCAATGTGCTACCGAAACCTTTATCAGCTCGAGCTCCTTCCGAATATGAATACCATTCAATGAGAACGGAGCTTCTTTACATCTTCAACCAGCTCTCCCAGGCCACTCTCACCACGCACGACCCCATGGGGTGTTCCGATGATATAATCACTGTACGGCAACAATGCAGCCATCTCTGCTGGACTATTTGGCGCGATGTCTAAAACATGCCAGACGTCTTCTGCAGTAGCAAGGCCCATCCACCGAAGCGACACTCCTAATGGTGATGGATCGCCGGCAGCTATCGGTATGGTGACGGTACGGAGGGTTTGGCCTTTGGCACTCCAGACCCCCAGGTTGACGGCATTTCCAGCGCAATTTCGTATTTCGTCCTGAAAAAGACGAGGGTCGGCGTCATCCTAAACAAGTTCGATGACTTGATCGTTAATACTTCTGTGATACAGTGGAGATGAAAGCAGCCTTTGGGTGAAGTGACGGTGTTGTCCTCAGTCACCTAGCGGGCCACGATATTCGTTGGTAACAAGACTGGTGAAGCGGAATTGTAACGTACGATTTCTCGACCGTTGATGCCGCAAATGTAATCGAACCATGGCTCGAGGGGTACTTCGGGTTTGGAGCTTCTCAAGACCTATATTCCATAAAGCATAGATGGCCAGAGCATTAGGACCTGGTGAGTTACAATAAGCTTATAAGCTACGGGTGCTTTTCACAAGGGGACATGAAAGGGCAGGAAAGTCGCAGTATCACTTACCCTGAATCCAAAGCGAGTCTGGCCTCCCGCAACTTGTGATTGTTCATTGCCCATTGTTCAGGCGATGGAGATGTATGTTTGGTTGATGGAAGTTGTGAACAATGGACAGGTGGAGGTTAGATGCGAGCTAGCAGTTTAAGATGTTTGTTTGGTGGGATGTTGGCTGCCGCGGTCGCAGTCGCTTGAATGCTACACTAAACAACGAAGACGTCGGCCCTCGTCATCGCAAACATTACTGAAGTAATTTATACAAGTGGAGCACGCTGATTTACTATGATGCATTTTATCTTATTAACACTATGAGAGGAAAGTTTCTCGCAATGTATGGATCACGACATGCCGCCGTGTAAAAGTCAGCGAAAAGACATATGTGCCCAACGAAAACACCAAACACCATCATGTAGAGGAGCCTAGCCTAGGAGACTTGAAAGCAAGAAATGAGGTACGAATAATGAGTATATGGGGGAGAGAAACACTCGGCCTTAGCTTCTTTATGGCTACAATTGCAAACCATAGAATAAGCTATACCGAGCAGCTAGTCATCATAGTCAGGCCTCATATCATCATCGGCAGGGTCGTAACCGATAAACTCTCCCTCAATATACCCTTGCTCCGCAGCCGCCACGATATCCATTATGCTTCCACGACCTTGCATAGGATAGTCATCCATCTCTTCATATCCTTGATCGCCATGGTCAGCGGGGCCGGCACCACGTTTCATCTTACTCGTATAGCTGATGTATTCCTTGCTGATACCTAACTTCTTATCAAGTTGTCGGGCTTGGTTTGTGATTTGGACTGTTCGCGCGATTTGTGCTTCAAGGTCCTGCAGAATATCGATTTCGGACTCAGGAAGATCGTGGAAAGATACCATGCAGGAAGTAGCTTGACCACCGGAAGGTGATGGGAGGTGTGATAAAGAAGCTTTGATTTCTTTGCGATCAATCTATCACGAACGAAGAGGAATTAGCTAGGTACGGTTGGCAAGAGATTTGAGCAAGGAGACCTACCATATCAAGAATATATCGTTCCAGATCCTCCAAGGAGGTCGCACTATTGCGCGAGCCAAGAACATCCAAATCACGGCTGGCAATAGCCTGCACGCTCAATGTGGAATATGTGTTCGTCAACGCTTTAATACTGAGTCTGCGGAAATTCTCCAAACATTGCTCCGCCAGCCCCCAGTTTCCGTCCTGTTGGAATATTTCTTTAACCAAAGCGGCTTCTCGGCGGAGAAGATCGGGATTGCCCGTTGAGTAGGCAGTAGCAAAGGCTTCGTACGGCCGCCCTAAGACGCGACATCCTTTGATAGTGTGCTGCGGTATTGTTTTTGGATATTCAAAGTTCTAGTAGAATATCAGTCAAGTAAGCTCAACGTGATGATAATGACCGCGATCAAACTATACCTTTCCTTCCAGCATCAATGTAACCAAAACGAACTTCTTGAAGGCATCAATTTGGATCTGGGAAATGGCGGTCCCCGGATACGACAGCACAAATTGGAGGAAATCGCTCGCTCTTCTCCATTTCTTTATTGCCATATAAATCATAGCCCCGTAGATATAGTATTGAAGAACATCCCTGTAGGTAACATCTTTTTCACCCTTTGGAGGGAATTCTTCAACATCAACATCAATAATCGAGAGAGCAGCACGGAAGGATCGCGCATCGAGACACTTTTTTACGAATCGGGTATGTAAGGAGGAAAACATTTTCGACCCAGCCGGTAGGTTGAGCTGTGAGATTGCATGTTCCAGTGGTTTTATTGCTAGAATTGGCTGTCGGTAAAATAACTCAAGTCAACAAGCAGCTTCGTGGAAAGAATGACAAAAAGGATCGTACCTTGTTGCAGGCTTCACAGAAATGTAAAAAGGTCTTGAGAACAGCCATAAGCTGATCCTTTGCATATTTGATCTGTCTACCATCGAACTCCGAGAAGAAATCGATGAGTTTCGGCCATAGGGTTTGGATTTCATTCTTGTCTATCGACAGACGGGCAAAGCTACACAAAAATAAGCAATGTGAGCTCACAAGTGGAAAGAAAGAGGCTTACAAGGAGAATAATATCCCCAGGCTGTTCGCCCTGTTATCCAGCAGCTCTAAAGGATCATTGTCCCTCGTCCCAGCCAGAGTCTGGGCGGAAAGTTTAGAGAGAAAATCGTGAAGTGACTTGAGGTCTTTGTTATATTCCTGAACTGTTAGATCAGGTGAAGATGGAAAAGCAAGCACGTTCCCAATAAACCGTTCCATTTGAAGAGGATTGCTAAGAAATGTCTGAGGCGGACCAGAGAGACAGAAACGAAAACGGTAGGCGGATTGTGTAAGGCCTGGAATGTGATTCTCAAGCGAAGCTTGTGGTGGGTCCGCGATCCTTATATCTCGTCGAGCCTATATCCTGTCGGGTTTTCGTATCTTAATGATTGCGAGCAGGGCGGCCCTCGGACAATAAACTGACGTCTTAGACGTATGACGCCCCAAAATGTCTATGAAACCGAGGCTAGCTGGGAACTAGATGAGAGAAATCTGGATATCCTTTGAGGTTGAGGGCAGACAGGTGGTGTATGACTGACGAAGTGGGAGGGCGGGGAGCTATCAGACAGCCCAGACGCGAGAGCTTGTTGCTGCCCCAAAAGTGCAACTGGCACGCAAGCCACATGAGAGCCTCTGCCGTTGAACTGTGGCTAGTGTAACACACTCACAACACAAAAGCCGGAGTCCATTGCACGCACAGGTCCAAATTGCTTAGGTCTAGCTATATTAGCAGCGCTCATGAAATCGCTTTGATGTGAACGCAGAACACGAGACTACACCCAACCTTTCCTTTTCCCTTACCATAAATTGTAGAGTTGCTTCTTTTTCAACATTTTACTAGCTCTTATATGTCCAGATTCGAGCTAGTCTTCTAGCCTCATCCTCGAGCCTCATATGAGACTCGTAAACAATGTCTTCTCGAATAGTGGCTATGTACATACGCGACCGGTGACGCGACCAGAATTTCGACAGCCCTCTGGTAAAGGTAAAGCAAACGCGGATAAACTATGTTCCCTTTCTCGAAAATCGGGAGAAGATTACCACGTGCGCGCCTAGATAATATCCTGCCACCAAACAGGTGCAGAAGCGCATGCCGAACCCATGTGAAATGTCAGGCTACCTCCAAGGCCAGGTCAAGTTCCGCCAATATAATATAAACTCTAGAAAAGAAAATTCGGAGAGCTCCACAGGCAATGTTTCATAAAAAAATTTTCTCATTTGGTTTTACTCAGATCTCTCTGCGGAGTTTTCCAGGCGATCACCGTGTATATACGTATACCACACACAACAACGCCATTAGACAAGGCTACACTTTAAATCCAGAGCGCGGTCTGACTACAAACCCTCTTTAAACGGCACTAGCCTGATATTGGTTTGGGTAATTTCGGAGTTACCTTTGCTAAAATGGTATTTTACTACAGGGAGCCAATGATGTTGCGTCACGTTTTCAACTATCCGCCGGGGGATATTTACGCTTATACAGCTATGGATATGACCTAGACTAGATGCTATGGACGTGCGATGCGATGAGGCCTT
The DNA here is from genome assembly GCA_036971675.1 of Orbilia ellipsospora. NCBI lineage: Eukaryota > Fungi > Ascomycota > Orbiliomycetes > Orbiliales > Orbiliaceae > Orbilia > Orbilia ellipsospora. The sequence goes on from JAVHJO010000006.1 coordinate 1,547,677, forward strand.
ACCAGTCGCGGATGGAGCTGCAAGGCCCCTCAATCACATGCCAAACGGTGGTACTATCGCTACCACGGATGTGCTGCGGACTCTTTCAATCAATCCTTCGTACATTGTGGGGGACGCCGAAAGATAGGCGTGATCTTAGCAGTCATACGGACTCCCCACATCCAATGGAGCGTATTCCTTTATCGCAGCATCCTGAGATAGTTAGAGAGTAGAACAGAAGTGACTGTAATTTAACTAAGCCGAAGGAAAGACGTCCTCGGCCGGATCTCAATCCCGTAGGATACCAGACCGGCTATTTTCGATACACAAAGTTATCGGTGAATAAAAGGAGCTTTTTTAATTCCAATCTCATACCTATGAGGACTGCTATGTGCGATCGTATAGGCCCAAGTGGCAGTGCACTAGGATGCCGATATTTGAGGCGTATTTCGCGGTCCCGCTCGTGATTTATACTATATTGACACAATTGGGCAACTTTCTACATTGCTAGTGTTTCAGATGTGATGAATCTTACGTTGATGTTGAAAATGTCTCTCTCAGGTCATTTGACGCAGCATTCTTCGCCTTGATCCTCCATTTTGCACGGTCTTACGATGGTCGAGGGGCTCTATCTTTTCTAGGACAGCGGCGTCTAAATGATTTTCCCTTCGACTAGCATATAAACCAGCAAGCTCGTCCAGTAATGAAGATAATTCTTGCATTCGAACATTCATCAATACTCAATCGGCGCACAATATACACACCCCGGTCTTATAATATAAAGTCTTTCTCCCTCCTATTTACTTAGTCCTAAAGAATATTCGCTGAAAAATCGCTGAATTTTATAGATAAAAATATTCAATTCGTTACATTACGAACCTAGCAAAAATGTACACACCTATTGTTCACGCTGAACCAGTAAGCATGCACTTTCCATAGTTATTTAAAAGTGCTGTAACCCGAAACAATACTAAAGATTTTATCAGGCTACCATCCTTCCATTCAAAACCGCTGCAATTGAATCAATTGACTGCCGTGATAGCCAAGGAGTATCCGGAAATGGCGATAATTGTTCGGTATGCCATAAGCCGCCCAACAGCTGCACATGTAATTCGACCTAGGTGGTGATATTTCACTCGACGTGAAGCCATCCGTATTCACTTAGAGGTCAGTTCAAGTCACTGTAACTATAACTTTCGAAATTAGTCAGCGCTATAGCTTTATAGCAATATTCACTCTTGAAGCCTGGGTAACTAAATTCCTCATCGAACAGATACGGATACCAATATCGGGATGCAATCCGGGCCATAGGAATTCTAGAACTCAGTACATCAATGTTTCGCGAGTTATGTCAATGAATTTTCCCCTTGGGCCGGTTCCGCTAGTTGAAACATCCCGATATGGCGTTAGGGATCCCTTCCAATCGACATTTTGTTTCCTGCATATATGGATTGCATTTTCATCACCTTCTATGTATCTATCCAATATGCAAGCGTTCATGAATTTTTGTTTTAACCTGTTTCTTCAGACTTCGTTCTTCCTGTGTTTTGCTTAGTTCTTGCTTAGTGTTCCCTTGTCGTTCGTTCAAGTTATGATTTCATTGAGGTTGCGAGTACCAATTTCGACGGAGTTTTTTTTTTTTTAAAAAAAAAAAAAAAAAAAAAAAAAAAAATTGCTTTTCTGTTGTTACGTTTTTCGAATGTACCCTGGAGTAAAGGGAGTAGTAGCTTGATTCCTTTCGATTCATACATGATTTCTTTGAATTTTAGTTTTACAAAATTTGCAAGTCAGTTCTTTTACTTCTTTGTAACCTCATAAAATGCTCTTTATATGATTAACAACAACTGCGTTGGAGATGTCGCTCTGCAACACCCTCTTCAAGCTGCGTGGTTATATTGCCTAATTCGGGAAGCCTAAGGGCTTGTGTCAAACCCTGCTTGATTTAGATTCCCCGCCAAAAAGAATTCTGTTCCAGATAGACTTGCTGATTGTTCCTGGTTGCAAAGGCCTGCATTACACAAGTCACCATTTAGCGGAGTCTGGGGATGACGGTGGAGGGTCAATTCTATGACTCCTCGTTCACTCGGTTCTCGACCCTCTTCGACCTTCACTCTTCTTGTCACTAGCCAACCGCCTTCGTTCAACTGTCGATATAACTTCACACGCCGACCCCCAAAATGGCCGACATACAAGCTCTCGCGACCTCGTTAGCGAGCAGTTCCGTAAAGTTACGAACTGCTACCCTGCGCGACCTCAAGACCAAGGTGGATGATAAGGGTATGCATACTGTGTTTACGCCGTCATGGTCCCCAATCCTCGAGCTATTCACTCTCTCCGAAGAATTTGATTCTAACGAAGCTCGAGCTATTCAGAAGTATCATCCAAAGATGTCGCTCCGATCCTCAATCTCCTCGTACAAACCCATAGCTTCTACGTTGATCGAAAATCCCGCGATGCCGTCCGAGAATGCTTGCTAGCTCTTTACAAAAACGCTGATATTTCGAAACCCTCGCAAGAGTTTGTGAAGACAAGTATCAAAGCCGAAAGCGCAAAACAGGGCGTTGCGGCATCCAACCGTTATGTAATGCTAGAATGGAGTGTACATCTCTTGCGGCAGCTTGCCTTGGATCATGAGCAGTTCATCAATTATTCGGAGATGCCGCTGGCAGCCGCTTCAACCCTTGTGGATGAGTTATCACAGCCCGAAGTACGTCCTGGCCTCAGAAATAGCGCAAAGAGCATTCTACGGATTGGATTTCAATATATCACCAGTTCGCCTGAGGTATCACCGGAACACAGACCCGTATATGCAAAACATCTAGTCAAAGCATTGACCACCAAAGCCTCAACTTCAAACCGACAAAATGGCGTAATTTTGGGAATCCTACTTGAAGTGCTTTCAAAATCATCCTCCTTAAGAAAGATGGTTGAAGATGAGCTGAAGGGTGATGTATATAGCTTCTATATTAGAGAATTCATCACTTCTCGAACCACGGTGCCGCATCATCAGGCGAGCTCTCTAGCTGTCTTCTTCAAGGAGTTCTGCATTCTCGAAGACCTCGACGGTCTAATCGTCCCGGCTATCGACAAGAGCTTGCTGCGATCTCCTGAAGTCGTTCTGACCGGTGTCTTTGATCCCCTAATTGAATCTTTGGATAAGAACATAGACTTGGCGAAAATCGTCAAAGAGAAGCTTTTGAAGCGACTCTTGGATTCAATCAAGTCAACAAATGCCACAATACGAGCGGGAGCCTTTTCTGGATTCCAACTCGTGGTGAAGAGATGCCAGGACGAAGCATTGCTATCATCAATTGCGGAGGAGGTATTGGTCCCGCTGGCTTCTGGAAAGACAACCTCAGTGGAACAGAAGGTGGCCCATGCGAAAATGCTAATAGCATTGCCCAACATCAAAACTCTAGCTGCCAAGATTCCGAAGGAAATGGTTCAATTGATCTCTAAAGAGAAAAATGACATTGCTATGGAGGCTCTCTATGAGGTAATGCTCGAACATTACGTTGACGGCTTACTGAATGGCCATATAACGGCAGACTCTACCGTTGTAAAGCGAATTCAAGATGGCCTTTCGGATAAGAAACCGACCATTAAGAAAAGCACTACATTTAAAGTTGGAAGCTTGCTACTCAAAAACGACGCATCTAACGATGAGGTTGCGAAATTTGCGGCCTCTATCGAGAAACAGCTAGTAGATATATATAATGAAGTATCTGCCACTCCTCTACCGGCAGCCCAGAACGGTCTGCTTGGAGCCGCATATGTCTGTCCGACGCTTTTGTTCAACGATATCTTACCAGGAAAAGCGTTGAGCATATCAGAAGTCGTAAAACAGAGTTTTGTGGCCCCTCCAAAGCTTTCGCTGCTACTTTCCTCGCGACTATACACTAAACTAGTCTCTGAGGATGATCATCGATGGGCACTTAGAGCTCTAACTGGCCTCAGCCCGCATACATTCAAAGAAACGGCTACAATTGACACATGGGCACAAGCTTTCATTTATCTAATCTGCGGAGGCTCTCAACTAGCTCAATTCCGACGAGATGCCGCAGCAGCTCTTTCCAAAACCTTTGCGAAATATCCGGATGATGTGGGACCAGCAGTAGTTCTTGGACTATGCGATTGGATTCGGTCACTCGAGGAACCCGAAAAGGACTCGCCGAGTGCGGGCTCCAAAGGTAGCATCAACGACATCGGAAGAACATTAAAGGCTATTCTTGTGGCCTCTATAGACTCCGAGGATATTGCAACCGATATTAGGGAGCATCAATTAGTCAATGTTCTCGTTCTTTCGCATCACGGATTACTATATCGGAGCCTAGATTGGATTCAGATGTGTCAGCGGTTATCCGTAGACCCAAGAGCGCTAGTCGAAAAGTACTCAGATAAACTTCTTGAGGAAATCAAGAAAGGGTTTGAGTATCCGCTTAAGACTATAAAACTTGCTGCGGCAGAGGCTGCAGCCAAGCTTGCCTTCGTAGCACCCGACCTCGTCACTCCTCGGCTAGTGTCTCTTTTTACTTCTGATCTTTCTCACAAAACGGTAGCCGGCCTCACCTCTCTTAACATCTCAATATGGCGAGCGCCAGCCGATGTCCCGTTTGTTGATGTTCTAGCAAGCAAGACAGCAGCACCCGTGGCCCGCGGGAAAGATAGCGACATTGCTAAATGGGAAGCTGAAGTTCGAAGGGATATCGAGAAGAAGAGAGGTCCTGTGCAAAAGAAACTCACACCTGACGAACAAAACAAAGTCAATGCCCAACTCAAGAAGGAGGCTGAAATACGCACAAATGTAGCAGAAACACACAAGAAGCTTTTGCGAGGGATTGCCATCATCTCAAGTCTCGCAAAAGGTGTTAACAATGGAAGTGAACAGTGGATTGGACCCGCAACACAAGCTCTCTTGGAGGTGTTTAGCTCCAGTGCGAAGGAGATCGTTGGCTCCGAGGCTAACGATACCTATCTCTACAACTCAAACCTAATATCCTCGCGTCTAGGCGCCTTTCGGCATTTTATCGGCGTAGCTACGCTCCGAGCTTATGGCGCTGAAGGGCTTACTGGCGAAGTTATGAGTGAGGATTTGGGAACGCTGTGCACTCGTGTTCTTTATCGTATCAGATTTTTAGGAGAGCAGCGGCCATTAGATGCTATATCTTTGCACTATATCCTACCGCTGGTTCTAAAAGTTCTAGAAGATGGTGGTGTTGATGCAAAGCCAGCTGAGGCAGCCGAAGAGCAACTTGTTCTGGCATTGGAAATACTTGCGGCTCATACTGGAACTTGTAAGTTTTTCTAATACATAAAACAGTTAGAAACACATCATCTAACAGGAACTCTTTAGGCGTCGACCCTAATATCGCAAGAAAGAAGATATTTGAGATCCTCATTTTATGTATTCGAAAGTATACACAACATTACAAAGTCATCAAGGATTGTCTTATCGATCTCTGCCGTTGTATTGCTGACAACATCACACGTGAAGAGATTGGAGTTCTCATATCTGCCGTGATCCAACCAGAAGCTAACTTACGAACAGCGGTCCTTCAAGCCATTGAAGCGGAAGTAGATCTTTCCGAACTTGGAAATGTTGACTTACTTTGGATTGCTAGCCATGATGAGGTCGAAGAGAACGCAGATTTGGCCCGCACTGCCTGGGAAGTCCACGAGATGACAATTACGGAGGATAAAGTCGTTGACCTACTTCCTTTCCTCGAAAGTCAAGACCGTCAGCTTCGTGGAGCTGCTGCAAGGTCCCTAGGAGAGGCAGTTAAACTTCACCCGATTACATTTTCGAATATATTGACTCTGCTCAAAGAAAAGTATACTCAAAGAGCAAAGCCGATAGGACCAGTTTACGACGAATTTGGCATCATGAAAAAGGCGTTGCAACAGTCAGACCCTTGGGAAGCACGAAGCGGTGTCGCTTTGGCGTATAGAGAAATCTCTCCCTACTTCACAAGCGAGTCAGTCAAGCCGTTTGTCGAGGCTGTTATCAAGGATGGATGTCTGTCCGACAAGAGTAGTGTTGTACGACGTGAGATGATCGATGCTACGTCTGCTGTGATCAGTCTTCACGGCAAACCCCACGTCGAGGACCTGATGATTGTCTTTGAGAACACTCTCGAGGAACCTGACCGGAAGAGCGAAGAACAAGATGACCGAAATGAAGCGATTATCATTCTTTACGGTGCACTTGCAAAGCATCTAGAAGCTGGAAATAAAAAGATTCCGTCAATTGTGCAACGTCTTTTTACCACGCTCTCAACGCCATCCGAAAGTGTTCAGTATGCTGTTGCGGAATGCCTGCCACCACTCGTTCGTGCGTCAAGGGACAAGACAGGAGAGTATATGGAGAAAATGACCGAATTGCTTTTCAAGTCTGCTAAATACGCTACTCGTCGTGGTGCTGCATACGGCGTCGCTGGTATCGTAAGAGGATACGGCATTTCAGCATTGAAAGATTTCAGAATTCTCACAACACTCAAGGCTGCGCAAGAAAATAAGAAAGACCAGAACGCTCGACAAGGCTCCCTCTTTGCTTATGAACTTCTTTCCCTCTTTCTCGGTCCCCTTTTCGAGCCATACTTTATTCAAATTCTACCACTCCTGCTTGTATCGTTTGGCGACCCTTCCAACGATGTTCGTGAAGCCTGCGCAGATGCGACAAGAACTTGTTTCACAAGTTTGTCATCGTACGGTGTTACCGTTATTCTACCTACCCTACTCGAAGGACTCGACGAGTCGGCGTGGAGATCAAAGAAGGGTGCCTGTGAGATGCTTGGTAACATGGCATATCTAGCACCAAGCCAGCTGGCAGTCAGCCTACCGACTATCATCCCACCTTTAACAAACGTTCTAACAGATACACACAAAGAGGTTAGGTCTGCGGCAAACAGATCTCTACTCAAATTCGGAGATGTTATTTCCAACCCTGAGATCAAGGAGTTAGTGAGCGTACTATTGAAGGCGCTGAGCGATCCTACCAAATATACAAATGATGCTCTAGATGCTTTGTTGAAAGTTTCATTTGTTCACTACTTGGACGCGCCTTCTCTAGCTTTGGTAGTGAGAATTCTAGAACGTGGTTTAGGAGACAGATCGCAGACCAAGAAGAAAGCTTCCCAGATCATTGGCAGTTTGGCACATCTTACCGAAAGGAAGGATCTCATGGTTCACTTGTCAATACTGACGAGTGGTCTCAAGACGGCCGTTGTCGATCCAGTACCCCAGACCCGTTCCACTGCTTCTAAGGCTCTCGGCATTCTTGTTGAGAAACTTGGGGAAGATGCTATGCCGGAACTTATTCCCGGTCTCATGTATACGCTCAAGTCGGAAACAGGAGCCGGAGACAGACTTGGATCCGCCCAAGCTTTGTCCGAAGTTCTTGCTGGTCTTGGTACCGAGCGACTCGAAGAAGTCTTGCCTACAATCCTCTCCAACGCTTCTAGCAGTAAGTCGCACGTTAGAGAGGGTTTTATGTCGCTGTTCATCTTCTTGCCCGCTTGCTTTGGAAATGCATTCAGCAACTACCTCACCAAGATTATTCCACCAATTCTTGCTGGTCTTGCCGATGATATCGACTCTATTAGAGAAACGGCTCTTCGTGCTGGTCGCCTCCTCGTCAAGAACTTCGCCGCGAGAGCCGTGGATCTCCTCCTGCCAGAACTCGAGAGAGGTCTCGCAGACGATGCTTATAGGATTCGTCTTAGCTCCGTCGAGCTCGTTGGCGATCTCTTGTTCAATCTTACTGGCATCACTGGCAGTGTGGATGATGTTCATGCCGAAGCAAGCGGTGAGATCAGTGCTGCGTTACTCGATGCTCTTGGCGCTGAAAAGAGAGACAGAGTACTTTCCGCTATCTACATTTGCAGAGCTGATACTTCTGGTCTTGTCCGCAATGCTGCAATCAACGTTTGGAAGGCATTGGTTCCATCACCTCGTATCTTGAAGGAGATGATTCCAACCTTAACTCAATTCATCATCCGCCGTCTTGCCAATCCTAACCCCGAGCAGAAGGAAATCGCTGGCCAGGCACTCAGTGAACTCGTCAGAAAGGCTGGTGAAGGTGTCTTGGCTTCTCTGTTGCCAACCATGGAGGAGAGTCTGCTGGCGACTACGGATGTAGATGCCAAGCAGGGTATATGCATTGCTTTGAAAGAGCTTATTTCATCTAATCCTGATGATGTACTTGAAAACTATGAGAAGACATTGATTTCCGTCCTCAGGATAGGATTGGTGGACGGCGATGAAGATGTCCGAGATACGGCAGCTGATGCTTTTGATAGTATTCAACGAGTATTCGGGAAGCGGGCTGTTGACCAAGTACTTCCGTTCCTACTCAATGAGCTACGTGACGAAGATGCTGCTACAAACGCCTTGGCTGGTCTTCTAACACTCCTTCGAGACCACGGCAGAGCGAACCAGATTCTACCAGTCCTCATTCCGAACCTACTCACCTCGCCAATGTCTGCTTTCAATGCATCTGCTTTGGCTAACCTTGCGGAAGTCGCCTCAAGTGCTGTCAATAGACGCTTGCCACAAATCATCAATACGTTCATGGATAACCTGGTTGAAACAGAGGATGAAGAATTGAGAGAAGAATTGGGAGAATCCTTTGACCAAGTTCTGCTGGCTGTTGACGAGTACGATGGTCTCAACACAAGCATGAGTGTTATTTTGGCATTATTAAAGAATGACGACGAAAAGAAGAGGGCAGCGATGGCACATCATTTAGCAATCTTTTTCGAGAAGAGTGAAATTGATTACTCCCGCTACACGCCTGATTGTATCCGGGTCCTCCTGCAACTTTTCGAAGATAGAGAGATCAGTGTCGTCAAGGCTGCTTGGGAAGCTCTCAACGCACTTGTCAAGAATATGCGAAAAGAAGAAATGGAGTCCCTCGTCACATCTACGAGACAGGTTCTCCAGCAAGTTGGTTCACCTGGCCACGACCTTCCTGGATTTACCATACCGAAGGGTATCAACGCTATTCTCCCTATCTTTTTGCAAGGCTTGATGTACGGCACTCCGGAACAACGTACTCAATCCGCTCTTGCCATTGCCGACATTATCGATCGTACGAACGGTGAATCTCTACGGCCGTTCGTTACTCAGATCACTGGCCCGCTTATCCGTGTCGTATCTGAAAAATCTGTCGATGTTAAAGGTACATCCTAGTCTCAAGATATCCTTAGATTCTTTGTAACCGCGCTAACATGTTTCGGAAATCGTAGCTGCGATTTTGTTGACCCTCAACTCCTTGCTTGAGAAGATACCGACTTTCCTAAAACCCTTCTTGCCGCAGCTCCAGCGTACTTTTGCAAAGGCCTTGGCAGATACCTCCAGTGAAGTCCTTAGAACACGGGCGGCAAAGGCGTTAGGAACGCTCATCACGTTGACACCAAGGATCGATCCTCTGATTGCAGGTTAGTACTGTCTGTTTCAGGAATATGGATCAAATGACTGATATAAATCATCGTTTTAGAACTCGTCAGTGGCTCCAAAACTCCTGATATTGGTGTTTGCGTGGCCATGTTGAAGGCCCTGTATGGAGTGGTTAGTAAAGCTGGTGCCAATATGGGAGACCAATCTCGGACCTCTTTAGTCACTCTGATAGAAGAAGAGACCGACGAAAGTGATGAGGGTTTATTGATAGCCAAAGCTAGATTGCTGGGCGCCATGACTATGACCATATCGCTCGACCATATGGGCAAGATTATCAAAGCGCAAGCGTTGACGACTCATTTCACAAAGTATTCAGTTCTGGCTTTGAATTCGATATTGCTGGATGGCTGTAATGCGATTGTTGAGGGCGGATTCGCAGAGGATGTCGCTAAAGTTATCTGTCGTGGTCTCGCCGATCGTGATGTATGTCCCCAATCCCAAATACTAATATCTTTATCGATAAACCCCTTCTAACCTCGTATCCTAGCCTTATATCTCGGATAATTGTGCTGTCGCAGCCGGCAAATTCCTCCTTTCCGACGATATCCATAAATCATTCGAGTTCTCCAAAACCTTATTCGAAAACTTGGCGACCGCGATCAAAGCCCCTCCCAGCAACTCGACGGATACCAAACGTCTTTCCCTTGTTGTCGTTCGAACTGCCAGTAGACTCCACTACGATATGGTGAAGCCTCACCTCGCACTGTTGGCCCCGGTCGTATTTGCATGCGTTCGTGATTTAGTTATTCCGGTAAAGTTGAGTGCGGAACAGGCGTTTTTAGCTCTCTTTAGAACAGTAGACGAAGGAGATTCCATATTCGAGGTATGATTCCTCGAACCCATTATATAGACACCCGCCCTCCTACCCTACCCTACCCTACCCTACCCCCTCTACCCGCCAGTGTTTCACCAGTAGATCTAGGAATGCTAACCTGTAACCCCCCCTTACCTTATAGAAATACATCGCCACCGTGGAAGGAGGACAAAAACGGCTCATGCAGGACTGGTACAAGAGAGTAGCATCGAAGCTTGCAGCGGCTGAAAGAGAGAGGAACGAGGCTGGAGGAAGCTCTTTGGGGTTGAATAGCGATGAGGAGGACGATTATAAGGAGATTATGGGTGTTGGAAAGATTGATTTGGAAGGGTGGACTAGTGCTGACTAGAGGCAGACCCCACCTAGCCGCCCCGTCCCGCCCGCTTTACCTATCATATTCGTTGGTATGTCTCGGAAATGCTTTCTTCAAAAGCTTTCAAGTGGCGGGGGTTTTATTTTGTGCAAACTCGCATTTTTTCATATTTTTCTCTTCCGTTCCCTTACTATTTTGCATTCTTGTGTGAATACGCATTTGGGGGCATTCGGCATTTAGAACTATGGTTTCTTCTTTTCAAAGACAGTCTTGTTTATAACCGAAAAAGTTATGCATCATGAATTCTCTATTCGTAACAGCAATCGTCACTAACCAATTCCGGCGCATTGTAACAATATAAACCCAGTACGCCAGCAGTAGAATAGACAGACAGACAGACAGACAGATCCTTTCCATATGCAAATAAGCAATACCCAAACGCCCGAATATGCCACGGCTTTAAAACATACGACCAATAACATTACGCCATCATTTTTTCACCATATCCATCAAAGACCGTTGGCTCGAAGCCTTAACCTTCTTACAATCCATCAACGTCCCCTGCCTCGCCTCTCGTAACGGGACAACGGGGAACTTCGTCTCAGCTAGCCTTTTCCCCTCCTTCATGGAGGATAACGCCCATTCTACGCTGACATAATGCATTTTAGATTTCACACGGCCTTTCATTTCTAGTTCTATTTTCCTGCTAGAGAGAATCGCGAGACCAGATGAGGTTGTTTTTGATGTTTGTGTACCGCTGCTTGATTGTGATTGCTGTAATTTGGTGTGTGATGCTGCGGCAGAGGGGTTTGTGAGGATTATGTGGGTTACTTGACGGCGAGCGAGGTGATAGGATACTGTAGCGCCGTGGGAGGTGAGCAGGCGCTTCAGCTCTACATCTGAGATACCGGACAATGATGTGTTTCCGTTAATGTAGATTGTGCAATTTTTGAATATTTGCTTTGGTTTGGGAGACTCCTCTTTGGTAGTGGTTGTATGTGTTGTTGATGTTGCCGGCGCTGCTTAATTTTTGGACATCGAGTCAACATGACATTATTATATCAAAAGCTATGTTACATTTTAGTATAGAACGACTTACACTTTAAGGTATTATCCTCTACAAAAGTACTATTTCTACCTTTACTTGCAGTAGTAGTAGTAGTAGTAGTATCTGTTTGGAGTTTCTTCCCTAGCAGGGTCCCAGCACCAGAAAACTGTGACTTGAGTTTTTGGTTTCGACCCTCTCGCCAGCCTGTTACACCACCACCGCCATCTTCAGCGATTTGGTGACCCGTAGATGAAGTGACGTAGATAGTAACTTGTTTGTCTGGTCGGGTCGTGCATGCGAGCTCTACAAGCTTCTTCTTGAGGTTGGAGCCCTTGAGGGAGGTCGACGGTTGCGGCATCGCGGGGACACGTGCCTACGCGGAGGTTCGACTAGAGACTTTAAGAGGACGCGTTTGGCTTTCTAAGGCGAGAATACGGTCGGTAATTATATGATAGGAGTCTATTTAATTCTATCGTGCTATGTGTGCTCTGTTTTGTCAGGTGAGTCGTTTGGTCTGTCTATGAGTCGTCGCTGAGTCTTTATTCATTGCATTGCCCTGCAAAGGTTCCCCTCCCGGATTGTCGACGATGAGTCGCGTCAGAATTACTCGCGTATGACTTGCATGAGTAAATATTTCAAATAAACTCGAGGGGACTAGTTTATTTAATTTAGTTTGGAAAGTAGCCAGATAATAAATAAGAATTCTTTATTCTCCGCCGGAATTGGTAGCTCGATTCATGCATTTCAAACAACTCGTCTCCCAAGTAACCTAAACCTCGCAGAAGCGAAATACCACATCTTCTGGCGCTGCTGTACCTGCGCCGATATGAAGGGTGAAGTTCCCGATATAATATGTGAGCCAGCGTTGACCCGGTCAGTGACAATCTCTACGTTGCAGCATGCATGATACGGACCTGGATACTCGAAGTGGGCGAGCAAGAAAGCCGCCGTAAAAGCATAGGGCATGCGAACTGTTGCTGGGATGATGCATGTGTCGTGCAGTCTGCAAGTATCCAGTTTGTTGCGTGTGAACCAGATCGGATCAGGCTCTTGGTTGATACCCGCATGGCCTGTTAATTGCGCAAGCATAACGGCTGTCTTGGTCCCCACGAAACGGCTTTTTGGGCTGCAATCAATCAGCAATGCGATTTATTAGCCTTGCAGCCATGCTTCTCCAATCAAAGCAGTGATGCTGCGACCGATCGAATGTTGGAAGTGAGTCCCCAGTGTCTTGGCACCACATTACAGCAGGCATTTTGAATCGAAGCTGCTGTTGGCCGTCCTCTAGAAGCTAGGTTTAAGGACGAGAAAAGCTCGACGTAATCCGACAGTGCGATAGGACTATAGCGGAGCATAGTTTTTGTCAAAATGGAATTGAAGTCTCGAAACGCTGCGAGACCAGTTTATCGCAACTTATGCAATTGCAACCCAACATCATCCGCAACACAACATGAGGAATGGGGATGTGTTGCCATGTCGTCCCCAATCCGCAAATCCGGAGATCTCGCAATCAATGGTGCACGCTCTTATCAGTATAAAAGTACTCAAAGCAGGTTTACGATAATTTCATAAACCCGATGTCACCGTATCGTCTACAGCAATGTCAATCTAAACTTGACTACAAACGCCATTTTCAAGTCTTCCTGCCGTGATGTTGCTCTTTCGAATTTCGTCCATCGGATATTACGGGATTTCTTATGTAAGATTCCCTATCTGAGCAATCGCCGACATGACAAGCCGCAGTTTCCGTTTTTAACTCAAGCTCGTCTAGCACTCGCTTCCGTTGCATCTCCACAGACGGCACCTTTGTATAACACTTAGAATAGGGAGGTATTAAATATTTACTAAGCACGGAATACATCCCGTCCAGTTCCGCCATAAATAGATGGGGTGTTTAAATACTCTCCAAGCCAAGAAATTGTTGAAACCCAACACGGACAAAAATAGTGCTTAATCGATTGAACTCGACGCTGCCAAACGATAAGCACTGCATCGAACATGGTACCGATATCATATCGATAATGTATTCGGTCGCAGCACACACACACACACACACACACACACACACACACATGCTGACACGCCGTGTTTCGGCGCCGGCATTGCATTGCAGACAACAATATTGCAGATGGCCGCCGCTGCGCTTCGCCTATATATGCAGGTACCTAACTCCTCTATCACTGCGATGCAGCTCTGCACTTATCTACTAGCTCTGGATCTGCAACAAGCGTCACAATCGGGCTTACATACATGCGTACTTTGTTGATGAAACATTGGTGACGCAGTGCTTATTCGGAAGGTCCTAAAAACAACGGGATCGATGTTTGAGTCCCCAGAATTTCAAGTGGATTCTAAAATATGTTCTTTCGGGAAGGCGTGTCTCTGTTCCTGCATTTGACCCAGTTTAACCTTTGACGATAAACTAAGTATCCATCGCTGGTGGGCACGAGCTAGCATCTAGTGAAACGTCATCCCAACCTTTCTATTTTCTTGTTCATTCTCTCACTTCCCATCTTGTCTCTATGGCACGTGGACGTTTAGTTTTGCCGTCCCTTTCGTGCACCCTTGAAGTCTTTCCAAATTAAAACAGAGTTTATGATATTACTTTTTTTAACCATTTTCATCTTCGGATTTCCAAAGCATTGCTTGCCTGCGACGATAATGAAAGATTCGCCAGGGCGCCGTTCAGCCATGTTTGCTCTTACGTGATGACAGAGGGTCCAGGCGGCGACTCGGACGATATCAGATCAGGAAGCAGTGGAGGCATCAGTCACAAAGTTCGGTTAAAACACAAGTGCATGATGAGGTTGCGGATGGGGATTGGGCCAACCCCTTGCATTTGGGGGCTCTCGCTGTCCCCTGGGAATCCCACGTCGCGATGTGATCACTTTTCCGGTACCTGCGTCAAGATTTGAAGTTTTTTGATTTTTCTGTTAATCTCTGAGTGATATTAATTTCTGTTGAACCGCTCAAAAGGAGGATTGACGACATTTGCAAGCCCGAAATGTGGAGCAGGAGGCGGGAACCTCGTATCAGACGATATTGGGGGTCCAATAAACTCTCCTTCCAGATGTAATTTCGAGTGCGAAAGGAAAGGGAATAAACCGAATAAAAGAAAAGAAAAGAGAAGACGATGGGGTTTCTGGGTCCCTGAACCATGCGAGAGGACCCTTCCCCCTTGTTGGATGTTATTTTTTTTTTTTTTTTTTTTTCGCGCCTCGAAAGGAGCTGTGCCAGTGCCCAGCCCACGCTGACCTCGTAATTTAGCCCATAACGATGGGCAAGGGTAACATGTAAATGTTATCTGGTGACCATCTGGACCCAGCTTATGCAAGGGCGGGAATGCGGGATTGTATCATAGTTCAATTAATCGCAGCGCAGCATAGGCGGGTTAATTAAGAAAAAAGAATAAAAGAAAAGAAAAACAGCACAGATGTCTCGCAACACATCCCGTGTTTACGGGTCTTTGCGCAGGACTGGGTTGGACGACAAATCTGACGGCCCTGCAGCGAGTTCCTGCATCGTGCACCATCCTTCGCGACTGATGTTTCCATGTATGGTCTTTTTTCTATGTACGTGCAGAGCGGACGTTGAGTGATCACGATCCTGTGGACATACATTACATGACATTAGCTTCTCCTCCTTCTTTTTCGCCTCCGCCTCCCATCGCGATCCCTTTTTCCTGCGCTTGGGGGGAAAAAAAGCTTGGGGGGAAACGTGTGCGCTTCTGCGTTTGTACCTTGCAGGTACCCACAAGCCTCACTCACCATGTGCTCCGCTGCGGTACCTCACCCCAAAATCCAGAGAAAATGTCACGCTAAGACCGCTAGTGGAAACCTCAAACACCGATCCAAAATAAATGTCAGGCGCGGAACGGATCATAGCCTCCGCTAAGTCGATTCGCCCCTTCCTTGCCTACGCCTCACAAAGGAGCATAAGGATAAAAGAAGATTAAAGAATGCGGCCCTGCCGAAAATCCAGAAACAAGAGCTCTAAGGGGTACGTTCGGTACAGTTACCCACTGAAGGAAAAGCTCCCGTAGCCAACGCAACGTCGTTAAAAGATCCGGATCGTGGACGTGGATTTGCTCGTTTTCGCGGAGCATTTCCCAGCTCTGATACAAGCTAACGCAGGGTTGGGCTAATTGGCGATGTTCGCCATATGTTGCCTAAATGAAAAACTGCTGCCGAGCCGTCTGTTTCGTTCTGGACACCCTCAGCTCGACCGAGACAGGTTTATTGAATTGATTACAGGCCACCACCCTCCCTCGGGCCAATCATCTTGACATACCGACCCGAGAGCCCTCGTCTCCGTCCAAACGACTGGTTATCAGAGAACCCCTTCGGGTGATGACAGGATGACAGGCATACACTTTTCTCAAAACGATGCGTTTTCATGTCTTGTCTCAAAAGAAAAATAGATGAAGAATGGAAAAGAAAAAAAAAGAAACAAAAAATCGGTAGGCTGTAAAGTTCGGATCTACGATTTGGTGGTTTTCTTTACTTTATTCTTTTTTTTTTTTTTTTTTTTTTTTATCCTTTCGCAGTGCATCTTTTCGCCATTTGATTTGCAGGATGCAAGTCTCTGAGCGGTCCGCTATTGCATAAGTCTCTGTTCGCGTATGCAGCCAGGTACCTCTCCAGTGTGTGCACCCCTTCCCACTGCATGCTTAAGCTTAAAACTTGATGGGCGCTGTACATACATAACACTGCACCTTCACGCGGATGTACATGTACATGACATGGACTAAGGCTGTACGTACTTGAGTACACGTCTGAGGAAGGAAAAAAATACACACATAATCTATCCGCTCCCTACATGTACATGATATCCGTTTAACGGAAATAAAGGATCGAAGCCATCTCGAATGGGCAAGAGAAAAAACAAAAAAGATCCGATATTCACGATCGTGTGAGTTTTGGGGAGGCTGTTTTTAGTGCAAAAAAAAAAACCCTTTCTGGCTAGGAATTCTTCCAATCTTCCCACCTGATGGCTGGTATTAAGGTTGCTTGCACGTACATTGCGTGTGCACAAGTGGACGGGAACAAACATGGTTCACGAGAAAAATGCGAGAAAAAAGGGAAAGAAGAAAAGAAGAAGAAGGAGAAGGAGCATACCACTGAGCTGGTGGAGCAACAGTCCACACGCCGGTTGTGAACCCTCTCGAGCTTTGTGGCACCTCTTGTCTCGTCCGTTTATGCTTGGCCTGTTACTTGTCGTTATCGTATACTCGTGTCGAGAATTTAGAAAAAAAAAAAAAAGAAACAACAGAAATGGAAGAGGTTGATGACAAATGGTCTGAAATCGCTCAATTTTCTTTATCACACGCTATGATGGGAGCTTGTGTTACTGGCTAGTATCATTTTCTTTGCTGGTCTTCCTTCCTTTTGTCGCTTCTTTCTCCCGATCCTCTCGAGGCCCTCTCTCAAAGTCAAGGAAGCTTCATCAAGAAAAAGGCTACTGCCTGGGGTGTGAGCGGGTTCTCAAGGGTAAGCAATCGCGTCAGCCCTTCTTTCTCTTGTCTTCTTTCGAGCAGAGAAAGCGAGGAATTCCAGCTGGTCAATTCTGAAACGCATAACGACCCCTTAAAAAGGTGCCACCGAAAAACTCAGGTGACTATTCCTTCTGGAAGATCTCACGTTTCTCTTGATAGGAGCTTCTTCTTGTTCTTCAGTTTTCTTGTCAGTGTCGTGCAAGGCTCGGAGGAAAAAAGAAGGAAAATGTGCGAATGAGGATGGATGAGAGCGAGGAAAAAGTAACAACCTTGCGAGGTCGTCCATGAGGTGCATAGACGTGGTCGCAGCCTATTGGGTGCAACAGCCGAATCGCCCACACCATTCTTGTCGTTCGAGTGAACGAAAACTCCATCGGATCGTTTGGAGGGAAGCGGGCATGGCATGGGGGCTCCCAAAGGCCTGTTTTCTCAAGAGAAAGAGCGAGAGAGGGAACGGGACTAAACCATCTTGGGCCATCAAGTGAGGGGAAGAGATAAGAATAGCACCTATTCGGGCAGGCGGCAAAACATGGAAGAATTTCCTTGCTTGTTCATGGTACCCCGGGAACCTTCGCTCTTTCTTCTTGTTTGCTCTGCTCTTTGGCTCAGGAATTGCGCATTTATCGAGAAGAAAAGGTTGTGTCTGTTGACCTGAGCTGCTGGGTTTGTGGTCAATTATCAAGAGGTTACCAGACTGCTGGTACAAAATACAGTTCTGGGGATAAGGGATTGATGGCTAAAAGCTCGCCGATTGGGTTTCAACAAACGAGGCCTGTCAGAATTTCTCGCTCTTGCCGGATAACCATGACCCAGTCGTAGTGTTAGTCGATATTGTTGGAAGCTGATAATCGGAAGGGAAATAAAAATAAATAAAAAACAAGACGAATTGGCATTTCTCGATCGTGAGGTTGGCTCCAGAACATAACATACCAAACTAACAACTCCCCCTCTTGCCTCCGACGGAGGTATGTAATGTATAGGTCCGTACCGTACGTCCCGGATGGCTCCCAAAAAGATCGCATCAAATGCCATTTGGGACCTCGTCGAGGTCCACGTCCACTAAAAAGTCAAAAAATAGAATAGCCTTGCCCGAAAGACCAAGACATTCGCAAGAATCTCTCTTTCGTCATTGGCGGGCAGAGCTGCAGCAGTGCGCTGGCAGGATGGGGTCACTGATCCTCGCCCTGGTCTTATCCGCCCCTGCCTGCAGCTCCTCCCTTCCTGCTTAAGCTCGCTGCTCGCTGGCTCGTCGCATTTGTCCAGATCTGAATTCCAGCCCCGTTGCTTTTTTCAGATACCTTTCGTTTCCTCAAACGAGCTAACCCTGTCTCCGGGTCTTCTTCCTCTCGCCGTGGACTCGAGCTAACAAGCTTAGACCTTGTTTTCCTTTTACCGAACGATGCACGATAACTCGCAGCAAAAAAAGGTACATCTTACATACATCTTAAGAGCAAGTCTTAATAATGGATGGAGTCGAGATGACATTCCTCCCGTCGACGCCCATCTGTTTTTGGGGCAGCAGGGTGGACGTTTGGTCTAGCTAAGCTAGTGTGGACCTACCCGCTGCTTGTCTGCAGATTGCATAGTCGCAACCATTCATTGCTGCCATGCAAAATCACGAAATAAACCCGCTGGACCAAGAGACACTTTCGAACATGCGCAAGACGTTTAAGACGCACGTTTTTTAAAATTCCTTTTCTTTTTTGCTTCTGAGCAGTGTGAAACGTTCGCAACGGAGTGTTTTAGACGCGCGCACAAATGTAACTTATCTCCACTTCACTCTTTCAACCTCTTAGGCTGCGTTACAGTCGACGGGCATGAAGGGGGCTGGTACTACCCGCTATGGTCGTTTCCCCAGCAAACCCTCTTAGTTCCATCAAAAGGCCGCTCCCTTTTTTTTTTTGACCACACTGTGGGGAGTTTTGCAATAAGCAGAGCGGCTATGGAAAATGCGTCTCGGTAAGAATAGAAACCCGTCCCTCTTAGGAAAGTTTAACCTGATTGGCCGGCTGAGAAACTGAGTTTGGGAACGCGTGCACTAGGAAAACCTACCGTTTCGATGAATGATGATAATAAGTCATCTTAATAGTATTTCTTTTTAGCGCGTGGGCTCCTCCAGAAGATCGAGTGAATCAAGTGTGTCATCAGCGTGGGGAAACCCGCAATGCTTTGTCGATGTCAATTGCCTGCGCTTGAATGGATGGGGGAGGAGGGCTGACCAGCATTCTCACATTGTTCGCTTTATCGATATTGCTATCAAAGCCATCCATGTCAAGAAAAATAAAATACAACCAGCGAAAGTGAAAAAAGGTTTCGGGAAGCTAACAAAGTAACAAACGAGCTGTGCACGGTGTTACTTTATCGCCAGTCCGCCTCTTGCGACGATTTCGCAAATTGGAAGAGAAAAACCCCAAAAAGTCTCGGCCAACGTCCTGGCCTGCCGTATTTGTCCGAGGTGATTGGAGCGCTCAAACTTCCAAGCGACCCTCCCACATCCGCACCGCAAGACAATCGATCATTCTCACTCACTCTATCAAAAGGAATGAGGTTGAGTGATCAAGAAGCGAGCAAGGGGGGTTAGGGTGTCTGCGCACAAAATAACGTTTCGAAAATGCAATAGATGGTTATTTTTCGAAATCGCAGAGCTAAGAAAAGCTGCTGCAGTCAGATCAAAAGACTTTGAGATTTTCTTCCCCCTCACCCGGGTTTGTTATGCATGCAACAGCTTCCCAAGGAAAGGTACCCAGAAGTGAGGTTCATTTTTGGCAAATGCATGCCGCCCCGATCCGCTCAGACCTCGACGCCAACTGATGTGATTGTTTCGCGATTATGTTTGATAACAGATGTCTGAACGAGGAAACAATTTTGGGGCTATAACTTTTTTATTTTTGCGACCCTAGCTAGCTCTTCGCGGGGAGCTAAGAGAGCGATCGAACAATCTTGTTTTTCGTGTTTTTCGTGGGTGAAGCTAAACTCAGTGTTACTTCACGACCATGCTACTTGCTCAAGTCAAGCCCTCGCGTTCTCCGGGATTAAAGGAAACGAAACGATTCTACATGGGAGAGATTTGCACTTGACTTTTCTCTTTGCGAAGCTCGTTACGACAAGTTTCTCGCTCCAAGAGCAAGGGAAAAAAGAATTAAGAAATGTTGACCAGCCTCCCCTTCACTCAATGGGAGCGCGTCGCAGAAATCGTTGAAGCCGGCCGCGAAAAAGCAAAACCAATGCCGACACGACGGGCAACTAACTGCTTTCTTTTTCTCTCTTTTCTTTTGCTCATGTCTCTCACGCTGCTCTCAAGATCCAATCCCAGGTCGCAGGAAGGCTGAGGCCTTGGAGCTTTCGGAGGTTGACTGGCTGTGTGCAAAAAAGAAAAGAGGCTGGTCCATTATTGACGAATTTCAAGGGTGGAAGGGAGCATGTTTTCCCTTCCCACACGAACCAGTTGGCTAAAGTAATGGAGCAAGAATGACTTGCACCCTCGACTGCTGGGGGCTAAGTCAGATCTTAAAAAAGTCATTGGGGTAAAAAAGGTACCACGAGGGTAGAGGTGTGGAATTGCGTTTTATCACTGTAATAAAATTGGTTCTAAGGGAAGTACCTGATGATTACATGTAATGTACATTTGATACTTCTGCAGATGAGATCGCGAGGAGGCAAAACGAAGAGGAAATTAGAAACAGGACATAAAAAAGAAAAACGAATATTGAAATGATAAAAAAAAAGGAAACAGTACGAAAATAATGAAAGTAAGGATAGGATAGTGTAATCAACCCCCAAGTATCATCTTTCTAACCGTAGAGCGGCTCCAACCAGCCGTATCAAATTTTGGGTCCCCAATCAGACGGAGGCTTTCCCAAATGTACCATCCTCCTCAGGAAGAGTGAGCCTTTTTGAACAGTCCAGAACAGCTGGGTACTTGTACAGTACAAGAGCGGTCTTGGTGGTTCTCTATTTTTTTTTTTTTTTTTTTTTTTTTATACTAGCCTAAAGGTTGAAAAAAACAAAAGAAAAAAACTGGCAGGTCTCAGTTGTTCTTGAGGAGCTTGGATAGCTTTTTTTCTTCTTCTCTTCCCTCGTCAGTCTAATATCCCCATCGTCGTTTATTTCTGTTGGCAGTTTAGCTCAATTATTTTTATTGTGAAGCAAAGAAGCAAAGGGAAGAATAAGAATAAAATATACATACCAAGAAGAGCCCTCTCCGAAGCCATCATCGAATGGGAAGACACTACACTCCACTGCATCCAGACAACCCACATACATAGACGAGAAGCGGACCTGCTGCTGCTGCATAGTACATATTGCTTGCTAGCACCCGGCGGCCGTACCCTTAATTGATCCTCCTTCCCACCCACCTCTACCAAGACCCCTCCTCCTCCTCCCTCGTTTTTCTCGACCTGCTCCCTCTTAGCTTCTTCTTGCCTGACTGCCTGGCTCGAGTCCCTCTTGAACACGAACCAAGCAAGGCCACACACCTTTTTTCCCACTTTTTTCTATATTTCTTATTCTCATATATTTTATTTTTATTTTATTTTTTGGTGTTTCTTGCGTGTGAGCGGAAGCGACGCACACCCATCTGCTGCTTCAAATGTAAGTCAAGTAAAACGAACAACCACCCTCCCACACTATTACCACACACACATCATACCGCCTCCACGACCGGACCGCCTCCATTTTCCATGATATTTCCCTCCCCAGTGTTTTTGCACCCTGCGCCTGCATGGGAACCTCCCTCCACCTTTCTGTCGTGTATTCTTTTTTCGTTTTTTATTTTTTATTTTTCCAATTTATATAACTTTTCGAATATTTTTTTATTTTACGGCATGCATGCCGCTGCTGCTCAGTTGAACACCTTTTGGAGCCTTTCCTCTTTCTCTTCCCTTCAGGCCATCTTCCTCCTCCCCATCACCATCATCATACTCCACCACTAGGGAACTATCGTCAAGTCGACGGAAGGACAAGAAACAATTCGCCTTTCCCTCTCTCACTTGTTCGATCATCTTGTGTCTTCCCTTTTTACCTGTACTTCTCTTTTATTTTTCTGATTTCTGAATCACCGTTGTTACCTTGGACACACCATCCCTGTAAATTCGCCCCAGCTGTACTTTTCTTAACAAACAGTGTGCTGCTCTCTTAGCTAGCTGACTTCTCGCAGTCCTTTCCTCTTTGCTGTCTGAACCTTTTACTTAAAACTTGCATCGTCTTCTTCTTCTTTCCCCGCCATCTTAATTTCTAGTTTTTCCTTTTTTATAATTTCAAAGTCTTGAAAGCCCCTCCTCCCATCATCATCACCATCATCATCCTCTCCTGCGACATCTCACCATCTCCCATGAGCGTCGTTGTCATTTGTTTGTGTCGTGCATAATACCCGTGGCTCACGTTTTTGCGCCTTGTC
Source organism: Orbilia ellipsospora (assembly GCA_036971675.1). Lineage (NCBI taxonomy): Eukaryota > Fungi > Ascomycota > Orbiliomycetes > Orbiliales > Orbiliaceae > Orbilia > Orbilia ellipsospora. The sequence continues at coordinate 1,570,176 of JAVHJO010000006.1, forward strand.
CAACGATATTCAGCCCGAGCTGTGTAGTGTTTTAGTACCCGAACCCCCCAACGCCGAAATAATTCGGAACCACTCGGCCATTTTATGCGCAGCAAACTCCTTGGGGCCCTCCTACAAATTCCTTTCCTTCTCACCATCGACAGATAGCAATTGCGATTCTTCTGGCAGAGTCAAATTTGTCAAATCCACCTGTTCCATCTGGATTTGACCTCCCGAAGGCGGGTACGTGCGTTTTTACCTCTCTCTTCTCCCATCTGGGCCTTTTGTGCTTTAAAGCTGGTATCCTAGCGCGTTGCATGCAGCTGGTAGCTAACTGTCAAACTCTTCGTTCCCTTACAGCTTCACATTCTGGATATCCTCCTCTTTTTGGTGAATTGGCTAGGGTAGCTGTTGAGACATCCGGCTTTTTCTTTGTCAAAAGAGGCCGACTCGCTCTCGCTCTTCGGTTCTTTACCGCAACCTACCAAGTGAAGATCTCTTGCTCGTCCAAGTCATCTTCCAACGTCGGCAGCCCGCGTTCAGCGCCTTGCACGACAGCTCTCTTTCCCTAACGGCTGGCTATTCTTGTAATCATATCACATCCAAAAAAAACTCGGTTCGGAATCACCGCGATACCATCATATTGGAACTCGCTCGAAATCGACCTGTCTATTGCATATCTGGAACGACAAACAATACACCCATTCATTTCTGAGCGATTACAGCATTTTTCTCGGTGGTCTTGATAATATTCTCTCTTTGTTTCATTGAATATCGACGTACAATATTCTCCTTTTTTCCCTTGCGCTTTTTTCGGTTGATTATTTTAGCCCAATTGTTATTTTATTCGGCATATTTCTTTACGATTAAAAAAGGATTACGGATTCTGTTATACCCTGGTTCATATTTTTAACGATACACGAAGGAAACGAAGAAAAAAAACGGTATGTGCTTTTTATCCATCCCTTTTTCACATGAGCGAGAGGAATGCGGCCTCCAAAGACGAGAAGGTGAATAGACAAGGGTGATTCGCCCAGCCTCTCATTACTAGCGTCTACAGGAGGTTGCAGCTCGCGATTTTTGAAAGAGCTGAGTCGCTAACATCAAAGCCTCAACATAGGAGTCGACAGCTGCGAGTTGTCCACTAAAAATATTATAACCCTAGTATTCTGTTGAACCATAACCCGTTTCAGCAGATCCTTACGACCGTGACCAGCAGGCATTTTTTGACCAGGCATCGCGGATTCTGTAACATATTCAATCTGGAGAACTTTGTCTTTCAGTCTTCGACGACGGACAGTTCACACATCTGCAACTTTCCGTGCACATTATTTTAGACATATTGTTTTTGTTTTAAGCAACAGCAGCATCGTTTTATACTCGAATTTTTTCCCTACTAGCAAGCGAGCGGTTTGTTTTTTCTTTCGTCTCTGCCTTTTGGTCTTTGTGACGGGTTTCTCTTATTCCCTGCTACTCTATTTTCTTTATATCGTCGACTTCATTTCGCGTATCAAGATAATCCGGAACTTGATACCACACAACTCAAAGTCTCTTTCAGCCTGCCAGCAAAAAGCGACAAGAGTTTTCTAATTTCTGAAGTTAAGGAGAACACCTTTACTTTCTTGAGTCTCGATTATCTCAAATCTTTGACTCTCGAAACTCAAATTTCCTCTTTTATGGAATTTGTGATCGCCTAAAGGTTCAGTATATCCTTTGTGGCTTCTACGAAATACTCACATCCTCCCGCCTTACCTACGGGCTTCCAGTTAGTCGAATTGGAATCATCAAAGGCAAAGGCTTTTGCCTCACCGGCTTCCAATAAATTTCCCTGGATCGTTCGAGAGTCGAGACCAGCACAAATAAAGACATCAATGTCTACCAGCAGCAAGCTCCCACTTCCTGTTCCAGGTCACAGTTCGCAATCTGCCCCCGGGTCTGTGAGCGGTAAGTTTTGTCTCATATTTTTTCCCTGACGCAATTTCTAGAGCAAGAACGACGCTGAACAATAAGGCCTATTAGCATATTCTACCACACAACCATCTGGCTCGCATTATTCGGCGCACCCAGTTGCGGGCTCAGGACTCGCGTCTACGCAGTCCTATTACTCTCACGACTCTTCCGTTGCTCCTCAATACATCGGAATGGATTCATATAGTCATCAGAGTTACTCGCAGCCCCAATCTGCAACCAGCGGTCACACTCCCACATCTGCTGGCGCAATGCCGTATGGCTCGTCGCATATGCCGCCCCCCTACGAGCCGCAGCACACCACTCAAAGTGCATATCCACAATTCTCTTACCCAACAACTAGTATGCCATCCACACTCTCTTCGAGTGTATCTTCTGCGCAAGGTCCATTCAGAGGTGTCATGGCTCCAGGCGGCGCTGGACCGCTCGTCAGCTCCCGAGGCGAATCGAATATGCTAGACACATACAACAAGGCGATCTACCCATCCACCCCAGACACTACTGGCCAAGTTTGTCCACCCGGGGCTAAGCCAAGGGTAACCGCTACTCTTTGGGAAGACGAAGGCAGCCTCTGCTTCCAAGTGGAGGCTAAAGGTGTTTGTGTTGCCCGCCGAGAAGGTATGTCCATGCGATGCTTATGCACGCTCTAATGCACGCTCTACTGCACGCTTTATGATGTTTTGGGAAACGCTAACTTTTTCGTGCGCCGCGCGTTATAAGACAACCACATGATCAATGGTACCAAGCTTCTCAATGTCGCGGGGATGACTCGGGGCCGCCGGGACGGTATCCTCAAGTCAGAGAAGGTTAGACATGTTGTGAAAATCGGACCGATGCACTTGAAGGGAGTCTGGTATGTGATTAATATATTTCGCTCTGCCTAGCAAATAGTGTTAACACCCCATTTAGGATTCCATTCCAGCGTGCTCTTGACTTTGCAAACAAGGAGAAGATCACGGAACTTCTGTATCCTCTTTTCGTGCACAACATTGGTGCCCTGTTGTACCATCCTACGAACTCTACGCGAACCTCTGCCGTGATTCACGCCGCCAGGAAAGAGAATAACCCATGGACTTCTGTGCCAAATCATTTGCCAGCAGCTTTGCCCACTCATGGTGGTGCCCCCCCTCCGGGACCTGGCACTCAGCAGTCCGGTGCTCCCAACGCGCCGACGCCACAGAGACGATCGACCGATAGTCTGATCTCTCCGGCATCTGTCTCCAGTTCTACTACCATGGCTAACCAGACGAGCACTGCTCTTGTGCCTTCTCACTCCCTTCAGACTCATCGTCCAAGCCTTGAACGTAGCATGACTTTCCCCACTCCTCCCTCTAGCGCTTCCAGCCTCATGATGCCTAATGCCGATTCGCAATTCTGGAATAATTCGAATTTGGTATCTGCTAGCCAACCATTGGCAATTGACACTGCCACCATGGCTTCCAGTAGATCGATGCCTGCCACGCCAGCAACAACTCCACCCGGCGGTGGTCAACTTCAATCCTACTCTTCTTCGTCCACCGGCGCATACCCAGATGCTTACAGAAATGTGAACTCGCAGCCCAGCATGGGACGTTACGGATCGGTTTCGCAGCAACCACAATATCTCCCGAACGGTCGAGCAGCGACAGATATGGGGCCGCCACAAACGGCAAGGACAGGTCCAGCGACGGCATCGTCTCGTCCATCTTCTAGCCAGAATGAGGGCAGAATATCCAATTTAGGTGAATCATCCTCTCTCAGTCATGATGGCGGCAATAGTGCTGAACATGGCGAAGAAGAAGCCGACCACGAAGAGGAATACACGCACGACAACAACTTGCAGAGCTACAACTCCCGCGGGTCTTATTACCCATCCTCTACGATCCTGCCAAGCGATCAATCCGCACACCATTCGCCGGAAATCAACGGTAGCGCAGCCATCGGCGGAACTGACGTTCCACGATCCACCTACGACGCTTCCAGCGTCGCCGTTCCCCGCACCGTGGATACTTCCAGCGGCCGATCCGGTCCAGATGCTACCAATCATTGGAATTCTAGCTCTCCTTACAATACCTCTCCTCATCTTACCCGCTATGACTCCTACAACTCCAACGGTGATAGGTCATCCGAGACTCACGCTACCAACAGTTCCTATCAGGTTCAATCCGGTTTGGTGCCAATGTCCAGCAGCTATAGCGAACAGCCATCTGGTATGCCAAACTCACTCGCAGGCACTAAGCGTGGCCGTGAAGATGACGATGGCCCATCCCGCCCATCCAGTCGTGCTGGAGATAGCACTGACCCAGATGGGCTCGGAATAAAGAGGAGACGAACTGGAATGCCCTCCCCAGCTAGTTCCTTCAATGGTACAAACAACATTCCGCGACGTACCGCCATCCCCACCGGAGTCCAACAGCGCCGAAGATGAAATTCATCCGCACACAACCCACCTTGTCAAGAGTCCAATCCTTGATAACCTCTCATGGCGATACGCCTATTTAACGACCATTTCTTTAGAAGCCTAATATATATCTGCAACGTTTTGTTCACCCCGCATCGTTTTAGATGAAATACATCTTTTCCTACTAGTCTTTTCTTTTGAAATCCTAATGGTTTTTCTTATATTCGGTGGAACATGGGAAATAACGGGTTTGCTTTTTATGCTATCTTTTTTGGTTTTACGCAGCGAATACGTCTCTGCATACTCGGACATTTTGACGGCACGCTTAACGTGGTGTTTTGATGTTCTGACTTTTCATGTTAATCATTTTTCCTTTATCATACAGGCGTTGTTGACGGTCTTCCATTTCGGGATTATCTTCGATATGATACCAAAAAGCCCACGCCACAGGTCACTCGCTTTCATACCCCGCCTACGAAGCGGAAAAGTCTTTATGTTTTTGCTTTCCAACTCCTCGCAATTGCATGAAATCCTTGTTGTTTACCCTCCACACTCCCACTGCGTCTCTATCTCTTCTTCTCCTTCTCACAGGATTGAAAAACAGAGGAACGCTATGATTATGATGACCTGTGTCTTTTTGCTTTTGTTCGTTTAGCTCCTTGTTATTTTCAAAGTATATTCTTTTTTTTTTACCAGCCAAGGAAGGAAAAGGGTAGCGGAAATGGTTTTTTAACCGCTGGATCTTTTGTTTTTCCTGGATATGTCAGTTTTTACTTGCGAATGATGATGAATTCATATTTTTCTTCCCACTCATGCGAATGTTTTAGCGACATGCTTGTTGTCTATTAGCTCCTGCTTGTGTTATTATATCTTTGCTACGAAACGCCATGTGGTCCCAAGTGCAGACTTTTTTTATGATGCATGAAAAAGACCGGGTAAGAGAAAAGAAAAGAAAAGAATGCATACGTCCTGTCTGTTTCTGTTTCTTTTGCCAGCGCAAACATCTCCAAAAAAATCTAACGAATCTTCTTCATTATACTCTATACCATGGATGATATTTCTCTCCTGCATGCAAACCGAACGAAATTTTTCGCGATCACATTGTTCTCGTCGTTTTCTTACAATGCGATGCTCACATTCTCTTGAATTCATGTGCTGCGAGGAATTATACGAAGTCCTTCTTTTTTCAAGATAACCACGTCACACGCACTCGAACACGCATGAAAGACATACTGTTCATGTTTACGCACGCACGCCGACGCATCCATTATGATTGAGATATGGAGGGAGTGAGGGAGGGATGTCAGGGAACGAAACGATCTAATTGATCAATTGCTCTGTTTGTGATCTGGCGAGGTGGGCGGGTTTCTACCCCTCTTCTGTTGTCTCGCGAACTTGCATCAATCTCGTCCCCTCCCCTCCATGGACTCATCCTATCAAAATTTGCGAGGGGCCAGTCGTTCTTTCATTTATTTATCACCAAAACCATTTATGATTGTTTCAATCACGAAGTGACGAATGCTTCCCTTTTTTTACTTTTTTTGGTATGCAGGATATTTGGATTCGTGGATGATTAGTCTGCTATGTTCTATTATTTATGGCTGATAGTATTTGGATTGCACAGCTTGTGGTTTTTTTTTTTTTTTTTTGTTCTGGCATTATTGTTAACTTCTATTGTATCCTAGCGTTATAGCTTTACATGATATGATCGTGATAGTGTAATGAACCAATGAATCTGAATTCCAGGGGAAAAACAAATTCTAATATGATAATTGCGGTTGCTTCCTTTTGATCAATTAATCAGCTGATTTTTTATTTTGAAAGCTCGATTGGCTCCCTTAATTCGTTTTAGTAACAGGGTAGATTGTATGGCTCAAATTCTTCAAAAGGTAGATAAGCTAAGGTGGGGCTTTTTTTTTTTTTTTTTTTTTTTTTTCCAATTCTAATTCGATGATCGATCACATTGTGTTTCTTTGATGTGAAAAATAGTACTTACATATTCCACCCTTACTGAGATATTCCACTCGGAAGACCACGTCGACGTACAGAATATACGAGCTCAGGCATTCCTGCAACATTTTATTCGTTGTTTTCGACCGCTGTTCGGCTGGGTTCGTGCTGGCGTGATTTCGGCGACGAAATGAATGGATGGTAGACGCTTCAGCATGCAAGTGATGCATTAGTGTTCTGTGTGCAAGGAAGGCAGACAGGGAAGACAGACGAGACGGCCCGCCCCGGGAACGAAGGAAGATTGGTTCGGCCACTTCCTTTTAGCATTAGCATTAATAATATGTTATTTTATTCTATTGGAATGATAATCAGCTCTAGATGCGCCAATGAGGTGATATGACCAATTGGACGTTCGGATGGATGAATAGGTAAAAAAGACATATGCCGTCGCTAGTAACCTTAGAACGAAAGACGAAAATAATGCAAAGACGACCGCAAAACCCAATGACCTTCCTACATGTAAATGATGAAACAAGGATAGAAGAATCTAAAACACCCGGATAACACTACAAACTCCAAGGCTTTTTTCTGAAATGATGATTAGTAATTACAATGATAAGTGAAGAGGTGCCATGCCGTAACGGTACGTGCGGGGCACGAATGCGGGGAAAGGATAAAGGAAGTCGTAATTTTTTATTCTTCTTCAGAATCTTCAACTTGCTCTTCTTCTTCGTCTTTGTCGTCTTCGCTGTCGATTACGGCTTTCGATTTTGGTTGCTTAGATTTTTGAATGGTGGATTTCTTGGATGTCTTTTCTTCATTGTCTTCCTCTTTGTTTTTGACTTCGTCTTCTTCTTCTTCTTCTGTTTTTTCTTCCGCCTTCGGGTCTTTCGGAGCATCGTGCTTGGCAGATGTGGTATATATCGGCCTAACGACCCCGGCTGACGATTTCTGGCTGATGGCTTCTTCGAGCGCAGGGAGGACTCTGATGAGTTGATTGAACTGGTCAAGACTCAACGATATACCCTGATAACGAAATGAGCCGTTAGTATTTATCCATAAACCACGATATTCCAAGAAACAAATATATGATGCCTTTAATTACCTTCTTTCCGGGAAGAGTCTTCCCATCCTTCTCATAGTATTCTCGAACCGACACCAGTAGGTTTCCATTGAATTCTGAAACGGTGACGCGACGACCCTTACCACTTAATTCCCAGTAGAAGTTTCCTTCGTCATCGACGTGGCGCGCGCCATCTGGTGGTTTGGAGGAGGAAGATGACGAGGCTGTGGATTGTTTGAAGCGCTTGGGGGAGGAATCATCGCCGTCATTGTCGTTATTGTAGGTTCTTTTGGTGAAGGGCTTCTTGGAGAATTTGCCGGCGAACTGGCGTTTTGGTGGCATCTCTTATTTGAGATTTGGGATATCGAGGGGTTTCGGTCTCGTTTGCCTCTGTGAGCCTTTAATTTTGGTACTGTTACTCGAGTGTGCTATAAACGGTATAGTCTTTGCGGTCCGTGGGCTGGATATGGATGAAGTTTATATCTGAAGACCACGCGAATGGCACGCTTGTTGGATGGCGGTGGTTGTGGTTGTGTTTGTGATACGCGACGACAACGTGTTGATCATTGGGCAAACAACACAAAACGAACGACGGGACAGGGCCTGATTATTTGCAGGCAGTCGGCTGAATCGGTTTCGATCTCAAAGGAAAGTGCGGCAATCTATCGATCAAACCCCTGGTCATGCGAAGAGCAAAGAGGCACTTATGTAATATGCATCTTTGGAACAGCATTGATTAGTACGTTACGGATAAGTAAACCTCGATCGATCTGTCTTGCATGGATATAAACTTGGCTGACTTGCAACTTGAGGTAGGTGTAATGTGTACTTCGCAAGTACCTACAGGTCCAGCACAGACAGATGTGCATCCAAGATGCGAGAAACATACATGAAGACTTGCCCATGGCTTTGCTGCTAGCTGCTCCATCTTGGGCCATGCATGATGCACAACCGCTGCTCGCGTTTCCCTGATGCTTGCTGCTGGCTGCTGGCTGGTTGAAAACAGCAGCCCCAGCTAGCTTCAGCGATGCGCGGAGGAAAGACATGTCTCCTGTCAGGTACCAATCCAAGGACGGTCACTCACACTAGCCCTTTGGCAGTCCTTTGACGTTTTCTTCATCACGTCAAGGGTCTATCGTAGTAGACACAACCATCCACATTTTACAGGGGTCAACTCACCTTTTTCTTTTCTTATTCTTCTGACGCTTCTGCAGAAAGAGAAGAAAAAAACTCAGAGATTTTAGGGCTGGATGATTTTTCTTCTCTTTGAAACATACAGCCAGGCCCCCTTTCCAGCAGACCTCTTGGTTCATATTTTTTTTTTTTTCTTCGAAAGAAAAAAGTCTGCTTGGTGGAGTTATAATGGCATGGTTTGTCATAACAGGAATTGCTTCCCCTGAACTCTCCAGACCACGGAGAAGAACTACATCGAATCGGGCTTCTTCGGTATCTACGACATCAAAACCTGCATGCATGGCGTGTTCTAATATGTACGGATGTACATTTTACTTACATACGTCGGAGTATATCATAATAAGATATATACATATACTTCGTATCAATGTTTGTGCAGTATCTTTCGCTTCCATGTCGGTCGAGAAAAGAGAAGGGTCGAAGGGAGGGTCGGTTTCATAGCGGCTATTCTATTTTATATTAAATATTATAATATCCAATAAAAGGAAGGGTGGGACCCCTTTGCGGATGCCAGTTAACCTTTGGAGGGTGTGGAAAGGGCCAACAGGAGAACTCGGGTTCCTTGGACACTATAGCCGCTTTTTTGCATGTCAGGGAAGAAGAAAAAGGTTGGATGTTCCCCTGTGATTCCCAGGACATAGGAGAATCGGATATGTACAATTTCTATAATGGTATACTGCTGTCTGCGTCTGTGCTTGGCTCAGCTCAGGAGTCGCCAGTTGCGAGAGACAGCAGAAAGAACGAGCAGAATCATTTCAAAACGGTGAATTCGAACCAGGCTCCTAGCTTAGCGGGCGCCGCCATGTTTGTGCCTTTCCGCCACGGTGGAAAAAATTAAAAATTGAAAAGAGTCAAGACGACGGAGAGAAGCCGTAGAGGGAGGATAAAAATAAAATGTGAGGGAGGTCCCCGTCGAATCGTCTCGTCTTCTCTCTCATCTTCTAGAAGCATATGCCATTAATTTACATGCTGCTGCTCGTGGGTTAATGCGGACATCGCAGAAAAGCCTCTCAGCCAGCCAGTCAGCCACTGCGGCAGCCATTCTTCATCGCTTTCTTCCTTTTCCCTTCTTCCTTCTCCTCATTCCCCCACAATCATACTAACGACGACCCCCGTCGGCCCGGCCTGTGCTCAGAATTCTTGTGCACGGTCTGCTCGAATATATAAGTACAGACTTGCACTTACATACTGCATGACGAAGAACAGACGGGCATGAAATATACGCACATGATAGTTATAATATATACTTAACTTAACCCACAGACATCGTTTCTTCTTCGACTGAAACGGAGCAGGCTAATATAATCACAAACGAACAAAACGAAGAAAGGAAGGGTCCCGCTGTTCGTTTTGATCTGTCCAAGCACATTTCATACACTGCATCCATACCTTCCATACCATTGCACAGATCCCCGACCGGTTATCCGCAAACTCACACACGGACTATTAGGCACTTGGCCAAGCTAACCTCCCTTTCGATAAGGAGTATGGACGTTTGAGAGAGAGACCGAAAGCTTATTGGTACCACCTCCTTCGCGCAATCCATTTTTATCGTGGACGGACGCTACGCTCGCATAATTAATACGTCCATCCATCCATACATTGCATACTTACATACACCCGTACGAAGGGGGAAGGGGGAAAAAAAGGCAACCAAAAAAACAAAAGCCCGCCAAACTCCATTCATTCGATTTGTGAAGCAAGCTTGCTGCAATTGCCGGTGGACGTTCATTCGTTAATCCGTTTCAAATCGCCCTTCTCCTCCTTGCTGCTGCAGCACGAGGGCAGGATAGGACCACTCCCGTTCGCCTTGCCTGCAAACAATAATACGGAGAGTACCTGACCAGGCCGCCGTGGTGCTAACTGCAGCCGCCTGCCAATAAAACTAATTGGCTTCCTATCCTCCCGCTCCTTCTTCTTCCCTTTCCCTCCTTCCATATGTCAACGTCAACGTCGACCGACCATCGTCACCACCGGCCAGGATCCTCGGCAGCCGGCTCCAAATCCAAGGCCATGTTGTCTTCCGCCCTCCAGAAGGCCAATACGGCCGTTTTACTCGACAATGCGAACAATATCGAAGGTGCGATGGAGGCTTACTCGGATGCCTGTGCGTTGCTGGGGCATGTCATGATGAGGGCTGGAGTCGATGAGGATCGAAGAAAGCTACAGCAGATTGTACGAAACACATATTGACTCCCTCCCCTTTAACTCTTTCATTCGTTTGGAATGCATCGCAATCCAACAATTTATTTTTTAGTTCGCCAAAAAATAAAAATAAAAAATTCATGCTGAAACCTGTTGGTGGATTGCATGTTTTACCATATATCTATTTTTATTTCTACTGAATTTTCAATTTTTCCAAAAATGTTGGATGACGGCATAGCTAACATAATCGGTCTTTACCTTTTTTGGTCTATAGAGAGAAACATACGCCAGACGGATAGAAGAATTGAGAGAATTGTCTCCATTATATTTAAGTAGACATGATGAGAAGGAATTACCCGCGCGACCTTCCCAGGATGATACTATGAGCTTTGACAGCGACGACACTTCGTTGATATCCGCGCCGACGTCCCCTCAACACGTCCAAGTCCCTCCTCGACGGGAATCCCTCCTCCCCGAATCGTTAAACGGCTCCCGGCCTAAAAACGGCACCAATGGCACACGTGCGCCCATGCGACGAGGACCGTCCCATGATGCTCTGATGGAGGATGAGGAATATGTACCCGAGATGAAGCAGAATTACGGCAATGATTTCAGGGGTAGTCCGAAGAAGGATGCCAGGACAAGTTACATTGTAGGACGGGCACAATCACCGCAGTTCATTCAAAAGTCAGGGTTCAGAACATCAGTCGCCATACTGGCGCAACCCAGTGTCGTCCAGATTGATTCGCGGCCGAAGTTTGCGCACAAGAGAGACAGTAGCTTGTCGAGAATCACACAGCAGAGCCAGGCGCCGTCTATGTCACCTTCGCGATTGCCTCCAACTCAAATGCACGCTCATTTACCACCTCAGATGCCCCCTCCTTCCATGCCTCCGCCACTGGGGCCTCCGCCAATGGGACCCCCTCCATCTTTACCTCCCTCGATGCCACCCCCTGCATTACCTCCTCCTTCATTACCTCCTCCCTCATTACCGCCTCCTTCATTACCGCCACAGGCGCCTCCACCTCAAGCGCCCCCTCCTGCGATCCCAACTCTGGCGCAACAGCAACAACAACAGCAACAACATTTACAACAAGTACGAAATGGAGCTGTACGTCCGTTTGTTGTCATTCCTCAACGCCCTCCCATCGCTCCACAGATTCCCGTCGTTCGAGCTCCGATGGAACCCGCTCCAAAAGTTCTCCAAACCCCGTCACCGCAAAAGCAAAGACAAATTGGTCATTCAAGGGACGTTAGCGAGGCATCTACCTCTTGGTTACACAACTTTGATGACGATGACGGCACGGACTCGCCCACCTCATCATTTGGTGGAACGTCACCTAGAAAATCGGGGATACCGGTGCCGTACCAGAACAACCACATGTACGATAGCGAGTCAGAGGTACTTGGTGTTGACCTCGATGCTGCGGTGGATGCTGCCTGGGATGGATTTAGCTCGGACGCGGACAGTGATTTCGAACAGGGGGTTGTTATGAGTTATGGTATCAAACGGTTAACGCAGCAACCGATCAAACTGATGCACGCGCAGAGCGCACCCATGCTCAGGAAAAAGGCAATGGCTGAGGAACTGACGGAAGAGGAAGAGGAAGAGGACGAATATGACGCTCATGATGTGAGAAGGACAGTGATGCTAGCGAGCCAGAGGTTGTCGAAACTGGGGCTGGATATTGACGTTGGACCGAGTTTTGAGGAGAGCTTTGGTGCAGCGTCTCCCATGACGAGGGAGCAAGCACGGCGAACAATTATAGCACAGACTGCCCTTTTGGATCAGGAGATTGGTCACGACTTTGATGACGATTATATGACCGATGACACATCTAGATCGCACGGACTTGCGCCGTTGAATCTAGATATCACTAGGGATATTATAATCGAGGATGCCGAGCCGACACCAGCAGCTCGAGATTCGAGACGGAGAAGCTCAAACATCATTCCAGCTTTAGATACGGCGTTCCAACCTATAAAACGATTATCTGCCCAAGGGGAGGTCGAGTCGAGTGTTGATGGCCGTGATGGAGATGATGAGGAAGACGAAGACGATGATCCAATGGATCTGGACAAAGATATGAATGTTGTGGCTCAACTTGGCGAATTCAAATTTGATTTGGATAGTCAGGGAAATGCACCACCAGATAGCGCACGGGACCCCAAAGCGACTTGGGACGAGGAAGAGACCACACTACCCCAAGGTGACGAGGCTATGGTTATGAACCCCACACCAGCACCGTTGAATCGAGCTAAGGAGCGTTATTCTGGTGTTTTGGATCGTCGAATGTCGGGTAGACCTTTATCAGGTCTAGGTCCATTAACCATCGAGACGAACCCTCGACAATCTCGTATGGTTGTGACTACCAGTACCAAGGAGGTTGCGGAAGAAAAGGAGGAGGAGGAAGAAGTACCGGCCGTCGCCACGCTACCTCCGACTACAGAGGAACCGAAGGATTCTGTATCCGACACATCAGCTTGGAACGCTTCAACGATTGTCGCCTCTGAATTCTCGCCGAGAACGATTGAACAAAACCTCACAGCTGCAAAATTAGAAAGACAGCGGAATAGCGGTACCGATGATGGCTCAAGCGACCATACGCACTTTGAAACATTATCGCCGCGAACTCGTCAGACCCTGCGAGGAACAGGTGGTATCCTACGCCAGACGCAATCTCACGTCAATTTGAAGTCTGGCAGGATGGGCAGCTTTCCTGAGAGTGATTCACCTGGCCACCCCGGGCTTCACTCTTCTGCGAGCTCTCAAAACTTGCGATCTGCTAAGTTCCCGCCGCGAACACCAATGTCGAGCAACCATGGCCCTTCAGCTGGGCTACCAACGGGAGGGTTCCACCTTTTTGATAACCGGATCCATTCTCCGGTCGGTTCGCGAGGAGGGAATGGCGACTCAACGCACCCAATACCTTTGGAGCCTATGCCCACAGAGCAGTTGGCTAAGACTTTTTGGCTGATGCGATCACTCAACAATGCTATCTCAAACCCTCACGGCGGCTATCTTTCCAAAAAGTTATTCATCCCTCGGGAGATGTGGTTAATGAAAGGCGTCAAGTTGAAGTGTATCGAAGAGAAGATTGCCGCTAGTGAGAGTCTGATCGGGGCGTTAAACAAGCTAGCGTTAGTTGATAGAACTAATGCCGAGTTGCTCCTCTCAGAGCTTCAGGATTTGGAATTGGTCATGACAAGAACTGAAGCTATTCTTGCTAAGAAGCTGGGTAGTGATGTTGGAGCCTCGGGTGCTTCAACCATGTTCAAGGGCCAAGATGGAGATGGCGATACTATGGGAAATGGTATCGACTCGGGTGTGGGCATGAAGGGTAGTAGTGGCTCGAGTGGTGGCAGGAGTTACTGGAAGAAGTTGAGGAGTAAGAATACCTCATCTATAATATCGAGCAGTAGTAGCTCTTACGCGGCTCTCCCTAGCGCGAGGAGCTTGGAGAGCTATAGTGAGAGCATGAGTAATGGTGGAGGAGGCGGGGTCGGCTACGGAGCACCCGGGCATGATATGGAGAATGGTGAGTACACTGGTGGGTTCACTGGACCGTTTGCGGGATATATGAATGCACTGTCAAAGTTGTTTGAGGCCGCGCAGGTTTTGGGTAAGTTTGTTGATCCTTCTTCGAGGTGGTATATTGTTTTCGTATTTGCTAATACTGCCAAATAGACCAACTTTCAGTGCATATTGAATCCCACAATATTCATATTAAGACCCAGATTGGACTCGATCTATCGATCAACCGAGCGAGTGAGTTTTTTGGATTAGTTATCTGTCGATTCGTTTTAGCGGATGTTACGATCTTATTAGACAAATATTTGAAGCGTGCAAGCGAGTGGGTGGTCATGTAGGGAAAAAAATGAAGCGGAGGACGGAAGGAAATGCTTTGAATGGAAATGACCTATATACCCCCTGTTTTTTATATTTCTTCTAGCCTTTTTACCTTGCACCGTTTTCTGTTCGCATAGCCTTCTTTCGTGGAAGTTTCTCATATTCATTTTAGTGTGTTTGAGAAGAGCATTTCCGGTTCTCACGACCTATTCTTTTATGGTTTATATTTTTCTCTTCTTGCACATATTTTTCAAGTGTCGGCCACTGGTATCAAACTTGGCTGAACGAGCGACTTGTTCTTTTTTTCTCCGCCGGGCTCGTTAGTCTACTTGGCTTTGAAATTATATATTTTCTTGTATCATACCTATTTATTCTGGAATGGCAAGCCAAACAGAGTCGACCGACATTTGACGTCGATTCACACAAAATCACATGAACGTAACCTTGCTCCCATTCGATTAGTTTAGCTCCAAACTGGAGCTCCCGTACCTGAATTTTTCGGTTTTAAAAGAGGCGGGGCGTGTTCAAAGAAGGTGGTTTGCGCACCGGCGCGGGAAATGTGACGTAAAAGCCGGTCATTCGGGTGTTTCACCGCTTCCCACGACGTCGCTCGCATATTCAACCCATTCCGGCACATGCATGAATTGCCAACATATGTTATTTCTCACCTCACCACAAGCAGTAGTTATTCCCGCTTTGGATATTAAAATATAGAATTTCTATTCTCTCCTCGAAGGAGAAGGGTCGTTCGAGGTTTCTTTCTTCTTCTTTCTTCTTCTCTTCTTTATGTTCTAGTTTATTAACGAGCAGCAAAAGTTGTCCAGCTATATCTTCAACCTTCGGCTGCTTCGACAATCCCGTTCGAAACCGGCGGGACAGCTGTACGACAATATCCGTCTCCAACCTTTTATTCGAAAGATACTCGAATATATGGATAAACACCCTTCCACAGATTATGGCGGGGGAAGATCAGTAACACCGGTGGGAGCAAGAGGCAGCAGCGTTGTCAGAAACAGCAGCGCGGCGAGAAGCAGCAGCAGGCCGAGATCCAGATCACCGTTACCCCGCAACGTCGTCCGCGGAAGCAGATCTAATTCCAACACGATTGCGAAAAATATAACAGATCACATCATCGGTTCTACGAAGCGGATATCACCGAAGGATTACCCGGACGATTGTCCGCCAGTGCTAGCGAGGTGGCATTATGCTGTTGACGTAAGCAGTTAGGATTTCTTTCAATAGCTATGTATATGTGCAAGCATCGGATTTGGAGATATTTGAGAAGGAATGAAGTTAATATGCTAATCTACTCGTTTTGAAAAAATATAGAATCCGAAGAAGAAGCCCTTCCAAAAAGAACCTGATGCCAAAACGCAACCTAAGCCCGCCGTTAAATTCGTACCTTTTGGCGAACAGGACTCTCGAAATATCGAAACGGCATTTTGGGAGATGTCAGAGAAGGAAGATGCCAAAACTGCTCTAGAAGCTGAAAAACCGTGGACTTCACGGCGGAGGGATAGTGATGAAGATGGTGGAGATCTCGGAAGCACTGCTCCTAGGGCGGAGGAAGAGGAGGAAGTGACGGTTCCGGTGAATGAGGATTACTTGTTTGATGTGCATATCAGAAAGAGGGAGTTGACTAGCGCATATTGGGAAGGGCCAGTGTATAGTGTTTTAAGAGGAACGTGGTTTAGAGATGGTGAGTGGAACTTCCTAGGTAAAGGCTAGTTATATATGGCGGAGTAGAGACTAATCGGGTGGAATTTGGGCCAGGAAGATGGGAGCAGTATAAAACCATTGGAAGAAAAGTTGAGCGATCAGATCGAAAGAGGTATGTAATAACAGCTCCGAGGCCTAAGGACTTTGGTTCCAAGGTTCTGACGAGGTTATTTTAGGATATATCAAATTCAAACCATATCGACGAAAGACACCCCCACCATCGACGGCACCTCCAACAGCTCCCACAGATGGATCGAAGAAGTTAGAAGTCCCGCCAGCGACAGAGCCGACAGCTCCAGTAGTTACAGATCTGTTCGCAGGTTCAACTGCAGGCCTTTCTCAACAGGGATGGCCGTTATTAGGCCCATGGCTCAACTCTTTCGTCGTCTACGTCGATGCAACAACAGCTTGGCTCATGACGGACGACATATACGGTAAAATAAGCTCAACTCTATACCAAAGAATGACATCTGGGCAGAATCTGGGTGGCATTAAAATAATACGTGGTTGGGTTGATAAAACACCTGCCCCAGCCAAGCCGGCCACCTCTGTCTCCGGGTCTCGTCCAGTTACACCAACTCCAAGCAAGTCCGGAGGGTCGAAAAGGTCTTCTTTGATTGTCGATCAGAAGAAGAATGCGAGCCCCAAGGCACCCGGGAAGGAAGAAGAGCCGAACCCTACCCAAATCGGACGGATGGCATTAGAAAGAAAGATGTCGAATCTGTTAGGGGTGGGAGATGACGAGGACCCTGAGAAAGTAATGGAGGAAGAGATGAGGGAAGACTACAAAAATAGCGACGAAAATGAGAATGATAGAGAAGTAGAGCACTTGTGGGTATCCTAAATTTTTATGGGCTGAGGCTAGTCGGCTAACTGCAGAAAATAGAATCTTGGTTACACACGGCATTGGACAGAGGCTCTCATTACGAATGGAAGCTGTAAATTTCATCCATGACGTGAATGTATTTCGAAAGACGTTGAAGGATGTGTATGGAGCTTCCCCAGACATCCAACACCTTAATTCAGAACTTGAAAATGCACCAAAGAACTGCAGGATACAAGTTCTTCCAGTTTGTTGGAGGGTAATGCTTAGATTCCCGTACTTCTTTGAATTAAAATCACTAATAAAAATATTGATAGCACTTGCTTAACTTTCCTCAAGAAGCACTTCGAGCGAACCGCCTCAATTCTGGATATGCTACGGCACAGGCTGAGCATGATCTCGGTGATCCGGAGAGTATCTACGATTCATACCCTGCCCTAGACGATATCACGATCGAAGGAGTTCCTGCCGTCCGAAGCCTTATAACAGACCTAGCTCTAGATATTCTTCTCTATCAAAGCGCGTATCGAGAGCATATTGGCAGGATTGTCGTCCGAGAATCGAATAGAATCTACGAGTTATGGAAGAAACGAAATCCGGGATGGACCGGCCGAGTCTCATTATGTGGTCACTCCCTTGGATCGGCGATATACTTTGATATCCTGTGCAGAGAAGGGTTCAGAGGAAAGCAAGTAGGAGGAGGGCTCAAATTCAAGTGCGACAGTTTTTTCGCATTTGGCAGCCCGATCGGTCTGTTCCAGATGTTGGAAGGCAAATCAATAGCGGCGAGAACGCCAATTTCAAAAGTCACCATTTTCGATAACGAGCCCCAGGAGGTTACGACACCCCCGGAGTCGAGGACGGATTATTTTGGGTTCGTGGAGCCCGGTGCTGGAATTTTGGATATCAACATTTCGTCACCGCTTTGCGGGCAGATTTACAACATATTCCACCCTACAGATCCAATAAGTTATAGGATGGAGCCTCTGGTTACAAAAGTCATGAGCGAAATCAAACCTCAGAATCTACCATACACGAAGAAGACATTGTTAGGAAACCAACTCGCGGGGCTTTCGGGTATTGGGCAGAGCATCACTAGCTTGTGGAGTAATTTTTCGGCGGGGGTAGCTAGCAGCATTTTGAACAGGAGTCTTGGGTTCACCGGAGAACATGCTGCGATGAGCACAAGTGAGAAGAGGAAAAGTATCAGCTCGTTGGACATAGAGACCTGGTACGACGAAGGAGAAGAGATGGAACATCGACCCACGCAAATTGATGGGGAGTTGGAGACATTGTACGCAGGGTTTCAGAGGAGAAGGCTTAGTAAGGTCGATGAGAAAGATGCGAGTGGCGGTGCAGATGGAGGCAAGAAGATTAAAGGGGCTGAGGATGAAAAGACAGACGCGGAGAGGAGAATGGAAGATAAGGCGAAGAGGCTGAAGGCTGAGGAGAGGAAGGTTAGGGCATTGAATCGTACCGGGAGGATTGATTTTGCAGTTCAAGAAGGGACTTTTGATATCAGTTTAATCGCCTCAATTGCTTCGTGAGTATTTCATGCTCCAGCTAATTTATACTACCGATTTGGTACTAATGAGCAACTCTACAGGCATTTGAGCTACTGGGGAGACGAGGATGTCAACAGCTTCATTTTATCGCAATTACTTTCAAATAGGCGAAAATCGTCGATTACGAAGCCGCCACAGACAATGGTTTGATTTACGCAGGGATTCTGGCGCATGGGTTAGAGAAGGGCAAATAGACTTGGTGATCAAAGACTATAGTGATACACGAGGAGTAATTGTTTTACAAAACATGATTTCTCTCTTTCACTTTCCACGTGCACATGAAAAAAGATCGCATTTAAAGCTGATTGGGATTTTTCGATAAAAATTACTGTTGTCTGCATAAGGGAACACGTAGCCAACTCGCATTCCTTATGGAATTGATGCATCAGGAAAATCAAATTTGATACTCTGAATGGGCTAGAACGTGCGGAAAAACTAGGCATTCACGAACAGCTCCGGGCCGGGATCTGAGCAATTGTAAAAGCAAGGAGCTTCCGTCTTCACTAGGCTATATATTCTGGCCAGAGAATCATTTACAAGAGCTCGGCATGATATTAATAGCTTCAACAGCTGGATCGACGCCACTGCGAGCACAGCCACTACACGAAGGACGCGAAAGCACGGAGTTAAGTTTGCTCGCTGGTGGAGAAAGCTAATGCATAACAAGCTTTTCGCATAAAATTAATTTCGAGCTGCAGACTAGCAAAATCCGGTCGGCCTGCTGCGAGCTAGCGTCGCAACCAACGCGATAAGAGCGACGAACGAAGACTTTTTCAAAGATAATTTCGAAAATGTATGCGAAAAGGAGATTGATATTTACGTGATGTGAAAAAGGTTGTTCGGATTCTAAGATCCGCTTTTACGAGACTTCCGTGAACGTTGAGAATGACGTGGGAATATCGAATGGAAGTTTCTTTGAGATGATGACGTTGAAGCTTCCCATCTTTGAATCCCATGTGCACGGATGGTTCAGCTTAATTAACAGAGCAGAACAGGCATTGTATCAGCTCTGGATCACCGGCATTCTTGTTGGCAGGAAAAACCGAGAGGGTTCAGGGATCTCCAGCCTCCCTTCCCTAAGTGACGCCACAATTCGATCACCGAGTGGAGAAAATTGGGAGGTCGAATCGACGGCAACCAAGGGGAAGGTGAGATCTTGCTTGCTTGGCCGCCTGCAGGTCCACGGCCGAAAATCAGGGAACTTTGGAAGACCTTTCGAGTGAGAATTTTGTTCTGAACAAACAATCCGTTACTAGGGTGACTGCGTATACAGTGGGAGATCGGTTCGCCATGATTCGCCGGCTCAGAAAGAAAAGATCAAGGGAGGCTGGGGTGGGGAGAAGAATGAGGGGAACGAGTGTGGTGACGTCGAAAGGCACAGCGCATTGCATGGGTTTTCATGCAGAAGGAATCTCGGATTGGCTCCAGGCTCCATTCGGCTGCCAGGATCACAGTTTTTGTTTTCGCACCAATTCTCGAGTCGTCGCTACCTTTCTCCGGGCGATTTCTATTTACGATTGAGAAATCGAATCATCATTGGCGCGTTCAGAGGTGGTTTCTTCGGATGGGAAAAGAAAAGAAAATACAGCTCCAGCCGTGGAATTTTTCGCACTTTCTTTTCTTTGTTTCCCTGAGCGCGAGGCAAAAGCTGTCTGGCTAGACGCCTGGGATCATGTCGTCGCCCATAGCTCATTGGCTCTGACTGTACAACCGAACATCCGTAACCAAGTGTCTACGAAGTGGAGATAGCCACGGAAACCAAGATGGCCGTGGTGACACTTCGACAGGTCCATGGCATTAAACGACGCAAAGCCACCGTCATTATCGTACAAAGCTGTCTAGGCCACGGCCACTGGCTTTGCTGTACGTCGTAGCATGATGTGCAAGATGAGCCGGACAGACAGCATGCAGTGCAGTATGCATTAGGCCAAAGAGCTAGCTCGTCCTTTTGTCTCTGATGCGGACTTTACGCCTAAGAGACCTGGCCATTCGTAGACCTGGAGCACGGATTAGCAGGCGGCGCGCCCATCAGGTATTTTAAAGCAAGTACCACCCACCGAACAATAATTCTTTCTCTCTTCTCTCCTTTCTCTTTTCATTATCATCATCATTATTGCATACATTCGTTATCGCCTCCTTCTGTCGACGTCGTCGCCAAGGGCAGTTAATTGATTGATTGTGTGGACTGGCTTGTATAAACAAAGTAGAGCAGCTCCCTACTTTCCCAATTTGGTTGTGTCGACGTCCCAGAGCGTGACACTCAACACATTTCCAGCAAACCGTCCTCGGCCTCCTGCTCTCTTGCATCAATCACACCACCATCAACTTTCATCTCCTCGTTCTCTCAGGCTACCCTCATCAAGGACTCTCGCTTCTTGCACTGAATTAAAATATCATCTTCAAGCTCGAAACTCTCGCTTCTCGCTTCTCCAAACAAAATGCAATACCGAACCGTTGTTGTTTTTATGGCTGGCCTGGCGGCTACTGCCAGTGCTGCACCTGAAATCCCTGCCAATCCTCTTGTCAAGCACCTCGCTATTCGTGCTCTTGATGTTGACGGATCTTTCGCGGGCTTTGTCTACAAGCGTCAGTCTAGCTGTCCATCCGGCTACAACTCTTGTGGCAGCGGCTGCTCCCAAGGCCCTTGCTGCGATATGGCTGCCGGAACTGCTTGCAGAGCTGGTGAAGTTTGCACCCAGATCAATGGTGAGACTGGTTGTTGTCCACAAGGTACGTCATCATAGCAGATCAAAGATGATCCTATATTCGCATCACTTGATGCATCTATCCTCATTGTACCCGTTCAATGTTGCTAACGAATCGCGTCTAGGATATACCTGTGGCAGCATTCGCGGATGTCAAGCTGGCTTAGGCGGCTACTGCACTCCGGGGTCTGTCGATGCCAATGGGGCCATGTGCTGTGATAGCACCGCTCCCATCTGCAGTACCAGCTCCGGTGTTCCATACTGTGCTGCCCCCGCTTCTAGTACTGTTTATACCATCAACCCAACTGGCGCTGGTGGCTCTGGTGGTGGCTCTTTCGATTCTACCGTCACTAATTCGGTAACCGCTACCACTACTGATGTCGTCGTCGTCGGAACAACTAGTAATGGCGCACCAGCTGGAGGCGAGACCAACACCGCTCCCGCTGGAGGTGAAACCAATACCGCTCCTGCTGGAGGTGAAACCAATACCGCTCCTGCTGGAGGTGAAACCACTTCTGCTCCCGCTGGAGGTGCCACCGGTGTCTACCCACCCACAACTACCACCGCTACAACTTGTATCACTCTTTCGACCGCTCTTTGCCCAGGTGGACCCGCTCCAGCAACCGTCTGCGGCCCAGTGGGTTTCCCAATTCCCACCGTTGTTCCATGCCCAGCATCCCCAACTGGCCCTGGTGGCAGCGGCCCAACAACTGTTGCCGCGACTGAAACTTCTCTCAGCTTGACTGCTACCTTGACCTCCACTGCGGTCGTCGTCGTTCCGGTCCCGTATCCAAGTGGTAATGGCACTACTAATGGTACTTCCACCACCACTGCCGGCCCACCTCAACAGACTGGCGCTGCCGGAAAGTTTGGAGTTAGCGGCTTCGCTTTGACCCTCGCCCTGGGCCTTGCACTCTTCCTTTGAATACATCAAAGTTAGAATGTACTCTTTTTAACTTTTTTCATTTCTCCTTTCTAAACTTACTATGACCAACTTTCCACCTTTTGAATAATGAATTTGATGACGCTGATGACGAATGGTGGGGCGCGGATTGAAAAAATGTTTAATTTTTAATGACGACCTTTGTTTCCTTTCATACACTCTTTTTTCTTGGTCATGAACACACACTTGCATACGCACAAACGCATATTACAGAAAGCAGCCTCTCATTACTTCATGTTGTTTAGCCTTTTCTTTTCAGGCTTTCACCAATTCCCCGTGCAGCGAGCTGCACACTGTTATTCTTAGCTTGCTCAAACCGTTTTCTTTCAAGCCGTTTCATTGCTTTGAGGGCATAGCACCACGTACATAATTAGCATTAGTATAATAGGCGTAAAAATGGAATTTTCCTTAATTCTCAACATAGGCTATTCGCCGCCAGTTCCACCAGTTTGCCTTAAACACAACACCTTGGCGTCGTGAAAACAATTTTGATTATTTCAAAGATCCTTAGAGAAATAATCTCAGAAAGTTGGAGACGGAAAGATGCGCAGCATGGTCTCAACAAGCTTGCAACGCGGTACAGATTAGCTGTAGTTCCGAAAATAGGCTGGGTCGCTTGTTTTCAGTAACTCGCTAAGGTCATGTGTCTGAAACCTTATTGGCGGTTGATACTTAGCCGCCGCCTTGAGTTTGCAAAGACCAAATATGTGCACACATGCACACATGTTCGTTTCGAATTTATGGGAATTTTCTTCAAGAATACCAATTAATTCGGTCGAAATTTACCAGCCTATTTCGATCCTGTTTCCATATTACCTATACCTAGTTATATTTGTGCACACACTGTCCGTATAGAAACTACGCCCCGGATGAACTCTTGACTTGATAGTATTGCGTCCGAAACTGTACAGTGGTATTTGTGATAGAATTTTTTGCAAACAAGCAGTTGCTGCGAATATAAATATATCTATGCAATGCCGGTGCATCTGCGTTCGAATGCGCTAGCCAGGTTCGCGCAAGAGGAGTCGAAACTCATGGTGATACAAAAAATAACACAGCCCCACTGTAAAGATGTTGCGATTAAACGGCTCCCGCTTTCCTGCGGTACGACTTAAATAAGGAACAAAAAAAGTAGGATGCGGGAGAGGCCTGCATTTGTTTGTCACGACTGGTTTGCGAGATAGGTGTATACTATCGCTCAGGTCTAGCATCTTTGCTCAAGTCTTTTGTTAATGGTTGAGGTCATGTGCCCAGCTTCTTCCCGCACTTTGACACGCACGATAGGTTCCAAATATTAATTACAAGCCCCCATGCAAAGGTAGCAAAGCATCGACAGAGAATATGCATATACATGCCTACCTACTTGTACTGATCCTAATTCTAATGTGCGTTTCCATCCCGCGTCCGCGTTCAAATCTCGGATCGAGTTTTGTTGTGTCTCCTCATGGATGAATAGCCTCATCTATCAACCCGTCTTGATAATTCTCACAAGTATTTTACTGATAGTTTCTCGTTAATTTCGATGTTGAAAACCAAGGCATTTATTCTCCTCAAGGGTTTAGGAGGCTCGTTTACACATTGATGGTACAATTAATTAGGATGCATAATGTAGCTTGCACTGCTTCTTTTTTTTGGATTATATTATAATATTTTCTTCGATTGAAAATTGGTAGTACAAGTGAGACTTTCTGGTACGGAAAGAAGGTCCCTAGCAGAGAGCCTCAATCCAGAATCACAATTGTACGAAAGACTGGAGCCGTCCATGTCCTCCTAACTACTGACAAAATGATAGAGGGAGCGCTAGGCTATGTTGATATGGTGCAGATTTCTAAAATAATTCCTGTCTGCCTTGTCGTGCCGCAATTTTTCGTTCCGCGATTGTCTTCTTTTTGTTTCGCGGCGCTCTAGTTGGGCCTAAGGAACGAGGGCTGGATGGTTGCATACACGCAGCGGTTTATATTTTAAATGTGATATCACATTGGAGGTTTTGATGCATTCGCTTATCTTAGTATTAGACGCGGTAGTCCCAGGCTTTATAAGTACTAGGCAGGTGCCGTGGTCTCGACCTTCGAGTATCTCTGGATTTTTAATCTGCTTCTGAAAATTCAGCGACATTGCTCTCAAACCAAGGGACAACTTGTCTTGCTCTACATCTCTTTCTCTTGCATTTGGTTTCAAAGATTATTTCAACCGTTATCACGATTTTAGCTTTAGTTTATTGTATGAAAAACCCTTTTTCTGTTTCGTTTCTCTAATTTTATTCGGGAGGTGTAGAAGCTATTGCACCTCGGCGGCCTAAGCGCCATTAATTCAGAATCTTTAAAATATACTCTAACTATCTTGAGGACAGGGGTGACGTTTCAAACCCATTTTCGCAGCCGATTTCCTATGCATTAAGGCCGAACTAGTCAACGATGGGTTCTCCAAAAGTGGGACAGTTCTTCGGCACAGTTAAGAAAAAGGTCGAAGAAGCCGGGGCTACCATCAAACTCAGCGGCGAGAAAGCCAAAAAGAGTGCTCAAGACATCGGCGGCAACATCGAACGAGTTCTCCATACCATGCACGACGATGCAAGTCTTAAACAAAATGAGTTTAACCACATTCTGGGGGGTGCGATGCAGAATCTCGGAGGGCTTCTCGCGAAGACTGGAAAAGGTCTTCAACACCAGATGCACAGAGATGTGCCTGACGTTTCCTCCGACGAGGACTCTAATAGCGAGAATTCTGACGAAGAGAACTCCACTGACGAGGAAGAGAGCAGCGAGCCTCATAATTCCATGGAGTCCTGGGTATCTATTGATTCTATGCAGTCTTTGGGTATCTTTGAACTGGGTACTCAAACTGAGACCATGGATGAAGATGTTATCGGGAGGTTTACCAATATATACGAGATGGAAAGCAAAGCGCCTGGTGAGCCTGAAATCAGACTTAAACTAAGAGAGCTCAGCAACCTGGACCTTGACGACCGACAGGAAAAGGACTTTGCACGTGCAGTAGAGGTGAGTGCATTCTCATATACCAAAACAAATCGATTCCGGTGTGTGTATAAGGGGATTAAGTTGTAACTGTAAAGCTAACCACGATGCAACTATTAGATTCTCGGAACCCCTGTTTGCGAACTCGCAGTCCCTCTCCCAGAACTCACAGGCAATGAGAATACCCAGCCGAGCGACGAAATAGTTTCACCCCAAGTTCCAGAAGACAGTTCTATGGACGATATCTCTAGTGAGCCGATATTTACTGAAGATTTCGACTGGAAAACGATATATCCGTTCCTTGCCGATATCGATGAAATAAATATCCCTGAAGATGATGACCCGCTCCTAAATCGTCGTTTTCTGGATGCGGCATGGGCGGCCCTCAAAAAGCTTCACAATGCAACAACGAGAGAGGCTGCGTCGCCTCAGCTGAAACATTTTGTTGAGTATCAGCTCGGCGGAATTAAAGGCCTTCGGAATATTATCAGTACCGGGCTCAAAGCATTAAAGTCAATCTTTGACGGTCAAATACCATCCGAACTGTCAGAAGTTTACTGCTTCCTCCATGTAGCTTACGCTATATCCCGATCCAAGAAAGATGCTAGAACAGAAGAACTACCATCCCTGGCATTTCGCGAAGATCTCAATTTATTTCGGAGGTGTCTTTCTTCAACTTCAAGCACTCCAGAAGAGCTTAGTCAACAAGATATTTTTGACGAGATAGTCAAGATCATGTGGACCGAGTTCCAGGAAGGCTTGGAGTGGGCTAAACCACGTCTGCCGACGGTGCTCTCCGGAGAATTTGATAATTTAGATCAGTGGATGGGGCTCAGAGATGCTATTAGGTCCCCTCTAAATCTAGATCAAAAATCTTTAAAAAATAATGTGAAGGAACTTTTGCAAAGTCAATTATTTCCCTTGGCTACAATGCCGGACTCACACTCGGTTCCTAAGGTTCATACTCTTTCCCCGGTTCCTACTGCCCATCTCGAATGGCCACTCCCAACTCTTGAAGATATCTTCACCACTACGATTTTTCAAGAGCTTCTTATGGGCTTGCACAGTATGTCCCCAATATTCGTTACCCCCCGGTCATACATCTGGAGGTAGATACTAACTTGCTTTAGACTTCGGCAGGGATAAATTCTTCTATTTGTGTCTGAGTGGTAAGCCAGCTCGGATGGTGTCCTGGATTGAAGATTGTGGTCTTCGTAGTGACCCATTTCCCAGGCTTGGTGGCCGCGAAGGCTGCGCCGTGGAGACGGAATTAGCCCCAACAAACGATCTGAGAGCCTTGCTCTCTCTTTTCGATCGTATTGTCGAAGCTGTTTTTAATTTTAGAAACCACGTGGAGAGTAGTAGAGTTGTTTCTCTCTCATCTAGCGCCGAGTCGTCCCCATTGTCTCCACCACTGTTCTTACCTACGCCGTCTCCAACGCCGGAATTGAGCTCCAATTCCGGGCGACCTTCTCATGGGCCAGTGCGCTCTAGAAAACGATACCCACTGAATCGACTGGGATCCTCCCCCCCTGGGAAACTCCATTGCCCAGAGCCAGGTTGCTCAGCCGTATATAAAAACCCACAATCATTACAAAGACATATTAAAAGTAGACACGATCCAAATCAAATAGAAATCTCGATCATTTGTCCATATCCAGGTTGCAAACAACGCCGTAGCGGGGGTAGGGCCAAAGACAATATGCTAACACATCTGGGACAGAAACACCCAGAAGAGAAAAACTATTGGCTCCGTTTTTTGACCTGAGGAGAATGAAGATTCGTGTTTTCGTCGATTCAATAACATGGGGTTCAGCACGGCTATTCTTCACACCCATTTCTTTTTGCATATAGTTCCTATAGTCTCGTAACGCATGGCCACGTCGGGGTGAGAGACTAAGCCCTCGAATATTTCTTTCTTTTTCTGTGTTATGTCGTCTATGAAGTTTAAGTTTAAAAGCTTCACAAGGTGCTTCCAGTACAATCATTCTTTCTCCGGAGATGCATGGAGTAATGAAGGCGCATCCCCCCCCTTTTTTTCATTTGTAAAACGACCCAGTATTTCCTGTTGTGCACTTATTGGTTTTGACTTTTCGAGTTATTCCGAGCTACTATTATCCTTTTTCGTCAGGTACTCTACTAGTCTATTTCATATGCCTCTAGCTTCCTGCTTTGATAGCAAGAAAAGCTAAAATTATCATTCCTTTCCTTTCTATAATTACTTACATTTACAATATATACGCTTTTGAGAACTGAAAAATTAGACCCGAAGACTAAGAGTGACACTGTAATTACGCTTTAAACTCCCTCGCTTTCTTTTTTTCCCCTATAGCTATATTGGCTTTATTACGAGTGGAAGCAACTGACCCGCCAAACGGCCCGCTTGGGTGGTATTTCAGATTCTCAAAACGCAAATATCAGGTCGTCCGGCACAAGTGCCCTTACACCGTGTATCCGGAGACAGCTTAGCCTTGAGATCGAAATCCTCAAAAGTAACAGTGGATATACCCCCACCAACGCCTGGTACATCCTAAAGCATCTCACAAGGCCTGAAAGCCGCTGGATCCTTTCCGCAGGAAGTCGCATTAACTTCGCACATATATGGTCTTGCACCGTCTTGGTTCACTTGATGATATGTAAAGTTGACGGTGTTATCGCCGTCGGCGGTTGGAAGGCTCTTGCCTTTACCGGCGCCAGGCATTAGCCGGGCGGGTTCTCTATCTTGTACGGCAGATGTGGTGTTGGTGTTAGCACCACCTAGGGTACCGAAGAGGCTAACCCTTTTGGTTCTCTCTGCTTTTGTTGATTAATCTTCGATATTTATATGATATGAAAACTCGGATATCCCTACTTTAGCAATTAATTTTCGATCAATCTTGATCTAGATCGTATTAGTGGGAAGATATAACCGGCCATCGGATATGAAAGCAACTCATGTTGTAAAGTAAAGTTGTAAATTGTGTGTTGTGCTTTGTGACGTCGTCGGCTGTGTAACAAAACCCAAAACGTCGTACGATTTCCGCTTCACGATACTCCCATCCTCGGTGCCGACATGCCTCAAATGGTTCCAGCATGAACACTAATATACCACCACCACAACAGATGTAGCCAACCACGTACGCAATTCCACCATATCCAACTTAGGCACCCATTGATCGAAACAGCTGGCGGAAACCAACCACCGCGCGTCATGGGATCCGCGGCGTCCAAGTCCTCTTCGACGGCGAGAAGGTTACCCGTTCAAGGCGCCGCGAAACGTCTCCAACAGGCGTCGCAATCACAATCTCAACACCCACCGTCGAGTATACCCTTCGATCCACCTCCGGAATCTATAATAAACCCCAAGGCCTTCCCGTTATCAAACAAATCCGATGGTCAGTCCAGCATCCATTAATGCGCTTCTTCTCATCTGCAACGTACCAAACACTTAAGGAATCTCAATAATCTAACTTATATGCAAACCGAATTATACAGAAATCCTAAAAGACTCACAAGACCCCCATTTCTCATCCATGCTTCGAACCCTCGGCACCGTATCACACGATAACAACCCCACCTCGCAAAACCTCCAACCGCCCCTCTTCCCACCACCGCCACCCAGACTGAACTCCCACCAACAACAACAGCACCACAGACAGCCGAAGCTACCGTCAAGCGTACACATCCTCCGCTCTCGTGAACAGCAAGACAAGTTAATGTCAGAACAACCGAGGAATTACCTCGATGTATTCCGTATCCGCGATGTGGTGATGATGCGGGAAGGTGTCAACTTGAACGGCGGGAGAAAGATGCAGCGTAAGATGGGGGATGATGAAATTGAGAGACGGTTAGGGTTGAAGAAGGGTATTTTGGGGAAACTGGGCGATAGGGTGGGACATACAGGGGTGCAGATTCGAGAGCGGGAGACGATGGATGGGGAGGCTGTAGAGTTCATAAGGTAGATTGATCTTGGGGGTTTTGAATTCGGGAGGTAGGTGGGTAGGTCAGGAATGGGACCGAACTCGCTGGTGGGTGTGGTGAGTTTGGTTTGTATATACTTGTGTATTTATGTGTATTTTGAAGGATGTGTTTTGTATATATAGCATTAGACATGTATCATCTCAATCAATTTGGCGTTTGGATGGGTCTTTTTAAAACTATAATAGGGAATACATTTCTAAAAGATGTGACCGCTACGGATAAACACAGATGAACAAGTCAAGTAGAGTTCTGCATTGCTGCAACTTGATCTCACCAAGCAAGCCTATAGACAAGATGCAATCTCAGAATTTAAGAAATCAAAGAAGAAGAAAGAAGTATACAATCATCGCTCGCGGGTATGCCTAAAAAGAAACTTCAAAGAAATAAATAGTATTTTCAGTTTGAGGCGTATGAAGAAATTTGTACAAGTTTGGGACTCCTCCACCTCCTTATATCCGTATCATCTCATCCATCACCACCTCACATTCCGAATGAATATGTATATCATTTCTTCTGTGATTTTGCGATCTGATCCTCCAAAATCCTAAACCTAGCTTCGACACGTTGACACGTCGCGCGTAAACTCTAATTATCATTAAAAACGACAAAATTAGTCTTCTATCATCTTCACTGTCACGCTCTCCATCGCCTGAAGCAACGGATAATAATAGAATCAACAAAAGGATCATACCGCGAAATCTTCCATCAAGATATCATCCCGAATCTTCCACTCATTCCTCAAATACGTAAAACTCGTCGCAAAGGCAAGCGTGCTACCTAGCAAAAAGCCGATAACCCCACCTCGAAACCCGCCTCTGCTCTTCTTCACAGTGACGGTGGCAGTAGGTGGTGGTGGGGTAGCGGAAACGGTTTCGGCGAGTCGTTTCGAGGTTGCGGAGAAGGTTCTTCGCGAGGTTTGGGATAGGATCGGACGGAAGGCGGTACGGGACAGCATTGTGTCTTCTTCTTGAGGTTTGAGTGGTTTCTGGTATGTCTGTATAGGGCGTATCGGACGCGAGAAAGGAGGGGGGTATTTAAGATGGACGAGATGGGATTTGTCTCGTGGTAATGACGGTGCGGTTGATGGTATGTAGGTAGGACTCGGACAGTTGAAGATGACGTTGTGGGGAAAATCGGCTAATAATGAAACTCGACGACGATAACGACCGCTGAGGGGCAACAACACGCGACATCACAATCCACGCTATAGTAAATATCTCGATATCTAATTCGAGAATCAAGCAGATAAAAAAGATATTTGTAGAAAGGAGAACTTTTTTTTAGTCAGCGGCTAAATAGTAAAAGTACAATCGTATGTATATGCGTATGTACAAAAATTGTGTACAATAATGAGAAAAGTGAGTATTTCAAATGCAAGGTTCCGCAACGAACTCCAAGGTCTATATGCCAATATCATTAGTAGTAATTAAATGAGAATAAAAGGAAAGGAAGAAAGAAAGAAGACGTCTTATCGTCTTTTTAATTTGGACTTTTTTTTCTTGATGAGAAGAGAGGAAAAGGGTAAAGAGCCGGTATACCAATGCAATATAAAAAACAACGTCCAAATCTGATACGTCAAGGCATCCTCATCTTCTTCCAAAGGGATGTCAATATGAAAAAATTAAGAATGAGAACTCCACCCAAAATCGAATTATCAATGCGCCCTATCTCGGGCTTCTCTCTCCTTCATCCTCATCGCATACTTCTTTCCAATCTCATAACTCGAAATCATAATCGCACAGGCAGGTGCAACTTTCAACATCCTCGGAACGCACCCTCTGAACAACCCCCTCATCCCTTCTGTCTGGTAAATTTCCATCAAAACCTTCGGCATGCTGCCTTCGCTTTTCATCATCGTTGTCGTATTCGCATCTCCGGCAACGTCACTAGCAGCTCGCCAAACTTGCCGTCTCGTCTTGCCAACATCGAACGGAGTCGTTACAAACGCAGCAACAGCACCGCTCGTCGCACCCGCAACAAATGAGTCCGTAAAGGTCGCCTTATCTTCCTCTTGCGATAGCGTCTCGTTATCCACTCTATGTCGCTCGATCGGTCCCAAGTGGTGTTTTCTCCCGTATCTCTCCGATGCCAGAAACCCTCTAACGGTCTCATAACCCCACCAGTATATCCCCGAAAACGGCACGTCTCTCCACAATGTCAACATCAAACCTCGCCAGAGAGACGCCACGCCTTCGTGCGCAACCATACTCCTCACGCTCATGATAGTTTGTCTGAATGCTGAAACACTATCTCCCGCAGCTTCACCAGCTGCAGTAGCAACTCCCTTGGGATGCGATGCAGCTTGCAGTCTCGTTTTGAACAGCTCCAATGGCGCGATGACCGTCGCTGCGATCGTCCTAGCTAGACTCCCAGCAATCAACGGTGCCATGTTGTCGGATAATTTTGATATTGGTGATTTATTTGAATACCTCAACGACTCGTACCCTGTGAAATAAATCACATTCGCAGGGACGGACATGAGCAAAGTTGGAGATAATCCACGGTACAAGCTAGGTAACCCTTCATTTCTCGCAATCTTGACCAGTCCCTCCCAGGTACCCGTGAATCGATGAGAAGCTGTCGATTCTATCAGACAGCTTTCTGTGGACTTTGTAAGGGAGGACGAACCAGGGATGTTGGGGTAGGCGAGGCATAGTTCGTTGGTGGAAGAGACCCAGAAGACTTCGCGACAACAGGAGGTAACACCCAAATCGGCGGCGACAACAGGGCGGGAGATGTGAGCGGTGGATGCGAAGGCGAAGGGCTGGTTTGGGAGTTGGTGACCACGGAGAGCACTGGCGGATTGGGTGGTTGTTGTGGTAGGTGGTGACGGTGGGTAGGCTTGAGCCTGCAGCCGAACCCGGACTACATCTAATGGCGTCACTGTAGCGAAATGATTGATATTTTGTGGTTAGTCTGCGGTTTCTAGCTCCAATAAAGCACGAGAAAGAGGGGAATTGACGGATAGAGAGAAAATACCTATGAGAGAGGTTAAGAGACTGCCAGAGCAGGCGGCTAGCATCCGCTGTGTCGCAGGGACGTCGACAGACCCAGATCTTCGGCCAGGCATGTCGGTGTCGGATGAATGGTTGAGAAAGTTGTGTCGGTGAGGATCATGGTCTGGGGAGAAATTGAAGCTCTCGTCGGAATGATGAGGGTAATGATGGTCTATCGAAGAAGTAGAAATAGAAGACGAAGAAGAGGGAGATGGATAAGCAGTGGACGGATTATGAATATTGACAGAGCCGGTTGTCGTGACGCCACCACTCATGGCCACCGTCCTGTTCTGTCTGTCGGTTTCTATGGTCTATGGGCTATTTGCAGTGAAGGACAAAAAAAGAGCGAATCGGTTGGACGGTGCAGATACCCTGCAGCTGTCTGTTATGTATGTACGTCTTGAGCTCTCTCTCTCTCTCTCTCCACTGATCTGGGTCTACAGCTATCCGCGGTGGCTCAATTACAATTGCAGGTAGAAAGTCCCAGAATGCTCAAGAAAACTAGAAGAAAAAGAAGACACGACCCCTCATCGAAGAACTAGAATGGAAATAATATGAAAACAGAGAGGATCGTGTGACAGCTAACGGTTGGGGAATGATGTAGCTATTATCGTCCTTTTAGTTAGTATTGCACGGCGCAGATTATTATCTCGCGGCTTATCAGATCGATCCTTTTCCCGCGGACCCGTTGAAAAATAAATGTCGCCGAAAAGTCAAAAATTTTTTCCGTTTCGCCTTT
This sequence comes from Orbilia ellipsospora, assembly GCA_036971675.1. Classification (NCBI taxonomy): domain Eukaryota; kingdom Fungi; phylum Ascomycota; class Orbiliomycetes; order Orbiliales; family Orbiliaceae; genus Orbilia; species Orbilia ellipsospora. The sequence continues at coordinate 1,603,130 of JAVHJO010000006.1, forward strand.
CGTCCAAACGCCGAAAAACCTGCTTGTTCCGGAATCGCCCGTCGGAATAGCTTATATCCGCTTATAGCCGAGTGAGTCACGGATATAACCTGGGCGTGAACTTCAAAGCCATAGCCAGAGCATTGAATTGCATCGGATATTTCTAGAGCACTGATATCCATGAATTCATGAAGTTGAGAGTATGATAATTTGACTTCCAAGTGCACTGAAACGAATTTTTATTTGGAGACGAATATAAGACCCTATAGGCTTCTAGATCTAGAAAACCTCATTGACACCATGACGATAATTGTCCACCTTTCCTTTTAAGTCGCAAGGGTTTTATGCTGCGCGGCTGGTTTATGGGAAGCTCGAACGTCACAGGAATTCCATTTTTTCGGTATTGGATGTGGTACATCTACAAAATTGCGATTATATCAATAATAACTGGGAAACCTCAGGAAAAAGCTTCAAATTAGTAGATTGCGTGTTTAAAACTAGTGTACAAATCGTTATTTAATAGGTCAACCTCGCAGAAATCTTCTTCTCCTCCGCGGCCGCCATAAACCTCTCCACCTCTTCCCCACCCCACTCTTTAACTTTCGGCCAAACTTCTGGTGCTCCGACCTTTGCCCAAAGCATATAGCCCGCGAGTTTCATATCCCCAAATGATACCTTCTCACCCAGAATAAATGGCCCTCCGTTCTTCCTCAAAAGCTCCCTCACCTTTCCTATCCCAGTCTCCATCTTTTCCCAAGCATTTCCCTTTTCAATCATCTTCTTTTTTAAGTCTGGGAGCGGCATTCCCATCCAATCTTCCCGAGCGCGGGTTTGGTTAAAGTATTCCGCGCTTCGGGGTAAGAGAACAGATGGAACATCGCACAAAACGAGAGCTATAAATGGCTCTTGCAAGTTGGCTCCAAAGAACGCGGTGATCTCATCTGTGAGGGCTTCGTTAAAGTCCATTGCTGGAGTTGGAAATTCTTCGTTGATGTATTTGGCGATATCGGCGCTGTCGGTGAAGTATGTCACCTTTGGATCCGTTCCGTCTTCAGGGGTTGTGGTGACACGGAGCATTGGGAGGGTATAGGGCATCAGGCCGGTCTTGGAAGGAAGTCTATATGTGTAAATTTGAGTTTAGTATGTATGATTTGTTTTAGAATGTAATGTGTATTGTGTGTGCATCTGAATGAGGTGAAATAGGGTAGAGGAATGCTGACCCGAATTCGGCGAGACGGACGCGGATATCTGGGTATTCCAACCATTCTGTCTCGTATGGAACATTCTTGTAGTTTAATACACCTCTGGCTTTCCAGCAGTTAGGCGACCTGCGTTCAGACGATCAATTGATTAATACTCTTTGTGCTGCGATACCCAATTTTCGTATGTTCGTGCAACTGAAACGAGGTGGCAAGCAAATTAGAGAAATATCATACCAACATGCCGGAGGTGTAGAGTTGGATGGAATATCAAACAAAGTATATTTGGTCGACATGTTCAATTGCGAAATGCGATTATGGGACGAAGACGTGATCCGATACCGCGACGGGTGTGTTGCGCACGTTGCCAATGTTGCAATTTTGAAAAGCGATTGATGGTTCTGAACTCCACGATATGTATTTCGTAAAGACATATGTTTGAGTACAGCAAATCAGATAGGTTTAAATACTTTGTACTACTCTATAAGTTACGGGCTTTCCAGTCATCAATCGATTGATCCTCGTGAGAACCTTCGTATAGATTCAACTGAACGTTTTAGGATCCTCCAACCGACTCCACTAACCGACGCCGGTAGATTCATTTTCGGCAGCCGACAACCGAAAAACCTAGCTCAAATTGAGTTTTGTGGAGAATGACGTCCCCCGTGTTTTACTTTGGGCAGTTGGAAGCTTGGTTGCACAAACTTTTTCGGACAAAATGAGAGCCAATCATAGTTGGGTCCGAAAGGTTTAGGAGCTCCTTTGTATATTTGTAATCTCTACGGGTTTGCCGATAACATTTAAAGGCACTGTTAAAGGCCTTACAAGGGGTAGTAGGAATCTGTAATGTAACGTTATTACTTTGACCCATGGTTTAATTGTGATTCCATGACAGTAATACCACGAAGCTTATGTAGATTCTGGTTTCGTAGAGATTAATGAATACGTTTTCACTTAACCCCTTGGAGACTTATATCCGAAATCGCATTAAGAGAACATATTATAGCTATGAATGATTTTGTCAACACAGTATATGCAACATTGCAATGCACTGAAAGATATTTAAATCGATTGTATGTAAAAAATATTTATTTCTTGGTACATGAGCAGAGGAGTTACATACGGGGTAATTGGTAAAAGAGGTGGGGGCATAGTTGGTAAGATCGAAGCGTAATTTCAAATATGAAATTCAAACAAAAAGTGGCTTCTGCTATATTCTCTCGAAATATCAAAACTTCAAAATTTCTTAAAAAAGTCTCTAATCTTACTCGTTTTTTTCTTCTCCACTGTTTCTCCCGTTTCCTCCTTGAGGTTTGGCGGCGAGGTAGGGAGGGTTGAAAATGTGGGATGAAGTGTCCCGGTAGAAGCAGCGGGGCGCAACGGGCTGCCGTGGCTATACCTTGCACGCCGCAGGTCATGTTGGGGGCGATTCGGAACGGCGAGGCGCTCTCCGTAGCTTGATCTTCGTGGGGGAGGAGCAGAGGAGCGTCTAGCCCCCCTACTACTCCCACCGCCAAAAGTGGGAGAGCGATTGCCCTCACTGGTATACCCGCTTGCTCCTCGATGGTAGTAATGGACAACCGGTCGGGTGCGTTCTGGGGACTTGTTTTGTGCGGGTTGTAGTTTTGGGGGGCTGTAAGGATGTCTTTGACCTCGAGGTTTGATAGGAGAGAGCGTGTGTTCAGGTCGGGTTATCCTCTCTACCGGCTCTCCTCTCTTCATCACAACATTCTCAGCAGCAGCATCTCCCACCTCTGCGATGCGGTCCGAGTTTCGAACATCCCTAGAACTAGCACCAGCGATAGGCATGTGATTCATGTCGCTAGCGACCTCATCCTCCGTATCTGATTCTAACGGAAATCGTGCTTTCTTCTTCTGACGACCAAAAGAGCCTCTGGCTTGCTTGAACGGCCCGATCGCCTTGATAGTTTTTTTCTGATCCTCGTTTTCCTTCTCTTTTTTCTTTGGAGACGGCGGTGGAAGCTGGAGGGCAGATCTCTGATGGAATGTTCCAATTTGGTTGTATCCCCGGCCGTATACTTGACCGTGCTGCTGGGTATACTTCTGCAGGTATCTATACCTCTCCAATTTTTCATCTTGCCTCGAACGCAAACTTCTATATTCCGGCTCCCTGGGAATATTGAGCATATACCCAAACTCTATCCGTTCCTCTCTCCTTGACGGCATGCGCTGTTTAGGATCTTCTCTCTTTTCTTCTTTCGCCCGAATGACTCTCGGAACCTTGATGTCAGCTCCCGGGATCTTCTTGATCGTAATCGACGTCGCGGTCAATATTTCAGCATTAGCCAAAGAATCCAACGAAGATTCAGAAACGGGGAGCGAAGTCAAGGAAATGTCAACTCGGCTTTCTTCGAAGAATTTATCCGATGCACGACGGGCTTTCTTTACTTCAGAAGTGGCACCATGGACGTCGTACTCGAACCCGAATTCTTGGTTACTGAGTGACCTGTGAAATGTGGTATTTTCTTTATTTTCTCCTTTGAAGCGGGGAGTTCTCGGTAATTCTTGGTCGAAGGGAAGAGGAGGAAGAGGTCGGGTCAGCTTGTACGGGATGTATGGATTTTTGTTTTCCTCTTGTGCCTTGGATTTTGTCTGCCTCTCTTCTTGAAAGTAGATATGGTGTTCTTCTTTGATTTTATAAGGCCGGTCTTGTGGACTTGTATCGATGGACGCAGGCAGCCGGGAGCAATGATTGCATATGGATTGGTCGGTATGACGGGATTTGCAAACCCTGCCGAGTGGGGGCGTCTCGGAAACGGGCTCCTTTGGTTTTCTAGTGATTCAATATCAATAATCGATTTTGGACGACATACTAGAGGTATACGGGTTCGATGATTGGACATACTTGATACTTGGATTCATAGTCTTGATCAAAGGTAAACTGAAGAAAGGGAAAAAAAGGAAGAAGAGATAGAAATACTTGACGTGAAATATTTTACAGATTAACTTTTACGGGTTATTGATTTATGAGCATCTATCAACCTCTCCATCGTTGCGAGTGGTTCCGGTGCTGAGGCTGCGAGTGATGGTAACGGAGTATCCAGCGGATTAAAGTGTCGGTTGCAAATATACTGGGCACATTACACTCAGATGCTATAAGATGGTCGTCAAGGTGTAAAAATACTATCATTCGACGTAGCGAGTTGAAATCTTTGGAGAGTCTGGGGCGGGAAGTTCATGTTTCGAATGGAATCTACTATCTTCTCTAAGCTTTACCAAGATTGATGTGATAAACCTAGAGCTAGATATACAGGACTGGGTTAGAAAACACCAAGATTTTAGTAAAGATTATGCGTTGAGTTTGTGTTATTTTCTCTTCACTGCAACTTATGTTGGGGCTCATGCAATCCGCTGTTCGAGCTCTGGCGCTCGGGCACCTTTTCTCTCCCAGTTACAATTTCAAGGCCGATAGCTCTTAATTTTTTGGCTTTACAGTATGCAAAAAGATCTTGAATTTACTGAACAGAATTTCAAATTTATATGAAGTTTCTCGTGTCCCCTATTCGTTAGAAATGCAGGGCCAGTTTCCTAGAAACCAAGCATAACCTGATTAGGTTCAATATTTGTGTAAACACTGAGAAAAGTGCTCTGAAGTTTTAATCAGCTAGACATGACGCGCGAGTTTGCTAGTCTAGAAGCTGGGAGGTACATTACAAATGTAAGTAACCCACATGAGAATCATAGAAGACATTTTGATAATTTGTACAATAGCAAAAGCCAATTAAGAAGTTTATCGTGCCGGTTTCCGACCTGGATGTTCCCAAGTTGGTTCCGGGCGAGGCCTCGTGTTGATATTTGAGTACCTCCTTGTGTAACAGACAACGCAGTTGTTTCATTGATGCATTCCAGGGATTCATCTTCGCCTCGACATCATCAGCAGAATCTGTTCTCAAAAATCTGTATGTAACGTCAGTCATGCGGCTGCCCGCTGAGGGCTTCGTGGGTAGTCTCAGGGTTATATCCTTTTACCACTTTTCGTTACTGGTTCCCCGTTAACAGGATCGTAATTCTTTGGCCGCTTGTTTCCTAGGCACCGTTGATTGCATTGATTGGATGCGGCGCATTCCTCAGATACCAAAATCGCACAAAAATGGATGAACTGGAGATCCTGAAGTCTTTAATTAGAAAGAAGACGTTCACCGAATTCAAATCGCCGCAGTAGTATAATGTGCCGTATTTCGTGACAATGAGTCTCCAAGCATATTTATGAGATGGCCAAAAGCAAGAACAACCGTTGTAAGGCGAAAGGCATTGCTCAATGATGAAACCGCGCTGCTTGAATGTAACGGTATTGTCGCCATGCCCTTTTCACACCAGGGTATTAGTTCTGAGCATCGTTTTCTTTATATTATGGCGTCGCCGGCCTATTGGGCCGTTATTCTTTCCTTTGCGAAAACCCTAATCGAAAGAGCGCGACTTGGCTACGCATACGTGTATTGGGCTATCTCGTGATTTCATCCGTCTTCCTGTACCGTAGTAGATGTTTATGACGTCTTCTTCATTGCGGTTCTAGCCTAGTTCTGTGAGCGTGGCTCTTATTCCCGACAGTATCGCTCAAACGGAGAGATTCCTAACCACAGAGCGTGCAACCTATCTACAACCATCCCAGCCCGACGTTGACTCTGTGATACACCACTCCCCACGATACCATTATATCGAACGTTCCACAACCCGCGAGCAAACCGGTATTTTCAATCACCATATATTAGGCATCCGTTTGGGATTCCCGCCAACCATCTTTGGCCAGAACAACGAGAGATTCTTTTGATCCAAGTCTCAGTGACTAGGACATATATATATATATATATATCGTCACTCATTAACACCAATACCCTCTGACAGGACGCGCTATCCCAGGACTGCTTCTATTGCAACCCAAAAGTCCGTTCCCTGGAATCCGGGTTCAACTCGGGCCTATCACCACAACATGGATGACAAACCCTTCGTCGACAGGCCGCAAAAGAGGACTATACGTTGGATTTCTGCGACAATTCTCTCTATCTGCATCTTGCTGGTCATTGTAGCAACGGGGAAGTTTGTCGTGCCATCTAATGAGCAGCTGCTGGATTTAATATACCCTATAACCTCGAGTCCGGACTCGCTATTCGCGGAAGCCACCGCTCAGCCAGATTTTGACCTAGACGACGAGGACGAGGACGAAGATCCTTTGGAGAAACGACAGAATGGCTTCTTTATAGTTACTGGGATCACGGGAAATGGAATCCAGCTTAGACAAGAATGGAAGACCTTCGCTGCTGACGCGGATCTTCTAAATCTCTACCTATGCGGGTTGGAGGCTATGCAAGCGATGGATCAAAACGATCGTGAATCTTACTTCCAGATAGCAGGTAGAGTCTCGTCCTCGTAGGCAGTATTCGATTTATCAACTAACAATAAAATATAGGTATCCACGGTGCACCGTTTGTGCCCTGGGAGTACGTAGTCTTATGAGGGCTCTCTTTGTGGTCAAGACACTAATCAAAAATTCTTTTAGTAACGTGGATGGACCCAATACTGGCACTGGCTATTGCACTCACGTAAGTAGATATACGACACGAAGGCGAGCTAGAAACGAGACCACGATAGCTGCTAACTCACGAGATTTCGCAGGCATCAATTTTATTTCCGAGTTGGCACAGACCTTATTTAGCCGCATACGAAGTAAATATTCGCTCTTGCTCCTAGGGTTTTTCCTCATTATTGACCCTTATTATAGCAAATACTGGGAGGCATCATGCAGAATTTAGCAAGTGAATACCCGGCCGGCGCGGTGCGAAACAGATATCAGGCAGCTGCGAACCGATTCCGATTACCGTACGCTGATTTCTCCCTCCATGCTCCGATCTATATACCATAGTCTTCGATTCTAATAAACCATAGATATTGGGACTGGGCCAGCGATGCTTCCGTTCCCGACATTATCGGCAATCAACCACAAGTTACTGTTGAAAAACCACAGGGATTCGTTAAAATCAACAACCCTATGATGTCTTATTCTTTCCACCCTTTCAGCACTTCATTTTTCCCAGACAACCCAGTAAATATTTCATTAATTTCCTGTGTCCTTGGATTACTCGCTAACCAATCTCCTAGTTCAACTCATGGGCACAAACAGTACGACAGCCTGATGCTAATGGCAACTCACAGCCCGCAGAGGTGAATAGACAAATGCTTGCCAATCAAGATTCGTAAGAACTGCTACCAAACGCAGATTCTAATTATCCACCTGCTGACCGAAAACACAGACTTCGAAACCGAGTTTTCAACATTCTAAATTATGAACGTAACTATAATATATTCTCGAATAAAGCTTGGGATGGTGGAAATTCGGACAACCAAGATTCCATAGAGTCGATTCATGATTCAGTACATGTAAGTTTTGATAATTACACATGCACAAGGGTTTATAGCTAATAAAGTTTGTGAACTGTAGGGTATTGTTGGAGGAAATGGCCGTGAGTGATAATATGCCACCCGAATTAAATCTCAAACATTGTAACTGAAAATATGAAAGATATGGCCGTTGTCTATGCCTCTGGGCATGATCCATTATTCATGTTGCATCATTGTGTAAGTGTTTCAATACTCGCCTTAAATTTCACTTCAACTGAGTCATACTAACATACAACATAGAACGTGTAAGATCGATAATTAATCTAATAAATTCTTTTATTCAAACTAACCATTTCGGGGATCTAGGGATCGTATCTTTGCCATATGGCAGACTCTCGTAAGTGATTTTGATGTCCCGTTAGTTCTCTCTGATCACTGATGATGCTCACATCTCTCGCTAGAATCCGGATTCTTATACCACCTCCCAAGTATCGTTGTTTGGGACCCGAACTATAGAAGCCGGAAGCACAGAAAACGTTGGCACCGACTTGAAGCCATTCCACAGAACTCAATCTGCATTTTGGACTTCCGCACTGGTTAAGAACCATACAGTTTTCTGGTATAACTACCCAGAGCTATCCGACATGGGAACGGTGCCAGACTACAGATTGAGATCCAGACTACGAATTCGAATTCAGGCTTTGTACGGATCTTCGGCACCGCAAAGTACATTGCGAGACACCGGTATGACTTTTCGTTGAAATTTAGAGGCGAATACATCTTTGCTAACCCAGTGAAATAGCTACATCTAAACGGGCGTTACAAAATCGAGCCGGCAACACACCGCAGCTCGTCCGGGATAAGAAATACCACGAATGGACTACCAATGTCCGCATAAATAAATACGTTACACCTGGATCATACCTTATCAATATTTTTATCGGTGAACCCACAAAGGGTTTACTCTGGACAGATGATCCTAATTTCGTCGGGAGTTTCTATATCTTCTCTATGAATGGTACCTGTCATGGATGTGCTCCAAAATCTATAATCACTGGCTCTGTACCACTTACAAAACTCTTGATTGCGTGTGCAAAGCAGGGGCATATCAATGACCTGGTGGGTATCTTAAGCTCTTGCTTCCGATAATCCTAAATGCTGACAGATATCTTCTCTAGACTCCTAATAGTGTGATCCCGTACCTTAAAGACAACTTGACGTGGCGAGTTCAGATGGTAAGCCGGCCGAGATCTCCTAGAACCAATACCAGGTTATGCTAACATATATTAGACTGATGGGAGTGCCCTAGACCCTGCAGAGATCAAGTCTTTGAAGATTTCTGTATCTGCAGCCGAAGTCACGATACCAGCAGGTCTGAATCAGGACGCGCCAATTAGCAAATGGGTCACATATTCCGACATTACAGATAAGAAGCCGGCAGGCCTCTGCATTGACGATACAGATTAAGATACTTCAATGTTATCTAAATTGTTGTAAGACTAATATATTTTTAATGCCACAGCGACTTTTGTTTTTCTTTTTTTTGTAATCTCCTAAAAGCGAATTCTATCACGAGGGTCTAGCCTCGGTTTACCTTCTACTGCTGTTTCTAAACTTCAATGTTGTTTTCTCACAATAGTTGCGGATATGTTGTTTCGTAATGTGCCAATCGTATTTTCCCAGTGTTGCATTTTCCAGAAGCCGCAGAGACCAGGGTTTAGCAGCAGAAAGTGGATTTTCATTAGGCAGAAAATATTCCATGGACAGTTAAACATATTCAGTTCCACTTCAGAAAATTTAAATATCTTCCTTGGTATCTGTACCATTCATGTCAAATTCGTTCAGAAGATGTGTGCCTCCAGATGTGCAGATATTTCAACACACGAAACACCCTTCAAAGCCACCACTTGAAACCGTTTTGGAATCATGATCAAATATTTGGCATGTTTTCAGGTAATTAAAGAACTGCCATGGCTTCAACGTAATCCAGACCCCCCAAATTATCTAATATAAATGGCGGTAGGATGGCATCCCCAAGATATAAATCACAAACCATCTACAAATCACTTTTCTCTCAGCCCATCCAGTTAAGCACTTGATATTCCCCAGGTCGCAACCTAGTCCCTTAAATCCTAGATAAACTTAAATTTCATATCTTCTAACACACGATGCCTATGTGTCCGTACTGCAGATCTTACAACTCCAGACTTAAGTGCTACAATTGCGACGAACATCCTGACAGGCAGCTTGAAGATTGGGAAAAATTCTACAGAAACCGGAGACACCATTCGATGAATATCGACGAAGAAAGGCAATCGCGTCATTTTTACGAACCCCAGACTCGACAGATTTCTCACTTGCAATCTCAGATCTCAGATCTTTCAAGTTCCTTGGCCGCACTCTGTGATCGAATAGACTCTACAGCAGCTTCGCAGGCTCCCGATACGATCGAGAAAGCCATAACCACAGGATTTGGGAAAGTTATCAAAGAGATAAAAGAGCTCCAGTCCATATTTACTCACTTTGGGCAAGAGATAAAGTCAGGGCTCGACCAGTTTCACGTTAACCACCTTCATCTTTTGCACAAAGACCCTGAGGTCAGGCACCCTAGATCGCATCAACAACCACATGCTCGACAGTTTGGTAAGTTCTGATCAACTTGAAATTTAAATTATAGTATTGTCATAAGTAAAAGTTACAACCGTGGTACCACTGATATTCCCTGTCTCCCAAGGAGTACGGTTCGCGCAAGGCGACCGTCTTCTCCATGGGTAGCCACATAGAAACCTGGATCAAGATCTAAACCAGTTGATATTTGATTAGATAACACTGACATTTCAGTATAGAAAGAAATCGAGCGAATCACTTCCGGCCAGATGTCTAGACGGGAGGATCTAATGATGGGCGGTCAAGGAAATGGCTCCGATCAACCAATAAAGGTTTTCCTCACTGAAAATATGCCCCAAGGATATAACGCCGAAGTTTGTCTTGTTAGAAAACCTGTTCGAGGCTTTGTTTTAGCCGGGGATGGGGAATTATGTGGCTGTAGCAATTGTATCGATTACACCGAAGGCAAAAGACTCAGACCGAGGGAAGCAACGAGTAACATAGGTTTATTTGGTTTGCTCAAAAATGTCCTTGGTTGGTTCATGCCTTGGAATTACTGATACTCTGGTGCCGTAAGTAAACCAGAAGCGACTCTTACACACACAGATAGTACCCCAAAGATGTTTCAACGTTTGCTACCGAAATGGCAGTTTGGAATGTGGGTCTTTATTCTGCTAGTAAATAAGGAATGTGGTTTCTGGTTATATTTTACCCTTGGATTTTAGTTCATCCGCATTTAGATTTCCAATACGTTGGTCACAACTTAAAAGCTGGAAATATAGTATCTCAGGTGTGGGAGTATTGTTATTGTTATAATAGAGTGAATTATATTTACATGTCATGCCTGCAAACAATTTCTCTAAGAGAAACGCTAACCCCTATAAGAGAATTTACATTTAAGAGACTGCTAAAACTCTTCAAGTTCTCTTGCTTTTGGAAGTCTCTGACAGAAAGTCTTCAAGTGACATTAATGCCGGATGTAGTTTTTGTAACTCGGGTATATCGGCCTTATATCCGTCCTCATAGAAAAACTACGATATGCGTTAGCTTGCAATCAATTATAACTCAATCTAAGGAAAGTATCCCATGGTACGTACCTTGAACATAAGAAATATATCCGTTGGTAACATTAACTTAAGAAGCAAGTACGGCAACCATGCTATCCACGGCCGAGAGCCTTGAACTTTTTGGTAAACATCCAGAATTTCCTTAACACTTTTATCGTCACCAGCGAGTTCTACCTCTTTCCCTGTCCAGTACACCGGGTCAATAAGAGCCTTCGCACCGAAAACCCCGATATCTTTCACAGCAATAAGTTGGACCCTTTTATTCCCCAAAAATGTTTTGAACATCCCTAGTGCAAAAAACCGTCCTAGCCCTTGCAGAGGAAAATTGTCCATGAACGCTACAGGCCGTATGATTGAGTGGGCAATTCCGGACTCTTCAAGATACTTCTCGACCACCCGTTTAGACTCAAAATGTGGGACTCCGGTGTTTCTCTCAGCGGAACCGACAGATGAGAAGACAATATACTTGACGCCGGCCGCTTTAGCAGCGTCTATAAAGGTTTTGCCTTGAGTGACTTCAGCCTCCGGGTTCGGAATTGGTATTGTGATGAGAAAAGCCGCGTCCACGCCAGCCATCGCAGCCTCAAGCGATGCTTGATCTGTCAGATTAGCTTTGTGGAATGAAATATTTGTAGAGCCGAGCTTTTTAGAGGCCGCCGTAGGATCTCGTGCTATCGCACGGATAGAGAGACTTGAATTCGAAAACTCGGGTGTTGATTTGAGGGCTTCGAGCACAGCTCCTCCTTGCTGGCCTGTATTGATAAAGTTGGTTTAGTGCTGATTTCATGAAGCTTTGGAAATAATTTCAAATTAATGCATACCAGTTGCCCCGGCTATTAGAATTGTTCTTGCCATTCTAGTTCTTCCCTATTTGGTAAACGAGTTGGTATGTTAGACCTGTTAAGGAGATAGGTTGTCGGACTGAAATATTGGTATGTCAAATCGCGATGTATCTCCGAGTATTTTTTATCAATGAGATTGTTGTTTGCTCGTCGCTTTTTATTTAGTCAAGGATAATGAATTATAAGTTGGTCTAGATGTTTAGTAGTGTAGACATCAAAAATGGGTGCCTGGAACCTGGTTGACACGAAGTCTTTATAACCTTTTTTAATGTTGATTTGTATCCACGGTCCGAGCTCTCAGCCCCACGGTATGGTCCATTTGTGACGCCAATGCGACTTGATGACGTGATCACCCCATGAGGCTTCGATGTTTCTTCCAGAATCCGAGGCTGCGTTCACTATCTCCAATATCGCACATGCACTGAATCAGTTTTGGGCGTCTTTGGCGTTTCGATGCAGAGCCAATCATGTCGACGGAGAATAGGTCTCGGCCGAGTGGCTGGGTCGATCTAACATTCGAAGGTTCCACAAAAGGTTTTCTTTGCCGAGCTAAGTTAACAAGCCATTTCTCGCCCGAAAGGATTAGAAATAAATGTGTATCCCAACTGCGAAACGGGCGCGGATGAACAGTTGGCCGTTGCTTCATGAATTCATTGTAACTGAAAGCCAAAGCAAAGGTTTATCTCAGAATCCGGAATAACAAAATTTGAACGTGGCGAACACGCGAATAAACGCGCGGCCGTAGAACAAGCATTTGTATGGACGAGCTTAGGTAATTAGAAATCTACTGACTAATTGGGTGCAGTTATCTGGATCTGATATGTTCGTTTGAGCCCTTCGAGGTGCATACCAGTGGAGGCGTAGTCCAACCCTGCGAGTAAAAATTTCACCCAGCCTGTCTTGAAAGCGTGGATGGCTGCAACAGCTCTAACAACGCCAGGTAGTTGAACCTCGAGGTACCTACGTCTCCGAATCCTAAACCTTATTATCCTTACTGAATAGCTTTAAATTTAACTATGATATCTCAATATTTTGAGATTATTTTGTAGTCATATCATTCAATAGATTCAAGACCCCGTACTTGTTTATCAAAGTCTAACTAAAGAGCTTTGAGTTTTTGGCGTTCTTGGGTTTTTGTTTCGTTCACTCTATATAACTTTAGAGTTAAAAAAAAAACATCAGTCTTTCTCACCGGCAAAACTAAGTCCGTTGAAGTAAACCTTTAATCAACTACTTAAGTACTTAATCTATGCCTTGAATGTTCAGACAGTAGATTATCAAGTAATCTTTTACTAATCTCAATAATATATCCCAAATAGAAAAATTACTTAGGCTAGCCCGGATGATGTGCATATATCTTGAACGGATAATCCACGGACCAAGTTTTTTTCCAGGAAAAGCCATGACTTCAGTCCAAGGGGGAGTGTATTCTGGTAAGTAAGGGCTTGGATGGTTAAAATGCGTAAGATTGAGCAAAAATCAGTACACTCCGGTTACGTAGGTCCAGTCCTGATGTCAATCTCTCGGTAACGCTACCGAATAATCCAGGTGTTGAAGCCCTCGTTTTCGTTAGCCGAAAGTTCGAAAACGTGCGGGAAAATTGAACTCCGTCGAATCTCATCGCCCTAGGATGAGTTTCACAGCAAAGAAATCTGGCGTGCTTATTACTTTCGCAAAACAGGTTCGAAAAGGCAAAAATTCGGGAAACTTCTTCCCGAATGTAGGGGGAATCGTTTCGAACGTTTCCATTGTCGAGAGTCGACCATGGTCGAACATGTTCTTACCCGAGATGCCGATGCATCAGCAGGGCAGAGCGAAGGCCTTAAAGGTTGGAGACTCGGTTAATTGTCTTAAGCTTTCGTCGAAACGCATGGGCTGGGTTGGGATGATTCCATGTGCGACTACCTTCCCGTGGATCCGCCAACATGAAAGAGCGGTTCACCCTTGGAACTACAAGAGCTTAATTTTTGAAACAGCGGTCTAATGGAACTCGGAACTTGCCTCCTCCTAATACTTTCGGTCCCAATTGCGCCCGCATGTTACGTTACCCTGGTACCCGGACTAGACTTGGCGAATGGGAGAGGGCGTTTTCGACTTGAGTACGGATGGATTGGAACCGAGACTCTAGGGGCTTAATATCGAAAAACTATCGTGAAGGAAAATAATTCCATGTGTACCATGGACATTTGCCTCTCTTTTGCCTCTATTCTCGTGGTGAGACGGGATAATTACTTGATTGATTGATTGATTTTGAAACTGAATTCAATTGGTTCCGCAATAGACCACAGTCGAGACCTTTCGTATATAAAGATCAGTTAGGTTCAGATTGACAAGAGTAAAGAATTATTAAGGGCATCTCCCAAGAACGGAAAAATACTACCATCATTTGTAGTTTCATCCAAAATATAGTATTTTCGCCAGATAAACCGAACTAGCATATAACAACGTATACAAAATGGTGCATATTCAGTCTTCTATTTTCAGCGGCCTCTTGCTCGCGACTGTCGCATCGACTAGTCTCATCCCAAGCTTCCCAACCCGTCTTATTAAACGCGCGGACACATGGGGAGGAAGTGTCTCGCTTGGTCCTACAAAGTCCACAATTATCAACGCCGTAACGACTATCATTCCCGGCCCTGCACCACCTACCCAAAATGGCGAGCTCTTCTTGTGGCCCGGAATGTCAAACGGTACTGGCGATTTGGTCCAGACGACACTAGAATCCTGGCCATCGAATTCGTGGTGTGGAGCGGCAGCAGGTCAATGGTAATTTTTGAACACTATTCTGAGCGCAATAATGACTCGATCGCTGACATAGACTACAATTTAGGTGCGTTCGCGCTTCGGTCTTTGGCTCTTTTGGCCAACTCGATGGTAGCCCCGGCATTGTTAGTGGTGGTGATCAAGTCAGAATTGAATATAATCTCCAGTCTGATCAGAACACTTGGTTACAGTAAGTCTGATTCTCTAGACTGATTACTAAATAAGGATTGTCTACTCTAACACCATTGGTGATCAATTTTAGAACCGTTACCAACGCTATTACTGGCCAACAGCTCTCGACATACTCGCACGCTTCCGGGCCATACATGAGAGGCTACGGTACCGGCACCGAATGCGATGACTCTTGCACGGGCACAATCGCCGCACAGAGCTACCTCAACACCGTCATTACCTTGGCATCTGCCGATACCACCTTTGGCAACACGATTGCTTCTGCCGGCGGTGCTACCTACAGCGGATTGACAAGCAGCCAGGGTGGAAAAGTCTGGTCAATTGCATCGATCAACATTCCCGCTATGATCAAAACATCGACGACCACCACAAAGACTACCACGAAGACCACAACCACATCTACAAAGACCACAACTACCGCAAGTGTAAAGACTACAACTACAAGCGCAAAGACCACCGCCACTACCACCAAATCAGGCAACGGCTGCACTGCTTCACAGTACGCTCAGTGCGGAGGAATCGGATATACAGGCTGCACTTCTTGCGCCTCTCCCTACACATGCAAATACTCGAACGACTATTACTCGCAGTGCTTGTAAACTATGGATTCTTAGAATCTTTAGCTAAATCAGAACAATAGCCTAACCTATCAAAATGTACATAAATGATTCAATAATGTCATTGTAAATATCGAAAAAGAAAGTAGTTGGTACCGGTTTACCATCCATTCTGGCCGTTATAAAAGTTGTTATATATCTAGAGAATCTTTGCCATATTGCGGTATTTTTTTAATGCTACTGTGTGTGGGGTGGGTAGTATGTTTAAATAATCCTTCGTAGATCTGTCAACGTGTGAATGCATGTGAGCTTGTGTTGCACGGGTGGTATTTTAACAACACCCCGAAAATCAATCATTCAAGCACACCGGAAGCCAGTAGCAGACAAGATATTTTGTACATGTATTTATATTTGTTAAACCCTCTTTGGTACACCAATTCAACTACTTTTCAGGTATTGTCCCGCTATCTCTCAAGGCATACTGTCTAAAGGCCCCGTCTAATGTCAGTGTGTGGCTTCTGTTTATATGCCACACTAACACCTTGTGGCTGGTCGTATTATTTATCATCCCACCCTCCAGCATTATACGAGAACCTCACAGCAAATTAGCGTCGCAATTCGCATAACGTGGAACATGGATTTGCGACCCTCCGAAACCATCCTGCCAAAGGCCAACATGATCAGCAACCAGTTATCGTTCCCGCGATGATATCGACTAGGCTTGCGATCTACTCACAAGCAGAGCGCATTCGGATGGTACATGTTCTGCACGGCACGAAAAGTGGAGGCTCGATCCTTGCAGAGGCTCTGGTCTCAGATCTCATGGCACAGCTCCCCAGAAGCCGCCATGGCATGACAAAAATAGCCAGAAGATAAGGGCGGATGAGTCCGTAATCTCACTCACCGCCCGCTTTTGCATTCATCACTTGATCTCTTTAATCTTGATTGCGATTGCATTTTGATTTTTAATTTTTCTTTAAAAGCCCCTCCCAAAAAGCTGTTTATATATAGTAATCACTGAGCCATACACTTGCTTACCTCCCTGACCAGGCAAAAAATGCCTCCCGCTGCCAAGCTGCCGTAGGGGCTTGCCAATGAAACAGGGAGCGTGAAAGTAGCCTCAATTCCCACACCACCACTCCAAGAGAGCTCGATCTCCGAAGTGCTGTGTGAGAGTTCATCTAATTGGCACACAGCAGCCGCTTACCGAATCACTTTAAGCTCAAAATGTGATAAACAAAGGAGAAGCTGCATATGGTACGAACTGGGGAGGTAACCTTGAAAATGCAGGCCGGAAAACCCACCAGGTCTTGGTTGGCAATGTGACTCTCAACGGCGTGAGTGGTATTCTCGAGAGGATTAAAGTCCCAGATATATGAGCCCTTGGTGCCCCCGATGGCTGGGATTTCTCCGCAACCTTAATTTTCCCTTAATCTTCTTGAAGCTTGGTCCGAGGATATTCGAGATCGCTCGTGGAAAGGTCACAATCAACTTCAAACCCCGAAATCTCATATCTCAAAGCTTAAAATAAAAACTCTACCTCTTTATACTCTCAAACTGAGTAACCATCATGGCAATGTTTTCTCGGGCAGTCACATCGTCGGTTGGGCGCACGTCGCTGTATCTCATAACAGCGGCGGGTGCGGCAGGCATGGTGTCGAATTCGCAATACAAGTCGATGAAATCTCTGTTTGGCAACACATCCGCAGTCCCCTCCCCGACGTTAAGCTCGCCCTTTGAGCACTCTCTATCGGCGCCGCTCTCCAACAAAGGTCACAATCATAACCATCACAGGCGGATAAAGTTTATTGCTTCGACCGAACATGGAAGCCAAGACCTAAGACATTCTCGGCGGCGGCCCGGTGAGTTTTCCAGCCAGTAATATACCTTTTATTGACATATCGATTCTAACGATCGATCTTAATAGCTGGTCCTCATATTCATGGTAGCGGAAGCGGCTTACACCCCAAATCCCTCCATGGTTCCCGTCGGGGAGTGTCTTCGATCGGGTCAAAGAAACGCTCGGTATTCCCTCGTCATGGCGTCGTTTGATCCATTTCTCGATATTTCAAAAGTTTTTACAAAAGTTCGGGAGTACTGGTGTTAAATACGTTGTATAGAATCATAGCATTTGGATATTCAGGTGCAGCAAAAGACTGATTTCGCATTACCTACATGTGCTGCTACCGCATCATTGTCATTTCATATCATTATTTCTGGAGTTTCTGGGTATCGGAGTTCTTGCTGGATTTAATCACATGTATAAAGATTGATAGATATAAAATTGTTTTGCTCGTTTTTGCATACTCGTGTTCTTGGTGATCCAGTAATGACACTTTCCTTGTGAGGTAGGAGCGCATTTTCTTAAGATAGGGTCGGCTTCTGGGTACGAGACGAGGTCGGCCTAGGATTACTCCAAACACGCCTCCATTGAGGTTCTCCAAGAGAAAAAAAAGAAAAAACTGTAACGCCAGCTTTTGTCTATTAAATCCCTAGACGAAAAGTAATAGTATCTTATTATACACGTGTCGTCGAACAGCAAATGCAGATACCTCAGTAGATATAATATTAGCAACCAATAAAAAAAAAAGCCAACACATGGTCATTACAGTAGTTCGTTCATAGGTCAGGATAATCGAGCTTTAAGTTGCTTTCTTTGATAATTTCCAGCACCTTCCTTATTTGGCCCGTCGTTCGATAATGTTCGCACCGATCTCGTCGTATTCCTGTTTACTGATCCAAAGTTGGTGGAATGCACCAAGACTCGCGAGGATACTACCGCCGAGCCAGGCAGAATACTTTCTTTCAGGAATCTGACCAGGAGAATAGATCTTCACACGCGGTCCGGGGAACATTGCCATCAGTTCTTCGTTCAATCGTTCATTGAAGCGATACAGTAAACTTGTTCCGCCGACAACGACAATATTGTTGAGCATGGTGACCCGAGCGTCAGCATCAATGTGGTCAATGGAGTCTTTGATCATTTCAGCAATACCCTTTGGCGTCTCGCCAGTGAACGGTTTGGGTGAAACGGATGGGTTGAAGAGCGACTCGGGAGCGAGACAGCGATCAAGGCCGAAGCGTCGCTGATAACCGTCAGGGAACTCATAAGCCTTGTCTTGGAGTAGGCGATTGCTCTCGGGTACGCTGTTTATGTCGGTAGGGAAGGTCTTAGGCTTTGGCCAGGTTTCAGAGATACATTCTTTGAACTCATGGATGAATCTATCCTGCTGTAGTTCGAGGAATGATTGATGGGGTTGAAAGCCGTAGTCTCGAGTTCTGAGGGGCGTTGGGTTCGTAAGGTCGGTGTATGGTGCTTTAGTTTTGATCATAAGCCATGGAGCCATGCGAATTCCAAGGTCTGAGAATTGATGACGGAGCTGTGTCGTCAAATGTTGACCAGCAAGGGGGGTTCTTTCGGAGCCCTTCTTCAACGGAATACCATCGATAACTGGAGTAACGCTTGTGTATGTATGACCGACATTAACAACCAAAGCTGTTCCCTTGGTATTGGCGAAAGATTCGCAGACGGCGCTCTTGACTAAGAAATAGGCGGGGACGTTGAAGTCTTCAAAGACAATCTCGGTTGTCTTTTCGCGCTTTTTCAACGGATTCCAAATCGGTTCGGTGACAAGAAGAGGGTGCTCCTCAACACGGGATGAAAGTCTGTATTCGATGCAGTGGCGCCAAATCTCCGTAGTAACATCCCAGTTTTCAACTATATTAAGGTAAGGAAGTGGTTCTCTAGAGCTTCAATCGATAGCGAACATACCGATTCCCTCGTGCATTGGATTTCGAATCTCCATGCCATCAATGACCGAGTGGATCGCATTATCGCCAATCTTTAGCTTCCCCAGAAACTTGGTCTCCTCCGGGTCTGGTATTATACCGTATGATGTGGGTACACAGGTCTTCGGTGTATCTTCGCCTGCGAATCCACACCTGGTTGTATTTGTGCCCGGATCGAGGACAAGAGCGGAGATTTCATCTGAATATCGAAAGCATCAGTAAATGCATAATAGCTTGGAGCAACATACTAGCGACTCACCTCCTCCGTACTCAAGCTCAGCCGGTTTGGTCGTCGATGGCAACACCTGTGACATCTGCGGAGTGCTCGCCATGGCGATTAAGGCAGCCGACGCGTCGATAGAGTATCGGAAGAGTTATCAATAAACTGAGAAGCTTATGGGTACAAACGGAATTGACGCGATCCGGAGATATTGGGAGGTACTGGGCCGGTCGGTGCAGCGGTGATGGTCGATTGGTGGGGGGAAGTTTGAAGCTGGAGGGAAGAAGATGGTGACTTTTTTGCGACACCGCGCGACGACACGACAAGACGAGGCGATGCCCAAAAGCGAAGGACCGAGCCAAGCGAATGAAACCAATCGGATCCAGCCCAATTCACTCCCTCCACTTCAAACCGCCGCTTGTTACGTCCTCTCTTGACAGCTGCTAATTTCCTCCGAACCCCTCATCGTCTTCATTTGTGCTATTAATAACCAGCTCGAGGGTACGGGGGGAAGCAGCGTATATATAATAGGGGATGTGATCATTGTCAAGTGCTGTGAAGTCACTACATTTCGACTCTCCGTCATCCCCTTACCTTCACCCCACGATAATACAATATGTCTGTCGATTCGCCTCGATACCTCTTTACTCCGGAGCTGCTGGATGGCCGACTGGTCTCAGATATATCGGTGCCGGTTCAAAAAGATGGAGCCTCAAAACGAGATGAAGACTCCACCACGAGCAAACCTACAACTAGACGGACCTCGCCTTCAAGATGGCAGACATTTGAGTACATCATTTACTATGCTGTGATCCTTTACGCGGTCCCCTCAATGTTTAACGCGGCTTATCAGATATCAAAGGGTATTTGGGGATGATATTATTTTAACACCAGACTTGGGTTATACTAATTAGCTTGAAAATAGAGGACCACCCAAACTACCTAAGATATTCGAGCATTCTATCCAAAGGCTGGATTTTTGGGAGAAAAGTCGTATGTCAATACTCTATTGATTCAATTTGCTTTTGAGCTCCCGCTCTAACCAATTGATGCCGGCGATGTAGGACAATACAGATATGCAATATAAGGGATTTCGAAATAATATCCCCATTCTCGCAGTTGTTCTCGCTGCCCATACAGCTCTAAGGAAAATATCAGCCAAGGTCTTAGGAAGTGCAGATATCCAAAGCCGAATGATCTTTGATAATCTATTCGCCGCAATTTTCCTAATAGCACTTCACGGAATCAGCTATTTTAAAGTCGTGATACTATTAGCGACCAACTACGCGATTCTCAAATCGCTCGGTCCATCGAAGGCCACACCCTTTGTGACATGGGGATTCAATCTTGCCGTCCTATTCTTGAACGAGTGGAATAAAGGTTATAGGTTTGGCCGAATGTTTGGCCCGGAATATGGATATATCGACACGAAATACGGCGGTATCATGCCTCGATGGGAGGTACACTTCAACCTCACCATGCTGCGGGTAATCAGTTTCAACATGGACTACTACTGGGCGCTCACCACCGGTCCTGATCTTGAGGTATGATCTCCCCTATTTTACTTGCTCACGGTGTATTTGATTTCATACTGAAATTGAATGCTAAACACATTCAGAGGAGGAAGAAGCCGCCACCGTCCCACCTCTCCGACAAAGATCGAGTCACCACTTCTCACCCAATGACATACTACAACTTTGCCCTCTACCACGCATACTGCCTCTACTCCCCCCTCTACCTCGCAGGACCCATCATCACCTTTAACGACTTTGTCGCCCAAAATCTCCATGCGGCAAGACAAGCCCTCCCCTCGACATCCATCAAGCCTGTTCTCCTTTACGGTTTCCGTTTCCTCATATCACTCCTATGCATGGAATTCATACTCCACTACTGCTACGTCCAAGCCATCTCTAGAGCGTCCCACGCCCCATACAACGCCTGGATAAACGATACTCCCTTCCAACTAATGATGATAGGTTACTTCAACCTTCAAATAATCTGGCTGAAACTACTCATCCCCTGGCGTTTCTTCCGATTGTGGTCACTAGTAGACTCCATCGACCCTCCGGAAAACATGCTCCGCTGCATGAGCGACAATTACTCCGCTGCGGGTTTCTGGCGAGGGTGGCATAGAAGTTACAACAAGTGGAACATACGATACATCTACGTTCCGCTCGGCGGATCCAAGAAACGACCCATACTAAACATGCTCATCGTGTTCACTTTTGTGGCGTTATGGCACGATTTATCGTTAACGTTGCTGACGTGGGGTTGGTTGATTGTACTGTTCATAATGCCTGAAATGATCGCCAGGACGTTGCTGCCATATAGTAAGTATGGTGGGAACTGGTGGTTCCGCCCGCTCGCTGCGGCTGGAAGCACTCTGACCATTTTGACAATGTGTGGGGCGAATCTTGTCGGGTTCGCGCTGGGTGTGAATGGGGTCAAGCAGCTTATATACGACGGTATCATCAATGCCGGATGGGCCGGCGTTGTGTTTGTGTGCGCGACATTGGGGACTTTGTTTACGGGTGTTAATGTTATGTTCGAGCTTAGGGAGGAAGAAGCGAGGAGGGGATTGTTCTTAGGCTGCTGATATTCTTCTTCTTCTTTGGTGGCTAAAAAGGGAGAACATGTACATATCGAGGTTCGGAGTACCAGTTTACCCGAAAACCCTTGTTGCATTTACCAATATTCAAAGCGATTTGTGAATTTAAAGTTTAGTTTTATATACATCAAAATCGAGGTGAAGAGATCACCATGCAAGTATATAATTCAAAAACATATCGAGAGAAAGATTTAAAAATCAATTCGTCCCCGATATTATCATGTATGCCCCAAAGACAACAATCCACTTTCTACAAAATTTCCAAACCGAAAAAAGAGTAGAAAACGCCAAAAGAAGAAAGATCCGCCATTGGAAAAAAAAGACAACCATTTACAACGCCCCGTTCGTCCCAAAAGCTATGTGCAAGGGAGGAAAAGAAATAATAAAAATAATATATGTCTAGAAATCACTCCCCAAAAGAACGCCATTGACAAACCTCAAACACCATGTGAATGCAAGAAGTAGAGAGAGAATCCAATCTCCACATGATTTTATATCATCGGTCGGATCGCAGAAGTCCCACCGCTTGCGCCGCCGCCCCGTCCGCCCCGTCCTCCTCGAGTCGCGCTCGTTTTAGCACCTCCCCTCGGTGCACGTTGACTCTTCGCAGCTGTCCCCTTCGTACTCCCACCTGATGCCCTCTTGGAGAATTTTCTACCACCGCCTCGTCCTCGAGCAGAAGATGAGGCTCGTTTCTGAGTACGACCACCCGCAGCTTTCTTTGCAGTCCCTTTAGACTGAGATGCAACAGCCACTATTATCTATGTCAGCATTTCGACGTCATAAATCACGAATTAGTTATGAACTTACTCCTCGCGCTAAAGTCCGAAGCGCTCTGGCTTCGACCAGCATGATTAGTGAAGTATTTAGACTGCTCCCCATCCTCATCCTCGTCACCACCTCCATCCTCATCTTCAAAGTCGGAGTCAAAATCTTCTTCGCAAAATCCCTCCATGCCTGGTGGCATTTGAGTCCCGCCATCTTGAGTCTCAGCGCTTTGGTGAAATTGAGTGCCCTCGTAGTTCTCGAGTTTCTCATTGCTATATTTCTGAGTGGAGGGTAGAAACTTGGAGCCATAGATACGGACTCGCTCTTTGTCTTCAAGCTGTGGCATATTCATGAGCTCGGCCATGCCTAAAATTTTAATAATTAGCATCTATTGTGAGTATACTTGATGCGGTTTGACGTACTGCAAGGTAATTTCACACCCATCCAGCTCAGTTCGGTATCGGTGAAGACAGACTCCACTCGTAATCCTCGCGAGTTCATCAACTGTGAAGTTATGAGTAAATTTCCGAAACTAAAAGCAGAGAGAAATGGGTTTAAAGTTACTCACATCGCCGCGAATTCGTTTGGCATCCTGCAAAAACCGCTCGAGCACATCCAAATCATACTCATTAAGGCCAGCACGTATAGAATCAGCATCCAAGCCGATGGGCTGGGCTGCAACTTTTTTACGCCTGGGCGCGGTTTGTTCATCAACAACTCCATCACTTTTGCGCTTTCTGCTAGTGGTAGCAACACGGACCGGCATAAAGCCATCTTCATCAGGTTGCGTCTGTTGAAATGCGACAGTTTGACGTTTCCCTTTTGTAGGTGCAATAGGAGAAGATATACACGTTGATTCAAAGTCGTCGTTGCTAGCAGGAACCGCAGCGTTTCGAGACTTTTTAGTTGGCGACTGATCAAATTGCATTTTCAACTCCCTGCTTCCGTTTCGATAATAATGAGCATTTTTCCCAGGCTTTCAAAGTAACACTAACGTTAGCATTCATCAAGTCAAAGGAGCAGGATAAATAGAGACCTACGACAACATAAGTATTTGTGAAATTCATTCCATTCTCGATGTACACCTGACCAATTATATCATTGGTGATCATCAAATTGATGAGTCGTTGAGTGTCATATGCATCCCAGCTCTTCCCAGCCCCATGGCCAGGCAACTTATCCCATCCATTATCAACAAAGGCTTTTGCTCGAGACCCTTTGAACACATCTGCAAGATTGAAAGCGGTCATGTGCTTGCCCCCGGCACCTGTGACAATATTGATCAGAGCTTTCGTCTCGTTAGTAACGGAACGATCGGAGAGTTCTCTCCCGTCCTTGCAATTATCACACGTTTTCCCACAGGCAGCGGGGTTGAATTGTTCGTTGAAATAGCGGAGCACTTGAAGACGCCGACAGTCGATCCGGTTTTCGCAATATTCTTGGACTCGCTTCAGCATATTCTTCGCGTTTTCGATTGTGAACGCGGTTGCACCTTCACCTTTTTCAATGATCCTAATCATCCTTCCCACGTCTCCAGGGTTGTAAAAAAGATAGCAACCGGAGTTTCTGCCGTCACGGCCAGCTCGCCCGGTTTCTTGATAATAGCCCTCCAACGATTTGGGGAGACTATGGTGGATAACGAATCGCACGTCCGCTTTATCGATACCCATTCCAAAGGCGATTGTTGCGACAATAACTTTGACTTGACCCTTCTGCCATTTCATTTGGATCCTCTTGCGATAATCATTTTCTAACCCCGCGTGATAATAGTCTGCCTTTATTCCGGAATGTTGGAGTTGCGAGGCTACTTTCTCGCAGTTTTGACGAGAGAGGCAATAGACGATACCGCATTTGTCTCTGTAGTCTTTTTGAATGAGCGAGATTATCGCCGTCATGAGATCTTTCTCTTTGCCTTTTTTGAGGACTGTATAGCTGAGATTCGGTCGGTTGAAGCTCTGCTTGAAAATCTTGCACCGATCCATCGAGAGATTGTGCATCGTATCTTTCTGAACTTGCGGGGTCGCTGTCGCCGTTAGAGCCATGAATGGAACACCTTGAAGCTTCCCCCGTAACTTCCCTAGATCTTTGTAGTCCTTTCGGAAGTCATGACCCCATTGACTAACACAATGCGCTTCGTCGATAACCACTCGCGCAATTAATCCTCGAGAATGAAGAGTATCCATTGCCCTTCCTATCATCTTGCTTGAAGCTAACATTTCGGGTGTGACGTAGAGCAACTGGATGGAATCCGCAGCACTCGGTTTCATCAGTTCACCCATCACAGTCTTCCTTTCTTCTGCTGTAATTGAAGAATTAAACATCCAGGCGGATATTTTCAAATCCCGTAGATGAGTTACTTGATCGTCCATCAGCGAGAGCAACGGTGAAATAACGAATGTGATGCCACGAGTTGTCCCCGACGATATGACAGCGGGTAATTGGTAGCAAAGAGACTTGCCACCTCCCGTAGGCATCAGAACGAAGACGTCCTTTCCTTCAAGTGTTGCATTGATCGCTTCTAGCTGATTCGGTCGGAAACCCTTCAGTTTGAAAATATTTTTGTGTGCTTTAGACAAATCTTTGGACCAAGGATATGCCATACTGGGTGCGTTCATATCGACTTCCTTGACCTTTTGGGTGCCAAGCTCCATGATATCGTCGTCAAGAGCATCCTCAAGGCCGCCGTCTAGGTCTTCGTTCTTGGCGAACTGGCTGATATGCCTTGCCCGAGCCTCAAAGATATTTGGGGGCGGTTGATCGAGGACTTCAAAATCTGGAGACAATGACCGCGGTTTAGATGGGCCAGATATTCCCGCCATCTCCTCTGGAGAGAAAAGCTCCTCTTGGGGGAAATCAAGATCATCATCCTCTAGAAGTAAGGCATCATCAATACCGGAACCAGAAGGTTGATTCTCTTGGACTGGTTCTTGCATGTCATTTTCAATATCAAAGAATTCGTCTGGGGTATTGTCGTCTCCGAAAATTTGGGGCTCGTCAATTTCATCCTCGATCTCTTCCGCTACAGAACGACCTTTGCCTTTGGTGAGACGCTGGTGCGAAGATCCTATTGATAAGGGGTCCACATCAGGAGGGCTAGATATCTCCATATCGAAAGGATTGCCTCTATGATCCTTTTCTTCTTCATCAACTTCCATTGAATCTTCATCACCCGCTGGATGCATAGTCGCAATTATCCTATCATCAGTCAAAGATTGAGATGGCTTAGATCCAGCCGTATATTGGGTCTGTTTGACGAATTGGGTTTGCTCCTCCGTCAACCGAGACAGGAACGGCTTACGCAAAGGTGTGTTCTTGATAACGTTTTGAGTGGCGTATACATCGATGGCATCCCATTCAGGTGTTCCCTGCCGTGAATTGTCTGGTGTTTGCTCGACCGCTACAGCGTTTTGACCAGTTTTATCAAGATCTTCGAGCTTCTTCTTGAGTTTTTCGAACTCCTTCGCCATGTCTACAAGCGACAGCGGCCCTTCGTACTTATTGGAAGTGTACGCTTGGATCATCACATTCACTTCGGCCATCTTTTTCTCAATATCTCGTTTCCGCTGGTGAGACTGATCAGTATTCAATGGTAGAACCGAAGTCATTTCCCGCAGTGGGGAGCGGATGTTCTCCTTTCCAGCTATTGGTGATAGAGTATTTGCTAGATTCTTTGCGAGATCCTTGGGATCTGGTGTTGCGTTCCTAGCAAGCATCCGCTTTGTTCGTGATGGACTTCTGTGAAAGGGGCTGGCTTTAAAAGCCATCGCATCTTCCGATGACATCTTGGGGCTATTGTCGCGATGAGCTTCGCTGAAGGCTCGCATAGGGCTTGGTCTTCTGAAAGCTGAAGCTGACTTCAATTCTTCAAAACCAGACACAGAAATAGATCTCTGCATTGGCATGTCAACATTGAAGAGCGGGTTTCTATCCTCCACCACGCTTCCTTCGCCAAGTGTCTCACTGCGATCTGAAAAATTACCGTCATCACCTTCATCCTCGGAGTCAAATACTACCGTTCGAGATTTTTTGACTGTAATGTTTGTTGCTGGGGTAGCCGACACAGTCGTATTATTCGTCTTCTGGGGTATTTGTCTTGTTATCGACGGTCGTTCAGCAGTCGCCTGGCCAATTCGAAGACGAGAAGGGACATAATCTTGACTTGAGTAAGGGGGTGGCGGTTCTGAGGAGCCGAGAGGGAGCGTTGTTTTCTCCACAGCCGATGGGACTCTAGAAGGGGTGGCTGTTGCAGATCTCAAAGGTATCCCTTGATAGCGTCCGGAAGTAGGAACGATAGGAACGTCATCATCGTCCGATAGAGTAAGGTCTATCGACTCTACAGGTCCGGTTGGGAGCATGATCTTCCTAGTCACTAATCAAACAAGCCGTTAGAATTTCAATGCCGAGGTAAAATGGTGCAAAAAGACATACCAGCAGGAGTTTTGGTCCCTTTCCCATCCGCACAGTGCTGAGAGTACCTGTCGATGAGACTCCCACCATTCTTCTTCTCAGTCGGCCCTTTATCTTGTGCGGTAGTCTTCTTCTTCGGAGCGGGTTCATAGGGATCCGAATCGTCGTCCTCTTCATTGGATTCTTTCCGCTGGATGCTGGCTAGGCCCCGTCGATTGCTAGGCGTCTTGGCCAGATGGACCAGCGGCATGGTATTAGCGGCCGGATGCTCTTGCTGCGGAAAAACTGGAACGACAACAGTGCTTGATTTCTGTGGTTCCTGTCGAGAAAAGTTGGAAAGGTCTTTTTCGAGGCTGCCAGACCCTTGACGACTCAGTATCGGTGGCTCCTGCTCCTCTTCGTCAAGCTGTTGGTTTTGTTGCTGCTGTAGTTGAGATGTCGAAGCTTGTGCAAAACCCACAGCAGGGGCAGGTGCCACAACCGAGTTCGCTCTAGATAATGCAGTGGCTCTAACTACTGGAACCGGGTTCTGTCGGCTGTGGGACTCGATAGCAGCCAAAGTGGCCGAGGAGATGGCTTGGACGACAGCTGGCTTGTCGGGCCTCGGCGGTGGGATTGTAGGTTTCTCTCGAACCAACCAAGCAAGGTGAATGCTTAAGTTGTTCTTCGGTCCTTTCGACTTTGTCGTCATATCCGGACTGTATATCGGCCTCGTAGGAATAACATGTCTTGAAGATCGAGGGGCACGGGTTGAAGGAGCAGTGTTTTGGTGAAAGGGAGGGAGATATAGAGATTGAAAAGACCTCGACGGGCTAGCAGGACATAACTAGCTACTGAAGAGCGGGGAGACCTGTTAAATAGCTTGTGCTCCTGGGCGTCGGTGGGAATCTTCTTGCTGAGAAGGTATAACTCAGCGGGTGAAGTTGTGAGGGAATACAGTCGGATGGGATGTTGTCGAACCAAAAAGGCCGTTGGTTTGGGGAAACGCGTTCCGTTGTCGCCGCTTTGTTTGTCGTCCTGCACGCCCGAACCCGCGTTGAGTGCGACGCCAAGACCCGCCTCTCTTTTCGGGCATCGAATCCATTTCTTGCGACCGGCCCCAGTCACTGCAGCTTCTCGACAGATACCATCACTACAGAACAACCATGGTAAGCTCCAAGAATTTCCACGCCTTTGGGGCTCGTTTTCTCGTAACTAATCGCTCCTTCTTTCAGGCAGATAAATTACGTACACAGCAACAGCTAGAGCAGCTGCAAGCCCGTTTCGTGGGAACCGGTCACGCCGACACCACCAAGTTCGAATGGACATCCAACATTCAGCGCGACTCTTACGCTTCATATGTCGGCCACCCACCGCTACTATCGTACATGGCGCTCGGACTTAACGAACCTGCAGCGAAGCTCAGGACACATCTGATAGAGGTATACCATCCTTCTTGATGACGTATCTTTGTTCGTATGTTGCTATCTGCGAAGTATCCTCGTGACTAACGTCCGACGGTGGTTATTAGAAAATGATACAACCTGTTGGCCCGCCGCCTGAAAAGGAAGATTAGCCGTTCGCTTTCGAGAATAGCGGAGAATAGCGCCTTGTCCTCATATCGCATTTGGATTTTTTGGTAGCCCTATCTCCCCATCGTGTGTTTGGTCCAGAAACCTCTCATGTCTGGCAGGTGAGCATGAATGGGTTCTTGCAGTTGGTAGGCCTTGGGTTGGACCAAGCAAGCTACATATCTACATGGTTGGTTGCTGAGCTTCATCCACCAATCTGCTTAGCCTTGTAATGACGCCTCAGCAGCAAGCAACCTGCTACACGCTTCTTATTTTTCTATTTACTGTATGATATATATATAGAGCCACTGGATGATAGACGCAGTACTCAATAGTCTTGTCGTCAACAAGACCAAGCATTCAATATATCTTGATGAGTCCCATATAATGCGCCATAAACAAGATAATATCCACCCACAAAAATTTCTATGACAAATTAACTCCATGATTTCGGCTCTTCCTTTTTTTCCCATTTCACAATCTCGTCTTCAGACTAGCGTCTAGCCTTAAGACTACTCACAATTTACTGCTGTCCCATAAGGTCATCATTCACGTCATGTTCTAACCTTCGACTCCCACCCAGCCGTCCACCACTCTCAAACTCGTTATAATAATCTAATTCATTCGCCATCCCATCCATAACCTTCCAAGCATGTTCCCCTGGCCGATGTCCGAGCATCCAAGCGATCCCTTGTTCCTCCACTTCAGCCAGCACCACTAGCTCCTCAAACGTATCACCATCCACACAAATTCCCTCCAGCACGTGTAGCTTTCTCGTCCATTTCTCCTTCGCAATAGTCACTCTCCTATTCCTCAGGACTCTCTCCTTCTCTAAA
This sequence comes from Orbilia ellipsospora, assembly GCA_036971675.1. Taxonomy (NCBI): domain Eukaryota; kingdom Fungi; phylum Ascomycota; class Orbiliomycetes; order Orbiliales; family Orbiliaceae; genus Orbilia; species Orbilia ellipsospora. The sequence continues at coordinate 1,632,868 of JAVHJO010000006.1, forward strand.
AGCATCCTATCTTCTTCCAAGCTCGTACTCTCCGTCTTTTTTACCTGCGTTCCGCTATCCGTTTCCCTTATCTGCCTCAATCGTTGAAGAATACCGGTTACGAGCATGGCATCTAAACCTCCCTGTGCGATTTCGCCTGTTTCATCGCCAGCCAGCGTACCAGGGTGTCCAGACTCTCTAAGTCTTACCTTCTCGTATTCGTCCAGGTAGATATCACGGCAGATGAAAGGTGCCGTCAGCTCAAAATGCTTCAAATTCTTCCCACTACGTCGGAAATGCGGGCATAGATGCGGGTTTTCTTCTTCGAGATTGCGAATACCTATCTTTTGTCGCACATGCCGAGCGAAACGGGATGTATTTGGAATTCGTAAAACCAGCCTGTGAAGAACGGGAAGAGCATGAAGAAGAAGCTTGTCAAGTGCTAAGCACACAAATAGAAGATTAGCTAGAGCCTTTTCAAATACTCATGCGAGGGAAGTATTACCAGAATAGGAAACATGGCAATCTTCAATCTGCAAATCGGTCAGCAAGGGTGCATGCTGTAATCCAGCCATTAAAACCGCATCATTAAATTCCGGCACCGAATTCACCACCAGCCGTTCCATCTTCGCCAAGCCTAGCGTATCTATCTCCGTAAACAATAAACTCTGACCCTCCCATCCTTCATAACTTCCAGACCCTATCCCGCCCCTCATCCTATGATGCAGCTCCAATCGTTGCAAATCCGGAAAACTCCTCCCGTTGAAGAACCGGATCCAAAACTGCGCGTTCGGGCTACACCGTCCTCCTGTAGTGGTGTTATTGTACCCTCGCGCGGCTATATGTCTACGAACTGGGATGACTGTATCGATAGAGCTGCTCCCCCCGCGAGATGGTGCTTCCTGTGTGCGGGAGGTGCTCTCGCTGCCGAGGTCGAGAACGAGGGAAGTCACTCGAGGGAACTCTTCGGTCTGAAATGAGCGAACGGGTTGCGATTCGCATGACGAGTGTGATATCGCAAGAGTTATCGTCACATCTGGATTATATCTAATTCACAAAGTATCAATATCCAGTACTTGATCTTGTGTGGTAAATCCGCTCACCTCGCAATAACACGAACTAATCTTGCGAGCAATACAGCGATCAGTGGTCTTCCAGTGGTAAGCTCCTCCTTCGCCGGATCGATTAATAAAGTCAAATGAACTATTCGCTTGCTTCTCGCATCTCCACTCCTAGTATCCCAACTAGCAACTTTATTCAAAGTGGCAACAAATAGTTGCAGTTTGCGATAAGAGTTCAGGATCGGACGTCTGTAAAGCGGACTCTGAACTGCGGCGTAAATATCTTTGGACACTCTCGCGAGGCGGGCGAGTGTTGCCGGTGTCAATGTTTTATAGATAGTTTCCCTAATTTGGAGACGTAGATTAGCATCAGGCGGCTCTGTGTGATATTTCTGAATTGGGCAGGAATGCCAAGATCGACGGACAACGGGTCAAACATACGCTATCTCCGTTGGAAGGGTTGCCAGCGAGGCTGGCGGGTCTGAAGATGATTGCGACATTCTTCTGACCAGTGCGTGGTAGTAATCAGAAAGGACGGTGGATGAATACAAAAGACAGCGATGGGCAAGTTGGCAGTTGACAGCCAGTTGTTAGTTGTCAGTTGAGGTCCAAAGCTGGGTGTTGGTTTTGAAGTCGATGTTGTTGCGGGTAACGGTGGTGGCCCGATTTGGGCGCTGTTCGGAAGGATCGACTGATTCGCGGGGTATCCTTTCCTGCACCGTCAAACACTGATTGAGAGCTCAAGTGCGGCTCCCTTCCGATTCCTTTATATCAACTGGTGCCCGGTTCACGAGTGTGTTTCGTCTCGAGATATATGCTTTGATGCGCAAGCTAGGCTTGAGCTATTCATGGTGCTTCCCTGTTCGTGCAGCTGTTTTCCAGGTTGACAAAACAGCAAGCCAAGAATTCGCGGATCCGAAAGACTCATTTATACTCTCGCATCAACCGAGAACCGTGTGGAAAGCAGATTTCGACGTGAACATTAATCTGTTGAGCTGTTCGGTTTGTGATTGGATATAGTCCAATTGCAACTGGCATGTGTCTCATACTCTGTAGTTCGTCTTCTTTACTTTCCAAGCTTCCCTTCAATCTCAATTGGCACACTCTCAAGCTCTCCCGCGGACTCCGCGGGTTAAGCGTGCTGTTTACATTCTAAATTCTACCTCTTGCCTACAATCCTTGGATAGCGTAATTCCTCAGAAATCTACATATATAAGTATACAAATATTATTACTAAACTATATAAAGGATACCGGTGTAACCCATCCGTCACCTCGAGATTTGTATTTTGTTCTGGAAACACTCCTCAAAACATCCTTTCAAGATCGTTTATAAATTTATACAGATATCTAATAATATCGAGCCTTTAAATCGTTACTAAAGCTTATAAAGCCTAAGACTCCAAAGGATATTACAATGCCACCGAAACAAGTGCAGCAGCTTACTTCGTTCAAAGTTTACATCAGATGGCGACCTCTCCCAGACGAACCAGATGCCGTTGAAATCACCAAAGCCCAGAATCAAACGGGCGACTATCAACTGGTAACAATATCACAACCATCGCAAACCGCTGGTCCGTCGCGGGGTACAAAGCCGTGGACAAGCGGCGCCTCTTTCACCAAAGTTTTCGAACCAAGCGATGACAATCGTGCCGTTTTTGAGAATGTCGTCTCTCAAACCTTCCCCAGAGTCATGAATGGGAAGATTTGTAACTTCTTTGCATATGGACATACCGGCAGCGGGAAGACCCACACGATAGTCGGCTATGACCACCAAGATATCCACCAAACTGGGCTAACCCTCTCTGCAGGCAAGGAGCTATTTCAACGCCTTGAAGAACTGAACTCTCGAACCTCTGATGACCAGCAATTGGCGGTCGGTCTTCGCATGTACGAAGTCCGCAAGAAGAGCGCCTTTGATCTCCTCAATGGCCATACGGAGTGTTTCGTGCGCGAAGGACCGGACGGGAAGACCCACATACGTGGGGAAACCGAGACATTACAGGGAGGAAAGGTCAGGGTTCGGCCAATTCTCATAGTTCCCTGCTGGAGCTTTGACCAATTACGCAAGGAAATAGAAAAGGGCCTAGCCCTTCGAGCAACCGGAACGTCAACCGTGCACGACAAGAGTTCGCGAACCCACGCTGTCTTTGAATTGGAGGTGGTGAATAAAGCTTTGATAGAGGCTCGAGATGATGTTATCGAGAAACAGTCGGAACTCGTGCCACATGGCAAACACGCTACGGATGTGTACCTTGAAGAAAACTCGAAAGCGTATATCCAGGACGCTGATGGAAAGTTCATGCTCAATCCAGACTACACTATCAACCGAGATCGTATTGCTGCTGCGGAAACTACAAAACGGGAATACGAGGAACGTCTAGAGGCAGCAGAGGCCAGGGTATTAGAGGTATTCGCAACAAGCCAGCATCCATGTCTTGGAGGCAAATTTGTATTTGTCGACCTCGCGGGCTCTGAATATTATGACCAAAAGGCATCATCCTCAGCAGCTGGGTCCAAGCAGACGGCGGAGGAACGACAGGAAGGACGACAGATCAATTCGGATTTGTTCGCGTTGAAGGAAGTTATACGCGCGAGGGCGTTGAATCAATCTCGAATTCCATTTAGATCCTCGCCTTTGACTATGGTGCTGCGAGAATATTTCCTGGGAAGCGAAGATGGGTTTTCTGCCATGATTCTCACTGTTTCACCAGCAGCCGACCAGTACGCCGCCACGCTAAATACGGTGAAGTACGGGAACCTGGTCGGTATAGCTGGAGGAGACAATGCTTGAGTGTTTGAAATATTTGAATCTGGTGTTTAAGTTTTCGAAAGGAGTCGAGAGAAAGCCTGTTTATAAATTTGCCTTGGCATTGGTAGACGCATCGATGCACATCTGCAGGCCTGACAAATCTGTAACATTTGACAATGATAATAATAACAAACGTTCGCGCACGCTGTCCGCTAGAAAATGCACATGCACACCATCCTGGTGCAAGAGGCAGCCACATCAATGTTGGTTTGTGAGCACCTCGGTGTCTGAGCCCCCTGATTGGTGATTGGTGATTACTTGCTTGCTAACCTTGTTCGCAGGGCTGGAATTGGCACCAAACCTATCGAGCCAGCGATCGACCGAACTGTTGGAGGGGACGTCCGCCGGCATGCTCCAGATGCCGGACGTCCATGCTTTCTTGTGTGACAAAGAATGTCTGCGCCAGCGCAAAAGATCTTAATGGCGGCCCGTGAAAATTAATAAATAACCTAGGAACAAGCATCATGTTTCAAGACTTTGCCATCTCACCTTCGCTCTTTCTCGCTGTTCGATCTCAAACCTCGAGAACCTTGCTCAGGCCCTCGAATCCTATCTCGCGTGTTCGCAGCAAATAGAGCGCACCATCCCTGGCTCATGCTCATTGCAATTTCGGAAAAAAATCTTTAGCCCTTGGGGGTTTTGTTCGATGCTTTAATTTCAATACCCGATTATTCATACTTGAAGGCCTTCCTATTTTCGTTCTCTCACTTCTTTCGATGGAGTGTCCTTGCGGGGGTCCACTGTTATTATTACCAAGGTTGACCCCGTATATTACCTGCTAACGACCCACTTCGAAGAATATCTTGTCCTTGCTTGGGGGATTTTGGGTGCCAACGTTACCAACACAAAATACACAATCACTAGAGAAACGTCGAAGCCAAGGAATCATTATCGATTAGGAGGCGATATAAATTATATATTGGGAGTAACTTATAATTATAATGTCGTCGTTGTCGACGGGTGCCAATCCGGTGCGCGACACATGTTCCTTGACTGGACATGGTGGTGAGTACATTTTCTCAAGCAATATTTGTTCCATTCTTCACACAATATCGAAATTTCGAAATAGCTAACAGCTAATTTGTTCGACACAAATCACAGCACTGGCGGTCGGCGATCTCCTTTACTTCCAAGGCGGTAGAATGATATATAATTGGCAAATTGGATGGGGTGGTTACGGTCAAAGTTAGTTACCAGCCGTCGCAATGCTGCATCTCCATCTTCACATACAACATTTATGCCAACATTCTCATGCTAACACCTTTGAATGAAATGAACCATAGACCCGTACTTGCGAGTATTAAACTTCACAAATAGCGTCAACCAACAAAACGTCGCAGACAGTATAATAACAGTCCAATCCGACACGGCACCATTCAACTACGATGGCGAAACGATACAAGACACCCGTCTCCCGTTATTCTGGCTCGACGAGGCAGGTGATAAGGCATACCTCGCAGGAGGCGCGATGGTCAACATCGCAAATACATCCTACATTGGTGGCAGAGATTGGAATCCCGGCAAGCCTGGTAAAATGTGGACGGCAGATGTCCAAAGGGGCAATATTCTGAATAATTGGGAAGAAGTCGATATGCTGATAGGAGGGAAGAAGGCGAACTTGATCGGGTCCGGTGCGAACTGGTTCGATTCGGAATCAAGGGTGGGATATGCTTTTGGAGGATCCTATCTCGACGGCGCGGAATACGATTATGCTGTCAACCAGCTCTTAATGTTTAATGTGACTTCGGGACAATGGAAAAATACGACGACGCCGTTCGACCAGAGCGCGGCGGGATTTTTACATGGTCTTACGCTTGAAGGACGGACTGTTTTGATAGCCGGGTTGGGTTCGACGAATGGACAGGAGGGAGCTGTAAACACGATACGGGTATACGACACGGAATCAGACCAGTGGTACACTCAGCTCACAAATGGAGATCTGCCGGCCAACAGGTTTTGGTCCGGTTGCAGTGTTATTGTCGCAGCGCAGGATAAGAGCAGTTATCAAATCATCACCTACGGCGGAGCCGATAACAGCGTTACATACGGCGACGTGTGGGCGTTGAGTATACCGTCGTTCACATGGACGCAACTATCAGACGATGTATCATCAACTGTAGCAGCGGGACCACGATACGCCTCGTCCTGCACGCTGATGAAGAATCACACGATAGTCGTAATAGGGGGGAATAAAGTGATCGATGCGGATACATACAACTTTCCAAACTGCGATCTGAACTCCGACTTAGCCTACTTCTTCGATTTGAATATCCAAGGTTGGACGAGTCAGATATCTAGCGGTGCGCAAGACGAGTATAGAGTGCCATCACCCGTATATGAAGCAATCGGGGGGAAGTAAGTCATATAACCATCCCTTCAAGATGTCGTCTTTGAGAAGCTAACGTTGTAAAATAGTGCACAAGGTGGAGCAACCTTAACACAACCCCCCGGCGGATTTAACCAGGCCGGCATGTCTACAGTCTTCGCAGCATTCGCGACAGCTCCACCTTCGACCACATCTGGATCGCCCGGAACGACTACATCGACCGGCGGACCGAGTAACACATCCACCCCGTCCAAATCAAGCAACACGGGCTTAATTGCTGGTGTTGTAGTCGGCGTGGTGGCCCTCATAGGTATAATAGCATTTGGAGTATGGTTCTTTATAATACGAAGAAGGCGGAGAGAAGAGGCGACGCCAACGCCGCCGCCGCCTCCGGATCAGGATAAATACCCCACAGAGCTTGGGGGCGCGGGATACGATCACGCTATGGAGTTACATGGCAATCAACCTTCGCTAGAGCTTTATGGAAGTTCACCGCATTCTCCCTCACCAATAGCTCCAACGCATGGGTTGCATGAGGTTCCGGCTTGATTTTACGGATATTGTAATCTATCTTGATCTTTGGTTACTTGTTGTTCGGGTCTCAAATTTTGGCGTAACATACAGGATCGATTTTTGCATTCAGTACGAGTGTTTCTAATGCTTTGTGTTTAAGCAAGCATAACTACTTCATGTTTTGGGTACATAGCTCGGAGTTATTGCTTCTTTTGTATTATATTTTATGGGATTTCCTTTTCTGTTACCGAAGCAGATAAATTATACGAGCTTGAAATTCGAGGGAGGCATACAAAATATTAATATTTAAGCATTTAACCAAGTACCAGCCGTGTTACTCCTCTTCCGTGCAGAATCCAACGTGATAGCGACTAAACATAAGCACTGAGCGGAGCCTAATTAATAATTACACACTTTTTTGACCACTTCGTAGATATGGACCCATCAGCTTATTTCCTAAACAATTGTTTCGGGCCCATTGGTGTTGGGTTGAAACGAGGTTATGCAGCTCGACGACATTAATTCAAGCTTTAAGACCGACTGCAAGGGGCAACTTGTTCGTTTGAATCATCAGAAACAAAAGCATGCAGCTCCGGATCAGGCGGCCAAGGTATAAATATAGCCTCCAATCGATATCGCGCGAGCGCATGAACCAATGGATTCAGATTAGATGGCCGTTAAACAATGTTGCGCTTCGGAAATGGAGCCGAGCCTCGATTTTATGATTTCACATTTGTCTCAATTTAAGGTTGAGACATTGATTCCAAAGCGCATCCCAATATCAACAGTTCTCCGTCGCGCATCGGAATTTTTGTATAACGTTATTTAACAAATATGGTGGCGAAGTCGGGTAGCTAGAAAAGGGAAACCTTACCTGCCAAGTGAGAATACCCAATACCAGCAAAAATTGGGCGGAAATTTTGTACTTTGGGTTTGGTGAGAACGTTGATTTGTTTGGCTGATTGGTTAAGGTTGCACCGGACTCTAAAGCATTCCGACACCCGAGTTAGCACAGCGACCGAAGCCAAGCGATTAAATTCTTCCTTTCATGACTCGGATATTCCTCGCGAATATCTATTGGAAGACGAAAGTCAATCTAATCGCGTATGTTAAGCAAGGTATTTAGATTACGCGAATCTTATCAATCAGCTCTAAAGCTCGTCTCGATGCTTTGTAATGTTACGTTGTTATAGCCATGTATTCGGAGTGACGGGACGAAGAAGCGTTGTTGACGTAGGTGTGTCTGATGGCTGTCGATAGGGCAAGCAAGATCGGTTGAAAATAGGCGAAATGTCGTCGTCCAAATAATTGATATTATAGAGGTCAGAAAGCATAAAATGCAAAATAACTGCCGAAACACTGTACCATAGATGTATTTCTCGACCACGATAACTATACTTTAAGGTTGAAGAGGGGCACTTTTCTGCGGGTGGCGGCCAGGCGATTCGGCTGGACGGATATTTATGTTTCGGACATGCATGCTCTCGTTTATCGAATCCACAGAGGGGAATATTTCGAGCCTCAAGACCAGGCGGATAAGAGGATAGAGCAAGGATCCTTAGGAATGTTCGAAAATGAGACACTCGGCCGACATTTGGCATTATCGCACCACGAGATCACTCATATGTTCAATTCAATGTTCGTGATTCCCATTGTCGGGATGTTTCCCCGCGATCACAATTTAATTTCTGGGAACATTGCGCCAAATATGACGAATAAGTATACTAGGATGTATTCGAGACGAAGATGTCGCGGTAAGTTAATTTACTGACTGCATTGTTATATAAAGACCTTTGTTGACGACCGTTTCAAAGACATGATTTTTATAAGCTCTAGAGTCTGCGCATAGACTAAGATTTCTCGAAACTCGACTGCTTGTCTCGGATTTGTTCAAAATGCGTTCCGGGTCTATTATTCTGGCTTTTGCCAGCTTGAGCTTTGCAGGCGTCCAAGCAAGTATCAGCAGCCAGTGCATCAACATCAGACTTCAAGGTGCATGGCTTATCGCAAACTGTCTGACCGGCTCTGGAACCACTAGGATCGAGAGTTCAGTTTATCTTCAGGATCGGATAACCAATACTGAAGGCGTCCTTGGGGTATACTCAATCCGAGAAAACCTGCAAATCTTATTAGCAAAACACACCAAGCTACAGGACTAACATAATGGCATAGTGGCAAGTGAATGGCAACTACGCAGCAAGCTGTACGGGATGTACAATTGTTACCCCTCCCGCAACCCTATCTTGCAATTGCAAACCGACTTGGGGACAGCCCGTCCCGGCTTCGCTCAACCTTGGTGGGTATATCACATCTTGCTTTTCTACAAACCAGCAATAGGTTCACTAATCTTCATATACGTAACTCTAGAGGGCCACATCGCTGTCTACAACGGATTTATTCTATCGAACCTAAGCGGCACTCCAACCCCACCAACAACAGTTAGCACAGTTGCCTTCCCATCCGACCCAAGCTGGAACGCATTCTACGGTAACACATCCTGCTACTCCACGAACCCCGAGACCTGTCCGTCTCCCAATGTTGGCAGCGGGACTACGTGTTCGACCTACGCTAGCGTCAGTTCGAGTGATGGGGTCGCCAACTGTTTCGCATTCAGATATCCGATCTCGGTGCCCGCATGGGGCAGTTTTGCAGATTTCAAGGTGGTGGCGCCGAGTGGAGCCTTCAAATTCTTGGTTTATGATACCGTTGATTGTTCCGGAGGGGTCAAGGGGACACTGGCGGCGAGCGAGCTGGGTACATGCAAGGAATTTAACAAGCAAATGTTGGCGTTTAGTGCTGTGCCACTGTGGAATGCGCAGACCTAATAAACCCAAATTATTTTGTAAATAAATCAAAGAATTACATTCGGTCAACATGCAAGCACTGGTCAAGTTTAAATGTTTAATACATAACCATAACAGGTGGGTAAGGTTTGTAGTGATTATAATTCTTGAATACCTATGATACTATTAAATACAACAAGCTTGTGAAATTTTAGATGCATACGCAACCCGAATGCTATGAATGTGCAATTTGACCCACTCGTGCCACTGATATTCACGCCTGGTTTTCAACTGGATTACGTCTTTCAAATGCCTTAGGAAAAAGAACCTCAGGACTGATTGCATGTTCGATGTTATTGGCTGCTTGAATACCCTGTCCATTGACGATAAACTTTGATACTATATCCTGGCTGACACTATCGGTGTTGTCACTACTTTGTCCACTGTTCTGAGACGCGACAACGACGTCCACCTTGTTTCGGATTGAATTTCGTCTTTTAAGTTTCTTTTTGGCGATAACAAGGGGATTATTTAAAGCGCTCAAGGTTTTGGCAATCTCAATTGCCTGTGCATCGGTGACAATTTGTTGCGCAGTATTTTGGCTGTTCTGGGAGTGATTTATAGCCCCACCAGTGTTGCCATTATTCTGACCACTATTCTGGGATGCAAGGCCAATAACTTCTACCTGATTTCCGATTAAGTTTCTTTTGAGTTTCTTTTTAACAATAACAAGGGCATTGTTTGCAACACCAGCGTTTTTGATTACTTCAACTGCCTGAGCATCGGTGACAATTTGCTGCGCGGTATTTTGACTGTTTGTGGAATGACTTATAGCCCCACCAGTGTCGCCATTATTCTGGCCACTATTCTCGGATGCGAGACCTATGGCTTGCACCTGGTTTCCGATTAAATTTCGAATTTTGAGTTTCTTGCCAGATGTCAGAAAGGGATTCTCTGCAAGTTGAATATCTTGGAGTACATTGTTCTCAGCGTCGGTTTGAGACACCACCGTCCCGCCAGTGCCGATATGCAAGTGTTTTGGATCTGCGTCGTGATTTGAATTCGCACCCACCAAGCCAAAATCCGTTTTACTAATTTGGGACGCGAGACCAATGAGTTCGAACTGGTTTCCGAGTAAATTTCGACTTTTGAGGTTTTTGCTGCCACCCCGTTCGGTTGGAATACTGTCCAATATATGGGATCGAGATTCATCACCCTTGGCTCGAGTGTCCTTTAAATTGAGCTTTGATATTATATCCTTGCCATCGTTCAATTTACCATTCTGCAATGCGAGAAGTCTAAGGGGTTCTGACTGGTTTTCGCTATCGTCTCGTCTCTCGAATTTCTTTTTAGAAGCATCATATTTAGCTGGATTCATTTCTTTCCTCAGGATTCTTACAAATTTCTATCTTATTGGATTTAGTGAACGACGGGGGAGAAATTACTTACGGACGGGACGTTAACCGGAGCCGCGAATATAAACGGACAGAACAGAATTAACCAAAAAGCGGTGGAAAGTCGGAAATCCGGGCTGGGCGGCATGGTGTGTGTGCCTCTTGATGAGAGCAATGAGGGAGTTAAAGCTCTAGGTTTGAGAGATGGGTGGAAAATATTTCAGATGGGGAAAGATTTATACAGGGCTAGTTTGAAGATGGCCTAGTTTACTTATGAATATTCGAATCGTGAGGGCCGCGGAAGATGTAGACTGCACCTTATCAACATCGAGTCAGTGCGATCTGGATTCATTTTATAGTCCCAATCTCGATTCAGCGTTCTCTCTCAGATGTTCACGAGAGATTAGCAAATCCCCTTGATATTAAATCCCTAGCAGCAGTCGATCACTAATTTAATGTTAAAAATCCTCGTAGTAGTCGACTGTGGATATCAACATTCCTAGCGGCACTCAAGATGCATGTAGCGGTATGCCGGCATGATATCAAGGAGGATATTATATTGCGGTATGGTGAGTTGGTGGTGAGAACCGAGGAAGGCAAGCCTAGTACGAACTTTAGGCCTAGAGCTAGACCGAGGATGAACAATAATCGTTCCATGCTCTTTGTTAATTTTCCGAAGTTATGGAAAATTAGGTAGAAGCCCGAGATCGCGAGACCAGTGGAAGCCTGAGTCGATGAATGAGCAATCTCGGGACGGGTCGTGTTGCGCTGCCTGGAGATCAATAATGGGGTAGCGAACTGCGGAAGCGAGGGATTGGGAACCACGGAAAGGGCTTGGATTACAACCCCGCGACCCTGGCTATTGTTATGCTCAAGAGCCGTTCGAGAAAGCCGGGTTATATTATCTCCTACTGATAAAGGCATAGTAGAGCCATTTGACAATAGCCTTGTGCATATGTCGAGCCAACACGGATACGAAGAAAATGCAACAGATGAAATCCATGCGGGTTTGTTTGACAGTCCCATGTGTTTCTGATGACCAAGGAAAACAAGAAAAGACCCACTCCACTTCATGCCCAGAATCGGCATGTCATATTTTGATCCTTTCAACAATCCCGCCGCCAGGCTCGGCAATCTGCGACGGATGAAGAGAGGCTGATGCTCAAGATCTATTGTTTGCCTGGTTGTGTATCTTCTCGCGAGGCCGTTTCTTGAACCCCCAGTTGTGTTCGGGCCCAGGCGATTACGAATACGAATGGAACCGGAACCGGTAAAACGTCCTCGACCTTGACAGCTCTTGCAACCGAACCAATACATCGACGGAGACGACGATGATGAAGTCGAAAGACGTGGAGATGCAGCGCTGCGCCCGCACAGCCAAGCTGACGCGGCGAGTTGAGGCTGAAAAGAGCTTGTCGGATTCGGTTTCGGTGCAGCAGAGCGGTCGAATGGCTGCATCCCGCTTACTCGATTGGTTTGGAATTGCCCTTTCGGTGGCCCTGCAACAGGGGCGAGAGTTCATCTTATTGCAATTTGATTGTATTTCATTTTTCTTGATCTTTCCTTAGTGTTTCAGCCAGGCTGCATACTTTCATTCAACCTCCTCTCATTCCTTATCGTCAAGCTCTCCTTCACCTTACTTCATATTCTCTTCCACCTCGATATCATCTTTAATCGTATGGATATTTTATAGACAGCTCCTTTTTTGCAGTCTTCATTTCTTGTTTTCGACCCCCTGTCAACAACGACGGGCAACACTTTTCCACCTCGGCTTCCCTGGCAGGCTGTGGCGAGCGAAACTTTAATTAAAAAAGGAGAGACTGAGAGAGAGATTCTCTCAACGGAGTCTCTCTTGTTAAATCAATCATGATGGACAAATTCGACTCCCCGCGGCCGGCTGCGAGAGTACTCCAAACCATTCGTAACCTTCTCTTAGCAGTCGCTGCCTACATTGTCGTCACCGCCACCCTTCAATTCTTCTTCTACGGCAGCTTCACCGCCACCCGTCGCCTCAAGGGTTCGGTCAACCCAACAGGCTCGACACCAACGATAATAGACATCGACGACGGCTCCAAATCTTCCCACGGATACTCCCACCTACGACCAGACTCCCTTGTTGTCGCTAATGATGCCTACCTCGGCAAACGCCCACATGTCGACACATACGCCAATTTTACTCGTCTGGTGGATGTATGCAGGGGTAGTGTTTTTGGATTGGAGAGGATGAGGCGTGTGACAGACTGCATGCAGTATCTCACCGAGCAGATTGACGATTATTATTACATCCCCTCTGAGAGCCCACCTTCCACCGGCCATCCTTCCTTCTCGCCCCCTACCGCGACGGAGGTCGGAACTTGTAATGGACCTATCATACCGTATCATATCTGGTGGAGCGGAAAATGTACCTGGCGGGTAGAGTTGTTTGTCAAGAGTTACTTTCATTCGCAGAATTTGCCGTGTTCAAGGTTGAATCTGTGGCTGGATGTTGATGTCAACCCTAATGCTGTGGCGGATATGATGCGTGATCCTGGGTTCGAGAAGTTTATACCGTTAGTAGAAAGGGGAGATTTGAAGTTGAGGGAGTGGAGTTTTCCTAGTAGGGTTCTACTCAAGGAGGCAGGCGAGGGAGAGGGAGATGGAAAGATTACCCGATTGGATGATGGTGTTTATATCGATGAGATGGGGAACGAATGGTTGGAGTTTTCGACGAGGAAAATGACGTTTCTGCCGGTTGCGGTTTCGGATGCCGTACGCTTTGTAGTCCTTCACTATGAGGGTGGTGTTTACTGTGATATGGATAATGTTCTGCTGCGAGGTTGGTCAAGTTGTCTATCAAAATCGGTTTATAGAGGGTTCTAACCTTGTTTTATTCGAAAATAGATCTTCGACCGCTTCTCGTACCCCCCAACCATGGCTTTGCTGAGAGATGGTCATGGTATCCCGGACCATGGGACTACAATACTGCCATCATGTCGCTACATCCCAACTCTTCCCTCTCCCGCCACTTCCTCAAAGGCGCTGTCAAGATGGGCATCAACTTCCACCCTTACATTATCGGACGTTTGGTGTACAAAGACGGCCGTGGCGACGATTTCACCATGTTTGAAGACGGCTTTTTCGATCCCATTTGGGGTCAGTATGATTCCCCTGGAATAGCAAAATGTACTATCCCATGCTTGGAGAACTATGGGCAGGCATTTTTGGGAAAGAAGGATGCTATTCCCAGAGAATGGGTCGAGTACGATGGACAGCAGCTGGAAGAGGTTGACGGTGGAGTCAGCGGTGATGATGCCGGTAGAGATCTAGGTGCCAAAGAAAGATCCGGCTGGTTTGGTAGGCGGAAGGAACGAAGGTGGGGTATCGCTGCCGGCCCAGAATCAGAAATTGAGGAGCGGGCACCTGCTGGGTTCAAGGACGGGTATGATATTGATAAAGATCCCTACCCGCCTACCAACCGCACACTCGCAAACTTCTTCAGAGGCGGTTATGCCTACCACATCCACAATCAGGTAAGCATAATAAGATATCTCCTCTCTATTAAGATCTACATGCTAACGAGTTTTGAAATAGTGGGCGAAACACCCGGAACCTAATTCCTGGCTGGACGTTGTTCGGAAAACGCACGACGGTTTCCTTTCCGGTAATCGGGTTAATATGTACGGCGAAAAATGGGCGGGTCCGAAGATTAAACCGTACGCTGCATTCCCGGAGTTCGAGTAGAATAATAGATTAGTACTTGGTCGAGTATGATTTTTGTAATAACGAGCGATGCCTCCGTTTGGATTAAACGTAGAGCGCAGCTTTTCTTTTCTTTCTTTTTCTTCAGTTTAGTTTTTTGGGGGTGTGTGCAGGCGATAAAATTGCACTCTATTGCTTTTGTTGATATATATAATAAGTTTTACGAAGCCATGTTATGAAGGATGAAGTGTGGGGGTGATGATAATGGCGGTCTTTGGGGTTATAATGTTGGAATGTTGGTACGGCAGATGCGAGGGCCGTACTTTCCAAATTAGACCAGAAGGGTTTAGTTCGCTTCTTTATCTAGAGACAGAATAAATGATATACATTTAATCAATGAAAAAAAAAGTACATTCAACGCCAGCGATTGGGTATCATATATTGCATTCTATAAGCGCCGGTGAGTATATACAAACGCCATGCATCAATCATTAAAAAATACCTTTTCCACCAAACAAGGAAAGCAGCTTCCTACAACAAAGCCCAATTAAAACCGCCTGGTACACCTCGCTTCACGGTGAGTGACCTCGCAGTCCCCAGAACACAATCTAACACCGCATCTCAAACACGCAATGGTGCCGAAATACCCACAAATCTCGCAGAATCGTCTATACCTCGTCGCCGTCGTCGCGGGCGGTTCCGCCACGCTACGAACGTAACCTAGCGGCGTAGTCGCAGCATCATAAGGGTCGGGTTTATAAAGAGGATTCTGGAGCTGAAGTTCGTGGTTGGCGATATCGTCTGATAGATGGTTTGCAAAGGTTTTTTGGGATGCGAGGACGCGGCGGACGTTTTGTGTCTTTCCGGGTTTTCGACCGGCGAAGGGAGATTCGATCTTGATTTGAACGTCGTGCCAGTTCACCTTTTCGAGCTCGTTGATGCGGCGGGCGGTCGCCGGGTCGAGTTTCGTGGGTCGGGTGCCTGGCTGCTGCTGGTGGTTGCCATCGTCGTTTGTGAGGCTGTTGTAGGTGCTATCGGCGATGGGAAGGAGGGAGGAAGGGGTGGCGATGTTTGCGACAGCGGCGGTTTTCGCCTTGCGGGCGCGAAGGTCTTCGGGTTTTGGCATGGCGGAGACAGATTGTGAGGGGGGAGCGGTGGAGTAGTACCACGATGAGGAGCCGGTGGTGCCTGTTTTGCCCGAGGTGTTTGGGAGGAGTTCGACGGGATACATTTTTAATATTTTTTTATATATTTAAGGTTATATACGTTAAATGGGAATTAAATTAGAGTTGGGTGTAACGTTGACAGGTCGCGTCGACGGGGAACGTTTGAAGACGGTTGTTGGTTGGAGAAACTCAAAACTTTTGGCACGCACGTTCATTGCATGGTTTTCGGTATGGCTCATCACGTGAGCAAGGCCGCACATATGGCGTTCAGCTTCTCGATTGAATTGATGGTAGTCGAAATAGTGTTATCACTATTTGCTAAGTGGTTCTATTATTAGTAATAATATTAGCTTGTTCTTTCCTAGATCCTTCTCGAATAGTCTATCGATATGGATATGGATATCTTGACCCTTGTCCCGTGCCGCATTCTTCATTGTGTGGCATTACGACAAATATCCACCATTTCCAACGGGTCCATGGGATTTGATATTCCTTTCCAGAGTATCCATTCTTAACAGTCATGCGTTCAACAATCCAGACCAGTCGCGAGTTCAGCTTGCATTTTTCGCATGTTTATAAATTTAGAATTTTCACAACGCACCTGCACATTGTGGTTTCGATGTGGTGAGCGACTGCCCAACCGTTAAGCGCCGGGATCCTGTTCCAGCTTCCTGTTGAATGACAAGCTCTTGTCGGCAGATGAAACACCATACAAAAGAAAAGAAAGAAAGAATTTTTTTCTTCGGAAAAACCTAAAATCTGATGCTCTGTGCGACTTTGCTGCTGCATAGCTTGCTGGCAGAAAAATCTACCTCATATGTTTGGAGGGTCGTATTCGCGATCTATTAATACTTATTTTGCTCGGGGAAACTGCAGCTATGGAGCTGGCTCCTGTAAGTGAGTTGACTCCTAAGCACAAGGGTTTTTTCCCGGGACGCTTACAGTTGATGCAAGAACGAGAGATAATGTAAAGCGCTTAGATCTTATGATACTAACCTGCCTTTGAAGCTCGAGCTGTTGTACATGTGGGCATACAATAGCGCACTCGGAAACACCATCGAATTGAATCTCTTAGAATGGAAGGCTGTGTCTGACTCAATAATTAGCGTGGATTATTCAGAAACAAGCACTCATATTTTTCGCAACCGCTCTGGATACTCGTAAAAGATATAATAAAGCTTAAGTCCCAGCTGTTAATAATTTTTCTTCATTTTTTGTTTAACGATCTGGTATCTAGTATCCGGCGCTCTTGGTCGCTAAATTCGAATTTTGATAATTCGTGCTTACTTACATTCTTAAATACCCGTATTAAATTTTTTCAATTCTAAAGTTTTGCAAATTCATTATATCCCACAATAGCATTTTCACTTCATAATTGCTTCGATATCTACCTTAATTAAGTTTAATACAATATGAGTTCCGCGATCAAAGTCGCTTCCAATGCTGCCACTGAGCAACCGATTCTTCCCACAGTCCCAGCAATCAAATTCACGTCACCATCTCCTCCTATGCCTCACCCGTAAGTAGTATTTCAATACCTATATATCATAATATGAAACTAAATATAAGATAGAACTACGTTATCAACAATTATTCGAACCTCCTCGGGGCAACCCGATCTGTCCTCTGCCTTCAATAATATAGCAACTCTAGGAGCCACAAAACTCCAGCCCGAAATCCTGACGAAAAGCCCGAGCCTTCAAACACCCCCCATAATGACACCCTACAGCTCGCCGACGCTAAATTCTATCATAGCCTCGCCATCATCCACAAACCCCATCGAACTTGGAGCCAACGATTCTTCCGAGACCCCATCAACCGTAACACCACAACAAAAATCAAATTCGTTAAACGCGGGTCAAGCGATTGGTATCGCCCTCGGCTGTCTTATATTTGTCCTACTCGTCGGTCTCGGCGTCGCGTTTCTGGTAAAGCGACGTCGAGAGAAAGCCCGCGAGAAAGCCGCACAGACGAAGGGATTGAGGGATTTGAAGTTAGTGATGGCGTATAGCGAGACGGAGAGGGATATCAGTGATAGCTGGAGTCCCGCGCCGGTATCTGCTGTTTCTGGGATTAGTGATTTGGAGGGTTACGGTCGAGCGCCGCCGGTTGCGGAGTATCTGCAGACTGAGAGTGCTCGGAGTAGTACTGTGAGGTTACCGTTGACAAGGTAGATATCAGTTGAGCTGATATGGTTATGTTTGCTGAATCTTTTATCGGTATGGTGGAATGGTGCGCTATGATGTGGACGCTCGGGCCTGGTAGCAGAGCTGAATTGGGATTTAATGGCATTTTAACGCTCTTGTTATGAACTGGGGTTTGCATATTTTGGTATCGGGGTTTGCATTTGGTTTAGGCGTTGGTTTTGATTTTTATTTTGATTCATTGATATCCCACTAGAGTGTCATTCTTTTGAAAATAGTATAATTGTCATTCGTTTATAATACCGAAGATAATATAAAGTCATTCCTTTTATATATTCTATTTCTGACATTAGCAGTCTATCGAGCTGCTAGTGTGGCTTAGAGACCAGATAGATTAGTGCCTGAGTTGGAAGAGGAAGACCTATGTGAAGGTTTCATTGAGCTTCAAGAAACATGCGCTCTCATTAGTACCGAGTCGCGTTAGCTTCTAGAAATACTGAATAGTTTTGTGAACGGGCTTGGCAATGAGACTTAGATGGACCTAGTGATGGCAAATAAGGCTGCCGATTGATCTTGATAAGCCGTCCCTTTTAACGGCGGCTAAATCTAAATGCGTTGTAGATGTTGTAGAATGTGATTTCCTAAACAGGACTAGCGCTTTGGAGCTTCAACACCACATCCTCGTTACCAAGCACGCCGCGTACAACATTCAAGCTTCACGACCTCACCTCACTACTTGCAGTCTGCCCCGCCTTCATCAACCCGACATTACAACCATCAATCCCATCGGTCGAGCCATTGTCCTGCGCTGCTCTTAGATCTCTTAAACTACCAGAATGGATGCTCTTGTCTCCAAGTACGGAGGCTCAGACCTCGATGAGCTCCACCAGATCGAAGATGATGACGACGAAGTTTCCTCAAGCCTTCCACAATCTGTTTCGTTCATATTGCCTCCGATAGATCAAGTATGGATAATGTTATCCTGTCTACAGCATTTTCGCATCCGCTAACTAATGTTGTGATACAGCCCGCCAAGTTTTTGCGAGCAATGACCGACGACCATTCCAACCCAAACGCTCCGATAAAGCTAAAGCACGGTACTACGACATTGGCATTCAAGTTCCAAGGAGGCGTCATGGTATGCACAGATTCTAGAGCTACTCAAGGCTCATGGATCTCTTCGCAGACTGTGAAGAAAGTTATCGAGATCAAGTACGCGTCATCCCCACGGAATTAGGGCTTCGGAAGAGAAGTGCTGATTATAGGCGTGTTTTAGCCCGTATCTTTTAGGAACTATGGCTGGTGGTGCCGCTGTAAGCTCCTAGACCCCCCAAGCTTCATTTTCGCTTCTGAAAAAGGAAATCGCTGACAGTTTGAGTTCAGGACTGTCAATACTGGCTCACATATCTCGGAATGGAGTGCCGTCTTCATCAACTGCGACACAAACGGCTAATATCCGTTGCTGCAGCTAGTAAAATATTGGCAAATGTAAGTCGCTACTGTGATAAATTATATATTTCAACACTGGCTGACTCGACGACCTTCAATTTTAGCTCGTCTACTCTTACAAAGGAATGGGTCTCTCTATGGGCACCATGTTGACCGGAGTCGGTGCCGGCGGAATTTTCGGCTTGTACTATGTTGACAGTGATGGCAACCGCGTGGAAGGCAACCTTTTCTGCGTCGGTTCCGGTCAAACGTTTGCCTACGGTGTCTTGGACCGAGGCTACAGGTTTGATTTGACCGATGATGAGGCTGTAGATCTTGCTAGACGGAGTATACTGGCTGCGACGCATCGTGATGCTTACTCTGGTGGCCACATCAACTTGTATCATATCAAGAAGGACGGCTGGGTTAAACTTGGCTTTGATGTAAGTCAATCCTCTGCGTTTGTCTCCTCTGGGTCTCTTTCGCTAATAGTGAATTTAGGACACAAACCCGATATTCTGGAAACAAAAGTTGGAAAAGGGAGAGTTCCAAAACGTTTCGACGACTTTGGATAGCTAAAAACAAGAAAGGCTTAAATTCATTCACGCCGTCGAATACGGTGTTTATAAAGCTAGCGTAGGACTAGATCAAAGAATATGAACTCTAATATATTATTTTTAGCCTCATTGTGAAGTCATAGATCCACTATCGTAGGCCGACTATTTTCTCATGGCATGAGTAGATGCTCCGATTTCTTTTTCTCACCGCCCGTGCTGGGCGGAACATCCCGGAAAACCCAACATGTCAACAAGAAACTCCGGCCGTTTAACTTTTTTTGGTGATGAGTCTTCGAAGGTACAGCACAGGTGTTGCTTGGCCACGATACAAAATACTCGAGTACTCACCAGCAAGAGGTATCCTAAGACTATTCTAAAGATGGCGAATTCAGGTAAACCAAAAACTGACAGCAGCATCGGTTGCCTCTCCGCAGAAACGGACAGAAATAACCTTGTCTTTGCAGTCCTGGTTTTTTGATTTCGCTAAACTGCAAATGTGTCCTTCTCGCGGCACAAGAGGCTAGCCTCCATCTTGACATTTCGGGTAAGCATCCTTGTGAGATTTGTGGGTTGCAGCACAGAGAAAAATCGTAAAGAAGGTTAGGCTGGGGTGCAGCGTGCAGATCCGGACCATTGAAAAAACAGAAAAAAGAAAAAGCGGTATCGTCAAATATACTACGATAATCTGGGAATAAGCGTCCTTTTGTAACTCTGTTTCTGCTTGCGAGGTCCTGTATAGATTTTGGAGTTTCCTATTGTTACTGAGAGGCCACAAAACTGTCCAGCCTGATCCTCTGGGTAAAACCGTCGATCTTGATCTTTCTCTATTGCGGGAGAGTATATCGAACAGATGTGCATATGTGGCTTTCATGACTAGTATTGTTTTGGGTTGCAGAATAAAAAAATAAGGTATTTTAGGTTGTAAACAAGCGGGTTCAAATGCATGGGAGCTGAAAATGCTAAGCGGAGCAGATGTTGAAGAGTACGGGCCGGAGACTTGGTTATCATGACCTCGGTTTGATCTCACTCGAATGAAGGGTTTTGTGAGTTTTGGGTCCGGATATGAGAGTTATATAAATGATTTGAGTATTTGAGATGCGTAACCGAGAAGAAGGTTATAGTTAAATTTGATAAATCTGTGATATATATACTTTATGTATGTGACTCGAAGGAGTATGTAGCTCCGCCCGATATAAATTTAAATTATATTATACTTGTGCATTGGAACCCGTTTTTCGTTAAATTAAACATACGTGCTCGAAATTCCGAGGCTTTGGCGAGTTCGGGACAAAGCTTTAAATTTGCAATTTAGAGATCAAGGTCGAGAGCTTATAGCCTGCGTTAAAAGATACGACTACGGGCAATTAAGTAAACGAGAATTGTAGCTGTGTTCGATAAAATAGTTAATCGCAGTATGGGATATGCGTATGAGACATAGATATTGATAACATTCGCAAGGATTGTATCAATCAATAGGTTTCCGATTGTTCGTGCCAATGAAAACAAAGGAGAAACAGACATTCAAACCTGATACGCAAAGCCCTGGCAGCTGGTCTGAGCTGTGGCGATACGAATCGGGGAGTTGGGTACAAGTGTTATTGCCCTATAATATAATGTGCCGTTCCCAAAACGTTCTAAACTCCCAAGCATCCCAGAAAGCTTCGAAAGTTTGGAACTATCGTGAAGCCCTTCCCGAACAGCTTAGTTTGACCCGTTCCCGCATATCTTTGCGTGGTTGTGGTAGCGGGATCCGCTAGCGCACCTTCCGCGGTGGGTTTCCTGCAAGATTCCCATCCCAGAAATTAACATTTTAGAAGACACCCCCAATAAACAACAACGACACGCTGACCTCAACTAAAAAAAATCGATTCGTTCCCCTTGGATGGTTGCTTGGATTATGGAGCCTCCAATTTCACGCGATGTCTTTAACTTTGGCCTCATCGCTGGGGGTCATTCCTATCATGGTGCCCCTAGTATGTCTCCAGATCCAAGCTAATACGCCGTTTTAGACATGATTCACGGAAGCGCGAGATGCTTTCCAACATGACTTGACATGCATCGCTTGCAAACCCACCTCGACTGCTTGTATGAATAAGACTTCCTAGCGGCGAATAGCTGCCTTGTTCGAAACCAACATCAACCAAGCAAGGACTATCCAGAATGTGAATGCCGAGTGTCTACGAAACGGGCACATAGCTGTGAGAGCAATTGCTTAGCTCTGACTGGGGCCGTAACAACAGCGACTGGGCAGCCAACGAGATGGGCCAGCAACCGCCCTCCAAAGCCATAGGCTACCATGCCTCGAACTGTAAGGCCTTCTAAGAGGGGTGATAGTTCTGGCGATGGCACGGTCCTAAAGTGTAAACACCGCGATCTAAAGGACCATCTGTTATCCTGCTTAGGTGGTCGACCCGGCCTTAGTGCCCTGTGTGTTCTTTTTCGGCTGGACAACACAAAACGTTATTGCCAACCTCGTTGAAGAAGGCTTCTGCTGGAACTTGGCTCCACCCCGTTGATATCATCTATCTTATGGCCGCAGAATGCATACCCAGCCGGAAAGGGCGTTCGGCCGCAAACGTTGGCCTATATCTCACCCTTGTCTACTTTGGATTCTAGGTTCTTTAGGACCAGCATGCCAAGTGACTCGCGTGCTACCTCCCGATAAGGTCGTTATCCGGCGACTACTGAGCAATCCAATCCGACAGAGAGGTCTTCGATACGTTCAATTCTATAATTTCTTAGAGATAATGTATTATATCCGTCCTCTGCTAAGTTTTCCATTGCCGGCCAAGATGTCTATATGAAGGACGATGCTTTCCGAACGAAGTTGCGGATTCTTTTTTTTCCTTCATGCACACTCGATCTCGCATCGGTGCAGGCTCTGACGTTCACGACTTCATGACGCTCTCTTAGCCGACATTCTCTTTCATTTTTGTTTGGTGTTTTTGCCGTTCATTCATTTAGTGACTTATTTTGAAGGTCCTATAACGATCATTTGACGATATCATTTACGATCATTTTACGACTGCATGATCTCTTGGATATAGATCTCATTTATCTCTAACGTCTAGAACATTCCCTTACCGAAAATTTCGATCGAAAGCTTTTTTTTTATACGATTAAGCCAAAATGAGGCTAACAAATCTTTTAGCAGGTCTCCTGCTTCTCTGGTATGCATATATTTCTCCAGTTTTGTAATTGTTAAAACGTAGCTAAAATTTCATATCTAGCTCTGCCTCTGAGGCTATGACAATTAACCTTTACCCAAGAGCGGCAAAGTATAAGACCGTCACAAAGACTGTAAAAGGTCCGGTCACCGGAAAGACCACAAAATGGCCAGTTAATGCTGCTGGTAAAACACTCGCAGCGGGCACAGTCACTGTCGTCTCCACTTGCAGCAAGGGAGTGAACAAGCCTGGTAAAGGGATTCCCACCGTCACAGTGCTCACGCCAGGGCCTACCAGAGCGACAACCACTATTTTCCCAACCGATTCGAACGGGAACAAGGAAACAACGTCGGGAACAGTCAGCGTTATCATTTCTTGTACCAGCGAATGGAACAAGCTCCACCCCAAAGTCACGACTGTCACCAAGCTTACCCCAGGACCGACACGTGCCACTACTACAATCTACCCGACTGATTCTAATGGAAACCCAGAATCGACTTCCGGAACTATCAGCGTTATCATTTCGTGCACTAGTGAATGGAACAAGCTCCACCCCAAAGTCACGACTGTCACCAAGCTTACCCCAGGACCGACACGTGCCACTACTACAATCTACCCGACTGATTCTGATGGAAACCCAGAATCGACTTCCGGAACTATCAGCGTTATCATTTCTTGCACTAGTGAATGGAACAAGTTGCACCCCAAGTTGTCAACTGTTACCACTACCACTCCAGGGCCAACTCCGGGTACTACTACCGAGTTCCCAACTGGTACCGATGGTAATCCAGAGTCTACTTCGGGTACTGTCACCGTTGTTATTACTACTCCCACATCTGGCCCTATCGCTACCACACCACCTAAGGGTCTTTGTGTCGTCCCAACTGCGGCAGCTAGTGCTGGTGTTACGTATCCAATTGCTGGATTAGCTGGTTCTGACGTTGAATATAATAAGGGTATGATCAAACTCACTCGTATTGAAGGTATCACATCAAACTGTCCAACCGACTATAACTGTACGATTGCCCAACTGGGAACCGCTTGCATCAACGCCTGTATCGAACAAGCCAAGCTTTGCGTCGCTCAATATGCCAAAGGTGACAAAACTAAGAAGGCTCAGTGTGATACCCAGCTGGCTGCTTGTAAAGCTGCCAACCAGAAAGATGCCCCTGGTATCGTCAAGGTTTTCGAGGATGGTTGCGGTGCACCAAAGTCTTCCGCCCCGCCAGGAACGCAAGCAACAGTCACGACAACTACTCCTGGGCCTTCACCTGGTACTACTACCGAGTTTGTTACCGATGACAATGGCTCTACTGTCACTGATTCAGGCACTGTCACAGTGGTTATCACCACTCCCACTGAAGCTCCTTCCTCTTCGGCCCCAGCCCCAGATCAGGAAACTGTTACCACGACTGTTCCTGGGCCATCCCCAGGCACAACCACCCAATACCCAAGTGGACCGGGTGGCAAGCCAGATACTACAGATGGTACTGCTACTGTCGTTATAACTACTCCTCAGGGAACTCAAAATACGGTCACAGTTACCACTCCTGGTCCTTCACCAGGAACAACTACCGAGTTTGTTACTGATGATAATGGTTCCACCGTTTCCAACTCGGGAACTGTTACCATTGTCATCACCACTCCCACTGAGGCTCCATCCTCGTCCGCTCCAGCTCCAGATCAGGAGACCGTTACTACTACTGTTCCTGGTCCATCTCCTGGTACCACCACCCAATACCCATCTGGTCCAGGCGGTAAACCAGATACCACCGATGGCACTGCAACCGTGGTTGTCACGACTCCAACATCCGCTCCTGTTTCTTCGGCTCCGGAGCCGGATCAAGAGACTGTAACTACTACTGTCCCTGGTCCATCTCCTGGTACCACCACCCAATATCCATCTGGTCCGGGAGGCAAGCCAGATACTACCGACGGCACTGCCACCGTGGTTATCACAACCCCAACATCCGCTCCTGTTTCTTCGGCTCCGGAGCCGGATCAAGAGACTGTAACTACTACCGTTCCTGGTCCATCTCCTGGTACCACCACTCAATACCCATCTGGTCCAGGAGGTAAGCCAGATACCACTGACGGCACTGCTACCGTGGTTGTCACGACTCCAACATCTGCTCCTGTTTCTTCGGCTCCAGAGCCGGATCAAGAGACTGTAACTACTACCGTTCCCGGGCCATCTCCTGGTACCACCACCCAATACCCATCTGGTCCAGGCGGTAAACCAGATACCACCGACGGTACTGCCACCGTGGTTATCACAACCCCAACATCCGCTCCTGTTTCTTCGGCCCCAGAACCGGATCAAGTTACTGTTACAACCACTGTCCCAGGACCTTCCCCTGGTACCACCACGGAGTACCCGTCTGGCCCAAGTGGCAAGCCAGATACCACCGATGGCACCGCCACTGTAGTTGTCACGACCCCAACATCAGCTCCTGCTTCTTCTGCTCCAGAACCAGATCAAGTTACCGTTACCACTACTGTTCCTGGCCCGTCTCCTGGTACCACCACCCAATACCCAACCGGTCCCAGCGGCAAGCCAGATACCACTGATGGTACAGCTACCGTGGTTATCACCACCCCATCGTCCGGCCCATCTCCGGAGACCGTTCCGGGTCCCAAGCCCACGAGCCCTCCCAAGGGTCTCTGTGTCGTCCCAACTAGTACCGGAGATGTCACATATCCACTCGGTGGACTTGCTGGCTCTGATGTTGAGTATGTCAACGGAGCTATCCAACTCACCAGGATTGAGGGTATCACATCCAACTGCAGAACTCAGTATAACTGCACAATCACTGAATTGCAGAATGCTTGCATGAACGCCTGTATTGAACAACAGAAGCTCTGCTATGCTCAATATGCCAAGGATGACAGCGACAAGAAGGCTGATTGTGACGCTCAGCTGAAAGCTTGCAAGGCTGCTAACATGGCAACTGCTCCGGGTATCGTCAAGGTCTTCGACAAAGGCTGCGGTGCACCAATCTCCTCTTCTGCCCCAGCTCCAGAACAGGTCACTGTTACAACCACTGTCCCAGGACCTTCCCCTGGTACCACCACTGAGTACCCAAGCGGTCCAAGTGGCAAGCCAGATACCACCGATGGCACCGCCACTGTGGTTGTTACAACCCCAACGTCCGCTCCAGTCTCTTCTGCTCCACCAGAGCAAGTGACTGTTACCACTACCGTTCCTGGTCCATCGCCTGGTACCACGACAGAGTATCCTTCTGGACCTAGCGGCAAGCCAGACACCACTGATGGCACTGCTACTGTTGTTGTCACCTCTCCGACTTCAGCACCAGTCTCTTCGGCTCCAGAGCAAGAGACTATTACCACTACCGTCCCTGGTCCATCTCCTGGTACCACCACCCAATATCCATCTGGTCCGGGAGGCAAGCCAGATACGACCGACGGTACCGCTACTGTGGTTGTCACGACCCCCACCGGTGGTCCATCTGTTGAGAGCGTACCAGCCATCCCAACTGTTACTACCACTGTTCCCGGACCATCCCCGGGCACGACTACAGAGTTCCCAACTGGCCCAAGTGGTAAGCCAGAGACCACCTCTGGAACCGTCACTGTTGTGGTCACGACCCCGACGTCGGCCCCTGTTTCCTCTGCTCCAGAGCAAGAGACTATTACCACTACTGTCCCTGGTCCATCTCCAGGCACAACCACCCAATATCCATCTGGTCCGGGAGGCAAGCCAGATACCACTGATGGCACCGCGACTGTTGTTATTACCACACCAACTGCTGGACCAAAGACAATTCCAACAGTCACTGTCACGACTGAGGGCCCGACAAGAGGAACCACCACTATTTTCCCAACTGGTACTGATGGTACTCCAGAATCTACTTCTGGAACCGTCACTGTCATGATCACTTGCACATCCGGAATGCCCAAGCCGTCCGTTGCCACTGTTACTGTCACTACTCCTGGACCTTCTCCAGGTACCACTACTATGTATCCAACTGGTACCGACGGTACTCCAGAATCTACCTCTGGCACCATCACTGTTGTTATTACGACACCAGTCGCTGGACCAAAGACGATTCCAACAGTCACTGTCACAACCGAGGGCCCGACAAGAGGAACCACCACTATTTTCCCAACTGGTACTGATGGTACTCCAGAATCTACTTCTGGAACCGTCACTGTCATGATCACTTGCACATCCGGAATGCCCAAGCCGTCCGTTGCCACTATTACTGTCACCACACCTGGACCATCCCCGGGTACAACCACCATGTACCCCACTGGAACTGATGGTACTCCGGAATCTACCTCTGGCACCATCACTGTTGTTATTACGACACCAGTCGCTGGACCAAAGACGATTCCAACAGTCACTGTCACGACCGAGGGCCCGACAAGAGGAACCACTACTATCTTCCCAACTGGTCCAGAAGGTACACCAGAGACTACCTCTGGCACTGTTACTGTCATGATCACTTGCACTTCTGGAATGCCCAAGCCATCCGTGGCCACCGTCACTGTCACCACACCTGGACCATCCCCGGGTACAACCACCATGTACCCCACTGGAACTGATGGTACTCCGGAATCTACCTCTGGCACTATTACTGTCGTCATCACGACGCCAGTTGTTGGGCCAAAGACGATTCCTACTGTTACCGTTACAACTGAAGGTCCAACCAGAGGAACAACCACTATCTTCCCAACTGGTCCAGAAGGTACACCAGAGACCACTTCTGGTACCGTTACTGTCATGATCACCTGCACCTCTGGAATGCCCAAGCCATCTGTTGCTACTGTCACTGTCACTACACCTGGACCATCCCCGGGTACAACCACCAAGTACCCCACAGGAACCGACGGTACCCCAGAGTCCACTTCAGGCACAATCACTGTTGTCATCACCTTGCCAGTATCTTCTCCAGTTACCGCTCAAAGCGTTCCTGAGCAAGAGACCGTTACCACCACCGTTCCTGGTCCATCACCTGGCACTACTACCCAATACCCAAGTGGGCCGGGAGGTAAACCAGATACTACTGATGGCACAGCTACTGTGGTTGTTACGAGCCCAACTTCCGCTCCACCAGGGCAAGTTACTGTCACGACTACCGTCCCAGGACCATCACCTGGTACTACCACTCAGTACCCATCTGGTCCGGGAGGTAAGCCAGATACCACTGATGGCACCGCCACAGTTGTTGTCACCCAGCCAGGATCTTCTCCAGCACCAACCGCAAGCTGCAGCAAGGTTATGACCAAGTCGTGTATGGTTAAGGATCACGCTACTCGCTGCTTCAATAAATACATCACACAGTGCGGAAACGCTCCTCCACCATCGTCTATGCCTCCTAACCCAGGTCCACCGCCGGTCACTGATCAAAGCGTACCAGTCCTCCCAACTGTTACCACCAAAGTTCCTGGATCAGTTGTTGGCACCACGACAGTCTACCCAACTGGTCCTAATGGCTCTCCGGAAACTACCTCTGGTACCGTCACCGTGAGGATCACTTGCACGTCTGGAATGTCGAAGCCAGGCTCTTCTGCTCCACCCGGAACTTTGGCGATCGTCACCACTACTGTTCCTGGAACTGTTCCTGGTACGACCACCAAGTATCCAACTGGTCCAAATGGCCCAGAAACCACTTCTGGAACCGCCACGGTCTTCATCACAGTCCCAGGCTCCACAGCGCCAGGCTCCAAGATCCCAACTGTGACCGTTACAACTGAAGGACCAACTCGAGGCACAACTACGATCTTCCCAACTGGCCCAGGTGGTACACCAGAGACCACTTCTGGTACCGTTACCGTTTTGGTCACTTGCACGTCCGGAATGCCCAAGGCATCTGTCGCCACTGTTACCACCACTGTTCCTGGACCTTCTCCGGGCACCACTACTATGTATCCAACTGGTACCGATGGTAAGCCAGAGTCTACTGCTGGCACCATTACTGTTGTCATTACTACTCCAGCCAAGGTCCCAGTTATCCCAACCGTCACCGTCACCACTTTCGGACCTTCCAAGGGTATCACCACCATCTTCCCAACTGGTACCGATGGTAAGCCCGAGAGTACTTCTGGTACGGTCACCGTTGTCAAGACCTGGACCAAGGGAGTTTCGCCGCTGCCAACTGTTACGACCACCGTTCCTGGATCCGTCCCTGGTACAACCACCAAATTCCCCACTGGTACCGATGGAACTCCAGAATCTACCTCAGGCACCGTTACCGTTGTCGTCTCCACACCGGGGCCAAGCGTCCAGTCAGTCAAACCAAGCGTCAAGACTATCACCACCCTCGTTCCCGGACCTACCCGAGCGACTACCACCATCTACCCAACCGGTACCGACGGCAAGCCAGAGTCGACATCAGGAACCATCAGCGTTGTCATCTCGTGCACAAGCGAATGGAACAAGTTACACCCATCATCTGGAGCACCTGGTCCAAAGGTCGTCACAATCACTACCCTTACCCCTGGACCTACCCGAGCAACAACCACAATCTACCCAACTGGTACTGATGGCAAGCCAGAGTCGACATCAGGAACCATCAGCGTTGTCATCTCGTGCACAAGCGAATGGAACAAATTGCATCCATCATCTGGCGCACCTGGTCCAAAGGTTGTCACGATTACCACACTCACCCCTGGACCTACCCGAGCAACAACCACCATCTACCCAACAGGCACCGACGGCAAGCCAGAATCCACCTCTGGTACTATCAGTGTGGTCATTTCATGCACCAGTGAATGGAACAAGCTCCATCCATCGTCTGGAGCGCCTGGTCCAAAGGTTGTTACTATCACCACTCTTACACCCGGACCTACCAGAGCCACAACGACCATTTACCCGACAGGCACCGATGGCAAACCAGAATCGACCTCTGGTACCATCAAGGTTGTTATCTCTTGCACCAGCGAGTGGAACAAGTTACACCCTTCTTCAGGAGGACCTTCGGGTGCCACAGTCCCAGCAACCGGTGTCCGAAAGACAGTCACAACCCTCACACCTGGACCCACTCGTGGAACGACAACAATCTACCCGACTGGTCCAAATGGCTCTACGCTCACCAACTCTGGTACCGTTAGTGTCATTATTTCTTGCACTAGCGAGTATGCCAAGATGATGAAGACAATGAAGACCGTGGTCAAGAGAGCCATGCCGACCCCGAGAGCAGCACCGCGTCACTGGTACTGAGCTCAAAGCCGTCATGTAGAATATATTTAAATTGGAAAATCTTGTTTTTTGTTCAACAAAGCATGCAAAAGACGGAAATATAGATGGGTATCGGAGTTATTTTTTTATATTTCATTTCCTTTGTTCCTTTTCTACTTCGTTTACTTTGGTTTTTTTTTAAAGTCGTCTTCACACCCACCTTTTCTTTTGATATGATTCCCCCCTTCACACTCCTCTTTCATGTTCATTACATCCATCATCTTGTTTACGAAGTTACGACATTTACGAATGAAATGAGGATATCCACACATATTTTTTCCTTTGGGTTATCAGTCCCACGCACGCATTTCTTTTCTTTTATTCCGAGAGATAAAGAAAAATAGATGCCGAGCATGTAAAAAGTGAATGCATAGGCTCGAATGTACAAAAGTTCTAAAAAAATATGGATACAAATTTAAAAAAGTCTCTTTCTCCGAGTAATTCGTAAATTCAAGCTGTAGGAGCCGAAGACTAGTCTTTTAGAGGCACAGCATCCTCTTCATACTTATTTTAGATATGTGAACTAAATGTGTAACAGTTTTTTTATGCAAATGTATGATACTTTTAGGTTCGAAAAGGTTAAGAGGTGGACATTTGGTGTCGAATAGCTTTATTAACGGCTAATTCATGCATCCCGAGGCAACATGACCGATATCGATATCGGCGAGGGAATGGATTTCCTGATCTTGGCGTTGGGTACATTTAATCTCTGCATGGGGAAGGTGAACTCGAGAATGCTTGTTTAAGAGGTGTAGAATATGTATGCTATATTAGAATTACCAGAACCTTCATTTCTTACCTTCGTTCTGAAAAGTATCTTTATATGCAAGTAAGATAAGCTGTATAGAACTCAAATCAAAAGTGGAACTTATAATATTAATGTTACATGAAACTTTTGCTCAAAAGTAGCGTGACGGGGATGAAATGGATCGGAGTAATTTGATATAGTGAATAGGACTATATTTACAAGTAAACAAAAACTCGTTATAACTAGAAAACCTCAATAATAGATTCGAGGACATCAGAACCTCGGAGTCTTGATATGCGAAAGACGTGATAGTGCTGCTAGATTACTATCTATTTCGTGGTAGGTTAAATTTGTACTTTGAAAGAGATACATATACCACAGGCCGAAAAAGAAGAAAGTTGATATATGGAGGACGGCCCGCAGTTGATTAAAATGTCTAGGTTATCATTAGAAAAGAAAGAAAAATATAAAAAGGTATCTTAGGAGAGCCTCCGATTAATCAAATGTACATACCGCGCCACCAACGATGAAAAGTCGTTCTTCTTCTCGTTTGATCCAGCCTACGATTGAGTTTGCATGTTTCGCCAATACATTTCTGGGTGTGCCAGCTCCGGCTACGCAGTAGAGCTCAAAGGTTGGTGTGACCCAGGCTAGTGATACTGATCGTCGCCTTATGCTATGATGTACCTTGAGGTGTGCGTTCCTAGCATGAACCGCTGCGTGGAGTCGCTGGTATAAGACCATCAATCTAAATTCACGATTTTAGTAGGGGTTCTCTACATTTAGGTAAGCCAACACTGACCTTCTTCGAGCATGCGGACTGGAGAAATGTTGGTCGAAGGACGGCATTGTAAACTGAACGTTCGCTTTTGATTTGTAGAGGAAATGCTGTATTACGGTTCCATCAATTAGATCTGATGCGAGATACCGTCCTCGTTTCACGGCCCCCTCAATGATAGGGATGCTACCGGCTCGATCCAATTGATCGATAATGTTGTCTTTGACTTCTTTCATTTCGAAAAAGGCCTCTCGTGTCGGTGATATTAAAACCAAAGCGATCTCTGGTTGAAAGAAGCAGATGTATGCGTGGAGGAAACCTTTGGCGTTGAATTTTGGTAGGCATATTGGCGTCCAATGCTCGCCACCGCCTTTGAAAGTGCTAGCACTGAAGAGCATGGAGATGAATAACTGAAGGTCAGGTGGATGTAAAGAGTGTCTTTTGGGCCGAATCACCGAAACCAATCGACCGTCGGCGATTATCAAGCCGTAGAGAAGGTTACTGGTGCGGCATTTTAGGAGGATATTGTTTATTTTCTCTCGAACATGCTTTCTCATTTTTACACATTCGAGGGAGCCTAGTAGGATGTTCGGTTCCCCGCGAACCATGGCGTCTGAGAGCCCATCCAGAAACACCTCCGTTCCACCTAACAGTCGACGCAAATCAAAACCCTCCCTTTCACTAAAAACTTTGGAGACGGTCGTGAGTGTGAGAGTTGATAAAACTTGGGTATAGAGCATGTCAAGTTGCGTCCTTAACTGTGCGTCAGTTTCGCCAAGAGAGGATACTGCGACGAGGTATAGATGGCCTTCTTGCACTATCGTAAACTTGTGTTTACCTGCGGTGAATGATTTTAAAGGATCGTGACCCTCCTGAAAGAAAGATATGATGGTTTGGATAACACCCATAAACTGAGAAACGACAGACTCGTCACCATAGCGGCTATAAACAGGTTTGCCGGCTGATGAGAGGATGAAGAAATGCTTCTTTCGAGATCTCCATTTCATAATTCGTTCGTCTTCGGATAGCTCGTCTTCGTTATCGCTCTCATCCCATTCTTCATCTGAGTCCTCGACTAGCTCTTCTTCTTCTTCCATCTGTCTTGAAAGTGCCCAAGCTTGGCCATATCCGGATGCAAAGGCGACGTTATCTTCGTTGAGAATCTCCCCTAGCATACCGGCAACATCATTATCCCCGGAGTCGAGAGTTGGGACTAGGCTCCGGATACTGCTGGACTCCGTGTATGGAATTATGATACTGGCACGTGATGAGCCAATGTCGTTATTCGCATGTACTTGAGATAAAGACAGGGCGGTTGTAGGCTTGCTTTGTAACCGTTCCAATGAGGGAGTGACAGGACAGGAACCACCGGCCATCGGTCCGGTATCTGTACCTCGAAGCGTGCTAGCGCCGGACAAGTCCAGATGGGCAGGTCTTGTAAAATAATCCTCGGTTATTTGGATAGATCGAGGGTTAGAGCCAGATTCGTCTGTTTCGGAAGTTTGAGGAGGGGGCGGGTTTGCGCGGGGTGTTGGCGGACCATCCTCCTCCTGCTCGGGCTCGACATCGGTGGTGGGATTTGTAGCTTCACTCTGAGTCGTGTCGTCCGTAGGGGACGAATCAGTAGCTTCAAGTGTCGGGTCCGAGGGAGTTTCCACCCCTTCCTGAGCTCCTGGAGGTGTAATTTCTGTACTCTCCGGGACTATAGCCATGTCTGCGGTGTCACTCGAGCTTCCTTCTGCAGGAGCTGAGGGTCCTGGTGCGTCTCCTTTCACGAGCTTCCAAGTTCGTTCAGCAGAATTTGATATCGAAGAGTTCACGCTATCGGAGATATCTTTGAGTGGCGTAACGACCATGTTGATGGTCTTGGAGTAGAGATCCATAGCTCCTTATCATCATGACTGCAGGGTCGAGAGCCCGTTCGTGTTTCGAAAGCTAGGGAGCCGAAATCTCATAGTCCGAGCAGCCGTGAAAGCCTTCCTTCTCGTTTGACTATGTATTTTGGAAGCCTCCTCGGTTGAGAGATCCTCGAGGACTGCGAGAGCGAGTCCGCGCACGGCCGCGCGATAGAATGACAAGAGGGAGAGGAGTGGAGGAAGAGGAGAGTTGGTCGGGTCGGTTGATGTGGAGGACGCGCATGATATCATGTTTCCGGGACGCGGGCTTGGCGTAGTCTCATCTGCGAACGGCGCTGCGGATTCGTGTCCAGTTGATTAGTTCAACCGTTCTATTAGCAACGTGCTCCAACCGGCCAGCATCGCCAACATTCCTTGCCCGAATCTCTCGATCCTCTGGCGACCTTTCCAGATGATATCACAATCAGATTCATAGTAATCTTGCAATATTTCCCAGGATGTCCCTTGAACCGGGGCGAGCAGATCACTCGCCGCTGAGCTCTGGCCGGTCGTCGCCAGTTCCCAGATGGTCAAATCAGTACGATGGTATGATACCGCATACACCTCAAATCTTGGGAAAGCCAAAGAAACAACAATGAGGCTCGCTAATACGGCGTATAGAAAGTTTGATCCAAAAAGATCCTAGACAATTCAAGAAATATGCCGCTGGCGTTGAAAGGGCTCTGGCGCTCTTCGAAAGTACCCTGCAAGAATGGGCAGACTACATTTCATTCCTTGGGAGGCTACATAAAGTACTTTATTCAGATTCCCTTTACATAGCTGAGATTCTAACATGCATTCGACTTTTTCAGGCGATACAAGCAAATAACAATCTTACCGTCATTCCATCCAAATCTATAGTCTCAAAGCGCCTGGCACAATGCCTTAATTCCAGACTGCCGTCTGGAGTCCACCAGAAAGCCCTCGAAGTCTACTCTAGTGTATTCACGATAATCGGAGTATGTGTATTTGGAATCGTTGGAGTAATCTGGATGCGGAAGCTAAGATCTATTGGAGTAGCAAGAAGGTCTGGCACGAGACCTTGCGACATGGACACCCGGATTAGCACCCTTATTATCCTACGCCGCTATTAGTGTCAAACCGCATCTCCTCACGTTACTCGAAACGCACTACGTTCCTCTAGGGAAGTCGTTACGGCCGGCTCTGCGAAGTCTCATATTGGCGATATTTCCAGGGATAGATGAAGAAGGAAGCGAGTTCTTTGATAGAACATTTGCGCTATTGGAGTCCATTCGAACCAAGATAGATGAGGACTCGTACTTTTGGCAATGTTTCTTATTGGCCTCGGTCTCATCTCCAGGACGAAGGCAAGGGGCGTTGGCTTACCTCTATCGCAAAATGCCCAAGTTAGCGGATGAGGCAGCCTTGAGCTCTCCTCTGGTGACACCAGAGCCTGGCCTTCTCATCAGATGCTTTGCGACCGGACTTCTGGACGATCAATTGCTTGTTCAACGAGGATTTCTTGACATCTTGGTACAAAATCTGCCGTTGTCGTCGCCCATT
This sequence comes from Orbilia ellipsospora, assembly GCA_036971675.1. Lineage (NCBI taxonomy): Eukaryota > Fungi > Ascomycota > Orbiliomycetes > Orbiliales > Orbiliaceae > Orbilia > Orbilia ellipsospora. The sequence goes on from JAVHJO010000006.1 coordinate 1,668,024, forward strand.
CTACAGACGTAGGTTTACGTCTACATTTTATTCAGTCATTGCGAACGTAGCTAATTTCTAAGCAAAAGGCTGGTAACACCAAAAGATCGAGAGAAACTCTTGGTATCAGCATGTAGAGTTGTTCTTCGACGTGATATGTCTTTGAATCGGAGATTATGGGTCTGGCTCTTAGGACCTGAACAACCCGAAGCCGTGACTTCACCTATTAATACAGCAATCGACAACACCTCTTACTTTAGTCTCCATGGCCTCGAAAGCCTTTCCCAGGGTCTCACGGAGATTATATCAACGCAAAAGATGGACCCAGTTGAGATGGCAAGACCCTACAGAATACTGCTTTCTTTGATGGATCGTTGGGAAATAGGCGGTGCCGTAGTCCCTAAGCTCTTCTTCCCTGCAATGCAATCAGCACAGCAATATGAAAAGCTAGCTCCGTCGCAGGAGAAATACCATGAAGTTTTACGTTCAGCTGCTCAGTTTTTTGACGGTGTAGAACCTGGTTTAATATGGGCAGAGCTTCTAGAGATGTTATTAACAGCCCTTGGTTCGAAGCATTTCCCACAACTGCCTCATGATGAAGCAGCTGTGAGGCTCACCGTCGCGCGATACGTCTTGAAGACGTTCAACGTTCAAGAAGAGGAGATGGTGATCATATATGCTCCTCTGGTACTCCTTGCAATCATAGCAGAAGCCAAGGGAACTCAAAATCCGCTGGCAAAGGCAAACCAGATAATATGGGGCGTTGCAAGTGACCTCATTGACTTGATTCCAGAAAGGGCATTTACCTCTACAATGGTGAAAGATGAATATGATGTTGACTTGGATGCCGTGTCTATTTTGACTCGAGTCACACAATTCTTCTCATTAGATTCAAAAAAGAGAGCGGCGTTCCCGCCGTTCTCAACGAAGCTAGGGGGCCACCTTATTCTGCATCACTTCGCCCAACTTACAGCGGAATCTATGAAAAACAATGAACCAAACGTGCCCTCGGCCGCAATATTCCTTGTGAAGGTCTTGAAAAAAGTCTCATTTGACGACACCTTTGACGCACGACCTCTCTTGGCTAGCATCCAAGTGATTCTGGGGAACCCCGGAACAGGATTCGGTAGTGTCGCCGCAGCAGCGGACGTACTAGCAATATTGATCGAGAAAGAGTATACAACTCCATCGGCAACCAAACACCTTGCGATTCCTTTCGCGACTGCGTTCTGGGCAGAGTTATCACCTGATACACCAAGACACCATGTAGAAGCTACAAGGGCGATATGGACGCTCCAAGCTGCATTTAGAGATCGAAGGATAGAGGCAGCTATCTGTAGTCTGATGGTGGATGCTGATGTAAGAACTTCCGCGGAACCCGGGAGGCGGTTTGCTATTCTTTGGAATCATAGTAGCAGTTTCCCGGAGTTTAAGATGATACTCTCACGACCGCTGTTCCTCCTTCTTGACGCATTGGGCGAGAACGACGAAGAAAGGAATGTTCACACTCGTGGGTGGTTGCAAAATTTATCTTCAACAGAGCGGTAGGTGAACCTTTTTGCACCACTCAGAATTTTGACTAATAGCACTAGATTGTTCGACATCGTACTGTCCAAAATTCTACAGTTCCCATTTCTTGGTTTACCAGCTCCAAATGGCACCAAGGTTGCCGAGCGAGATCAGGGAATCACAGACGATACGGATATCGACACTTGCATTTACTATTTCCAAATATTGAATAATATCTTAAGATATTCGACAGAAGCGGTATTGGCATCTCTTGCAGAAGACCACACAGTGACTTTCACCTGGCTACATGAATATCTCGATGATAGTAAGTGACATCTATGCTAAACTGCTATTGAAGATATGCTAACCAGAATAGCTGTAACCGAGGAAAACATCACGCTACAAATAATACTTGCAGAGTTTTCATATTCCGCTATAATAAAATATCCACCCAGCTCCTCTGAGCCACCAGTTATTCGATCAGTCGCACGTTTACATCGTTCTGCATTGTCTGTCCTACATCAACTTCTCTTGAGCCCCTATTCAACACCTCTAGCCGACTTGGAGCTAGAGATCAAGCTGACTAAGCGACTACAAGATGCTCTCAAAGCTGAAGATACATTTGTTCAAGTTGCTATTCTCGATGTTTTGTTTGCGAGCCTGAAACTGAGTTTGCGAAGAGCTGATTCTCAGCTTGCTCTGTTATCCCAACTCAAACCCCCTCCTTCAAGGGACAGCAAGGGAAGCCTACGGCTAGGGAATGCAACTGAGCTGGAGAAAGAAATTGCAATGGCGCAGCCAACTCCTCCCACTGAACTTATTCAGGTGCTTATTGATGGGCTATCTTCTCACACAACTCGGCCGGTTCTCGATAGTTGGATTAACTTCTTAACTGAATGTCTGCCCTTACTATCACCAGTTATATTCCAGGTGCTCCTTCCGCTCGTAGAATGCATCTGCAAACAGGTTCGACAAACCTTCGAGGTTCTGAAACGGCAATTTACGGAGTCTAGCTCGCCAATAACCTCTCCGGAGACAACTTTAGTGGCCATGTTGAACGGATTGGAACATCTCATCGCGGCTGCTCATGATCAAATTATGGTCGCAGAGGTTCGTTCAGCGATACCCAAAACGCCGGCTGAGAGTACTGGCTTTTTCGGGAATATGGTATCTGGCGTATTTTCCGGCGAAACTCCGGTTGTTAAGACCGTGAAGCAAAATAACCGACTTACCGTACTACTGTGCTTCCAGGATACTGTTAGGATTTGCTACTCAATATGGGCCTGGGGTGACGCTAGTTCTGGGTTCGCAAGCGAAAACAGCTGCTCTGCTTCTTATACTTATACGTCCTCAAGAATGAGGGCAAGGGCAAGACGTATTCTAGAACATTTATATCAAGTCGAGACTTTGGAGTGTTTGGAAACATTTATTGAGATGTGGAAAACACAATCCCCTGGAAAGAGCACCTCGATCTTCAAGCTCGTCCATGTTCTAGACGCCTCCCGGCCAAAGCATACTATCGGGGCAATATTCAACAGCATATTCAGCCGGACAAATGCGCAAGCGCTAGAACACAATCGACGGTCCTCTCTGACTTCTGAGCTTACCGATCTCGATGTAGCCTCGTTTCTGGTTGATTATGTCAAATCACTAGAAGATGATGCGATGGAGGAAATATGGTACGATTGTCTGCTGTTCCTCTCAGACGTCCTTAAAAACCCATTCCCACATCGACAGACGATACCGTTACTTTTGAATTTCACGGCAATAATTGGAGAGAAGGTCGACAACACGATATTCGGAGAGCAGAAGAAGATGCGGAAGGACTTAGGGGTAAGACCTTTTCTAATCAATAACTTTCGTGATCCTGGAATACTGATCAAAGATTTATAGGACATATTCATACGAGTTCTTTCATCCGTGTTTACTCTGAGACCGGCCGCTGGTATTTTGCCTGATATTTCAACTTTCGGTGACAGAAGACCGTCTGAGATTGAACCCGCACCTGACGACATCACCACAATTCTTAATAATATTGTTCCTAAACTTAGAAAAATTCTTGTGGAACAGGATAGAATCATCGCTGTCGTTACTACTATCGTAACCTCATTGGTAACGCCTGCACTTCGATCAAAGGCCTTCCCAACAGCTCTGCCGAAAAACCTTTTAGAGATGCTTTATCACATCACCAAAGTATCTAGCACTCAGAAGCTGTGGCGGAAAGAAGTTTCAGATGCATTCAACGATTACAAGTTCTTTGCCGCTAGTGTATCTAGCGTCAAGAATTACTGGAAGCCGTTGCTACGACAATGGATTATCAGCGACAAGGAACGGATGTTGGACTTGTTTGTTAAAATCACGCCTCCCGCTACAGCTGGAGTTTTTGGCGTCGGTGCGGCGAGCGCTCGAGCAGAAGCTGATAAACGAATTGGGCTAGTTTTGAGAAGAATGGCACTACTACTGCTCGCAGGGGATAAGGATTATTTCGTCATATATCTTCAAGAATTCGAAGGCAAAATCCTTGAAGTTTTGAGCGCAAACCCTGTTACAAGCCCCAGCTCGGCCACTCGCTGCGAAGTATATCTCTTACTAAGAGCACTTGTTCTGAGGACGAGCAGCATACATCTAACAAGTTTCTGGCCGATAATCGTCTCGGAACTTCAAAACTTGCTGATGTCCTTGAGCAGCGGGTCGAATCTGAGGGAAGGTGCATTGGAAAGTTACACTGATGGCAGTTTATTGGAGGGTTGTAAACTCCTGGATACCCTGCTCGTTGTTCAACCTGATGAGTGGCAACTCAACGAGTGGCTATTCATCACTGATACGGTGGAGGCAGTCTATAAACCTGACTACACAGTCGATGTACCTTCCATCGCGCTAGCCGACTATGTCAGCAGGGAACTCTCCGAGTGCAAGACCCGTGCGAAGAGAAGTGATAGTATCGATATCGTGACCACGGAGAACGCCGGTGTGCGGCGCTTAATGATCAAAGAGCGGGATTCGCTGTTGTTGAACGGAGTTAATGGGTCGGAGGAAGTGAAGAAGGTTATTGCCCAATTCTTGAGGTATCTCAGTATATGGAACTTTGAGAATGCGTATGCTATGGGCAAGATGGACGAGGAGGGCCTTGAAGAGGCTATCTTGGCGGATTTGTTTGACGAGGTTTAAAATTTTTCTTCGCTTTCGTTTTAGATATCTTATCTTGTACTCTATTGTGGAATAAATCAAACGGGATCTTCAATTGCTTGATCAGAAATAAGATCCATTCTGAGGCGACATATATGGTCACGTCCATCAGAAAAATCCAAGTGCTCCAAAGTATTTGGGACGAGGCGCGCGTTGCAAGCGAAATATCCAACACGTCGGTCCCCAAAGCGTCGCGTCTTCCCCAATCCAGCTTGCATAAATTCAGCGCCAGGTTTTCTCGATATTAAACATCACACCAAAAGACTCTTCTTGATGAGTACCTCGGACATGGCAGATGTGGACTACGGATCTTCGCTCTCCTTCGCAACCATTGCTCGTCTTCAAGATCTCGCAATCCTATCCTACCAACAACCAGCCCACATCAACTCAAACTATCCCGTCACCGAAACACACCTCGATACCGCCGCAGCAGCGCAAACCAATCACCATGTCTCCGTCGAGAGAGATATCAACACACTCGACGAGCTGATCAAAAAGCAAGAGGATGCGATCCGGGAACTTAAATCCGAGCTAGAGATGTTACATAAACGAGACGATGTCACGCCGCCGAAAATTGAGGTTGCGAAGGTTAATGGGTTGAAAAACGGCTCTGAGAAGTATTTTTTGGAGTCGCCGTGGTTGCCGGAGGAAGAGAGCGGGTTGAACACCCTCCTGGCTGTTAGGGGCGTGTTGAGGGTTATCGAGGAGAGTAGGAAGCGAAGGTCGGACGCCGAAAGAAGGGTGGAGGAGATGAAGAAGGTGATTCAGAGAGAGCAAGGGTGGATTGCGACGGCACAAGAAATGGAGGAAGAGTTGAAGAGGAGGATTGGTGAATTGGAAAAGGTTGACGGGGTTAATGAGAGCGATGCGAAGCGGGATAAGAGAAAAATCGCAGAGTTTGAGAAATCGAGGAGGGATATGGAGAAAATGGGCGATATTTTGATGAGGGAGCTCGGGAAGTTTATCAAGAGTAGGCTCGGGGTGATGATTGCTGTGGAAGAAGCTGGTGGGCCCGTCGTTGGGAGCGAGCTCGATGTTGAGAAGCTCAAGCAATATCTAGACGTTGAAGCTGGTTCGACAGGAAGAAAGAACAAAGCAGCGAAGGCTCGAGAAAGAGGCCAAAAGAGGTTGGATGAGATCTGGGGTGGTGGGGATGAGGATGGTGGCTCTCTCGATCCAGAGAAACGTGCTGGGGATGAATTACTCGATCTAGTTGAGGTATGTGTATGATTCAAGAGTTTATGGGATTGAGACTAACGATGTGATTAGGCAATGATGAATACGATGCTTGAGGACGACTCTCATGGTTATACAAAGTTAACACGAGAGTCCGCTGCTTCTCGTTTTCTCGTGAGATCTTTTGTGGCTACTCTCCATCCTAAAGATGCCATGAGAATCCGTCTACTCGATTTTGCAGGCAAGATCGAGGGAGGACGGTAAGAATCCGTCAAAGATATAATATTACATATATTCTACTTAAGTTTCAATACCTGCAACTGTGCTCAGGACTTCCCTAGCGATGCTTAGGCCTCCGAATACCTCTTCTTCAAGGTTCACTCGCCAGTTCGCCACTGCAATTCTCACTGCCTTGGAGCCGCCCCAGGTTGTCCCGCTAACCCACATTTTTCCTGTCGCGTTAATCTTCTCCGCCAATATCTCATTGAGCTCTGGATCCCTGGCTTTAAAAATCACCACCATAAACATGTCATCTACCTCTGGCAGTAGTATTTCATAGTGCTGAGAGAGCGCTTCAGAAGCCAATATTTTAGCTATCAATCGAGCGTGAAGTATCAGTCTTCTAATCAGCGCGCTATAGCCAGAGGCTCCCAACGCAGTGAGAGCTGCGTATATTGGAAGGGCACGGAATCGACGAGAGTTTTCAATGTTGATATTCTATAACCATCAGCGTCTCGGTTCTACAACAAGGTGAATGTTAGAGACTTACGCATGGAGCTATGATATTACCTCCCGATGCCGCAAGGTACGCAGCACCCGGATTCTCAAAAACAGTTTGCAGAACATCTGCGTGCTGCGAGAAGAATAAACCAGCATCATAAGGTCTATTCTGTCGTTAGTCTCCGCCAAACTCGAGACCGAAGAGAACTCTTACACATTTAGCAACTTGTGACCATCCGATGTAATACTGTCCGCCAACTCAACCCCAGTACACCAGCTATGCACTTTAGCCCAATCTGCCAGGTCTTCCGTTGCTTGGTCATAGGCTTTGACACATCGAGCTAGCAGTCCGAAAGCCGCATCGATATGCAACCACGCCCCATATTTCGTGCATAGTTCTCTTAACCGTGGAATATCACTCATAAACCGACCGGTATTCACCTCTCCGAGCTGACCGACGACAATATACCTCACCTTATCTTCTTTTTGGCTCGATAGAACCCTTTCCAACTTTTCGTAATCCATGTTCCATGGTTCCGTTTCGGATGCTGGCAGGTTTATCAAGTTTTCGGAACCCATGCCCAAGATGGAGGCCGCCTTTGCGATTGACGAGTGAGGCTTCGCCACTATTATTTTGACACCATTGTGGACACCACTCTTGATGGCGGCTTGAAGATAACCCATTTTTGCAACACTGCAAGCCAGGTCGTCCCTTGAGAAGAGCCATTCTCGACCACAAGCTAAACCGAGGACGTTGCTCCCGGTTGCACCAGTGGTTATGGTGCTACCCGGCGCAAAAGATCGTGGAAAATGAAAGAGGTCGCAGAGAAGATATATCGTATGGCGCTCAACAGTTGTGTGGATACTATCTTTAGGAAGATGGACCATTACGTCTAGATCCAGCATTGTCACTAGAAAATCTGCCAGGAGAGCTGGAGGTAAAGCGCCACCTGTGACGAAGCCATAAAAATGAGGTGATGATTGGGTGAATATACCGGGCAAAAGATCATTGAGGAGATGTTGTATCGTTTCGTGAGTGCCTCGGGGTTCATTGTGCAGAGGAGCGGGTGGCCCTGCTTGGATTGCAGTTTGGAGGATGGTTTGTGGCGGACGGATAGTCGAGGGAGGGTTGGAGATATAATATTGCGTGACTACATTTTGTACCTGAGACAACAGAGCAGAAAACTCCGTTTCGGATACTGCGAATGGGTTTGCCATGTTACAGACTAAATTGGGAGCTTTTGTGCAACAATAGCTCTGTAGACACAACTAGCTCGGATTCCGCTCTGGTCCGCCAGTATACAGTATAATGTCGAAGATTCAATGAGATTTGGCTATCCAAAGCCTACCAAGATATTAGGGGAATGAATATTTATTCGAACGGTAATATGCATCACTGTTAAAAGCTATCCTAAAAATCATATCGGCTCGTATATGACCGGTGGCTGCCTAGAGCTAAGCTCAGACAGCGACCAAGTCCATCGGCTGTCTCAGACAACCAGCAGAGCTTATAATTAAGCAGAGCCTCAAAAGCGTGACGGCGCGGTGTATATGTTTGCTACGTTTGTCAGCATCAGACAAACGCGTCTTCCTTCCGCCTTTTATCCCACAAACGAGCGACCTATCGAGACATCCAAGACTTAACTTGATCATCGACAAAAAGGAGTTGGACATAGTGAAGAGTATTAGATACTAGCCGGAAGTCCACCCTTGTCAATATGCCTTTAGGTTTCGAACGTGAGTTGGTTGAACTTTTGAGTGGATCTATCTATAGAAATCTAGATATCTATATGGGATCGAGATTCGCTAAATTATAGGCACAGGCCTCAATGAGAGAGTTCAGCGCCCGAACAAGCATATCAATTTTATAAAACCTCTAGAAGGTCCAGACAAAAGTGTAAGATGCCAACAAACAGAAGTTTATCTCTTGTCGAATTTCTTTGTTAATACAATATCCGAGATTGTAGATCGCACAGGACATTCTCGAGAGGGTGGCAGCGATTGTTTACCCAGTCAGTAATCTGAACTACCTAGTGAACTTACTCTCCAGAGTTTGAAATTACCGTGCTGCTGACTAAGGGTTCTAGATTATGAAGAAACACTATCTCTATGTCATGGCGTACGTATGATAGCCGATTGAACAAAAAGCCTCTATATCTATGTGTCATGGCTCAAAGGATAAACCTACCAGGCTTGAGGAATTCCCTCCAAATAGAGAATTCTGGGGACGGAATTTCAACGGAGGCGAGGTTATTCAGCTGGTTCTGAAGAATCCTCATAATGGCATGTGGTTGCCCATGCCGATGATTCAGTCGGTCATGTTACATGAATTGGCTCACAAGTGAGAATAACTTTCCTTACTTTATATTTAAGATATAGATAGGATAACTAACGCTACCGACAATAGTAAGGAGATGGTACATATCTACAAAAAGGCTCAAAAATTTTAACACTTATACCGTGCTCACCGAACTACTTTAGAATCATTCTCGCCGTTTTCACAAGCACCGACTCGGATATGTCGCTGAACTCTCAGAACTAAAATCAAAAGGATATAGTGGCGAGGGTTTCTGGGGACGAGGGCAGTCATTACACCCATCGGCGGGCCTTACAGCAGACCGGCAGATACCTAAAGAAGAGCTACCAGAAGAACTTTGCGGTGGTGTGTACAAAAGGGAAAAGAGAAAGAAGAGAGATCCAAAGAAAAAAGTGGACTACCAAGAACAAAAGCGGAGGAGAATCATCAAGAAGTTTGGAAGTCTAGAAGGGAATACGGTGGGAGGTGACGAAGACGTAAGACAAGAGCTAGAGAAGGGGAGGAAACCGAAGGGTAAACCTAGAGTTGCGGGGAGTGCTCGAGGAAGAGATTTAAGAGCAGAAGCAGCATTAAGACGATTTGAAACTAAAAAGAAAGAGGAGGAGGAGGAAGTCAAAAAGGATGAAGAAAGCGCAACTGAGAGTGGAAGCGACGAAGAGGAAGACGGAGAGATGATAAAGCTTGAGGATAGCGAGGTTGATATGAAGGCTATGATGGAGGAAATGAGTGCCTTTGCATGCGGTGGCGTCGAGGAAACCAAACCATCCACGGACGCCTTTCCGGACATCGAAGATAAAGGCAGTGTGAAAGCTGAAGCTGAAACCCTTGCAAAGGTTGAAGCGGTGGATTCGGACTATAGTCAAGATCTCGACAAATTGGTTTCCAAGCGAAGAAAGAAGCCATCTTCGCCAATAACCATATCTGATGACGAGCGCTCATCTACACTGGCGGGTTCAAGCAAGGGATCCCAAAACCACAAAGCGAGGACTACCCTGAAACCCAAGCAAGCATCAACCCCGAGCGGACCCACAAGACAAGAATCCAATGACAATGGACGGCAAGTGGATCGCATTTGCCCCGCATGTCAAGTTTCAAATGAATCGATTGCCATCACCTGCATGATTTGCTCCAACGTTCTCAGAGACGACGTTTCGTCTTGGAAGTGCGACAGCGCAACTTGCAGGGATAACACCGTTTATCGTAATTCCACCGATGTTTCTTATTGTGGAGCTTGCGGTTCAAGAAGATAAGGATAGAGTACGAACAAGCAAATGGGTATCTAAAGTTGCAGTTTTATAAACTCTATGCTACCATAAGGCCGTTCCTTCGTAGAATAAACTTGTATAATCATTATTGTCTTGTATCGTCACGAATTCACATGCGAGCAGGCTTAAGAATGCACGGGCCTTTCCGAATGCGTTGTCGCAGAACGACGCGAATATGACGTCAGGGTACCGAATCCGCGATGTCTTGGTCGTGATCCATTCCGCGCCATCTATCTGGACCTTGATTTCTCCTCCCATCTTTCTTACACTTTAAAAACAGTACAAACTCACAACCCCCAGTCGCCTGTTGAGTACGAAAACTTATCAAAAAAACAACTATAACATTCCCAATTACGATATTTAAAGCTTCTCGTAGCATATTGAGATAGGCCAAAATGAGTGACAACGCCGCACCTGCCGCATCACAGTCGTCAAACAGCAACGGCACCGCCATAACTCTCCTGCCAAAGGCGATAGCGAGGACAGTGCGAATGTTATACCGCACAGCACGATTCACCGCCCGCTATTCCAAAGATGTCTACATCGGGTCCAGCATAACCGTAACACCCAAATATGCAATCCTTCGCCAGGGTCTCCGCGATCGATATACCCTGTTACACTCATCCGTCGATTTCCCAGTATTCCACGCTACAGGCGAAGGACTACCCTCAAAATTCAAAGTCTACCGTATGAGAAAGGGATGGTTGGACGGTTTCTTCGGTTGGAATTCTGCGAGCTGGACGGGAAAGAAAGCGAAGAGCGGGTGGAAGGACGTCACACCGCAGGTTGAATTGAAGACATTTTCTTCAGGCGGGAAGATTGTCTATACTGCTGCTGATGGGACGGAAATCTCCCCGTCGAGGTCATTCTGCAAGGATGTTGCTATGTACGATTTGAACGCCGCAGCAGCTGAAGAAGAGATCACAAACGCAAATACGCAAAGATTCGACTCTGTTACCCATGTCAGCGTTCACATTCCGTTAACCACCCAAGATGGATTCTATCGGTTTGTGGTGACGGATGAACATGACAAAATCCTAGTGGTGGTAAGTTATCCGTCATCCTAATTTCAGAGGACAACCTTCAATTAAAATGATATTATATAGACCCCAGAGTACACAATCCACCAATCGTTCACATCATTCGGCATCTTGCGAGGTTCATCTCTACCAGCCCTTCCCGTGCAGTTTGTGGGCTATATTATCAAAAACGCCATAGCTACCGTTGTAAGCGGTATGCTAACAGCGCTTTACTTTACGGGCGGCATGCCGTCAAATCTCGCTATTCGACTCTTCATGTGGTACTATAAGAACGAGGTTGCGGATGCCAAAGATAAAGCCTTGACATTTGCTCGGGATAAAGGTGCTATTAAACCTTTGGATTATTTGGCTTGGGGTGCTGGAGGTAAGATTCAGAATACTTGATCGCTATTTACAAGCGCGCTAATGGGCTTTTTATAGGTGCATTGCCGGGTAGTCACGCTAGGATACAGCAGTATGAAAGAGAATGGGATGGCAAGAAGGGTAGTTGGTATGTTAAAGATGTCGGACGACAGCAGTATGCTTAGAATTTTGGCTAAACCGGTATGTGGTGTTTATTTGGCGTTTAAATGGTGTGTTCTTTTTTAAATCAAATTTAGTCGTCTGCGATGATGGTCGATTCACCCTGTGTTGAACCTTCCGAGACTGAGTGCCTACGCAAGAATGGATACTCGCTTTCGGAGGTATATGGATGTATTTATACGAAATATTAAAATGGAATACAAAGTAATATCAAAGCACATTATCGTGAATATCTTGCAATAGAAATTTATATGAATAAGCAAACAATCCTGAGGAGAAGAAGGGGATGAGGGGAAGGGAAGGGGAAGGGGAATAAATAGACATAGGGAAATACGAAAAGGAAAGACTGAAAGAATCAATGAACAGAAAAAAAAGCTGAAGAAAAGAAGAAAAAGTAAAATGCCCGAGACACCAATACCAATATACGCCGGAAATAATGCAACATGACTAAATCCAAAAAAAATATGGAAAAAATAAGACAAAAGAAAAATAGAAAGGATTGAAGATCATAGATCATGAAGTAACATCAACGCGTAAATAGCAAATGTCATATTCCCCATCACTAAAGAAGGCAGGCGGAGGGCTATCCGACTTGCCCCAATCCCAATCTTTCCGAATAGTATCCCCGTTCACCAGCCACTCCTGCGCCGGGAAATAGTAATCCGAATCTCGATAATCCCAATTACCATATACCGGCGCGCCATTGAACGAGCACTTGAATTTGCTGAGAACATTGGTATACGAGTCCATATGCACCGAATGGTGAAATTTACCAACGTAGAGCTTCGGGTGGTCACCTTTGTACCCGGCGTTATTATGGAGGTCGTCTCCCTCCGAATATGCCTCAGGAATATCCGACCAATAAGAGACGCTGTTGACTCCTTCGTTTTGAAGGATCAGATGTTCTCGATGCCAGCGCCAGTCCGTCGTCGTATTCTGCTTGAAGGTGACGACAGCCCACTCCCAGTCGTGTTTGTGGCCGGTGTCTTTGGGGTAGTACATATCATAGAGAATGCGGATTTGGTTTATATTTGGGCAGTAGCGGAAGTGGTAGTAGGTTGGGAAGCGGGTGGATTTGCTGTAAGGGCCGAGAAAAGGAGCCTGATCGGGACACCCAGCATCGAGAGCACCGTAAAGTTGGCAGAGGTCTGTGTCGGTGCCGTTGTTCTGGATGCCGTTGGCGACGGCCGAGTCGGGTATGCAGGTTCCGGATGGTAGGAGCCATAGAGGGGCAGATTCTCGCACCATCCGTTCCGGGTCTGAGGAAGCCACTTGGTCGTCATATCCGCGGTCTGCGATGCTAGTTGTGACGATGATTAAAAGAAAAAAAAGAACGATATTTAGAGACGAAAGTCTTGTTGCTGCTGTTATTATGGGTGTAACTACTATCATTATCCGTTCGCGTGGACGTTTCGAAGTCTGTGGATCGAAGGGACCGAGCTCGCTTGAGGCGTCTGGGGTTGTCGGAGCTTTGGTCGAGGAATTCAGGAAAGCTAAAGTACGTAACGTCCCTTTTCTTCAACCAGAGACGTCGAAGTGTGTATCTATCGGGCATAAAACGTGCGTTTAATCGTGAGGTTCGACTTCGGTCGTGACCTCCTTCTTGATTACTCGATGGTACCAACGTTTGAAATAGAAGACTCGATCTCTGAAGAAAACTCGGACTTTTTCGCGATTAGCTCCACCGGACATGTTGAAATGATTTATTAAGAGAAAATGCTTAGCAGCAAGGGATAAGACTGGATTATAAGGGGGTGTATGTAGGCGGTGAATTTCCAAATTCTTCAAAGTGTATCGTGTGAGTAAATGGTCCAGAAGGCTTTTCACAGCCGGGGCCTGACCATGTTTAAATACACTGACGTCTTGAACGTAACTCAGAAGATCAATAATAGTCTATAACGTGATACTATAGTGTCTTTGTGATATCTCCACGCTTTTGCCTGTCTCTGAACTGACCCCAGCATAGCAAAATAAGTGTTGTATTTTTTGCGTTGTGGTGTTCGGGTGACTGGCCGCAGATGACCTCCATCCAAGCTCACCCTCCTGTTTGCGAGTACCTCATGATCATAGCAAATTATTTTCAAGAAAAGTAGTCTGGTACTTTTCAAAGTCTTTGGGTTTGTTTTCAAATGTATTTCCGGTCATGAGGATAAAAAGGACGTTGTTGTTTTTCCGCTGTCGCTGTTCAAATCAAGATCTCCGTAGTCTCTCTTTCAAGCATCAGGAGACGGAATGGTGCGATATATCGCCATAAAATGTGGCAGGTTACTCGAAATTGACCTAACCTTCCTGCCAAGAAATCGGTCCGATAGTTATCATACCAACTTCAGTTATTTAAAGTATTCGTAGACATATTTGGTATATTTACTGGCATAGCTCATATTTCAAGCTGGCGAAAAGCATACTAGTCCTCGACTTTAGATCCCTTGTTTGAGTACAGCATGACCTTCGACCCCGGGAATTTCAATCACGGTGATGGGTTTCAGATATCGACCGATCACTTGGATGCTTAATTAGTAATGGCAAATCGTTAACTTATTAGCTCCGGAATATTATACATTTCTTTCTCGCTCCAAGCCCGAGAATCTCATAGATTAGGAGCCGTATGCAATCAACATTAACGCCAGACGCTATGCTACTAACTATAGCCCGCTTTCTCCGCACGCACGCACGCACGCATGCACATCATGCCGAATCAAATCATGGGCCCGCATACATATCTGCGACCCACTCCAACTTAATCTTACTTACACATTTCATAAAGGCCTTACTCGTCCAAACAACATCCTGGTACATGACAGCCTCCCCAAACCCTTCGTCCCGTTTCTCCAACCCACCACTGCTACCCTCCTTCTTAGCTTTCTTGCTTTCACTTCCGCTGCTCCTTTCCCACATTAGGCAGCTGCTCGGGTGGACAACCACATCGACTCCTCCGGCCGCGTTTCCGCTCGCCGTTAGAGTTCTATATTTCCCACCTGCGACCTTCCGTGCCACGTTCCCAACCCCAACACCCTTCAAGAAGCACCTGAGTATTCTCTCCGTCTGCTCTTGGCTGACCCTAGGATACCTTGCAACCATGGTTTCGCTCTCATATTTCATATCACTGTCTCTCGGTAGCTCTCCGACTTTATCCAACCGACAGTAACCCCTCAGCTGCTTTCTAATATTTTCCACTTTTCGCATGAGTGGATATGACACCTGATATTCCCGGCAAAACTGCTTTTGCTCGTTCGTACGCTTGCTCAGATACCGCCTCAAGATGTTGAGGTAGGTCAAGTGATCGCCTGAGGAATGGACTATTTCCATTCGTTTGGTGTGTACTCTTTCTTCCGCTGTCATATCTTCGTCCGAGTCTTCCTCGTTGTGTTTTCTCTTCTTCTTCTTGCTAGGAAGTAAAGGATCTTGTTTCTTCGGATCATCCGCAACTTTATTCCATCTACCAGATTGCAGTATGATGTTTCCCTCCACGGATAGACAACTCAAAACATCAATGACGTCCACTAGAACATCCTCCTCTGTGTCTTTGTTCAGCTTCTCTTCCTCTCCTGCGGCGACGATGACTCGACTTTGAACCGGTGGTAAGGGGAATTTGCTCATCTTCTTTCCAATCTCTGTGATATTGCCCGCATCGTCCAGAGCGTCGAGCATATGAAGGGTCAGCAATGCTTTCTCAAAGCTCTGGCGGCTAGGTTTATCTAAAAATGGGAAATTGAAGATATCGTCTACCCCTCTCGCTTTCAATGTGAGCAAAGCACCAGCCAGATCGCAATGAAGTATCTCAGGTTCTGTCTCCTTTTCAAATTTCTTGAAACAGGCCTCGGGATACAAGCGATAACAGGTTCCGGGCGCCTCACGACCCGCTCGACCTTTCCTTTGCTGTGCTGATGCTTGGGATATGTCGGTCACCAGTAGCGACTCGATTCCGAGCTGATGTCTGAATCGCTTCATCTTGACTTTCCCGCAATCTATAACATGCCTCACTCCTGGAACGGTAATGGAGGTTTCAGCAATATTGGTAGCGACGATAACTTTCCTGACTTTGGGATCCCCTTTCACAAAGACTTTTTGTTGCTCTGCTGGATCTAGACTGGCGTAAAGTCGTACGACATTCATCTTCGGCTTGTCGGCCTCCATTTGTAGAGCCAGTTCTTCCACCGTAGATGCCAAATCTTCAATCTCTTCGCTACCGGTATCGAAGACCAGGATGTCTCCAGGACAAGGATACTGATAATGTATTTGAAATATCGTTTTCACCGCCGCCGTCTGGAAATTATCCAGAGTCGTCGGTGTATAGTATACCTCAACAGGGTGCATTTTCCCCGGTATCCTGCAGATAGGTGCTACTGGTAGCTCTTCGGACTTCGCGTCGGGTATCGGATCACCACCAATGAAACCAGCCATCTTTTCAACATCAAGGGTAGCGCTCATGACGATGAGCTTCAACGGAACACCCTTCTTACGTCGTGTTTCGACGATTCCTTTCAAAAGGCCCAACCCGAGATCCGTAGAAACGCTTCGTTCGTGAGCTTCATCAACTACGACAGCGGAGTATCTTGATAACTCGCCGTCATGAAGAATTTCGTTAAGCAACATGCCGTCCGTGATGTATCTAATGCGGGTGTTTTGATCGCTCACATTGTCGAAACGAACGCAATAACCGACTTCTTTGCCGAGGGAAGTGCCCATTTCATTTGAGACTCGCTGGGCAAGTGAGATGGCAGCAACTCGACGGGGTTGGGTGATTGCGATGCAACCACCATATTTTCTACCGCCACCAGCAACTTTGCGAAGCATCCACGGTTGATCCAGGAGAAACTGTCCTATTTGTGTGGATTTACCAGAACCAGTCTCTCCGATTAGAACCATTGTATCGGAATTTCGCACTGTAGATCGTATTTCGTCCTGAAAGCCCCATATCGGGAGCGACTCACGGACTAACTGGAGATCTTTTGAGATTTGAGACTTCGACCTTTCGTGTGATTTGGTGGGGACCGGAGTTAGAGGATCGACTAGTCCAGCGGTAGAGTCATTTCCGACCTCTTGCTGAGGTTTCTTCGATTTTTGTTTCAAAGGAACGTTTTTGTAGATTTTGGGTTTTTCCTGGCCTTTCTGTTCAGGTGCAAATGGATCCGGTGAGATCTTCTCTGCTGAATGTATTGTAATACTCGACCCGTCAGACACAAGGGCCTCTGATAGTGAGCCCAGCGAGTTTCGTGACGATCCCGTTGAATCGGTTTCCTTTGGTAGTGAATTAGGCTTTGCCTTTAGTCTATCCCAAACACTCGGGATCTTCTTTGGCGGCTTGACTGGCTTTGTAGAAGCAACTGGCTCCAAGAGAGATTCGGGCAAAATGCTGTCGGTGTCATCGACTTCCACGGTTTTCGACTTGGAGCGCTTCTGAGATTCCGGCGCTGTTGAGTCTTTTAGTGGCGAAGTTCCTTCGTCCATCCCTTGATTCAGTTTCCGTTTCTTCTTCTTGGAAGATTTTTCGACTGTTGCTGGGGTTGAGATTGGTGATGGTGTATCCGGTTCAACCAGAGATTTTTCTGTGGCGCGGTTTTCCTTCGCGGCGATCTTGTGAGGTTTCTCTACAACCACGGCTTCTTCAACATAATGTTTTTGTTTTTTTGAAGCTCGGTCGTGTTCTGGATCGGGACCGGAACTGAATCCGTTCCAAGACGAATATCCTCCATCCTCTTCTTCTTGTGTTTGCTCTCTTTCCTGCTGCCTCTGCCGTTTTCTGTCCCGTTTCTCTTTTCTCTTTCTTGCCTTTTCGTTTTTTCTGCGCAATTCTATTGCTTCGATCTCGCTAAGGCCACCATTTGTGGCAACCTTGATTCCGGAGTCTGTGGCTTTTGGTGTTTCATTGGTCTTTTTCGGGGTATGTTTCGGAGTGGAGGTGTCAGCCGGCTCGGGCGACTCGCTCAGGAACTTGGTCTTTTTACCTTGGCCTGTACTAGAGCGCAAGGTTTCCTGCAGTGCGTCGTGTTGTTGCTGCTGACGAAGTTTGGAAAGGGCCGATATTGAGGATTGGGATGAAAGGTGACCCTGCACCTTTTGACGTTTATTCGGAGGCGACATGATGGTAACGGTTGGATGATTTTGAGATGTCGGCGCGGCGGGGAGATGTGATCAGAGTGAGGTAGCGCAGTTATGCGGAACGGACGGACGAATGCGGAGAGGTGGTTGGTGAGAGGTAAAAGGGCATTGCGGCTAAGGATAGGTTCAATTAGAGTATATATTGGGTAGCCGGTACTTCGTGAATGGAAGGAATGGATGGATGGAACTGGGGAACTGGAGGAGGTTGATGCGATGAAGAGATGAAGGTTGGTCGGTTGATCGAGGCTTTGTTCCGAGATTCTCAAAAATTTTCGAAGTCAACGTTTTTGTTGGAACGGGCAGGCAAAAACAAAACGGAAGCGGCGCAACGACCAAAGAGCGTGCAGGGATGTCCCGGCTGGCAAAAATACCCCCCAAACAACGCAGCCGCACTCAAAAATGCAACACCGTTACAATATATATACCAGGTATTATATATATAATGTATACTTATCTTTTCCATGGTCGGAGTTGGGTAAGGAATAGTAATTAATAACTCTGTTACAGCCTAGTTGTCTCTCTAAAATGGGAACTAAGGCTATTTATAAGATATACACAGCTTGGCTTCGACAATAATGCATTAAATAGTAGTTTACCCATTAGTGAATGCGAGCTTCGACTAATGCAGACGGTTAACAACCAGCTGTTCCGACGAGTTTGTCCTAATATTGATAGTAATTTTGTGGTTCACAAAAAAAACGGTCAATTACTGTATGTCTATTGCACCCTCTTATCAATAAGGTATCATAATAAGTTGTTCTTTAGCCCCAACATCTAGCGGGCAAGAGGGCAAAGAGGGTAAGAGATTAGGGCAGGGAGGGCTAATTTTGCATATCGTGGCTTATCAGGCGATGAATGCTCGAACATCCGTCGCTACGATTAGTCTGAGTTATGCACGGGTTTCAGAACATATGTCACTGACGTCAGGAGCTGTGAGTATTCTCTTTTTAATTCCACCATTTCAACGGTGAAGCGTAAGCCGAGCAACGATGATACGTCGCTCACGTCGACGCCGAGTGTTAGATGTACTTTCCCTCGAGTGAGCCCACTGCTCTCCAGACGACTATTTAACTGAGGCCTCCCCTCTCCTTCCTCCATCCTCTTTCTTCTTCACACATCTTTGCATCGAGTTCAGCTCTGCAACGTTTTTGACGAAATGCACCACAGCTCTAACAGAAAAATCTTGGTTCTGCCACTGGAAGTTAGATGTCTGGTTTCGTCCTTTCCTTGTCTTGTCTTCCCCTTCTTTTTTTCTTGTCATAAACGTAGCATGGACAATTGTGACAGCTTTCGTTGCCTGCATCCCCCCTTTGCTGTTTGAGGTTTGCCAGTCCATTCTTTCCTTCGTAAATGTTGGCTCCCAGCGACAATGATGAAAAAACTTGAGGGTTAACCAAGACAGCTTTGTCTGTCTTGTGCTGGCCTGATAAAACGGATTATCCGATTCCTCAAGCAGCTCTGAGTCGCATATATATATAAATTCTTATTTATTTTTTTTACTCGTCCCTTTTTTCGTACCCTCCCTTTTATAATTTTGTGCCCCTTCTTTCTTTTTTTGGTGCTCCCTTTTCATCATACTCCAATCACTGCTCATCGATCATCACCTGCAACGTTGCAGATCAGTCATTCTCTTTGAGCATCTAGGTTTTAATTTTCTACGTCTTAAGTATCATCAATATTGCCATTGCTCTAGCTTTTGCCCGAGTTTAGCTTGATTATACCTTCTCTTATCTCTTTTCTCTCTCAGGCAAAGAGATTCCTTTGTCAGTCGTCTATCTAGCTTGAGCTAGAAACTAGGATTTTTTGTATCTATATGTCCTTCCTAGGCGCTGGTGTCTACTTGGTTCTGGCTGCTGAGCTTAGTCTTCCCCATCAATCCTTTTGTTCTGAATTGATCTCCACCTTCCCACTCTTTCTTTATTTTTCTACGTCTTGGCATTCATAGGGCATTCTCTTCCACATTTTCTTGAACTATATCAATTTGTTTCGATCGAGACATCCCATCTAGCTATTGACTTTCACATATATCGCTTATCCCTCCAAAACCCCAATACCTTTTTCGAAACTTCGCTTCTCGCCTCTCTGGCTGTTTTCCAGGGCTGAAAACTACTAGAGGTTGAACACTCCAAGCTATGATGAGCATGGATATTGTCTCCTCTTTGTCTTCTCCCTCATCTCAGCACGCATCTCCACATTTATTTTCTACTGGAATTCACATAAAGGGTCTGAACTGTGCTAAACATACTCGTGGATTATTAGATATGAGCCCTTGGGTTCAGTCAAACGGATTCGTTGTCTTTTCGGAAACGAAAAGAAAGCCCAACTTGAAGTCTGCTAGCTCTTTTACAATGAGTTACGAGATCCGCGAAGGTGACGTCCAGCATATAAAGAGCATACTTGTTATAACGACACAAAACATCACGCTTGTCGGAAACCACAAAAATCTCTACTATTCGTTCCACTCGGTGGGATGGATCTATTACTTTATCATCTTCAAGGTCAGCCGTATTGGTATTCCTTGAGGATAAACTCACTTGCATAATTTGTATTCCACATCGTACACTAAGAAGTATTAGATACTGACGTGCAACCAACTTAGAGTGCCCTACTTGGCTATCAACCTCTTTTCAATTTAGAGCGTCGGACTTGATCTCAATGCTCTCACGCACCCATAACTTGTGACGCAACACGTCAACCGAGAATACATACCCTGTTGCAATATGCAAAGGGCTTTGTATAACCTAAAAGCCCTCCAATCGTGGATTTGAATTTTTCGAAACTTTGGATTTTTGAGGGAAGTGAGTGACTGATCTCTAGCTCTATTGTAATCGGAGCGTCCTACTTAATCTCAATTGCTCTCATGCATCTCCGACTTGGCACACCACCCTGGTGAGATACTTACACGGGGCTATCTATAACCCCAAAGCCCTCTACTTGTGGACTTTACTCTATTGATAAATCGAACTTTTGACGAAGTGAGTAATGTGACCGACGTCCTGTTAGCTTGATAGCTTGTTAACGAGTGATCATTTAGAGAGTCCTACTTTTGTCATTCGGTTCGAACATTCCTCAATCTCGATTGCTCGCAAGCGGACAGAGTTTGTAAACCAAAGTCCGAGTCACTCCAACTCGGATTTATCATATATACCAAACCAATGTGAGTAAATTGTTTTTTTTTTTTTTTTTTTCACCAAAAATCTGAAAGCTTGATGCGTACTTTTTTGCTTCCTTTTTCTGATTAAGCAAATACTATGGGGGTTCTTTACGAGGAAATGATGAACAATAATTGTCACTCTAAGACTTGTACTCAGGTATGTAGACAACCGTATCAGTTCTGATCCATTGGGCCCTCGCGTTGCATGGGCCATGGGTGCGCACTGGCGAGAAATTATCTTGGCAAAGGTATAAAGATCTTATTATATCTATATAAATCTGCGTGTAAATATATATTTCAAATTATCATAGAACTCATCATATAGATACTCGAGGACTCAAGTGCACATCACAATTATTAATCCTTTTACGTCGAGAATGTGATTGCGAGTCGCGTGGAATGTCCATACCCCCGCTACCCGGTGCAGTGAGCGTGCCCAACGGCATCGTGCGATGTAGCCTAAAACCCAAAATGGCAACCATGAGCGCAACAACAATTACTCAGACTAGCAAGTCTGGGCAGAGCTGGGCACGACGACCTGCCCCAATCGGCCCCCCTTTTGAGGACTGCCTCTTCGCCGTCGACGATGTATTAGCAGGCAACTTTGGTTGGGCCGTGCCATGCACTCAATCAATCAGCATTACCATCGTCATCCACAGGGACGTGTTGATGTCTGCTTTTCCCCGGTCTCTTGATTTCCTTTAGTCTCCCTTCCGACGTTGTAACACACCCAACCCCGTGTCACTCTTTTCTTCCTCTCAGACTTCTCGTCGCTGTTGCATCCGGCATAGTTCCGTGAGAGACTCCTGCCCAGTTGCTTTTCACGAAAATCGACAAACGGTTGGCAAACGAAAAGAAAGGGCTAGGCTTGCTGGTTTCGAGCCCATCGCCGTTCTGGAGGCCCGTCCCGCCAGCCTTTTTTCTCCATCACGATTGCTCCGTCGATTCGCGACCGATCTAATCCCAACCTCGAAAATACCAAAATTGACTTCGACGTCAGTCGGAGACCAGGAAACGGTCGGGGGGGGCCACGTTGATTTTTCTGGTTGCAGCCAACATCGTTACGTTTCAAGACGGGGTTTTCGAGAAATTACACTCAAAAGACTTTAAAAGGGACTCTCTTCTCTCTCTCGCCTGTTGCAGGGCACCCCTCAAAAGCTTTGCACCAACATCAAAACATGGCGAGGCGGTTCCTGTCGACGCCTTTCCAGGTAGTCGTGCTGCTGTTATGCTTGCTATTCAGCTTTGACCATCCTGTGGAAGCGCAGGCTGAAAATGATGGATACCGGTCATCAGTGTGAGTTTCCTACTACGTCACGTGTTAAACAACCCCCACAATTACCCTGGCTAACATTCTCATCACAGATTCGACCCGAAATATATACCTTACCAGGAACTCCTTATAACTCCCAAAACACATGCTGGTCTGTTTAGTGTAAGTGATTGCTCCCCCCGATAGCTACTTTCGTATAGCAATGTAGTAAATCTAATTCCCGCTTGACTTAGTTCACTGGTCGATGGCATCGGCGGAGAGAAACATACACCGCATCGAGATGGCCCGGCACCTACTTTACCGTCCTTGTCTATGGCGATACCTGCATCTTAAAACTCCGACCAAAGCCTCAAGGCAGGATTGACGATTACGCTTTCTATGTTTCTGTGGATGGATCCGAAGACCTGCTATACACGCTACCGACGTTCGATTCTCTCGACAGAGATCGCGAGATCATATTTGTACCGATCACCATTCCAGGAGCAAAAAAGCGCGAAGTTAAGAGATCGAAAACGCTGGACCCACACACTGTACGCATAATCAGCATTGCGGACCATCCGTTCTCATTCGAAGGTTTTTTGGTTGAAAACACGCTTGTTCGACAGGGTAGTCTCTGGAAAGATGGTCAAGACGAGAGGTTATATGTGGAGTTCGTCGGTGAAGGCGTCGATGCTGAAGTTTATGGAGGATTTCTCGGATATGATCACGACAACTCTGGGGGTGGAATCGGGGATAATGGGAGCGCGCATGCGGTGAAACAGGTTGTGAAGAATGGGTTATCAGTTGTTAACTCTACCCAATTCAGAGCTGGCGAGATTATGGGTATTAGACACTCCCACGCCGACAGCGGGACTTGCTTTCTCAACAATTGCGACCACAGAGATCCTCTGCCAGGACTGTCACAACAATATTTCAATGAGAATCCTCTCCCGTCACAACTCCGATCTGAGGAACTACACAAGCTATCGAAACAGTACCAAGAGATGCTACAGAAAGGACTGCAATTTTTCCGGGAGGATCCCTGGTTGAGAGAAATCATACCTCATGCTGTTCTGGTCGACGTTGGAGAGCGTGATTTCCTGAGGCTCGAGGAACCTGTGGATGCTGAAAAGTTCAAACGAGAACTCATGGTATTTTTGGGAAGACTAAGAGAATCGGCGAGACCTGATTCGAAGATTGTTGTCGTTGGCAGGGACTGGGAGAATGCTGATCCCAGCGTGTCAAAGTCGAATTTCAAGAGCGTCGTACCGATGAACACCGAGATGACGAGCCGAAGAATCAAGCTGTTCCAGATTACCAAGGAGGTTGCGTCGAAAATCAACGAAGAAGGTAAGCGACTAGATGGATCTCCTTATTCTCAGAAGTCCTATATGATGAAGCACAATTTCACACAGACCTGTTCTGAGAATTTAAATTCATGTGGAAGCATAAATTGATATCCAACTGCTGTCTGATCGGATCTTCTTTCCTACCTTTACATTTTCTTCTCGAAGGACTTGAAGCGAGACTAACAAATTTGATGAGAATCAGACAAAAACCTCGTTCTTGCGACCATACGTCCGGGCGTCTCCCCGAAGAAGGACCTCTTGGACGTTCTCTGCACCCACGTCGTTCCCGTTTTCCATCCCGGTCCGAAATCCGTCAATCCACTCTCAAAGAAGCCTCAGCCAAATAAACAACAAACTCTATGCATGAACCTCGGAAACGTCAGGCATCTCTCCCAGGAAGTAACTGAGGAAGCTGAGGAAACCGAACATAGACCTGCTGAGGATGAAGTGAAATCAGAGGAACATGGCGTACCCCACGCCACAGCCCATGGCGCAAGATTTGTTTTCTTATATGGTCTTCTTCTTATCGCCTTCATACTGGGTCTAGGATATCTACTCGCCCGACCATTTTTGATGATCCTCACAAACCTAGGTATCGTACAGGGAAATAGGAAGGTATATGGAGTTAGAGATATGGAAACTGGAATGGGATTCGGGTTTGGAAGGGCGAATAGGAGTAGGTTCGCGAAGGAGAAGAATAGCATTAGCGTCCCGAGGAGTAATAGCGGGAGCGAAGAGGAGGGGTTCGTAGTCTTGGCTGGTGGCGGACGGGAGAGTTTAGGAGGTAGAAGGGGCGGGAAAGGAAAGACTGAGGGATAGAATTATCAATACTCAAGTAGATGGATAAGGGTGTTATATCCGCTTATTGCTTTTTGTGGTAATACCTGAGCATGAGCGACCGGATTTTCTTTGGTGACCTGATATTTTACACTTTTTCATTGTGGATGCGACAGGGCTTTGTATTTTTACTATATTAGCGGCATGAGGTTCCACTTCTTATAATGTATTATGGAATATTTTTTTTTTTTTTGAAGCAATATTGAAGTTGAAGATTTGATTTTCTTGATCAAGAGACTGGAGTTCTCAAGATTTAAGGCACTCAAGAGGCGTAAATTGACCGGTTGACTGTGCGGTAAGGCTGACGGGGCTGTGTTGAATTGCAATTAATTGCTTAAAGGTGCCTGATCTGGAGGCCAGTACTGAGTCACATCCCAGAGATATTAATTCACATTTTCGGGCACTTTTAACCAGGAATCAGAGGCAAGTCTGGCTATTCATTTAGTGTCAAGCTTTGAGAGCAGCCGTTCATGTACTCTACATAAAAAGCCCTGAATCTCCTAGTGAATTTCAAGAAAACCAAAAAAATACACCAGCACAACACGCTATTCATAAACGTGATAGTTTCAATTCTGGGATGTCCAGAAACCCGAGTTCATAAATCTATAGCAGTAAATTCTCGAGTTTCATAGCGTCATCAGACCATCAAGCGCACCAAGCACTCATAGATTGCAATATTTTATACCCCAGCTGCCATCATGGGTGGCTCCGCTTTCGCAAAACATGGCCTGACCATGCTGCGTCTGAGTCCCCGAGCTTACACCCGTCTGAAAGCACACCACCGTAACCTCCTTTCGACACTCTACGCTCATGTTACTACCCCGCCAGAAGCACCGGGTAAAACATCACACGGTGATATCGACTTTCTCGTCGCTGATCCGCTTCCATCTCTTTTCAACCCTGATGCGAAGCAAAGCGTCAGATCAAATGTGAATGGCGCTGGTCATACCGGAAAGCTGATGGATAGACGCACCGTGGAGATTATAAAATCAACTTTTGGCGCAGACTTCACAACGGTTCCTGAAACCACCACTTCTTACGCCGTTCCACTTACAGACGAAGACGTGGGCGATACCGAAACGAATACAACACAGCACACGAACGGGAAGAAGGAAAAGCCGTACGTGCAAATCGATGTCCATGTTTGTCCTTCGGCGGAGAATATGCACTGGATGGCATTCAAACATTCCTACGGCGACATGTGGTCACTCCTCGGCATGATGGCGCGGGCTAAAGGTCTCGTTGCGGATGAGGAACGTTTATCGGTACGGGTCGAAGAGATCGAGGGGAGGAATAGAGAGTTAGCAAAGGTTGAGCTCACGAGAGATGTCGGTGAGACTTTACGGTTCTTCGGACTCGACGAGGAGGTTTACCATCGGGGTTTTAAGGATTTGAACGAGGTTTACAAGTATGTCGAAGGGTGTAGGTTTTACTCGAGAGTTTATTTTCGGAAAAAGGCGTATAGGAATTGCAGGGATAATAAAAAGTTGGGCAAGAGGGATATGATGAAGGGGTTTTTTGGGTATCTTGGGCTGCCTGTTGAGGCGGAAGATGTGGGTGAGGAGAATGAGGAACTTGAGGATGAGGGGGAAAGTGAGGACGAGGATGAGGAGGAAGAGGTGGTGGAGACTGAAGAGGAGACGGGGCTTATGGTTAAGAGAATGCGACCAAAGTTGAGAAGGGAGATGGTACTCGAAGAAGCATTAGAGAAGTTTGGGAAGAGGAAAGAGTATGAAGAGAAGGTTCGACTATGGAGGAGAGACGTGAAAATCGAGGCAGTGGGAAAGATATTTACGGATGCATTATTTGAGGGTGAGCATTGCAGCCTCAACTCGGCAAGAAATAGAGGGGGCAAGTTGCGCAAGGAAATTCGTAAAGGGGAGCATGAAGAGGTTTTTGAAATGGATGAGAGGGAGCTCAAGGCATTCGTAGAAAGGCAGATCGAAAGATATCTCAAGGATATTCAGGTTCAGCCTACTAAAATCCCGAAGAACGTTGTAGCAGAGGATGCTGGTCAAGCTACGTTACTCTGAAAAAAAAAAAGAGCAAAAGAATTAGAATGTGGATGGATATAAATCGAGCTAACGGGGCTTAATCGACTCTTCTTTTGTAAATAGATACCTAAGTACTTAATTTTGCGAATCAGGGTATACTGTCAGTAGCCTGTGGTTTGCTTTAATAGTGTCTTATAATTCCCCAAGTAACGCCGGATGTATCTGGCAATCGATAATGTGATCCCTGTTAGACCCACCATTCCCTGGGACTCATGTTTCGCAGTTTCTCGAGGTTCTAGATCTTGTTTCTATTTTAAAACCCAAAGAGTATTAGTCTTTCGAAACGATGTCATCCCTCCGACAAGGTATATCTAGAATAATGTATTCTTCGTATTGCTCATCTGCCTTTGCCGTTGTGGATTTTGTGTTGGCCATGTGGTTAGTCATATCGATCAGCGGTGATTGACCAGCCGCCGACTGCGCATATAAACACCCGCCCGGACCGCACTTGCTCGCAGCTGCTGCTGCACCCCCTAAATTTATTATCACCCACCCCCGTCACCACCCAGGCCTACATTAACCACCCATCAACATGGTGGCCTCAACCTAGCTCTCGCGACTTCTACCACCACCGACTTTACATACCAGGCCAGCCAAGATGCTCGCCTTTTAGGGATACCCTCTGAACATTTACGTTCTATTTCAACCTCTCGCAACCAAAGACACTGCTTGCCCTTATACAAGGTCAAGTGAACGAGTCTCTACTCTCGACAATACCGTCAAGATGACACGGCGTTTAGCTACACTATTCAAAATTCACCTGCACCAGACAAATTGGAACTCTTTACGAAAACGAGCTTGAACCAAAACATTCGAGTTTCACCTCAGCCTGAGGTTGTGCAATATCGCGCCTACCGTCTATATCGGAAAGACGAAGAACATATACCAACGTCGAAACGGGGCTCCTAGAAGCTGCCGATATATTATATAATCAATTCAACTCAAGTCTAGATTTAACCTAGCAAAGGTTGGGAGTTATCTTCTTTGAAGATCGCAGACATACCTGCTAATATTTGAGTGATGTAGAAAAATGTCTAGTCTGTTCACTTTCAATCACTCTCCATCCCCGCCTTCCTCTCCATGGAACTCGGCGATCTCCACGCCGGTTCCGCCTAATTCGGATGCTGGGACTCGAGTAGCGACACCTACTCTCGTCCTCTCCGGTCCGAATAAAGTGCATCCGAATAAAAGAGAGGGAGACGGGATCCAATCTCTTGCCAGCGAACCCCAGGAAGGTTCAACAGAGTACAAACTATCCCTTTTGAATCCAAATCCGTTGCGACTACAGCACCTCACAACCCAGCTATTATGGAGACTTCAACAGAGCTGCCCGTCCCACAATACTGCCGGGTTGATTGCTCCTCCCGTTTCCGTATTTGAAAATGAGGAGGGTGATGAGGGTGAGGATCAGACCAGAACAAGGGCAGTAGATAAGGCCTACTATGCTACGTTGTTGCAAGACAGTCAAGGATGTCTGTACGAGATAGGGGTTGCAGATGATGGAAGGCTGCTCGGGTTAACGGAAGAAGACCTAGAGACGAGCTTGAGAACATTAAGAAAGATGGCCGACGCCTTGGGTTGTTTAGTTGAGATCAACCGAAAAGTAAACGTCGCGAATACTACGGACGAAGATGGAAAGGTAGTCCCGCTTTGGGCTGCGGAAGCCCACGTGCGACCTGGCCAATTTACAACTATACCCGTTTCCGGTACAGACATTACAGTAGATCCTCGACAGACGAACAATATTCCTCAACTACGGATTACGTTAACGGGACCAACGAACGCGGGGAAATCTACCTTGCTGGGAACTTTGACTTCTAGCACTCTCGATAATGGACGTGGAAAATCCCGACTTTCTCTCCTAAAGCACCGGCACGAGGTTGCTACCGGGGTAACGTCTAGTATTGCTAGCGAGCTTCTTGGGTTTACCGCGAACGGCGAAATGGTGAATTACCATTCTGGTAACGTAGGAAGCTGGATGGACATACATGCTATCGTAGGGTCCAGCACTGCTGACCTTAAAGATGGCCAAGAGAATCTGGCGAGAACTGTGTTCATGCTCGATTCTGCTGGTTTGTTCAAGTATCGACGCACTGCAATTCGTGGGCTGATGGGGTGGGCACCTCATTATACTGCCATTGTGATGGCAAGTGATATCGAGCTCCCAGATACTGCCTCAGGACCAGCATTCGAGTATCTGATGTTTTGCCTAAAACTCAAACTACGTTTCTTCTTAGTGATTACGAAACTCGATCTTGCTAGTAACGCAGGCCTACGAAAGCTTTGTAAGTTGGCTTTTGAGATGATCCGAGAAGTGGGCAAAGAACCAAAAGTTATACAAGGCGGAGAAATCGAAATCGCGAAATTCCTTGCTTCAAATAATGAAGCAGTTTCGGGTGGATCTGTGGTGCCAATACTGCTGGTGAGCTCGGTTACCGGGAAAGGTATCGATACCTTGCAAGCACTTATCGGCCGCCTGCCAATTCCACGTTCTGAGGAACCGACTCTGAGCGATGATGAAGAGATCGGTGAGACCTCGAGATATTTAAGACCGCTCTTCCATGTTGAGGACGTATTCGAGACGAGTTCGACGCTCGTGGAAACTGTTCTTGGGGGTCATGTCAAATACGGTCAAATAAATATGGGGGACAAGTTACTGTTAGGGCCGTTTCCATCCCTTTCGGGCTCACGACCAACAACACCGGCTTCGAGCTTTGCAGACAACGTCAAGTATCTAAGCCGCTCCCCCAACAACTTGTCGCCTGGCAAGAACACCAATGATCATCTAGCCCCTGAAGAAGTTGGGGAGTGGAAACTAGTGAAAGTGGTTAGTATCCGCAAGTGCCGCCTCCCTGTTGGTTCGTTAATGGCAGGTGAGGTTGGAACCGTGGGACTGTGCCAGTGGAGTGAGGTACCTGCGCCTGATACGCCGTCTCATCCTGCAATTAGCCGTTTAATGTCCAACGAGCGTCTAAGCCCACCTGGCCCTAAAATACATGCGCCCCAGCCCACGATGCTTCATCGAGGATCTCTTCAGAAATCCGTATCATTCGCTAGCACCCTCGACGTGCCACATTCCACTCACGTCGGACTTTCTGGCGATCGTAGACTTCGAAAAGGCATGGTGTTACTTCCATGCGGCGGTATGGGCAACGGAACTCAGCCCAAGATATCAACAGGTTTCAACGCCGAGTTTGATCTATCGGAAGAACGTGGCGGTGTTCCGTTGAGCATTGGCGCAAATTCGATAGTCTATTTCGGAAGTGTAAGAACGTGCGCTAGGGTTTTGGATCGGATTCTAGTGGCTGCCGAGAGTCATGTTGGTGGACGTGCTAAATCTCCTGAGGATTCAGGTGGGTTGTTTGGTTTTGAGTCCGATGAGGATGAGATGGAGCTGCAACAGTCGCAGCCTGTCGCCGGCACTGTTAGGTATTCTTTTGGATTTACTGCGACTGTGGAGTGGATCGAGGAAGGCACAACGGTGTTGGTGACTGATAGTGGAAGGCAGAGTGGTGCTGGTGGAGTTGGAGATGTTGGGTTGGGCTTGGATGCTGCTATGTGTGGAAGAATAGTCAGTGTGGACTAAGCATCATGGTAACTTTAACGGGGACAGATATGAAATTATTTTGTTTTCATTTTGTGTATTTTAGTCTTTTTCGTTTTACCTCCATTGTAGGCTTCATTCCTTTGGTTTTTGGATTTAATATGTTATGCTAGTTTCTGAACCAATTTGAGATTAATATATTCCGAGGCTCACCTATATGTCGCTAATTTTGGCTTTGACTCTAAAGCTACCTTATATCGGAATTGGTAGATATAATGTAGATCTATGACTAAACGATTTCGGCCATTAAAATTATACGATATTGTTACTATTCACGACTGCCATTGGAACGTTACTTGCGGAGGCATAGGTTATGTTGTAACTAGTGGCAGCTCCAACGCAAAATATCCAACGTTTGGTTTCAGAACTTCTTAGTTCTTCAATAATAAGCTGGCATAGCCTGATTTTCTGGCACGGATACTCACCTAGGAGAATAGCAATTTTAGATATTGTAGAGTGGAGAACCAATTAAAGCTTTGTAAGCTATGAAATCATAGTGCTCGATTAGAAATGACAAAGCTTTCAGTTTTTCACGGATACCGTTGAAATTCTTGGAGGAAACCAATGAAATACTATTCTTACATTCGTTCTCGATTGGACACATTTTGAGTATGAAGTCTTCATCATTCACAACAATCATTCGCGTGCAGGCGTCAGAATTATCGAATATATCAAAAGACATCCGGACTTCTAGTATTAATGAACAATGCAGCCGAAGCCTTTGGATTCTAGGACACTGATTATCTTCATACTATCGATAATCTTATTTCTTTCAGGGATCGATGCAAGACCTGGAACGGTAAGTTTGCTTCTGGATATATCTTCCAATGAGCTAGAAGCAAAGCAATTAGTGATTGATACTTATCAAGATTTGCTTCTAGCCTGAGTCGCCTTCACATTCGAAAAGTATAGCCAAGCGGTTAATCCAAAACCCTGCTAAACTCGTAAGTTCTCTACCTTAGCTGCTAATACCCTACCGTGTAAAAGTATTACTAGAGGAGGAAGTTTAACTAATCCCACTTCTAAAAACTAGTTTAGCAGATCGCACAATACAAGCGCCGATGACCTCTCCAAACGCCACAACTTTCCCGACGCTCACCTTGAAATCCTTATAACCGCCCGCTGGCCCAAAGTATACAATCCCTGGTTCTGGAGCGTATATTCAGGTTATATCGTAAAGGCGGCCACCACAGGTGCCACAGAACAAGCCCAATTCGGCTCCCCGCTCCCCACAAACGCTAGTAGTTGTCGTCCAATCTTTGCCACCTGCGATGGCTCGACCTACCTCGAAGTCTGCAACTTCACCGGTGACACAGTCCAATTCAAGGGACTCGATACCTGGTATAGAGTGCAGCATATGATGTCCACACAGATCATAAACACGTATAGCAGTCTGAATACTTTTGCGAACCAGGATTTTTGGAAACCTCCCATCAGTCCGCATTACGCTGCAACGTTTATTCCCTCACTTTATCGCATCGATCCGACTTTGGTGGGGTATGCTTATATGAGTGATGATTTGGATAGCGGGGTTGCGTGGTATTTTCAGAGTCCGTTGGCGTTGGATAAGAATTGGTTGAGTTCGTTTGGGGTTAATTGTTTTGCTGCTTCGGGGATGGGTGATAATGATCAGTTGAGTGATACCAATAGATAGATAAATAGATAGAGACTGCATATCTGAGATGGGCGGACTTTCATGTGAGGTTAAGGGGTTTAGACGCTGATGTTCTGTTAGCTGTGGTTAACTATCGTTATTTTTTCGTTCTGCGTTTCGTGATGTTGCATTTCCTTCGAGCTGATGGGGCTCGCCTAGAGTAGCTAGTAATCGAAAATCGACTGTCAAATCATAATTTCAGTTTCATTTACAATATTTTTGAAAAATATATTGGCTTCGATCCGTGGATTTCCTTTGTCGGCTAGCTAATCCTTTGGGAGGGTGTGACATCGAGGCACGAGACCTCAAATCAGTACTCTTCAATATCAAATTCATATCAATAAGTATTTGTTGTTCTCGTGATATTAGATTGAGGTTACATATAACTATATACATCTATATCTAAACAAATTTTATACAGAAATTATTTACAAAAATATATCCGTTTAAATCACCGAAGTAAACATGCTATTTCTCCTCACCCCCTCAGAATACTTCACTCGCTGAAAGATATCAACCTCCTCCCAAATCTCCGCCATACACCGCTCCACAAATTCTCTCTGCTTCTTGAACCGATCCAGCCGATCTAACCCCTTCAAATATAACGGATCCTGCTCCGCATCTTTCATAAAGGTCTCAATCGCAAACTCCACCCTCCCATGGTCGAATAATTCCTTCATCTCATTCAACGGCGGGCCGGTCCATAATCTATACGCTGCAGTTCTGATCATTGCCACTGCGACTAGCGATCTTGCGATGCGTATATCAGCGCCATACCCCTGCTTTCTCATGAAGAATCTGATATCTAGTATCTTTCGCGTTGCTGAATTTGGGGTGTGTGCGTCGGAGACAGCATATGACTTTGCCAATCCTGCGAGAAAGCCGGCGGATGGTATTGGCGTTTTCTCACTCACTAAGTAGATGACGGGAGGGGCCGCAGGAACCACAGGAGGTAGCTCGGACTTGACTTCGAGCTTGCGAAGGTATTCCTGGATGAAAGCGTGTGTTTGTTGCGGGTGTGTCTTGGCGGCGTGGAGGAGGACGAGATTCCGGGTACTCTGTCGGATGTGATGTTTGGTTTGTAACATTCCAAGTGCCCATAGCGGATCTTCCATGTAAAGACACTTCAAACCGATTGCGATGGCTAATCTAGGAGTGCGAAAGATGAGTCCGTTCCCTTTTTTCTCGTGGGCATCGCATAAGATGTTGACACAAGATTTCAAACTGTTGGTTCGCCCCAGGATGGCTAATGTTTGTAGAAGATCTTTGACAAATATTTGCAGCGGAAGTTTGTTATAGTAAAAGAGGGACATGATAGCTTGTGCGAAAGGTAAACCAGGTTGATACCGCGGAGCAACTCGATCGTGTCTTGCTAGGTTTTCTTTAACATCGATGCATATATTTTGAATCGTGCGACGTTGAGTGGCATGGAAAGTTTCCGATTCGTTAGATTTATGGTCAGGACCCAAGCGAGTGGCTAGATTTCGCAGATGGAATTCAGTGATCTGGTAGTCTGTTGCGCTACTTAAATAATCGGCAATTTCTTCGTGGGTTTTATTTGCCATGACGGCTTTGAATGGAATTGTTGGATCCTCAAGAAAAGCCAAATCTTTGAGAGGATTGTTCTCGACAGGACCTTTCCGACCCCGACACCACGGTGCTAGTGGATATATATGATGTAGTTGATAATCCTTGTTGGTAATCGGAATGTTGTAGTCTGATGGTTTAGAATGTGGTTGGAGTAAGAGTGTTGTGATCAGCCGGTCGACATAGTCTGAAGGCATCTTATTGAGAAGTTTATCGAGTCCCAAGATCCTATACCGATCTATATTTTTTATTTTGGGAACGCGGAAGTTGGGATTAGCAGGCGCTTTTTGTAAGTCTCCAATGGGAGGCTTTCGCTGAAGAGACCGCTTCCGAGCTCTCTGATGGGTTGCATCTCTTCGAACATGGTGCTGGATACGTTTATTTGAATCAATAAAATTCTTTGTACCCCATTTCGATTGCCATATTCTTGCAAATTCAACAAGATAGGTAAAAAGAAAGCTTAGGGCTTTCTCGTCCTTGCGATTATAGTGGAATACGTCAATGATGACATCCGCCACCTTCGCCCTACCAAGATCCCATCCGGGTAGGCTTATTATATTGACACCTTGCTCGAGCACCAACATAGCAGTTGACACAGGCAATAGAGCACTTTTTGTTTCACGAAACAATTCATCAGGGACTCGTGAGCGTCTTTTCACCTGCTTCCATACTTGACATAATTTCTTAGAAGTCAAAGGTTTTCGATGACTTCTGAATGGGTCATCAAATTCCTTGTTCCCAAAAATGAACTTGGCCTTGATATTCTTCAAATTTGAGATATCTTCCTTGGCTCCCTTGCCGGGCGGAGTTGACTTCGCGTAGTCTTTCACTAAGGGGTGCTGTGGTAGGAGCAAAGTGTAATATAAACCCTCAGCGCCGAGCCTGTCACTTAGTTTCTCCATACACCATCCCGAGCAACGCAGGTTTTCGATGCCATATATTGCATTTATTTGGGAAAGTATCAAAAACGAGGTATGAGGTGGGACTGATGTATCATTTAGGACTATTTTTAGGACCTTTTCAATTTTTGAAAGAGAGGGAGAAAGTTTGAAAATTGGCTTTTTCGCCCTTCGTCTTCGACGGGGCTGCCCTGACGTACTAGATAGGTTGGTTGCAATAGTATTCGATCCCCGGGTCGGTGGGATGGCAGCCGCTTCCGCCGGAGAGTCGGCTCGAATTTCAATTTTGGAAGCATTGGTTATTTCTGTGGGGTGAGTAACCGGTGGAGGGGAAATATCCGTCTCAAGCTCGGAAGACTCTAGATTGATCAGATATGGAAATACGGGTTGAGGGACATCCGAGATTTCGGTTGAGGGTTTCTGCATCAACTCTGGTTTGAAGATATTTTCCGGCTGACCCATGGCGATGAGAGCATGAGCTGGTACAAAATACGGAACCAATTGGAGCGATTTCCTGTCATCTAGCAGCTGCTCACCAACTAGCATCTCATGAGCCTTGTCTGCTCCATATAAACGTGGTAGAATATCAACGAAGAGTTCCTGAGTTTGATTCAAGATCCACCGCGATCGCCTAGCAGAATTTTCAATATCGAGTTCTTGTTCGACCCTCGACGAGGGAAGTTGCGTGCCATGCTCGATAAGGTGATCGAGACGATTCTGAAAGTTTCTTAAGAAGGGCCTCGGAGCCTGCTTGTTAGGTCCATCATCAAACCCAATGATAGAAGGTGGATGCTTTCCGATGGGTGTATCTTCTGAAGAAATCTTGTCGGCTGGGAGAGTCAGAGTTTTTAGGATGTCACGGTCTTTCACCGCACCAGCAGAGCTTGGGTCCCTCCAAGGGGGTAGCGATTTATCAAATAGCGAAGGAGTCTTTGATTTCGATTTGGAGCTCCAACTGAATAGGCCCTCGGAGGGTGTGGCGCTGCGGCCATCTTGAGGATTTGGAGGCCGCGCAGACCATTTCGCACTGGCGGTACGGAGCTCTCGTGTGACGCAAGTGCGTCTACCCTTGATCGCCGGACACCAGAAGGACGAAATATGAGTGGTTGAAGGCTTGATCCATTTGGAAGAGTAAGCACGAAAGACATGTCTGACAAGCGAGTCGGATATCCATATGTGTTCAGGCTGGTTTGAAGCGAGTGAAAAGGGAGGAAAACAACGGCGGCGGCGTTTGCAGACCGTCGTGGCGGTGGCAGTGACGAAGCGAGGGTTTTGCATCACCTACTAAACATGGTCGAAAGGAGTGTAAGAATGAAACGCCGTGATATAATTCTGCGATTGGTAAGCGTTCCAGTAGGATAAATATGATAATATAACTATTGTGATAAATTATAGAACTTTGATCCAGACACGAGGTTCAAGCGAGGTATGCTAGCTAGTTTGGGTCCAGTCGCAGAGATTCTGCATCGATATGCCGGAATGGAAGAAAAGTTTTATGCAAAAGGTTCCCCTGCACCTCGAGGCCTCACCGGCCGTGGCAAGCTCCTGTCGGCCGTTGCCTTGGGCTCGTATAAATTTATATCAAACTGTTGCTCCCAATTGTTAGCATATGATGGCAGCCACGATTGGCATGTTTTAATTGTTGGCACACTCACCTCGATTGGTGCTATTAATAAATGCCATGAAGTTCGACTCTTCTCTGCAGCTCCGTCGTTCGTCTGTTTGTTCAGGATTGATACCGGAAAAAGAAAAGAGCCTGTTTTTCTTCCCTTTCCTTCTCAATTTAAATCTCCACATTCATCGCAGACTTAAATAAATTGAAAGGAAAAGAAAAAAAGGCCCGCCAGCCGCGTTAAAGAAAAGCATCAACCAACAGCGCCAGGACTTGCCTTGTTTGTCGCCAGTCTCGTCTCGTCTCGTCTCAGCTGAAAGTCTTCCTCGACTCTTCTTCTTCTTCTTCTCTCCGTCTTCCTATTCTTCTTCCATCCCACGTTCTTCTACTGTCTCTTGCTGAAGGAAGGTCGCCGATAGTCCTGCTTCCCCAGTTGTCATCGTTATCATCGTTGCTGTCGTTGCTGTCGTTGTCATCGTCGTCGTCGTTGATGGTTGTCGTCTGTATCGCGTCACCCCCGTCGTCTTAATTTTTTATGAAAAAGAAAAACCCCAACCATCACAAAAACTCAACCTCCTCTCTCTTTGACTCTCTCCATCACCCATCAACCATCAACCATCATCATCACAACCACCACCTTCTCAGGCAACGGTTCTCCTGATTCACCATCATCCATTCTCCTTCGCGAGCATCCGTCTTCGAGTACAGTTCGCTGTCTGCCCTTAATAACGTTAGAGAGACGACACATCCGTATCGTTGCACTGTTCTCCTTGCTTCCCACCCATCACCATCTTCACCATCACCATCACCATCACCATCATCATCACCACTATCATCCATATCCACCATCCATCACTTCCGATCCGCTAGTCTCATAGCCCTTGTTTCTCCTTTTTACATCCAAAGAGAAGCAAATCTAAAGAGGCTAATTCCCGCACGCTAAGCTGCTACCCTTCTTCTCCTCTCATCTGGTTCCATCTGCTCTCTGCCTCGTCGTCCGTTTCCTTCGACACACACATTCAGCACATCTGCTCTCTCACAATCACTCTTCACTCTCACATACCAGCCTTCACATACTCGCCCTCCTCGCACCTTCTCCCTCCACACCCAGCTGCCTCTCTACCACTCTTTTCTCCAACACCCATTGCCCGTCAAAGGTGTATATCGAACAGAGAAATATTCTCCAAAAGAAAGAAAAAAAGTCAATAAACAAGAAGAG
Source organism: Orbilia ellipsospora (assembly GCA_036971675.1). NCBI lineage: Eukaryota > Fungi > Ascomycota > Orbiliomycetes > Orbiliales > Orbiliaceae > Orbilia > Orbilia ellipsospora. The sequence continues at coordinate 1,705,058 of JAVHJO010000006.1, forward strand.
ATCTCGTACAGTTTAAATCTTGCGAGCATTTCTTTTCTACACAAATTTAACCAATTTTTTTGAGGCTTTGGTTTACCAAAACCCTCAATCCTTTTGTGTCACGTGAAGTGTGAGAAAAAAAATACGAAAGGCACCCCTTTTTGATATCGAAATTCGACAAGATGAGCTCGGTCGACGGAAAACCAGATTCGACACAATCGAGCGTCACCCTCGCCACATCCGCTCCAGAAACAACTCCCATCACAACCTCCACAACCACAAAGCGACCATTGGAGGACCCATCTTCCCCAACCGCCCCAAACGAGCCAGATGCCAAGCGTCCAGCCCTCGACAAGGGTGGTCCCGTCAAGGGCGAGCCTAATGAGATTTCTGAAGTGAAGGCCGAAGCCGATGGAGATACCAAGGTCCCAGATGCCCCTCAAGCCGTGACTTCAAGCATCCAACCCGTAGATGAATCAAATTGGATCCATGTGAGAGCCTTGATTACTAGTGCAGAGGCTGCTACCGTGATTGGGAAAGGTGGTGAGAATGTTACACAAATCAGAAGGCTATCCGAAGCCAAGTGCACCGTTTCGGAATACACTCGTGGAGCTGTTGAAAGAATACTAACAGTTAGTGGAGGAGTTGACGCCGTCGCAAAAGTTTGTATCCCTAAATTCCCTAGAAGTCGATTGGCATAATCCACTAACAAAAGGCTCATAGGCATTTGGATTGATTATTCGTACTATTAACGGTGAAAATCTGAGCCAGGCTTCCACCCAAACCTCCAAGACTTTCCCCCTCCGTCTTCTCATTCCCCACATTCTCATAGGCTCGATAATCGGCAAGGGAGGAATGCGTATCAGGGAAATTCAAGACGCTTCTGGGGCTAGACTTAATGCTTCCGATTCTTGCCTACCCCTTTCCACTGAACGTTCCTTGATGGTTGTTGGTGTTGCAGACGCCGTTCACATTGCGACTTACTATGTGGCCACGACTTTGGTCGAACAGTTGACGGACAGGTTTGGCGGCCCTGCTGCTTCGGCTTACGCCTCGCGATCTGGTGGACCAGCTGGTGCTGTTCCCGGTGGTATGCAGGTTGTGCCCTACACACCACAACCAGCTTATGGCAACTACGGTCACCCGGATAACTATCGCCGCCATAACAACCAGGCACAACGAACACCCGCCAACCCTTACGGAATACCCTACTTACACGGTCAACCTCCCGTTCAGCAACCCGCTGCTCCAATTCATTATGCCGACCCTGCTGCTCAGCCTGCTTATAGCGGAGCTGGACCCCATCAACCTAACGTTCCCCATCACGGTGCCCACGCCGGCCCCGCCGCACAACCACACGGCAACATGGCGGCAATGATCCCTGGCGCCCCACTCACGCAACAAATTTATATCCCCAACGACATGGTTGGTGCCATCATTGGCAAGGGAGGCGCCAAGATCAACGAAATCAGACAGCTTAGCGGCAGTGTTATCAAGATCAACGAACCCCAAGACAATAGTAATGAGAGACTAGTTACGATCACAGGTACACAAGAGTGCAACCAGATGGCTCTATACATGCTTTATCAAAGACTGGGTACGTATTCAACCTGAGAAAGCTTGTCACGAGTCACAATCTAATATTCCTTCACAGAGAGCGAAAAGCATCGTATTTAAGAAGAAAAGTTTGTCTATTAAAGAATAGTTTGCTATTAGTGGGTTTATCAAGATGAACAAATGTGCAGAATTGGATGAATGAGCGGAGTTGCTCCAAAGAAAAGAAGAGCTGCCATCTCTCCAATAACATTGAAGATTGAAAATTCTTCCTTGTATTTTGCTGTCCTCCTTCTATTATTATTATCGGTAATGGCCTTTTAATCATTATCAACATTCGTTATTAATTTGGGAATCCAGGGGGGTTAGCTGTCTTCTCCCCTTTCTGGTTTGCTACTCTTTTTAAATCTTTCTTTGTAACATATTTCTTTTTTTCTCTTTTTGTTGCAAATTTTAAGTCAGGACACGGGATTCAAAATCTTTATAGTGCATTCAAAATTGATAATTAAAGCTTTCTTTGAATATCTATATATATATACTCTAAATGAGAAAGGTCATTTTACTTTTACACGAGGTTGCAGCCCAAGGCCTAAGCTAAGAGAATATATTAAAACAAGCACAGCAGCATGTAAAGCAATCGGCAACAGCACTTGTACAGTTGGCACAACAATCGCAACTATCGGCGCAATACTGGGTATCACGGCGTCTATACTCCCCCTTCTTCCGCTTCAAACAAAAGTTCACCAAAAACGACGCCAAACTCAACGCCGCGAATACCACGCCTATTAGAAGCGTATAAAAACTGGATTCGTAATCGTTGCAAGCTTCCGAATATTTTATGTCCGGAAACAGCTTTGGTTGTTCTATGTATCGTGTGGAATTACTAGATACGTCGCAAGTATACGCCCACAGACTATTCTCCGCGTCTGCCTTTTTACCGGATATGGAAAAATAGATTGCGGCGGCACCAGCACCTACTATTATCACATTGCTTGTGATTTCTAGTATTTCGCTTTTGGAGAAGCGGTGTTTGTGGAATTTCTTGTTAGAGCGCCAGCACGGTGCTGTGAGGGATACAATGCTGAATACTAGAGAGAAGAGGTTGGTGGCTATAATGAGGTAGTTTGGGAGGAGTTTTATATCTTGCGGGAAGGCGTATATTGTGCTGGATTTTGAGGATGGTGGCGCAGGAAGGGATCTCGATTTGGCGGGCGTGTAGATTGACCATATTACTATTGCTATTAAGACGAAGGAGAGAAGGGATAGAAGCGTAGCGAAGAGGGCTAGGAGAATACGGATCCAAGAGAGAACAGATTTTCCGCGGATATGGGATTTCGAGGATGACGATGAAGAGATGCTGGAGCTAGGAGATTTAGAGCGCGGTTTGATGGTTGAGTCGGCATAACCATGGTCGTCGTGTTCGTGAGAAGGGGAAATGAAGGCTTTTTCAGCGTCACGTTCGGATTGGGTTAGGAGGGAAGCTTCTGAGGATAATGATTGGTGATTGGAGTGATCTTTGGTAGGGATGCGATATTCCATGCTCTCGGGGTGGTCATGATAATAGCTTGTGTTGCCTGGTGATTCCTCGACGGGCGCGTATTCAGGGTGTGTTGCAGGTGTGGTCATTTTGCTGGTCGTTCTTTGTGTGACAAGGCCAGATCGGGGTGTCGATCAAGATCCGATCAATCGACAGATGCCGAGCCTGAATGGTTTCGTGGTGGTGATATTATTAAAAATTACTATAGCTTGGATGCTAGCTTTTCAACCTCACCGTTCCTGAAGGACTTATGTTCTTATAAAGTGCATGGGCTTATCAGCTCAAGCTCTCGTCAGCTTCAGCCCAAAACCAGCACCTTTTCCAAATTCACCACTAGTGCTCCCAATTTGAGGAATTCAATGCATCAACCATGGAAAACTTCCTCTAGCGTCAAAGAAAACCCATGTCCTCAAGATCACCCTGCCCAGGCCGGTTGACGGGGTGGCGAGAGGAACCCATTTCGATTAGCTTCACTTCAGCCTCTGACGGTGGGTCTTCCCTATAGCGGTGCAATTGCAAATGGCATGGGAATTTTTGTGTCAAAGTGGAGAAAGGGTCCCGCCACGCCGTTGCTTCGTGGGCTCCACACACAGCCGCAGCCAGCTAGGAAGCTTGCAACATGCAGCAACGCACATGGTGCGAATTTGAAGAAAATGTTCTCAAAAACATGAGAATCAAAAGAGTGCTTCACGGTCAGCTCCATAACCCGTGCTTTTCATTCTTTGTAAAAAAGGCCCTGGAAGATCTCTCGAGCCAAACTTTTTTTCTATTTTTCTATTTTTTTTTTTTTTTTTTTTCTATTCTAATTAAACAAAAACACAAGCAAACAAGCAAACAAGTAAAAATAGGTGAACGCTGCGATGAGTCTTTTGAGAACTGCCATTGCGCAAACCGCTGCGGCCAAACACCTAGCTCGCTCGATCAATGTAAGGCTCGGGCGGTTTGGCGAAGGCTGTGAGACAAGCCACGACCGCCAGGAATGAAATGTGCAACGGCATCACAGCAACATCCATTCTCGAAACGAAAACCAGAAAGTAGAAAAGATATAAAAGCAACAAGGAAGAGATACAATAGCCAAATGAAAAATTGAAAAAAAAGTATAAGAGGTCACTCCGACAAAATCTTTAACTACTTACCAGGTATTTATTAGCAAACGGAGGCGTGATTGCGATCGCAAAGGGCCACTTGCTTGACAAAAGATACAAAATGAACGTTCTTTTTCGTGAATCTGATCTTCTAAAAATGAATTTCATACAAAAGTCAAATTATCAAAGCTTTTCCTTCTAGCCAATGGAAAACAAGAACGTCGGAGTAAACAGAGCAGCTATGAATGATAATTGCAGTGTGCAGCGGAAGAAAAGCATCCTGATCGGTAGCTAGTCTAAAAAGGGCAGCATTTATTCCAGTCTATGTTAGGTCAAAGACCCAGAGAATCCGACAGTATCCCTTAAGACGGGCTAGTTCGAGGTTGAATACGGAGATAAAGATCAAGTTCGGGAAAGTTTTCTCGCAGAGAGTGATAGACCTGCCACATGTTTTCCTCATCTTCAAAACGAATCGGTTGAGTAGGGCCATATTCGTAGAACCATTCAACAAAGTATGCCCTGAAAGAAAATTCGGGATATGCACATTGTCGAATCCATTCTTCGAAGAAAGGGGGAGCCTCGTCCACGTGGTAGACAAGTGGAAGTAGTCTATGCATTACATAAACGATGATATGTGGATAGCGATCAGGCGACGGCGTATTGCCCAGCTCGATTTGAGGTTCACTATCAATTTGGTGCGTATTATCAGGCCCGGCTGATCGACTGGTGTGATGCATAAGATCTGTCTGCAGCGAATACTGAGGATTGATGTCACCCATGGCGTCGGGAGCAGAGGTTGGATGATATATTTGTGAGGTCGGAGAGGGTTGCACTTGATTTGCGGGATTCGGCAACATTTGCAGGTGGGAAGGGATGGTAACGACCGAGGGCCGGGTGGGTAGCAAAGTCGCTGAGGCCGTCTCTTGCTGCAATGGGGAATTTGGTAGCCCTTCGAAAGACCCAGGCTCATCGTTGTTTTCAGGAGACATCATGTCGTAGTCAGGATCCTCTCCCAATGGTTGTGTGTTAGAAGACCCAGACGTGGAGCGAATGGCTTCTAGCTGAGCTATACTCTCGAGGAAGTGATTCTCGTCTTTGTGTCCCGAATGCATCATACGTAAAACATAAGATAGGATATCCGGTTGGCCAGGCCCTTCACCGCGAAGTCGGATAACTTCTAAGAGGGGGCGGTAGTTCTCATCTATCATTTGAAATTTTTATGATTAGCTCATAGGGTAATAGATTGTGTGCATAGAAGGCTCTCTGTTCATGTCGGGGATGCTTACCACTTGACGGTATCTCTTGATCTGGATATAGATAGCTTAAAATTTCTTTCCATCCATTAGGGTGCATTACTTGACCCGGCAGGTAGGGTGTTCCCTCAACGTTAAAATGATGTTTAGCCGCGAGGTGCTGCCTATCAACTATGTCAACGTTACCATGCCAATATCACGGAGCCGCCCCGAAACCATCTTTACTTACCGAACCTTTGCTAAGTTGGGAAATACCAACCCTAGACAGTTTTGGTTGTAGAATGGATCTGCCTTGGCCGCAGGGCAGGCGATCTCTGAATTCTTCTTCTGTGATTGTTTTCCTTTACAGTCTCGGGCAAGGCCTCGAGGTTTGTCGTTTTCATTCCCATCTTCATCGCCATCGTCTCCCTGATTTCCGGGTCGAGTACCCCAGAATTTAGGAGGAGTTGGAATATTATTAGCATTACTTCCGTTGCCAGCGTTAACACCATTTCCGATGCTGGCGTCAACCCTACTGGGTCCTGCAGTTTCCTTCCCGTTCCCACGCGACGTAAAGTTTAGTAAGAATGATTTTATATCAATGACCTTGGCGAAACCAGAGGGTTTCGCGGGCAAGAAACGGCGTTCGATCCCCTCCCTCAACTTGTTGAGCCCCGCAACGGTTTTAGCGGCCCCATGTCCATGACCAACATCAAACGATGTTGCAGAGGCCTGAGTGAGCGATAGATAGGGCTTGGTGAAGGAGGATTGTTGGACTGCATCCAATTCCCTTCGGACCTGATGTTGGGAACCATTTTGAGATGGGCTATTGGACGACAGTTCAAGGGTGTCAATAGAACTAGAAAGCTGGTTATATTCTTGGTCTTCGTGACAACTTGATGCGGAAGAGGTTGTTATAAAAGAGTCTTTCAACCGATCTTCATCGACGGAACTAGATTTTGATAAAATTTAAATGTTAGCAACGTATAATAAATACGAGAGATCATTATTGGAAATATCAGATTTTGCAAGCGCAAGCAAGCGAACAGTAGAAGAACTGACCTGATTTCTGATATATCGTCCGGGATTTTGTTCGCACGATTGCTTTCAGCGTCGACTGGGTTCGGGAAACTTTTTAGGAGAATCGAGGCTTCGTTCGTCGTGGCAGGTTTACGAGACAAGGCAGCCCGAATCTGTCCGTATTTTGCGGCTGAGCGACCAGCATCAAAAGGGTTGAGAATGGAACATCTTGGATTGGAGTTTGTAACGCGCCTGGCCTTGGGGCTAGCAGACAATCTCTGTTGATATATATGCGTATACATGTATACAGTTGCTCCAAAATCGTGAGATTCCCTCTAAACTTTGGGCAGAAATACGGTGATTTCTAGATTTAGATTGAAAAGCGAAGATTCCAGTCTATAAAATAGACTAATCTCGTACCCAGATGTTGCAGAGTACGCAGAATTAAATTCAGAGAAGAGATATAATGCGAGAAACGGATGTGAGAGTGAATCAATAGAGATAGTGACAACTTCTTTCAACCTTCAAGATATTTCTGGAGCAAATATTATAGAGCAATGCAATCGTTTGTATCCGATAGCCATTTGCGCATCAGAAATACCTTTAGAGAAGAAATGTTGATTCACTTTTCTATGATTCGAGTGAGCGACAGTATTGATGGGTATTAGGAAGGCTAGTCGATGAGGGAGGATTAGCGGATAGAGAGAAAACTGGGGAAAAGAGACTTGATTTATAGTTTGGTACCTCAGGGGAAGTTTAGCTACTCAGGCTTTTGCAAGTAAAATGCAACAGGTATTTACTAAGCTCAGATCCCGTGTGCCCCTGCAATGATCGAGCATGGAGAGCGGACATTGTTTTGTTCGATAATGGCAGCGTCAGAGCTCTGGTTATGAAAGGAAGAACGTCCGATCATAAAAGTAGCCGTATCCCGCACTGGCTGGACACAAGTAGAGAGTGCTACCCTGAGGAGTCATTTTAACTTGGTTGCGATAAGAGCGGAAATACTATAGCATGTAAGTGAAACTTGCCCAAAAGGAACTCTCATGTCTTTGGTCTATCCCTACACAGTCGGATTAATGAAACTGATCTGGGATTTTGTGTGCCCATTAACTGCGCTTGAGGATGGTCTTTTCCGCTCACGTGCAAGATCAAATCCCCGGAAAAAAAAAGATATTTTTGGAAGAAATACGATTGAGACTGGCGCATCGATTAACCGATGTTGAAGAAAGAGATACTTGTAGGTTCGAAATCGATCATCCAAAGTTCCATAAAATCCGTGTCTGTGATTTAAGAGCTAAAGTCGCGGCTTGGAAAAAACAGCTTTTCTAATTATGCTGACAATTTACCTGCCAATTTAATTAATAAAAAAGCAAATTGTTTTTTCTTAAGTCCCAAAGACTTACCGGCGCAAGTTGGGGATTGCCCTGGTATAAAGATGAGGATTGCCCTAGGATAAAGATGGGAATAGCGCCTATCCCTCAGAAGTTGGTGGTGGGGCGACATATCTAATGGTTTAGAAGTCGAACCCGGATTGTTCACCCTCGAGATTTTGGATTGCCCGTTGATACGTGATCATTGCCAGGATATGTCATGCAAGGAAAAGAACCTGTCCTTTTGTCCGGAAAGGAATGTCGGTGGAAGTTTCTATCAGGTGGGGATCCAGACAAGTTTCTAGTGGCCGTAATACGTGAAACATAAACCGGTTCCGAAATACCTCGTCGGAATGATTTATAGCGCCGCTGCGACTTATTCTTATAAATTGTAAAGCGAATTCGAATGGAATGATTGGCAATTGATGTTGTAGATTCGATAAATCTAGCGCGCGGGCCGAGAATCAGGAAGTGAAAATTAGTTTCATTCAGGTCTCACAAGGCAAGGCTTAAAAGGTGGGAAATTAACGGTCAGGTTTCTCAGTTATCGAACGGTTTCCGCTCCGTCAGCTGGTGCTCGATCCAAGGCTTCTTGTTGCGCCGACATGCTAGGACTATGTGTCCAAGATACAAGACTAGTGTCCAATGGGCTTGTCCGCAGTCGATCGAACGTGGGTATTTCACCCATTGAGCTTAATTCTGAATAGTGCGCCCTTTGGAGGATTTCTGAAAAGTTGAAACTCAACCTTTAAGCAGAACTCAGATCTGCAGAAGTCTGACGACGAAATAAGAAAAAGAAAAAGAAATAAAAAAAAAAGAGGTTGGGCTTGCCAGTCCCGCTGTAGGCACAAGGAATGCTGAAGGCAAATTGAGCAGGGGCATGTTCCAATGCCGTCTTTACTGCACGTTATCGCTATACCGTTACCTACGGCAGGTACGACGACCCCCCATCGACATGATTCTGCCAGGCAGCGTATCTAAACCGTCGAATCTTATCCGGTTTACTGTAGGCGCCGGCTTTCTACTTTCAGCGAGAAACGTTGAGGATATCTGCATGTCTCAAAGGCTGACAGATGGGTGCCCATTACGTGGTGTCTATCTGCACGGTCCAGCGAAACTTTATAGGCAGCTATACATCAATCATTAAAGACTCGACCTTGCGCTTTTACGAAAATTCGGTCGATATCGACCCTTCCCGTCTGAGCTGCAAGATCGAAAGAACTGGGGAAGCGGCGACAAGGGCCCATGATTAATCGGGACATTTTAAGCGATTTCAGTTCTAGATCGCACGGGAGAGCCCGAAAACGAGATACAGCTGCCAGCTGCATCCCCAGACTTCTCAAATTTACAATCCAATCTAAGTGGATCCGAGAGCTTTGAAACTCTTTGTCTGGAGTATCAAAGGTTCGTATACCCAAACTATGGGCGACGGAAGAATCGAATTTACTCAGAAACTTATCTCCCATAAACAAGCCGCGATGCGCAGGATGCGCAAAGCTTGGGACGAATAACCTAAGCTACGCAAGAAGGAATGAATGCATCTCGCTGACTGTACTCCCTTCGATGTTGTTTTTTTCACTGGTGAAGCATGAAGATTCTAATCTAGTCGAAGTTCAGTCGCTGCCACTAGGAAACCTCTGTATGCGCTGAAGGAAACCAGGTATTTCATCCTTTCAAGTATCAAAAAATTCTTTAGCCGCAAGGGAAATTTTTTTTTTTTTTTTACATGCTTTCGACGCTCCTTGCCGTTTTCGAGTATGCTCATGGTCTCATCTCGTTTGTCTCCGCTGATGGTTTTGTTTCTCGATTCGATCCGAACGTCTGACCTCATTGCAGGTGGCAGGGCGGGTCGTCAAACTGGACTCCAAACAAGGGTTTTGTTATTGGGTGGGACTTTGCTTCTTGCTAAGGCTTGGCTTGCGCTTGCTGTTTCTCACGATATCTTGCACAACCATCGTTTCTTACCAGTTAATTAATGGCGCGCAATGATATCAAATCACTTGCGACCCCACGCGAGCGGAATTTCGGAAGTACCCAGATGTACTCGAAGTATCTAGATCGTGAAAACGCAAATCCGCGAAAAACGCAAAAGTCAAAGTCTGGGACGCAGCAGCTGCCAACTGGCAGCCAAGGCGGGAGCGGGAATTCTTCGAGCTTTTCCCTCCAATAATGTCAGTAAAGTTATTCGTTTATTATCAGTTAAAGGTGAATATGCCAGATTCGGTCCTTCCGTCTCTCATCCTCCATGAACATCACATCAAAAGAAAACAGGAGCTGGCAAAGGGAGAACAACTTAAAAATGAAAGATGGTGTGATGGCAAGAAGGGATGCTTGAAGCGAGCCCCACCGTCAAAACTCATGAGCTCACCGATCGCGGGGTGCCAAATTTTGATTTCGTTTTCTCGGCAGCACATCGATATATTTAAACCATAGCATCGTGTCCACAGCACCAATCAGAATTCTAGCGCCCTAGGGATTTCTCCGAACGGAAAATATATCCAAAGGGTTTTGGTCTTGAAGTAAAATAAAAACAAATCAAGAAAAAAAATTAAGAAAAATTTAGAAAAATTTCAAAGACGCGAAGACTTAACGACAAGCACAAGACAACAACGAGAATTACATCCCATTTCAAAACCCAACCTAGAACCATCCGTTTTTTGCTCATTCCCGCTTTTTCAACTGCAATCCTGCATATCGTAATGCATCTTAAAATCAGTAGTGGAGTGTTGCTGTTGATACCGATGCCAACGCGCTGCATGCATCTCCAAGTAGAAATCGATCGCGGTCACAGGTTGACACCATGACCCGGCAGACGCAATAAAATGCAGGAAGCAGGAGCTGGCAGCTTGATCCTGGGCGATGTCCTTACGTAGTTCAAAACGTAAAAGCAATTCGTAACCCCATTATCTTCTTTTCCTTTTGCGATTGGGAAATCCTGCCAGGTTGTGATATCAGATAAATTACAGATAACTTCTATTCAAGGAACCTACCCGGAAAACGAATCAACTGGGCCAAAGTTCACTGCATGGCAGGCCGGGTGGTGTGATCCGTCCATCGGCTTTTACGAAATTCCGGTGGTCGGAAAGGCTTCGTGCTGTTGCGCTGACTTCCATAATCGTCTAACTGGACGGATGTTCAACGGGATAACAGACCTCACAAAAATACAACAAAGTTAACACAAGTCCCATAAGGTCTTTAAGCCCAGGCTTCAACGCAATGAACGGAATATGCGATGTAACCTACAAACCTCTCACATGGGCCATCCCACAAGTTTGGTACAACCACGAAGCATCCTGAGCGAAGGTGTAATCACTACCCTTTACAAACTTTGAGCTCGCGAGGCTGTAGACATGCCTACCCTCGTACAAGATATATCGCAAGGACATATATCTGCTTTCGAAAAAATATATCCCTGCTGTGTTCCTGCGTGTGGTACCCTTTTCGTTGGCCCCTTCCCTCTTCTTTTCTTTCTTTTCTTCTTTTTTTTAAACCTTACACTTTTCATAAAATGGTCGGCTCAATAATCACTATTTCGATAACTCATGTGTCGGCTAAAAAAAAGAAAGAAAGAAAGAAAGCAACACCTGGAATATAGGATCAATTATGTACAAGAAGTTGAAAGTGGTGACGTTGCGGAAATTTAGAAACCTTAGTTTGTAAAATCATGAGTTTCTTGTGCTCTCTGTGGCTTCCAAGTACGAGCCCGAATTTTGATTCCAACAATCGCTTAAAATGTTCCAAATATAGGTGAACATCTGAAGTCTCGCAACTCCTTGTCGATTTTTTTGGGGGGTTTGCAAGTCGTATGCTGGTGTCATCTATACTTTTTGTCCCTTGCTGGCCTCTCCTCAGAAATCGCATAGAGCACACCTAGGCATCTCCGACTCCCTTAAGGCTATCAACGGCAACTGAATTTACAACCTTTTGGTAACGGTGCCGAAATGGAATCTGCAAGGAAGGCTAAATTTGTTAGATCAGTGGTATCGGAATTCCTTAGTCCCGAACCTTCTTCCATCCTGAGCCTTATCGTGCGCATTTGGCTACAATTGATGGGCGTTGCATAAACCAACTACTAATTCCGAAGAATCCGAGTGTGAATTCCTTGTGGAAAGACCGGTTGAAATGATACTTGAGGGCATTTGATTTGTTATCGCCGTCATGTCTAGATTCTTTCCCTCCTGTTTTATTCGACCGGCTTCGTTTCCTTTATCTATTTCTTTCCTTCCTTCCAGGATCCTTACGTCTTCTTTGTTAATTCAGTAGTCTTAATTCAAAGGACGTTCTGCAAGGCTCGTCGTACTTGCAAACTGTTTGGATGAGAACTAGGAAAAGTTCTCAATTAGGATATTCTAACCGTGTTCCAATGAGTCACCAATGCCAGATGCCATCCAGCTGTTCCTGTAAGGAAAACCGGACACGGCAAGGCGCAAGGAGGAAAAGGATATGAATTTCAATCGTTGACCGTTATACATAATCAGAAATTATTTTTATACAATAACGTATTCTAAATGGATAAAAAAAAAAGCACATGAAAGTTTAAAGCCCTATTGTCTATCGGTAAAATAGCCTAGCGGCTGTGAGAGGGATGGAAAAAGAGTCACCAAATTTGTAGAATATTCCAAAAAGCACAACCTCCAACACCCTGTAGTCCTGTCGTGCCCTACTTTCAGAACTCCACTCATCCTACATCCAATAAAAACCCAGCGAAAAGAATAAATAAAGCGTAATAAAACAGAGTAAGTGAAAGACGAAGGAAATAAGATCCTACTATTATGTCAATATAGTCAATCTATATACCCATATGTTTACACCAGCGCGGCGCCATCGCAAGCCAGTGTTGATCATGCATGATAAGGATGTTTGAATAATGCAACCTGTAACAACAACGACAGCACGAGTTCTAGGTCATAGCCTCGGAGAACTGACCTGCCTTTTCAATTACTACTGGCTCAACAATCCAGAGAATTGAATACCACCTTCACGAGAGGCACTCGCTCGGGGCTGAATGCCAAGATGGAAGTTGAATTCTGGATAGTTTTGGCGCGCATATCGATAACCTTGCCACATGTGCTCCAAACTTTCAAAATTCTGTGCAAAGTTCAACCATTCAACGCTATACCTTTCAAAAGAAAAATCGGGATAAGCGATTTCACGAAGCCAGCCTTCAAATCCTCCGGTGGTTCTTTCTACACCATAGTCTACATCATAGACAAGTGGGTACACTTGATTGGGTATATGAATGTTGATCTGGCCGTGTCTTTCAACTGATGGGCTATTGTTCAAATCGATTTGGCGTTCGTCGTCTGCTTGGTGTTGATTATCAGGGCCAGTAGACAAAGTGACGTGACTCGCACCAGTATTGCCCATGGTGTCAGGCGTAGCAGACACTAAAGGGTACGCCTGCGAAGAATTGAGCAGGTGCACGGGATTCGGGAACAAATGCGGGGTGACTAGTGAAGGTTGAATACTCGTAAATTCAAATGACGTTGGAGTGAAAATTTCTTGGCCAGAAGTAAAATCCGATAGGTTATCGAAATCTAAGAGAGTTGAAAAATAACCCGGCGAGGTGGCGTCCCATTGCGACTCTTCAAGTCGGTGTGTAATATCAGCTTCTGGTCCGGATTTAATCGCTTCGAACTGAGCTATAGTTTGAAGCAAGTGTTCCCGATCTTTGTACCCAGAGTATAGCATGCGCAAGATGTGGGATAGCAAATCTGGTTTGCCAGGTCCCGCACCTCGAAGTTGAATGGCATCCAAGATAGCGTTAAAGTCCTCGTCTATTATCAAGGTTGCACGGTTAGAAAATTAATGAGATAACAATATCGGCGTTTGGAAATCCGGATTTTGGCGTGTGCGTGTATTTTTTTTACAAGGTAGGTGTGTATACTAACCGCTAGATGGTACCTCCTGTCCCGGATATATATGAGTCGAAATTTCGTTCCACCCATTAGGATCTCGCACCTGATCTGGTAGATGTGTAGTTGAAGGAACATTATAATGATCCTTACAAGTGAGGTGCTGTCTGCATAGGATGTTAATGCCTCTATAATTTCAATAAAATTTAATTTCTAGTTACCTACCTCCCCTTTGCTAGGTTAGGAAAGGCCAATCCCAGACACTTTCGGTTGTGGAATGGGTCTCCTTTGGCTGCGGGACAAGCCCATTTCTTCTTCCGTTGACGCTTTGTTCCACATTCTCGTCTGAGATCGCGAGGACTATTGTCTTCATTGCCATCTTCATCGCCGTCATGGCCACCTCCAGAATCTCCACCTCGAGTACCCCATTTATTTGGAGGCGTGAGGGATATACTGTTGCTTCCATTGTTGGTGTTTACCCCGTGACCACTAGATCCAGCGGCTTCGTTTGTATTACCGTGGCCGCGGGATGAAACTTTTGGCTTTATGCCAACTATCCTAACAGGAAGCGCGGCGTCGATATTTCTAGGTTCATCATGAATGAATGCTGCGGGGGTTATGAGAGAGATTTGAGCGCGAGGTTTAGAAGGGTGTAGTTTGATGAGTTCTTCTTTAATTTCTTGGAAGAACGAGTCTGGAAGATTAGACCGAAACGGTCCACTCGATGGAAGTTTAAGGTTCATGACGGAGTCCGACAGCTCCTCATATTCTTGGTCCTCATGACAGCTCGACACGGAAGAACTTGTCATAATCGATCCTTGCAAACGATCCTCGTCATCGATTGAACTAGACAGAGAACAAGAATATTAGTGACCGATATAAGGATAAATATGTATACCGTCATTAACAGCAATAGGGGCGAAAAGCTAAAAAAATTAGTGCAAAAATAACATGAAACTTGCCTTGTATCCGAACTATTATCAACCTCGCTGTCCACACTCGCAAGATTCGGGACACTTTTGAAGAGAAAGGGTGCTCGAATCTTTTCTTCTCCGCGAGGCCTGTCACAGACGAAGAAATCATCAATAGTGTCGGTAGAAGAACCCATGATAATATTGTTGTGTATATATGACGTTGATGTATACGTATCGTCTCGAAGGCTGAGGTACAAAGTATTCAGCGCGCTGTGTCGGCAGTAAAGAAGGTATAGAAGGTTAGATGTGAAGGCTATTAAGAATGTCGCAAGTAAATAAAATAATCGAGATATGATAATTCTTAAATCTGAGAATGAAGAGAGGAAATATTGACAGAAATTATAAGCAAGTGGTAGGTAAATGGGAGAGCCAGGGGCTTCATCGATTTAGAAAAGTGTTATAGAAAGAAATGAAATATAGAAATACACATGGAGTAGATGCTCTGGTATATAAAGATCCGGAGTAAAGTGACCCGACACATTTCTTTCTAAAGTCGGGGACTTGTATCATATAAAGAAGTGAAAGGGGCGGACAAGGGAGCATAACCAAGCCAAAATCAAGGCCATATGTCTTGCAAGTGAATGTATAGCCACTTTTGTAAATTGAGCCGAAGCAAATGTTGAACAGCCTAACATGCCTTTCTAGTTTATGCTACCACCTCGCCGTTATATCTCGATGATGGAGAGCGATATGAGTATCCCTCGACGGATGCTCTGGGTTGTCCCTGGAAGAAGGACGGCGAAGGCAGAGATAACACGCAGCCGGCCACGGAACCTTTTCAAAGGAACCTTGCGGAAGTTTGAAACCTCTCAATAGACTGCTGTCGCACACTAGGACTAGTTGGCGGCTAGACGTTGGGGCTCCGGGCTCTGAGTGCGATCAACTATGGCTGTCATGTGCAGCACGTCTGGTTCCTACGAAGTCCCTGACAAAAATAAGATATTATGGGAAAGCAGTTTGATAAAGACGTTTAATCAATGATATGACGTGCAAGGATAGAACTTCCCCAAGTCTATCACTCAGAAAGGTCCTCAACCCCAGGGCTACAAACGTTGCAAACCAGATGCTAGGGGGACAGCTAGCACTAGCTAGGAGAAATTCCGTCAAAAGTTATGTACGCAATGTACTGGATTGCTTAAATAAGCAAATATATTACCTGGTTAGTGCTTTGCAAAATTCAGAGCTCGTGGAGAGAAAGATAGGCTTAGCACCAGCTGGATTGTTTATTCGAGATTAACTATGGTTTTCGCGACCTTTATCGTGCTGGGTTGTGTGGACCTCGAATGATATAGAGTTTAACTTTGATCGTGATAGGTGTTAATTTAAAATTATTCTTGCTTCATGTTCATTATCAAGTTGCGCGGCGGTAGGAAGGTAAATTGTCTTGTTGTCCAGAATCCAGAAAGAAAAGCAATTCAAGCTATTGCCGGCGGAACCTAAGTCTCTGATAATCGTGGTAGACGAAGGTCGAACAACTGGATAAGTAAGCGGTTTCTCATAAAAAATCCCCCGGAGCCTGTCGCACTTCGTCCTTCCTGGTCGTTCAATGAATTCTAGAAAAATAAAAATGCCCTAAGTTCTTGCTAGCATAGGGAACCAAGCTTCTGGGAATTATTTCCAAAGCGTGGCTATAAAGGTTAGTAATGAGGTGGGCCAACCCCGTTTCCGACCTGCTCTGCGCTACATAAAGCCCCTTGTCTGATCTGGCAAGCTTTATATTTTGCCGGAGGATATCAAAAGGAGGCCCGGGGTCGGTGAGATTTCTTTCCTTACTAAGCCTGAGGCGGGGGTTAGTATTTATGATAGACTTTCTGTATTTGAGGCCGAAATTCGGGAGGAGTTCGACAGCCTCGTCAAGCCGCGACGTAGCCACGACCTACTAACGAATAGTTTTCGCGGGGTTTAGTTTTTTGAACACCCCAAGATTGGAAAATATTTAAAATGTCGAATTCGGAAGTTTTAATTTCTTAGAAAAAAAGGATAGAATATCACCCTTTACGAATCTGAGGGACGGCTTCGTAATCGAGACTATCTTCTTCAGAGGATTTTGGTTCAGTTTTGTGAAAGCTTTCGAGGCTAAGAAGGAAAAGGCTTCTGCGGATCTGGGGACGCCGTGCTAGCATGCTATAATGCTGGAGCAGGGGCAGCAGCAGCCGGCATGTAATCTGCAACGATATCGTGTAATCACAGTTCATCTTATGAGACATACACCTCCACGGTCAATTTTCACGGTGTCCGGCCGCCAGACGCATCATTCCTAGGCGGCATGCATGCTGAACGATCAAGAACCGAAGCGCCCAGCTTCTTTCGAGACAGACAAATGTCATCTCCATAGTCCTCCCACACGTATGCCTTTTATTGTGATTTGGAGTTAAGCTGTAATGGCTAGGCTCGACTCCTCAATATCTCATCAAGCCAATTTATTTATTGGAAAATCTAGGTACCAGCATTAGGTTAATCGCCGCGAGGTTCTGTGGGCCGTTTCCACAGAGCTCGGAGCCGGCAAAACGGGTAGGGTTGACATCATCTTCGAGAAGGCAGCAAAATTTGATGCTTCTTGCTTTTTCTCTTTTCTGCCTTAACGCAGAGATATCTTCATCACTTCTGAAGTGATTTTATATGGGGTTGGGTGTTCTATCCAGCTAGAAATTATGGTCGGACAACACTAGCATCCCCGGACAGCCGAAGTAGTAGCATATCTTGCTAGGGATAGCTCCAAGGCTATGCAAGGCCAACTCTCTAACTAAATGGGGAAGGTCGAGCCGGTGAGCTTATTCCAATCCGAGTTGACGGCCACCTCATGGAATTCGAACACCACAAAGCGACTGGCCGCTGAATTGCCCGACAAATCAGCGATACTTAGGCTTCGTTCGGCAGACACCAGATCGATCAGAGATACCTCATCGCCCTTTCGGTGCGATAGCGCTGTCGTCGACCTTTCAATGTCGACGCTATACACTGACTACCAAATCTCGCGCAGATAATAACGACCGGCGCGCGTGCATGACGCAGTGTAATACCTGAAAAAGAGCAGTTCGATCCGGCTCCAGTATTCAAAAGCACATCCGAGTGCGAAACAGACATTTTATTAAATTTTTCTTTACGATTTGAAAATCCCACACGTCAGATACATTTTTCGACCTTTGCATATC
Source organism: Orbilia ellipsospora (assembly GCA_036971675.1). Taxonomy (NCBI): domain Eukaryota; kingdom Fungi; phylum Ascomycota; class Orbiliomycetes; order Orbiliales; family Orbiliaceae; genus Orbilia; species Orbilia ellipsospora. The sequence continues at coordinate 1,722,816 of JAVHJO010000006.1, forward strand.
AATGTACCGTCCAGCAGGAAGAAACTACTCATAATCCAATGGATTTACAGCCACGCCTCCTGCTAGTGAAGAAAACGCTCGCGCTTGAGACATACATTTTAAACTCATGCGGCGGCGATCGACCTGCTCGAAATAGCAAGCCCAATGTCAGAGATAGATGAACGTTACGCAGAAGCGAATCGGTGGTCTTTTACGCTGGAATTTAGCCGGAATAGAACGCGAATCAACGCAGCTAGCGAACGTTTACTATCGCAGATTGAGGGAGATATGAAGCTTCCCTCTGCTTCCGAATCGGTTGAAAATCCATCTGTCTTGGAATATATTTTTTACCTTCCGTTGCGTTGCGCATCATGTCCGTCATGATGATTTGGCTATCGGCACTGCTAGCAGCCTTGTTCGAGTATCCATTAGGGCTTGCGGAAAGTCCAATCTAAAATCCAACAATTTTAACACGACAAGTCTCTTCGTACGTTCGCGATTGAATGGAGTCAAGTGCGATGCAACTTGATGACTTTTTTTTTTTTTTTTTTTTCGGCAGAAAATTTCTTGGGATCAGCATTCTCCAGTAAACTCTCAGCCAGGATGAGCGTACTAGGATGAACTTCTAATAATAATTAACAGGCCTTTCTGGATTCCGCGACCGCCGGGCTGTAGATAAGGCTAGTTTCGTCAAGGTACAATCTCTGCGGTTCGGCACCAGCTCCCTTTCTGTTCTTTTTTGTTTCTTTTCTTTTCGTTTCTTTTCTCTTGTCATATTGAAAATTAGAGACAGGCTCCAATATGAGATATACTAAGGACGGCAAAAAGGTAACTGTATGATTGGAACTTGGACCTGTACGAACTTGAAAACAGAAAGCTGTACCGACGATGGGTTTTGAAAGCTTCCGCAGAGGTTTGCAATCGTACGACTTTGTAGTCAATTGAAACGAAGCAAACTCCCTCCGGCCTTTTCAATCATACAGCCTGTAATTTTTTTAATTTAATCTCTCTTTGTCTCGCAACACGCCGACTATACATCGGTCTTATGCGAACTTGAGTTAAATCTGAAAATAGTCTTTTTCGGCGTAAATCTGGGTGACAGACTAAACCGAAAGTGTAAAACTGAAGAAGAAAATATTGAAGCAATATCTAATATGTTTAATACGGGGCAGATCCTCTGGTGACGGGACTCAACCATGGTTAAGCATTGGGTAGAAATGAATTCGTAATGAAGCTCTAACGACATTCGTGTCTTTACATAAACTCAGGATGGCAAGCCCGAGACTTCATATTGGGGTCGCTACCCAGTCTCGCACCCATGACATATTGTCTGCCTAGCAGCGAGATCCGTTATCTGGGCCCCAATCATATATCGCGTCCCGCCGGCCTGAAAACGGCCCGATCGATCTTGAGCTCGAAGCTCGCGGCAAAAGTGGAGAATGTCAGACACTCAGGCGTAGAAGTATTGATATACCCAAAACATCTACAAGACACCATCTCCTCGAAATCCCGCATCGATTACTATTCCCAGGAAAATGAGTACCCGAGTCTTGTAAACCTTTCCTAATAGATCAACTTTCTTCAACTTGCGATGATATTATTTGCTAGGATATGAATTCCTGGTACTAACGTTACGGGGCAGTTTCGAGGCTATTTTACGCTCATCTTCCTTCCCACTTCCTTCGGTGGCGCTTCTCCTCCTTCCTTTCTAGGGGCATCGACTCCTGGACTTTTTTCCAGTCCTTGTCCTCTCAATCCTGCGTATGTAGATAATACTATCTTAATACTTGACCAAAACGATTGGACGAAGTGAATTTGGAAATTTCTAGATTTGGTGTTTCTAGCCGGCGCCGTATACCAATCACTGACGCCATCACCTCTCGAAGGAGCCTGAAACTTTAGCTCTCCTACACAAACACCAATCAATTGATCACAGCTTGTAATCTATCTTCGGTCTTTACAAAAAAGGGGAAGGTCCAGGAAATGAATGGAAAAGGAGAGGGGACAACGGGAAAATGGGGGAATGGGAGTCAGGGGTAAACTTCAACTTTTGATGGTCAGAGATATCCACAGTGTGCACAACGTATCAAGAAAAGAAGGTGCGAATTCAATGAATTGTCCAGTCTTGTAACTGAGTATTACTATTCAATACTATATTATTAAACCATATATTGTGTTACCCCAACCAATGATAATGATAAAAATAACAGTCTCGCGCGCGCAAAGACTGGGGAGAAAAGGAGAAGAATATGAGAAGAATGTATCAACTAGGATTACACCATCCCCTAAAACGTCCGGCTATCTTTCATACGACATTATAGTGCGCTCAAGAACATCTCAAACCTCAAAAACTAAACAGTAATTCGCTGGAGAATTTAAAGAATCCCAAAAACATGAATGGGAGCAAGTCGTACAAAGGGAGAATGAAAAAACGAGGCGATAACAGAAAGCCAGTGGAAAACTTCAAAAACGATGTGATAGAAACAAGACGATAACGGAAATTTTTCATGATTTTATGCCGCCCCAAGCTCCTAAATTTCAAAACGACCCACCAGAGAGAAAAGAAAAAGAGGTAAGAGTGAGAAATCCACATCCTGCGCATGCTTTAAAGTTTTGCGAACCTGGCCTTGAAGACCGCGACCTTGTCGTCGTAGAATAAGATTTCTCGTTGCCGTATACTGACACGTTTCTTTCGAGGAGTCAGATCCTCCTCTTCGTCACTTAGATGACCAAATGGCGAGAGGGAGGCACTGTTCGCGAGCGGTGAGCCCGGAGCGTCGCTATTGAGTTCGTCGACGTCTTCGGTATCGTCACCATCGTCGCTGGCATCGTCATCATTTCCGTCGTCGGTTCCATCGTCGTCGTCGGTTCCGTCGTCATCATCGTCATCGTCTGTACCGGCTCCATTGTCACCACTCCCGCTGTCATTCTCGCTTCCGGATCCATATTCGCCTTCCAAAAGTTCAAAACACTTGCTTACGATTCCAACGTAACATATTCCACACTCCGGTCTTAGTGTAACCACATCTACAATGGACAAAGCCAGCTCTTCGCTTTGTCTTTCCACTTTATGGAAGTCTATTCCACCGATGACGTGGGGTATGTATAGGCTTTTGAGGCTTCTCATCTCGGGCAGCCGGGTGATCATATAATGCCAATCTGTATAATCGATACCGAATGCCAACTCTCTGAGTCTCGGCATCTCGGTCAAGAAAGAGATTGTTTCCTGGCCGAATCGCCATTTCGATTTGCGGCTGTTGATGTTCTGAAGATTAAGCTGCGGTTCATTCGGAACATCTGGATTTTGAACGTAGGAATCGATTAAGAGTCGCTGTAGAGAAAGGCGGTGACGACGAAGGACATCGCTCACTATTTGCGAGAGATCCACAGAGGAGATATAGTTATCTCCTGCTGCTTCCTGAAGAAAGAGTGTTTCTAAAGTATTTGGAGCAAGAGTTTGATGGAGAAACTCGATGAGGGAAGTGGATACCATATCAGTGTGGACCTTTTTCAAGCGTAATCGGTAGTTAGGTGGTGGGATGTGGAAGGGCGGTTTAGTAGATGAGTTTGGAGTTAGGGATAATTTGCTGAGTTTCGCAAGTATGTTTGCAGGGTAAGGCGAATATTTCCGTTTTAAAGCTTTGAAAAGCTTGGATTGGTTTCCACAGTTGAGAAGAGTAAGGTTGACCAAGGAGGAAAAGTCAATGGCCTTGGTAAGAACTCGGGTTGATATTGGAACTCTCTCGAGTTCCAGAGTTTCAAGCCGCAATTGCTTGGTGGCCTCTGACCCCTCTTTCTTCGCTTTGACCGGCGCCTTGGTAGTCGCAGGTACTGATGTTGCCACAGTCGCCCCCGTTGTATTCACCGTGCTAGCTGCAGAAGTAGACGTGGCTTTATCGACGTCACCCTGGCTAGGTTGTTGGGCTTGCTGCTGTTGCTGCTGCTGACCTTGAAGAATTTGGGCAAGCTGTTCTTGGGTGAGAGCGTTATCCGCGGTGACTTCTTGTGAAGTCGGGATCGTAGAGCTAGCAACTCTCTTGTTAAAGTCGCATATCTTACCTACGATGATTCCAATCGCACCACCTTCTCCAACCCCATCCGGGGTGTCTGCTGTTGTCGCTTCCACATCATCGTGCACCCACCGCTTGGACTGCGCGTGAATAGCGATTCCGAGACGAAGCTCGCGTAGAGAAGTGTAGCTCTTTTGAACCGCAACAGCCATTTCCCTTAGATACGTCAACTCGTCCAAATCGAGGACGCTAAGCGACTTGAGGTCCTTGAAACCGCTGAAGGTGGGGCGCTCAATTTTTCGCGAGCCATCCTGTGATCCAACCACCTCAATAAGGGGATGGGAATTGTCGTGCCATCTAACATGAATGTTGCGGAGGGTCTTGAGGCGGTGCAAAGCTCTCCAGACGTCTCTTAGTATTCCCGTAGGCATATCCCAACTGAAGGTTTCCAGCATGCCCATCTTCCAGACAGCTAAACCCACTAGAGTTCCCAACATTTTGCCCCCTTCTTTGTTTATGGCGTATTCCCCGACCCATTCCTTAGGGCCGTTTCCCAGCGAGAACTTTCGGACGTATTGCGCGTAATCGTTCTCATTAGACACCAGAGTTGCAAGTCCGTAGGTCAGAGCATCAACGCCAGTCCGATCCGATGAGACGTTTTGATCCGGCCATACTATATCGAACCGAGAGTAGATGAGGGGTATGGCAAGGGCATGGAGAGAAGAATGCGCGAGACAAAGAGAACAGAGATCAGTAGTGTTGGTTACCTGTGGCGGAGATGTTAGATTTAATATTATAAATACGTGACCAGAATGACAAGTACCTCTCGAACAATGTCTTTCAGAACATCCAGCGGCAAGTCGATTAGTTTCAAGGATTTTGATTTCTCCTTTTTCTTGTCAGGAGTAGTTGCGCCGGGTCTGATCGTGCTATTCTTTACCATCAAGTGAATTGGAGATTTTCCCTTGTCGAGCTTTGATCTATCTGAGAGCTTTTCGTCTATCGTTTCTGTTTCGGACTCTGCATTTTCCAGGTCGTCTAAGTTATCGTGCACATCCTCCTTCGCCATTCCACCATCCCACTCAGCAGCTGTGATATCAGAAGAAGGGCCTGGTTTCTGTCTGGTTGCCGCTGGTCCCGGTTGCTTGGATTCTTCTTCTTCATCTAAATTGTGATGAAAGGTGCAGTTATTAGAATAAATACATGGAGATTTCAAAGTTGTATAGGAGAGTAAAGCGTACCATTGGTAAGTTCGTCGGGAGGTTTCGCCTCAATCTCTCGATCGTCGGCAGAAGGCGAGCCGTTCTCGCTAGAATGCCCGTCATTTCCGTTGGTCGTCGGAGCGTGACTTGGTTTCCCAGCCTCTGGGTCTACTATCGAAGTGCTGGCACCAGAGGTTGGCGATTTGATAGCTTGGCCATTTGTTAGGCCGTTAGGAGCAGGGGTGTGCAGGGTAGAGAGTGAAGGTGTGTCTTCCCTGTGTGAGGTGGTGCCATTGGGTAGGCTGGTTGGCGCCGGTGTCTCGTCGGAAGTGCCATTGGTTTGTTGAGGAGAGGGAGAAGAGGTAGTTTGGGAGGGACTTGTGAAACCATTCGGAGTCGGAAGTTTGGAGTGCGTCTGGGTGGGAGGGCTTGTGGCAGCGTTCGTAGGATTATTAGGATTGGCAACCGGAGACGAAGACGAGGTGGCTGCCGCTGCTGTTGACGATGAAGAGGATGAGCCTGCTGGCTGATGGTCATCAGCTTGAAATTCCGCCATGGCGGGTGGTAGAGTAGATGCGACGGAATGGGAGCTTTCCCGTGGAATAAATAATTAAAGGGCAGCTCGGACGGATAATTCTAAGAGGCGAAAACGCGCTGGTGGTAGATTGTTGAGATCTCAGATACACTAGATCTGGAAACCTCCTGTGGAAGAAGAAGGATGAGGAAGGAGAGAGACGCAGGAGAGAGGAAAGAAAGCGAGAGGCGAGGAGGTCGTTAATTTGCTCGAAAGAGACACGCGAGAAAGGTCTTCAAAGCTAGCGGTCGTGGTTGCCGTAGTCGGGGCGTGGTGGTCACTTTAGTTGGGTGTGGTGGTCGTTTGGTGGTCGTTTGGTGGTAGTCTGGTGGGAGTCTGGTGGGAGTCTGGTGGAGGTGGTTGAGGACAACTCGCCCGACGGTGAGCGGCAGTCAATCGATGGGGTGATCGCTGTGTTGGACCGGACGTCGTTGAAGTTTAATTTATAGCTATCCAATATACGTGTGTACTTGAGCATATGAGTATATATGCATATGTAAACTTGGGTATATGTATCGCGATATAGGAGTGACTATAATCGATTACTAGACAGCTGGATGAATTGAACGGACTCAGTTTGAACTATTGATTATACCACAGGAGAGACAGATTCTGGTTATTCATGCTAGCTGGCTGGCCAGCCTGCGGAGAGGTGTTCGTTTTGGGGCTGCGAAGCGCTGTTTGCCCGTCAAAGCCATATATTTCTTTTTTATTTTTAATATTTCGGGGCGGTCCCGATCAATGGATTATAATCCGAATCAATTCCATTTACTACTCTCAATACATACTTCCGATTGACCTAGGCCACAGAAGCTTCCCCGTGGGTCGATCACTCAGTGGACCCCGAAGCCAATGGTATGCATGATACTTTGGAAGTGGAGTCGGTGGGGGTGAATAATCATGGATGGATGTCTATATGGATTGCGGCTCTGCTCACAAGCCCAATTCTACAAGCTACAGAATACTGTAGCTTGCAAGTCTACCTCTAAAGTCCTTGGATTCAATATACCCGACTGCTGCCAATCGCTAACTATAACGTTAGTTTCGTCCTCAAGACGACTGCTATAAAACAAAATATGATATCAAACTGGAGACGCCAAGGATTTATCGATTATTTTAAATGCCTCGATGAACTGGCAGCAGCCCAAGCTCCGGAGAGACGTCCCTGTCGACACATGCAGCGTTCGGTCAGTCGTTCTCTGCAACCGCTGAAGGATTCGATACATCACTGTAATAATAAACAAGTGACCCTAGCTCGGTTTCAATATCAATCCCTGAACAAGCATGCCGCTTGATCCATTTTGAGCCTCGTCCGCAAATAAAGTTAGCTCTTTCTTTCTTCAAATCGTCCCGCCTCGCTTCTTCGCATTCTCAAACCCCACTCCCACCTTCCTTCCCGTCGCCGTCGACATCGATTTAAAAACACGCTCGCTTTTCCTCCTTCTTCTCGGACGTCGCTCGCTGCCTCTGTCTGCACTTCTTGCACCTGTCGCTTGAGCTTATATAAGTTAGCCGACAGTCCCATTGGATATTCCCTGGAAACAAGCCCTGCGTCTTGTGCCTGAGCCAAAGTCGCATCCCGCCTTTCGCTTTCGTTTCCATTTTCCGAGGACAGGGGAACACGATGGAATATACGGGCTAGAGCTAGTCAGAAATGGAAGTCGGCCCAATTCGGATGCTACCAGCTTACCCCGATATTACCTGGTCGACGGTCCGACTATAATAAACCTGTCAGGATTTCTTCAAATATTGAACATACCCACATCTTCTACCCTCAAACGCCATGTCCGGCACTCCCCATCGCCAGTTTTCCTTCCAGGGAGGTACGTACTTCTGCCACAACCGTTATAACGGTCCCAACAGCTGTTTCATAACTTATCATTATGCTAATACGATATATCGAATTCTTGGGCAGACTATCCCTCGCCAAGCTCCCCCAATGCTCGTCGTCATTCTGCCTTCAACTGGGGCCAGCAGCGGCGTCCTGTCAACGCGGCTTCTCCAGCACAGCCCCAACTGAATCAGCACCCTCATCAGAGAAACTTTTCTTTACCAGGCAGGTCTTTCTTGAAGATATGGTTCTTGATATTAAAATCAAAATGATTTCCCGATATTTTTTACTGCCTTTCTTCACCTATAGTTATAAATTCTAACATTCGTTTCGATTCACGTGGTGGCATTCTAGGTCAATCGCTCACTCAACAGTACTCTCACTCTTCCATGGACCATTCATCCTTACACACAAGTCCTACTCATTCCACGGTCAGCCCTGCTAGGTCGACTATCAGCCCCGCTAGAACTCCTATCAGCCCGGCTAGCCCCTCAACCTCCATAAACCCCTTCCAAAATGATTCTCCCATACCAACAACCATGGCTTCCCCGCCTATCAAAACCTTTGACAACAATCAGTTAGCCCGACTAGCGAGTCTTGCGACTCGCAGCGGTTTCACCAAAGTCGTCTTGGAACCTTTATTGCAAACGCCTCCTCGACCGACATTTAGCGACCCTGGAACCGCTCTCGCTGTTCGCGAGAAACTCATGGCTATTCGCCGAACCCAGCCGGATTACAAACCTCCCTCGAACAGTAGCGCAGGCTTCCTTCGGAAAAAAACCGTCAAAGCAGGACCTAGAGATGAAGCTCAAAGCACCACATTCAAGTTCAAGGAACTCAGTTATTTGCTCGGACAAGAGATTCTCCAGCCGGGAGCGGGACCTGGATCGGACTTGGAATGTGCAGCTACTGTCGAAACCCTTCTCAATATGGGGGCTGATGTTAATATTTACAAACATGCGAAAGATAGCCTGGTTTCGAGAATGCATATTGGGAAAAGTGACGCCAACGTCGAAATTCCGGCGACGTATATTCAAGATGCAGCTCAAAGTGGGAAGGTTAACGTCGTTTGGGCTCTCGCTGCCCGAGGTGCAAAACAAACGAGCCTTAATGAAGCATATCATCTTGCCATGATCAACGGAGACACGGATGTCATTCGAGTTTTATTAGAGCATGGTGCGGATCCAAACGCTTTCCCAGATGACTTTGAAAGCATGGTATTAGCTGGACGAATCGATATCATCAGACTCGTGTTGCGATCGGCGACCCCGATCTTCAAAGAATACTTAACGCGACCGCTCAGATCGACTGTAGAATCGGCGTTTGTTGATATCACCGAATTGTTAGTCGCACATGGTGCTAATCTTGAATACAACAATGCCGAAGCATTGGTGGTGGTTGTCCAGGCCGGTCGATGGGACATTCTCCTCAGAATGATCCTAAACCAATCCTCCCCGCCCCACGAAATCTCCCAGGCCTATCTAATACCCTTCGTGAATACCGTTCTGGGTGCCGGCCATGATCCAGCCTTAAGACTAATACTGGTCGAAATATTACTGTGCGCAGGAGCGAGAGGGGATGATCTCGCCCGTGCATTCGTTCAGGCTGTCATGGAACAAGATAAGAATCTCATGAATCTACTGCTTGAGTTCGACGTGGATGTAAACTACGATCGTGCGGCGGCTCTCCGCCACGTGGTATCGTCTGGTCAAATCGACTTGCTAAATATGCTCCTCGCTAGCCCGCCGCGGCCGGAATATCTAGACTTAGCCTTTGGCGAGATACCGTTCGCAACCCAATCTGAAGAAGAAGTCAAAACTTTGGCATCTCTTCTTCTCAATGTGGGAGCATCTGGGGATAATGTGGCGAAACTCTTAGTTCAGGCTGTTCGAGCTGGCTACAATAATCTTTTGCAAATGCTCGTCGATAACGGGGCGTCGATAGAGTACAATAACGCCGAAGCGTTAGTGCATGCGATCACATCAGTTAATACACAAAAGGTTACAACGCTTCTAAAGGCATCAATAGACCCGGAGCATGCTACTATCGCCTTCGCTGCTATCGACATGTTTCTCGAGGAACCCACACTCCACGAACTCATGAGCTTATTACTGGCAAGAGGAGCCACTGGTGATCCCGTAAACCAGGCCCTCCTGAATGCTGTCCGAAACAAACAATGGACGGTTATAAACCTGCTGCTCTCCAACGGTGCAAACGTGGGATTCGCAAATTCTGCAAGTTTGGTTCATGCGGTCACACAATCAGACGAGGCAATGTTAGATACCCTGCTACGGAACCCTATATCGCCTGACTCTGCCAATGTTGCTTTTGATACGTTGAGAATGGACACCAAGAATCTGTACCCTATAGCGCAAAAACTCATCGCCGCGGGTGCGATGGGTGCTTCTTTGTCAAAGCTGCTAGTGAGCGCAGTGGGGGCGCAGAACATTACGGTCGCAGATTTATTACTCTCTAGTGGCGCCTCGGTAACCTTTGACAACGGTGCATCATTGAAGAGAGCCGTGGAGACAGGTGAAGAGCAGCTCGTCAAGATGGTGATCTCAAAATGCAGCAATCCAAACGCTATGGAAGCGATAAAGGCGGCCTTCCCCCTCGTTGACCGGCTAGGTGATAATGCGAGAGGCACAATTATGGCGTTGTTTCTACAACATGGCCTACGTGGAGATTTAATCTCGCAGGCTCTTATCAAAGAAGTGAAGAAGACACTGAGGAACCATACTATTATCGAAATGTTGTTAAAGAAGGGAGATGCCGATTTGAGTGCCGATGAGGGGGTGGCCCTTAAAACCGCTGTTATTAGTGGCGATGTGAAGCTTGTAAAGATATTACTTGAGTCAAGGCCGGACATCGATATTGTTTCTTCTGCTGTTCCATCGGCCATGAGTATTCAAGAGCCCGCGATTCGATTCGACATTCTTGAGATGTTGCTGATATCTGGTGCGGAAGGGGATGAGGTTTCGATGGCTCTCGTCAAAACTATCAAACAATTCCCGGAAGCCTTAGGACAGATTGACCTCCTCTTAAACAACGGCGCTAATGTGGATTTCGGAAACGGAGAAGCAGTGAAGGCGGCGTTTGTCTCAAGGGAGCTCACTATTTTGAAAAAGGTCGTCAGCTATGGACCTAGTCAATCTAACCTAGGTGCTATTTTCCAAATGGCGTGGGATCACAGGGACGCTGAATGGCAGTATAGAGTCATAGAAGTTTTACTTCAGGCTAACCTCAAAGGTGCTATCGTTGACGACGCTCTTATTAAACTCACCCAACAACAGAGCAGCGATATCAGAGTATTTTCACTTCTTTTGAAGCACGGTGCTTCTGTCAACCACGCATCCGGAGCTGCTGTGATGTACAGTGTACGCAATGGTACCATTGATAAACTCCACCTGTTGCTTCATCAAGGACCGAACCAAGATGTTTTACGGGATGCTTTGCAAGTCGCGCTAGAACATCGGGATATGACCATCAAACGGGAAATGGTGGAAGCCATTCTCCAAAAACGACCAGAGCAAGAAAACGTTGATGATGCCTTGATCCGAGCCTTAGAGGACAGTCCACCCAGCAAGCGTCTCATCACCTTGTTGTTAGATAGCGGGGCATCCGTTCTCCACGATGATGGTAAAGCTATCAGACTCGCTGCTTTAGGTAGCCATCACCAAATTTTAAGCATGCTCTTGATGTCACAGCCGCCGGGCACGTCCGACCTCTCAGCGTTTACCACCCTTGTATTCGATGATGCCATGAACGCCGGCGTCTGGAAGACGGAGGACGGCTTATCTACAATGAAAGTTTTACTTGCCCACGGAGCTAGCGGGATGTGTGTCGACAAAGCCTTTGCCATTGCAGCCGAATCCTATGAGAAATTCCCGACAGCCAAGCCCCTCGTCGAAGCCCTTTTGCAATCTCCAAACGCAAACGTTAACCGAGAGGATGGATTGTGCTTGCAAATCGCATCAAAGAAGGCTAATGTTGAACTCGTCCGGCTGTTACTTCAAGGAAACCCTTCGAAGAGAACGCTCTCCATGGCGTTCCCACATATCATATCATCAGGCACGGACGACGAGACGGTGATGACACTTGCCCGGTTATTCCTCATGGAAGGGTTAGATACGGACTTGAACTTTCAGCATCCGTCCTTTGGTCCCGTTTTGTTTGGAGCGCTTACGAAATACCCTCATTTCGTTGACTTCTACAAGTTTTTAATTGATTCTGGAGCGAACTTAGAGGCTCAGGTTAGAGTAGCCTTTATGAGCGTGAGCGAATCTGTCACGCCGTTGCTATGGGCAATCTTACAGCCGCCAGGCGAAGTTGAGACAAGGGTTATCGAAACATTAATTGATGCTGGCGGTAAGTCTTATCCTTTTATATATTAGGAAACGTTATGGCTCATACATGAATATAGCCAATGTCAACTTCAAAACGGAATACTCTTACACTACACCACTCATGGTAGCGGTACAGCGGCGCAGACGAGACGTCATCTTCGAATTAATGAAAGCCGGAGCCTCTGTTACGACAGAAGATCAAAAAGGACAAACTGCTCTCTTCAAGGCGTGTCAAGAGGGTACATACGACATTGTAGAGCTCTTATTAGCTAGAAATAAATCACGAAATGATGGCAGTCTACACGAAGCTGCATCCTTTTGTCACCCCGATATTGTCCGACTGCTCATTCGTGATGGACACCACGATCCAGACTTCCCATCCTCTAGACACGCCGGACGGAGCGCATTGGCTAATCTAGCCCTAGCAGCGGACCCCGTTGCGAAAAAAGAAACATTAAAGGAAACAGTGGAAGCACTTCTCGATAACGGTGCCGATCCGTCATTACGCACCGATAATAAATCGCCACTAATATTCGGATTGGACAATGCTAATCCTATCGAGATGACACGGCTACTACTAAACTCCGGGCTGTACAAAACAATCAATAGCGAATTCAACCTCTACCGTGACGAATCTAACGTTGTTTTCTCACCAACAATGTACGTCAAGAAGGGATTATGTCAAAACAAATCACCGCAAGTCATGGAGGACTTGTTTTTGCTGTTAAAGTCATTTCGGGCAGAGGATAGATACTACGTCGACGACCCGAAGATGCCGCAGCCGTTAGGTTACACCGGTATCCCTAAATACCTAGCCCAAATCGAAGAGGAGAGACAGGTCGTCCAACGCAAGATAGAGCAAGAGAAGCAGCTGCGTCAGGCACGGATGAGGATGGAGAAGGAGGAGGCGAATGAGAGGGAAAGGATCCGGAATGCGGAATATCAAGCCGAGCTCATACGCCAAGCGGATCGTAAAACACGGGAGGAGAAGGTACGTGCAGAGCAGATGGCGCATGAGCAGATGGTTGCGGAGCAAAGGCAGCGATTGGAAGATGTGGAGAGGAACAGGCAGGTGTCACACATGCAGCGGATGCATTTGGAGGAACAGCAGCACAAGTCAATGATGAATAAGGAGGAGTTGAGGATGATTGAATTCAAGGTTGCAGCAGAGAGGAAGAGGCAGCTGGAGGTGGAAGAGGCGAGCAAGAGGGAGCACCAGCGGCAGATTGCGTATCTAAAGCAGTGGAAGGGCAATCTGGAGACGCAGAGACAGCTGACCGATCATGCCGGGGCTGGGCCTGCGCAACGACAGTTGATGTGGCCGTATACCAAGGATGACATTCCAGATTAAGATTCATATTTTTACATTCACAATCCGAAAAGGTCGAAGTTGCGACTGGATAAAATTGAGAGGGATTTTAATATAATTTTGAGCAGGAAAAGCATGTCGATTTCTTTTGTTGTTATTATTTGGATATTTGGTATGCTTTTGAGGGCGTTTTGACGGCTGTGGCTGACCTTTTCGATTAATCTTGATGGAAATAGACTCATAAAGCATGACCTAACAAAAAAATTTAATGAGATTTCTCAATGTCTTGCATACTCACATGTGGGAAGCACCATGGTTCTCAAAAGTGGGCTATTACTCTCAGCATGGCTAAGCCTCGTAGCTGCCATTCCCATCCCGCAGCACGAAACAAGTGGGACAGGCGGTGAAGGTACCCCTTTGGATGGAACCTCGCCTTCTAATGGCATGCAACCTACCACCGCCGGCCTGCAAGGAACTCGGACACTAACTCAAACTATGAGACGGTCACGCTTGCAAACCGGTGGGAATATGAACCCGTCTAATTTGCTAGGCGAGGATGAATACCAGCCGGAAATTGACACAAGTTTGATAAATATGCTGGGAAGTCCGAACAATAGGGCGCTGCCCGACCAGCAGCGAAGGTCGAGAGACTCAGCGGGCAAGCTAGCGCCGCCAGGGACATTCGCCTATCCGCATGGTTGGCCCAATACCGACTGGGGATTGAATTACCGCGAACGATACCCAGACGATATGATGAGCGTGACATCGATGGGCAAGAAGCCCTCGAAAATGCTAGACACAAACAGATCAAACAAGGAACAAAACTCGCCTGATACTGATTGGACGGGAACCCAGCAACCAGTAAAATCGCAAGGGTTACATAAAACAGAAATTCAATCTGTGTTTTCGCGCAAGCAGACCCCAAGGGCCACCTACACGCCGCCAACAAGCAGCCGGCGAGAGTCTAATACTCAAACGCCGCAACAGCAGCATACAGAAGAAGTGTTTGTGAAGTCGTACCGAGAACAGTATCCGGAGTATGCGGATACCATTTCATTTCTCGAAGACGGAGATCCACATATTTCTGCCCCATCAAAACAGTTCATTGAGCATTTCAAGTTTCATAATGTGGATATGAAGTCCACTTCGAGGATTCAGATTCCCCCCCTCATGGCGTTTGGGAAAGGCCCGAGTGGAGAAGGTCCAGGAGATGTACTGAGAAGAGACTCAGATTTGTTGCCGAGTGACTTGGAGAATGTATTGTGGCAATTTGTGGAATCAACAGATGATGCCGGTGTCGACAAGGAGAGTTGTAATATATCGGACTTTGATTGTGTTAATAATAATCAAGGTCGGAAGTTACCGATGGCTGGAGAGATCAAAAACGGTCATGAGATGTTTCAAGTCCGAAATCCGGGGAAAACATTGAAGAGTGTACAATACCTAGTGAATATAGGACCAGTAAAACCTTTAGGATTTACTGGCGGGCCTAGGGGGGCCACAGATGAGCATTATTTCTAACTCATAAAGTTGAGAAAAGGTCCTCGAGCATTTAAATATCTGCTACCATCATAATTTTGTTACAACGTAAGACTATCTTTTGAGCAGTTATACTTTCATTCTTCCATAATCCTAAAGGCTACCGGTAAATTCTCTAAGCAAGATAGGAATTTGATATACCTCGATAAGGGTGAGACAAAAGATAGAATATGTAGAGAATTCCGTGCTAAATACTCCGGCGACTTCGCTGTGATATCTAATTTCCAACAAAACTTCAAATTCTATAACAAGTAACTAAAGCTCAGAGTAAATTACGTAACTATAGTACAAAGAGGCCCTTGACTAATGACACATGGAATCAAATACATCGGTAAGGTTACTGAGCATGCAATCACCAAATACTTGGAATTTTTGTGGGATTTTGCTTCCTGTAGGCATTTGGTGACTCCAATGGTAAGAAGGTTAAGGTATTGATATTAGGATTTACAATTGCCTCTGGTTCTACTTGATTATTATTGGGAGCTTCGTATTGCGTACCGGTGCAGACGGTGCCTGGATCATTTGATATCGACAAGAAGCGATCACGATTGTTACGCCCTTGATCGAATTGCAGACTTGCGGATGGTGATTGTCCTGCGAGTTCCAATATCTGGCGTGCATTTTTCACTCGAGACTGAGGTGAAAGAGCGGGTCCATCGCCCAGGCGAACAGTGCTTTGGACAAGAGTGGTTTGTTCCATTAAACTTGAACGCTCTGGAATGCCCTGCACGTTATCCCACATCTTTTCGACTGCTTCGTTATATGAATCTGTTTTCTTGATTCTTGATCCTGCTCTAAGTTCCTCTATTGGTTTATAGAGCGGTTTTCGAAGTAAATGACGAAGGGATTTTCGGAAAGGGGATTCCGTGGAATAATCTCCGAAGTTTGGGTTCATATTCGGGTCATTTCCATATATTATCTGAGCATTCTGTCGGAGATAACGGCTTTCGTTGCTCTGATCACCATATTCTATTTCTTCGTCGTCTCCAAAATATGTTTCCACAAAGGGAGTGTTATTCTTCTCGGCGTGGATTGCATGTAATCGAGCAGTCAACTGGCCGCCTTCTTCTGGTCCCCGCCAATCGAAATCATCCATATCGCCTGAGTTCCTGTTATCTTGTGACTGAGACTCCTCGTACTCCGAAGGAAACTCATGCGCAGTATTCAGTCGATGGCCCATGCCAGAACCCTTATATTGTGTCCCAGTCTGTTTTGAATTGTAGAATTGTGGTTGGGATATGCCATGAATCGTGTAAAGAGGAGGGCCTGCAACATTTTGAATCCACCCATGACCTACTTTTTCGTCTGTAACACTAGGTAAGGATGCCGTTGTGTCCGCTGAGTTATAGACAGTGAGTTCCGTGGCTGGGTCTTCTGGGAGGACTACCGGCTGCGAAAATACTACCTTCGGCCCAGATCCATGAGTACCACCGAAACCTTGGTAGGTTTTCGGTGGCACCGGTGTTGATACCACCCGGGTTTTGAGGCCTATCAAGAATATAATGGCCAATAGAACCATGTTATAGCTTGTGGGACATGGACTAAATTGCCGATGACAATCGATAGTAGTCATGCCTTTTTTTGTCTAATAAGCTAATAAAGCTTGAGCCAAGCATTATCTGAGCCTCAAAATTCATCATCAGAGTGCCTTCAATACCAAGCTTAAACTTTCACTGTAGAAGACATATTTGCTCACAAATGTAAGTTGCAAAGCTACGGGGCTATCCTAGGTTGCGGTGAATTGATATATATTGCGACCCATATCCATACTGAGTGTTTTTGGAATCCGAGATCTTAGGAAAAAAAAGTCAATGTTATCCCTTCGTGTTACGCGTACTCAGCCGGTTTGCGAGACAATGTTTTCGAGTAAACTTACAAATATTTTAGCCTCAAAAATTAACTGTAAACAGGAAAATATATGCGAATTAAAATTACCCTATATATAGGTACCATAGAATTTATGCAATTAATTCAACTAAAGGCAGTTATACTATATACAAGAATAGCTCTAATAAAATGATAAGAAGCCTCAATATTACAAATCTTCAAGTAAAAAGATTCACGTCAGAGAATTCGAATCGATCCTTTTACTTCTAGAAAATTGGGGTTTCATATTTAAAATTTCGGTTTTGTATTCAGCCTGAACATCAATATCGATATCCCTATCTTCGTTGTACCCCCCACGTGCTGACATGAACTTTTCCACCCTAGGCGTAAGCCTTGGTCCAATATTATGAAGATTGAACGTTGATGGCATATCTTCGAGACCCAAATATTCAGATTCGCCCCAAGAGTCATCCTCAAGTCCGTCACCATCGTCATCAGGTTGCGTCGGTGCCAGCATTACTGGGTTATACCTTGGAGATGGTGCACTCTCATGTCGTAGTTTAGGCCCCGGACCTGTATATCTACTATTTGGCGGCATAAGAATCTTTTCCTCACTTGTAGGAATAACACCGGTTATCTCTGCACTCGCCCAATCATCCCAGTCTATTTTTTTATTTTTTCTGGGCGCTGGCGTCATACCCGATTTCTTTTGCCTTGCAGTCAAAAACCTAAGCTCCTGGCGTCGAGCGCTTCTAGGTGTGTTATTTGGAGGACTAAATAGCCCTGAACCTGGATTGTAAACGCCGATACCTATCGACTCGTCTTTGGAGAGTGTTCGCGATCCTTCGGAGGGTGTATTTTGAGACTGATTGGCAGAACTAATATCAATGCCGAGGGTTTGGCTTTGAGGAGTATCAATCAGTACCGTTGGAGGAATAACTGTGGGCTTGAGGATTGAGGACGTGTTAATGTTCAAATCTGATAGAGACTTTGACGGCGGTGCGACAACTGCGCCTAAAACTGATATAAAGGCGATTGTTTTGAACATCACTCCCTAAAATTGAGATACAATTCCAAGATAACAGATTGTTGGCAATAGTCGCAAGGGGGTCAAGGCGGATAACATTCAAAAGATACTTACCAGGTTGAACTCGTGGAAGAGCATCTTTGAGCATATATAAATAACGCAATCTACTTGCATTGAAGCCTCTATAGACTATATGCGCATACTTCGCGGTTAAGGTTGGTTTACTAGACAGTCTATAGATCCAAAGTTATATAGGGCGTGTACGAAGCTCTCTTCGCCTAAAATCTAGTGAGATCTTGAACTGGTATTTGGCTTTCCAAACAAACGGCGCATCCAAGATCGAAGAGTTTTCAATATTTTAAGAACAGAGCAATTTTTCCAATTTCAATATTTATTTAAACACACACAGAAAATTCTACCATAATCCTGAGTAAGGTCTCGTACTTGAACTTAAATAACAATGAAACCCTTAATTGTTTACTTTCGAGCACGGCGGACCTTTCTGAGACGCTTCTTGAGCTCGGCAGTCATCTGGGAGCGCTTCTTAAGATTTTTTTTGAGAGGTAAATCCCTGCGAGTAAACTTAGAGGAGACGGTATTTGCACCGCGCATCTTAAGCCTGATGTTTGCTGGATTCTGGCAATCTTTGCCTGTACACTCAACATATGCTGAGTCCTTACAATCCTTGCCCACGCAATCTGGGGTGACAGCCGAAACCTCAACTGGAGCGGCGAGGAGGGGCTGCACGACAGCTATGAGGATTAAGAAGAAGGTGAGCAAGAGATTTGGAGCTCTGAATGTGGTCTGCATCTCGAACGTTTGTTATTGTTGTTCTAAATTCCGAATAGTCAGTTTCCTAATTAATATTAAACTTAATAGATAACCAGGCTAACGATATATACTTAATCTAAAATTTAAGATATCGATGTCCGGTTGAAGATATTGTCTGATTAAGTCATTTACCTCGGATCTAGCATGTCTATATCGCCTTATATAAACATGTCTCAAAATACTTTAGCATGGATATATCGTTTTCATGATTCAAATTCTAAAGAATATCTGCTCTTAACAGAGCAATGTTATCAGATTCCGGCCCCAGACTGCCATACAAATCTAACACCTTCCACGTTTTGAAGTAGAGTATTTTTGAGTCTATTAAGTTGAATACGGCTATGGTTCTGATCCTCCTAAATATTCTCCGAAATTATAACACGTGGCATGGGAGTTGATCAGGGTTTGGTTTATGGTTTATCATCCGGGAACGATATCCGCTTGAATCAGGAATTCACCCTAAGCTAGGTTCATATGATCTCGAAACCAAAACCCTCTCGAAAATACGCAAAGTGCTTTGTGTGGCGTCTAGCGACTGAGACCAGGTTAATGTGTATAAAAAGTGTTTTTTTGTAAAATACAACAGCTCAAGCCTAACCAATGCAAGGAGTGTTTGCCGAGACTACCAAAACCTCCAGATTGACTACTCTAGAGAATAACATTGACTGTCCGAGCAAACAAAACAATCGTAGAAAATTATCAATTGGTAAATTTCATTACATTACAAATAAATTTCGGAATAATAGTAGGTAATGATAAGTTTTGTCGTAAGATGGCGTCAAAACGTGGATCCACCAGAGAATACCGCACCGGAAAACACCAATCCGCTCACGCCTATATTTTACAAGACCGAAGAACCAGTTTTTATCAAAAACAAAATTCAAAACAAGGAATCATACCGAGGGCAGCGGCTGGCCACCAAAGTAGGCATTTCCGATTTCTTGGAAATCAGGGTTTCCAAGAAGATAATCGTCAAACAGAGCATTCGTCATCATTTGATCCCAAGTTGACTATATATCACAGTATGTGGTCAGCGTAAATCACATAATCATTCAGCCAGTCGAGCTTACCCAATCAATTTCGGGCCCAGCATTCCAACCAGATGCAGTACCCATACGCCCAGAAGTCGGAAGCGGTACTGAATACCCTTCACTACTAGTCATCGTGACAGCACCAGGCCGTGAACCCCATCTTCTAGTATTGCACGCTTTGTCATACAGCCCTTTACAAAGTTTCCAGTCTGTGGTCTCTGTAACTCTCTTTGCCCAGGCAAGATCGGGCGAGCTACTCAGTGCAAACATCTCATCCAAACAACGCCAACTTCTATCGGCAAATTTGGTTTCGGGATTTGACATGAGCTCGCCGAGTATGATAGCTGCAGCATGATATTGGGTATATGAACTGTAGAACCAGACGAAAGGACCGACTCCAGGATCTGTTTCCATAGAATTGGACATCTCGACGACCACACAAGCAGCATGAAGAGCACTAAGACTATATTAGACGACTCATTCTGGTCAAGGGAGTACGGGGGGACTTTTGGTTACTTACTTATCTCGAACGCTGTGCGGTAACAGGGCACGGTGTTTTGGTTTGCTGAGAGGGTAATATAATACGAGTATGGCTTTGTGAATCAGCAAGATGGCTGTTTTCTTTGCCAATCTCTCCTTCGCGGATTCGTTGTTGAATTTTGGCAGCCACTCCATCTCAAGTTTTTTTCCCCAAGCTTGCATCTCTTTGATAAGTGCGTTGAAGTCGTCCTTGCGTACTTTTTTCAAACTACTCGTTACTTTGAGGCTTGAGAGATAATATTTCCCAGCGAGACAGCGGAAAAGATAATGAGACATCTCAGTATATCCAGTTCTATCTTCTGCTAAGGGCTGACCATCTATTACCTCTTCGTCTTCCAGGTTACGAGGTAGTCGGGTATCGTAACTATCCTCATTGATAGCGGGAATCGCCGTTGCAGGGCCGATGGCGTAGAGCTCCAATTGGAAGAGATAATACCACAGTCTGCGCCGCAGTTCTCCCTCTACTACACCAATATTCGGAAATATCGAGGGATCACGGTGCAGGCCCATTGACCTTCCAAGGCGGAAAGCAACCGAGACAAGAGTCCACGTAGCATTTCCTTGTGCTTGGCCCGTGTGTTGCAATAACATTGACTGGATATCCAAAGAATCAGAATAAAATTAAAAAACATACATCTCGCGGTATCACTCACAATTAATAAAGTTAATGCCTGTAGAGACGATAGT
The DNA here is from genome assembly GCA_036971675.1 of Orbilia ellipsospora. NCBI lineage: Eukaryota > Fungi > Ascomycota > Orbiliomycetes > Orbiliales > Orbiliaceae > Orbilia > Orbilia ellipsospora. Next base: position 1,743,549 of record JAVHJO010000006.1, read on the forward strand.
TCCTCAGCTTCCATAAACCGCGCGTTGACAAGTGCATGTTGTGTCGCCTCCTTGTATATTTTTAATTGTTCATCTCGTTCTATACCACATGCATTTCTGACCATTGATGGTTCCATGCTGACGATACTAGCATAGAATATTGAAAAGAGGAGAGCAACGTATGACTTGATACTATCCGCAGACATCCGACCTGCCCAGAATGCCTCGTAACTATGTTCAAAGGATGGCCGATGGAGGATATGGACCAAAGGGTGAACCCGCTCGACATAAACCTGCCACAGAAAGTCGGAATGCGCCTTTGTAGGGAGATAGGACGAGAGGTTTGTTGTATCCATTAGAGAAACAGCAGATGGAAACATCATGCTCGATGCCCATGGTGTAGCCGTTTCTGCACGAGGTGGCCCATCTTCCTCGGCATCTATAATTGCTTGCTTGATGTCATCAATCTATCCCCACACAGGTTAGAATAATAGAAGTACTAGGTGCATAAAAGGACAGGGTAGGTATACCTCTGTTTCAACGGCGGATATCCATGACAATGGGCCGATATATCTCGTCTTACCGCCATCTCGAATCTTAAGATGCGAATCTGCGACTGGTAAGACATCCTGGCCGGTGCCGGGATATCCGGTAATTGGCGCGAAATCAGAGGCTCCGCTTGGAACATTTACGGGTACGTTACCAGACTTGAGCTGTTCGACGCTAGCAGCTAACAAGCCTTCCAGTCGCGTAATTCTTTGCTGTAGGTCCACTTTTGTCTTACTGCCATGGCTATGGCTGTGGCTATGGCTGTGGTTGTGACCGTGACCGTGACCGTGACCGTGGCCGTGGTGCCCATTGCTACTTCCGCTCGCCGGTGAATGGGTCGCCTGTGCGACATGTGAATGAGTATATTTTGTTACACCAGCGCCAGTAGTAGACCTTGCATGTGGATGGCCGCTGGTGGCGCTGCTGGTAGCAGAAGGGCTGGTATGGCTGCCGGAACTACTAGCTGCGACGACACCTGGAGCCGATTTGTCGTATTTACATTCCCGACCAGACTTGCTGCATGGACCGCAGAGAGGGTATACCTTGTCGCATTTGACTTTCCTGTTACGACAAGTTAAACACGCGGTGATAGGTCTTGCTTTTGTAGACGATGAAGCTACATGCGGAGGAGAATTGTGATTTGATGTGCCCGGTGAATCGGACTCGGACTCTCCACGGGTCGCATGGCCATGGTCAGATACGTAGCCCGTGGAGGACATGGACGATATGAAAGGGAAATTTTGAACCGATAAGCTATAATAGAGTAGTATTATGCATAGACCGAGTAACGGAATTTACCCTAATCTCAAGAGCTGGGGTAGGTCGACTGCGCATACCCGCTTCGTACGGGGTTGATGGGCTGACGGAAAGGTTCGTACGAGAAATTACTTCGAGGAAAACGGGAGAAATATGTTGTGGAGGGGCGAGGTCGTCAGGTAATATAAATTTCGAGACCAATTTGTCCGCCGAGGCTCTGGGCGGCGTGTAGGCAGCTTTTAAATCGATTTAAATCGAAAGGGTCCGAATACAAGCAGTTTATGTAATAAGTTACAGTATTAATCCAGGGTCGAGCAGGGCAAATGACTCGCCACGGGTGATTATTCAACCTAAGTCCGCCATCTGCCGCTTGGGCTCGGTAATAAGATTAGATTAAGCTCAGCCGGGTACGAGAGGCTGTCAGGTTTTTTGGGCCTGTTTTTAGGCCTGCTGCCGAAAACGGGGACATCGGGCACTTTGTTTTGGACGAACATTTATATGGAAGTTTTGTGTGGTGGCCGGAGCCCTTTCCTTTGCTTTGGAGGGTGGATTTGTATGGACGGGAAAGACAGCCGTCGGACGTTGACTTTGTGTTGTCGCGTTTGTCGTGTGGTGTTGATCCCGTCGATCATGTGTTGCGTAGGTTGAGCCTCACCAGCCACATGTGAGGTTTGACAAAGTTGGAGTTAATGTGGCCGGTGGGGCACCGGTGGCTTGGAAGCACCGCTCCAACAACACCTCAAAGCAAGCTGCCTCCAACCAAACGCGCTGACGACGACCTTCACTACCTTCGTCCCACCTCTGTCCACGCTCCGCCATCTCGCGATATCTACGACCCAATTCATCATCAGAAGACGCTATAGCTCCTGGAAGCTCGACCTTCTCTCGGATACGTACATAGCCTCCTACCAGAGTCGCATTCTCGACCTTCCCGCATCGTGCCCGCTTAGCTTTCCTATCCTATTTAGAGCTTCCCTCCTCCAACATGGGTGGCTTTGACTTCTCCAACCACACGCGTAATGCGGCCCTTATGGCTGCTGGCATGCCAGCTCCAAAAGTAAAGCTCTCAATAAATTAGATTCGGATCTGGAGCGTGTCCATTGCTGATCAAGGCAACTATATATCTAGGCGACAAGCACAGGTACAACTATTGTTGGATGTTTATTCGACGGCGGGGTCGTTGTATGTTCACATATATATCCCAATATTACCAACTTGCCGAGACTACTGGCACCCAAGCTTCATTATCTAATAACTGGCCTTCTCCGGGATTCTAGATTGCAGCCGATACACGTGCCACCTCTGGTCCCATCGTTGCCGACAAGAACTGCGAGAAGCTCCACTACATCTCCCCACAGATCTGGTGTGCCGGTGCCGGAACAGCAGCAGATACCGAATTCACAACCGCCATCACTTCGTCAAACCTCGAGCTTCATTCTCTCTCCACCGGCAGAAAACCTCGCGTCGTAACATGCATGACGATGCTGAAGCAACACCTTTTCAAATACCAAGGCCATATTGGTGCATATTTAGTCGTCGCAGGCTGTGACCCTACAGGTTCTCATCTATATACAGTGCATGCACATGGATCTACAGATAGATTGCCTTACGTTACCATGGGATCAGGAAGCTTAGCAGCCATGTCTGTGTTTGAGACTCAATGGAAGAAGGGTATCGACCGAGACGGTGCTGTTAAGTTGTGTTCTGACGCTATTCTCGCTGGTATCTTTAACGATCTGGGCTCTGGTTCGAATTGCGATGTCTGCGTCATTACACCTGATAAGGCGACTTTGATGAGGAACTATATCACACCCAACGTTCGTGTGCCGAAGGAGCTTAACTACAAGTTCGCGAAAGGAACAACCGCGGTCTTGCAAGAGAAGATTATTAAGAAGGACGAGCTGAGGAGGTACATCACAGTGACCGAAGTCGATGCGAAGGGAGAGACAACCCTAACTACGGACGTTATGCAAGTGGATGCCTAAATATAATGGCAATTAGATTAAAAGACAAAGGATATAAAGACTTTGGTGTTCAGTCTCGTTTGGTATCAAAACCAACCCTCTCAAAAGAACATTTTGTAATGTTAAACATGCAATATATCCTCAGTTTGCGTACTGCGCACGTTAAACTTCCAAGTCAACTCTTCAGTACCATTGGCCATCTTGGCCTATTGTTTCTTAAAGTGCTCATTGAGCGATACCTCGCATTCAGCAGCAAACCAACGGCCCACGCAATTTACAACACTCAACACATTTCCATTCCAGATAGCAAAAGCGCGCATAAAAAGAGCTCGAAGGCCAGTCTAGTGCTATATTAAAATACCATAGAATTATGTTAATATGCGCTACACGTGTTACGTACGTACTTTTAGCTCTTGCGAAGACCAAATAATCCACTTAAATCCCCGAAGAATGCATGGGCACGATATCTTTATAAACAGTCACGCCTCATGCTTTCCCCACGTCCTAACCATCCGCTCCACGAAACGTGCCATTGAATATTCGCGCCGATGTGGATTGTCAAAAAAAATACCAAAGACATGCCACTCTCGAAACAGATACCCGCAGCAAAGGCTTTCTTTTTATATGTTATCCTTATTTCTCTTGCCAAGCATGCTGTAGCGGCACCTGTAGCCGATGTTGGCACCGCTGTTAGCTCTGCACCTGATCCTCGCCCCAATGAAGATTACATCTCGGATCTTATAATCGAACCAGACGAAACAAATAAAGAGCTTAAAAAGAGGGGTGTTCGAACCGTTCCAATCGGTTCAATTAATACTACAGCCACTCTTTCCCCAGAAAATGCCCCAAATATTTCCGAAGAAACAGCCGATAAAGCCCTCAAAAAACGACAAGTCACCCGTCTAAGAAGTGTCTCCGCTCCCAGTAGACTTAGTGGCTTAGCAAATCCGATCGTTGAAGAGACCGTTCAAGAAATTCCCTCTTCGACAACTGATTGGGATTACTCTTATGTATGGCCTTCCAGCGGCCCTGTTCAACAGTTCGGTGCATGGCCTTCAAGTCCCGCAGTCATTGGAAATGTGCTCGAACCCAAAGCAATTATTCCCAACCAAGGTTTCCAAGTTTTAGACGGTCTCGGAAATCCAATTGTAAACGATGCGCTTCAACCTGAGGCCGTCGTGCCAGGTTGGGTCAACGGCGCGGAACAATATTATGATCCCAATTTATTCGACGAGCCGGTGCAGATTTTAGACGGATTGGGTAATCCTATACAAAATGATGCTCTTCAACCAGAAGCCGTTGTCCCAGGTTTTCAAAACGGGCCAGAACAGTACTTTGATCCTAACCTTTTCAACGAGCCTGAGCCTGTACAGATTCTGAACGGTCTGAGTAACCCGATAGTGGATGATGCGTTACAACCAGTGGCCGTAGTACCAGGATTCCAGAACGGTCCCGAGCAATATTTCGATCCTGGTTTATTCGACAGTCAGCCACTTCAAGTCCTTGACGGTCTTGGTAATCCGATAGTAAACGACGCTCTACAACCGGAAGCGGTCGTTCCAAACTGGGTCAACGGTCCTGAGCAGTACTTTGATCCAGCACTATTCGAACCAGACCAACCCGTTCAAATACTTGATGGTCTAGGAAACCCTATTCGAGATAATGCACTGCAACCTGAAGCTGTTGTTCCGGTTGCGCCAGGATTAGTTGAACCAGTCCAACCCATTCGGATATTGGACGGCTTGGGGAATCCCATCAGAGACAATGCACTACAGCCAGAAGTAGTGGTACCGGCCCCTATATATCAAAACGGACCCGAACAATATTTCGATCCTGGGCTTTTCGACCAACCCAACCAACCTATTCGTGTCTCGGACGGCATTGGAAATCTAATCCAAAACGATGCTCTACAACTGCAACAATCAGATTTGATAAACACCGGTCCTGCTATCGCTGATTTAGTCGAGTCTGATCCCATAGAACTCGCAGATGTCTTCCAACAGATTAACGACTTCCAGATGCCAGACCCGGTCGTCCGTCTGAACACAGGTGGTAGGATACAAGACGTCGTCCCTATCAGCGCTGACACGAGGCCGTTCGCACCAAACGCGCTTGACGTAGCACCTCTAGATAGGCTCTTGTCGAATGATATTCCGGTAACAAATATAGCTCCAGTTTTACCACAATCACTTGATCCTACTTTCAATATACCAAGAGACTATGGTGATACAGTTGTTCGCCTGAGTGACGGTATCCTAGACAGTATAGACCCCATACCTGATCCTATCGTCCGGTTGAACTATGGCTTCAATAATGCAGCCATCATGCCTAATACCCTTGTTCGTCTGAACGATGGTATCCCAGACAGTATAGACCCTTTCCCTGACCCTATCGTTCGCCTAAATGGTGGTATAGCCGACAATGTATCACCGTACCTCCTACCAGATCTCCCAGGCGTGAACCAAAACTTCGACGGCACCCTTGCCAACCCAACCCAAGTCAACAATTTCGCAGCAGATCTGAACGACAACCTCCTCGGCGCAAACCCACTACTAAATGGTGGCGCCTTCACCTTCAGTTGCGTCCCGGTCTACGTCGACCCAAGTGGAGTGCAACGCCCCTTCACAGATATTCTAGCCCAAGCCCTCCGCTCCCTAAACGTCAACGTCGCAAACTACGACGGCATTACAGATATACCCGACGTCTTGGAAACAGTGCAAGAAAATGCAGACGGCTTGGATACAGTATATACCGACAGCAATAAAGACGCGGAGCTAGACCCCTTCCTCAGAGAAGTCGTAGATAGCAGGGACGACATCGTAACGGCGAAGAAGGTCGATGCCAATACCGTTTACTTTAACACAGATGACTCGAATGATGCTGAGGGTATAGTGACGAATTTTGATAACGGTTGGCAGATGACGGCTACTGACACTGGTGGGGCGAATACGTTCGACACTGTTACGTTGGAGAGAGGAGATACCAAATTTGACATTTCGAATCCGTCCGGGTTTGATAGCGCGAGTCTAGTGGCTGCTAATACGCCAGGAGAGATTTTGAACGGAGCGCTTAGAGGCGATGCGACTGTTGCCGTTGATAATACCGGCCCATTAAAAGGGGGGGAAGATGTTACTGTTATTAATCCTTAAAATATGACGATTTTATTTATAGAAATGTTCGTTCCTGCATGACTTGATTTAGTATTTTATTTTAAAAATTTTAGGTTATTTCTAGTCTCCTTATTTCCATCTTTGTTGCATGTTGTCAATTAATTTAGAAATTACATGGAACGACTTTCTTTTCTTAATAAAACGCCTAAAGAAACGCCTCAGGTCCGGGTCTATTATACCGTGGGTACTTGCAAGACTCTTTAATGAGCCTCAAAGATCTGAGCAAGAACGCTCGCTAATGCAATAGTTCATGTGAACATGAAGGACCAAAAGAAAGAGAAAGAGAGTATAACAGTTCTCCCCTATAACGTAAAAACCGTCGTAATAAAACAGCGCCGAAACCGTTAATTTCAACTCTTTCTCATTTTCCAACCCGCGGGGGTCTTATCAACCCGTCCATTCTCCTCCATCTTCATCATGAAATGGTCCAACTCCGCAGCATCAAACTTGAGCCCGCCCATGGGAATCAGAAACAAACTAAGCGTACCATATATTCTATCCGTTGTCAAGGGCCCCTGATTCGTCAACATGCCCGCAATGTAGTTCCATGCCATAGTAAAGCGTGGATTCTTAAGTGGGTCTTCGTCGTCAACTTCAGCTTTGGCGGGTGTCTGTTCCTCTTTCTTCTCTCCCTCTGCTTCTTCACTATCGACGGATGATTGGGAAACGAAACTGAGAGCCCGTCGTCGGCCTGGTGTAGTATATTGCGCGTCTCGTTTCTGAGGCGAAGTATGAGGGGTGGTGCGTCTGGACGCTGGGATGTCGCTACGAGGTAGTGTTTCCATTACGTAGAATATTTTCCTATCTAATGGATACTCAGCGATGATATTACGATCAATCCAATAGTCGAGTGATTTCTTAAGCAGATCGCCCTCCATGGATAACTCTTCTTTAAGCTGATCTATTGACCAAGCATTTCCAACATCCCCGCCGTTCAATTGTTCTGGAATGTCCGGAAGCAACTCTTTTGGAGATCTGCTAAAGGCATCGATAACGGTGGCCGCGTACGTAGGCACGTCTTTGAGGTGGAATGAGCGGTCACCTAGGTCCAAATCAATCACCGCAAAGCCTTCCTCTTGGAGATAATTGAGCTTTCGTGACTTCTTTAAGAGCTCGAACTCATGACTGAACATATCCAAGGTTCTAGCCAGACTGGCCGGCGGCTTGAAATCTCCTTCAGATATCATGTGCTGCGGCCAGAACAATCGACTGATAACCTTGACATGCACGTCCGTCTCACTCTTATCAACTAGCCCGCTGGGTCCGACGCTCTGTGTGATTTGTTTGCCGAGAACCATATCCCGTAAGTGAGCATCGGTTTTCCGAGATTCGCTAAGGTCCTTGATCATGATGGCAGCATTCTGCATTTCGCTCTCGCCGAATCTAACTTTCAGCAATTCAATGGTGGCTTTTTCTCTCAGAAACTCTGATGTGGGCTGAAGTAGCAATCGCTTGCCGAGTTGGTTTTGGAACTCATTGATGAATTTGGTGGATTCTAGCATAGTGAAGAGATGGGAGATGATATCCGTCCCTTTGTCACGTCGAAACTCCGGGCCGGCATCGGCCGGATCTGGTTGCCATTCCATATCATCATAGTCGAGGTCTTCTAGACTCGCGGAGGCGGCAGCTCCTAATACCTCGTTCTTTTTGTCGGCCCCCATTTGCGCACATGCTTGTAGTTCTGTGCTTATTTCCCGAAGGATTTCTTCGGAATCATCATCATCAGTTTCCAATTCAACATACTTGCGACGACGCAAACTCTCTTTGAACGCTTCGACGCTTTCCAACGAAGTCGAGTGGTCGACGGATCGTAACATTGAATCGTTCGCTACATCGAGGTCTTCTTCGTCGTATTCATAACACAAAATCCCTTTGACAATCTCGACAACGGTATCCTCACGAGAGCTAAGATAGCGGCGGACTCGAGAGCCAACCTTATCCAAGAGAACACCTTTTGCGTCTATTATCTGAAAACATTTGATCATATTAATGTACGCGCGAAGAATGTCAACCGTGCTTGCGCCTTGATGTAGCAGTCGTCTGTTGAGTGTGTATGCAAATGTGCTAGTCAAAACAGATCGAGCCATGGGTGTATTGAGAGTCGGTATCAAGTCCATTATACCGGGCATGGAGGCAGGGAAATCAACAATTATGTCAAACATCTCTTTCATCCGTACGCGGGAGAGTCTTTGGGCGAGTCGGGTCAACACGGGAGGTAGATCATCATTTGCATCTCCCGGGCGAATAATTTTCATAATGGAAATGACGAGAGGCATGAGTGAGTCGAAGAGCCATTCTCTCATGATCTCTGCAGAAGCAACTGAGGTGGGGAGCTTTGCCATACTGGTATCCCCCTCCGCATCCGCCATTTCGAGATCATCGTCGGTGAACTTGCCACTAAATCGGTGAGTGACCCATTCACCAGCAACACGGTCAATGACGAGCGCAAACTCTCGTTCTCCTACACCGTTAGCCATCAACCCTATCGCATTAAGGCTTTCTACCAGCTTGAAAACTGAATTTCGAGCTTCGTCACGTCTACGGTTAGCCTCTTCTTGATTCACAGCGGCCTTCTCGTCATCCTCTAGCTCTAGATCGAGATCCGTACTATGGACCGTTTCATCCGCACCAGGAATATGTGGCGATGTTAAGAGACTGACGTCTGTGGCAGCACCTGTAGAACTTGGAAGTGACAGTATGACAGTGAAATATGCATAGAAGGTCCTTCGCAGTAGCAAAGGAAAACTTGACGGCAGGCTGTAAGATATTATCGAAGCGAGGGATCGATGGAAAGGCTCCACAGAGGCAATTGGGTCTATTTTGGTGATGTACGGAAGAAGGTAGACGGTGTAGACGGTGTAGTATATCCTGCAAGTAACGCGCAATTGAGAGATGATGTCATTCAATAAATGCTCCGGGCGAGTTTTGGACACTACCTTCCTCTACAACAAAGTTCAGAATTTGTTAGTAAGAGGATTATCAGGTGGTAGAGCAGAAAAGCTAGCTTGAGAAAGCAGGGTATTATCGTACTTCGATCTCATCTAGCATAGGTTTGATATACTCTAAGAAATGCCTTCGCACTTCACAAGTGTACCATTCTACTAGATTCTCGCCCGGGACGGTATTGGCGCCAGAGGTCATGAGATATGCAATGGCCTCCCGTGTCTCGCTCCGACATAGATCCGCCTTCCTTCGAAGGTAAACGCCATCTTTCTGGACACCGAGCACGGAACTTTCTTCCTCAGAAACGTCGAAGGGCGCATCCGGGAAGGAGAGGAAGGTTGTAGCCAAGTGCCACGCACGGCTGTGAGTGACGAAAGCATCACTTCCAGGACTAGCGAAAGCCTGGGCAGGGATAAGCGGGGATGGCTGACCGAGGTGATGATGAAGAGGGGTGTTTTCGTTGAAGGAGCCTTCCGGTGTAGCTAGCGGAGTTGGAAGGGAAGCAGAAGCGGCAGGAGGAAAGATGGACTGGAAAATGCGCCGTTTCTTGATCTGCCTTTGAGGCTCCTGAGGGTGATGAAAGGCGGACATCAACATGATGGCGATGCTGATGATGCAGATAATACTCAGAAGGAGGAGGGGAAGATGAAGGAGGATGAGGAGGATGAGAGGAGGTATCTATCTCTCAGATCAATGCTATCGCGTCATCGCAGAAGGCTGATGGATGTCGTCTCAACGAATGAGTGATGAGATGATATCAGAGAGGAGGGGTGATTCTGCGCGTGTTGTGATGTGCATGCCTGATCAGCGACAGCGATAATCAAAGCTCCTGGTGTTGCGCGAGCACGTGACTATTCTCAATTCTTATATTGTCGGTCAATTGGCCCCACTTCCCTGAGATCTTTAAATTCTGTGAATACATTCTTTCGCCCTTGAGAGTCTCCTCGACTTTGCTCAATCCTTTTAGATACTACGGTATTGACCAGGTCTAGTTTGGCAGTCTCGATGCTGCTTCATCCCGGCCAGTCGTTGAAACAGCGTCCCCAAATTTTCTGTCCAACGTCTTTTGCAACACCGCAACACACTCAAACATATTCGAAACTTCATCTTCTTTCATTCATTCGTCCTTTTGAACGACCGACATCGACAACATCGCGAGGAGGGGAGGGCACTTTGGTGGAGGAACCAACATATACCCTTTCTCCCATTCCGAGCTTGAGGACACCTCGAGCTTTGAGGAGCACCCACAATGGCTAGCACAAGGTCCATACCACGGTTATTGCGGACGGCGCGAGCATCAATATCGTCAATATCAATACCAGCAACATCCTCAAGATCCATATCCTCGACGTCAATATCAAAATCTACTCCATCTCCCTCAATCTGCTCCTCCCCATGCCGCCCCTCTCTCGCCAATCGCTTCACCCTTCTCCCACCCTCATCATCATCTTTCACCAAACGCTTCTTCGCCGATGATGGTTCCCCTCCAGACAGACCGCTCACCGATCCCCTCATGGACATCATGTACTCTGCTCCAGGCTCCGATTCCAAACCCATAACTCCCTCCCCGATACCAGCAGACCCTACCTCTGCCATCCCGCAAAGAAGAACAACCGGTGGTCGCCGCATATTCCGTCCCGGGCCTGGCAGTACTCTGGGCCGCGGAATGCTAATGGGCGGCTTCGGCAACTCTTTCTTCGACAATACATCCGAGCACCCCGCCGGTGCCACAATTCTAGACCCCTGGGCCCAACTCTTCCACCTCCACATCTACTCCACCAAACACAACACCCACGTCACCTTCACAGACCCCAAGAAGAACGCCATAATATCCTGTTCTACGGGTATACTAGGCTTTAGAAAGGCGAATCGACATTCCTACGACGCAGCGTACCAACTAGCCGCTCACGTCTTCCAAAAAATTGAAGAAAAGGGTCTGATACCGAAAAAGGTCGAGGTCGTGCTTCGCGGTTTCGGGATCGGGAGAGAAGCCTGTATGAAGGCTCTGTTGGGTAAGGAGGGGAGATACATCAGAGATGTTGTCGTGAGAATCACGGATGCTACTAGGACAAAGTTCGGTGGTACCAGGAGCAAAGGCAGACGAAGACTATGATTTTTATATTCATATATATTCTAGACGAAATTTCCGTCCATATATACAAGGGGAGAGTAGATCATATGAAAAGAGATATGGTTTGTTGTATCTAGTGGGCTGTACATATTGTACAATATATTATCACATCATTTGCGAGATATATTTTCGCGGCTTATTTTTGTCCACTTTGCCTTTCTTCCCCCTTTGGTAGAGGGTAGTAAGTTTTCACAGCTGGCGTTGTTATTATCCTCTAGTTTAAATCTTTCGAGGGTGGCGGCGCGGTTTGGCCTCGAGCCTAGTTTTGAAGGACTGAAATGTTCTTCACAATGAGATGCCCACCTTTTTGTAAATATATTCAATATTAAAAAGTGTAGAAGACGCACGCAGTATCACTTTCACACACCCGCCAATATTACTGTTTATCAAGCTACAATACCAGGCTCTCGTATCAGTCAATAAAAAACGATTCATTAACCACAAAGCCCCCAATAAAATCCGAAAAAGAGTCACAAAATCGAAAGAGCGAGAGACAAAGACAGGTAGACAAAGTCAAGTTTGAAAGGAAGATTATACGAGCAAAACCACCCGTAAGAAGATGAGATAGGAGATCGCAATAATTATCTACATTTGTAGATTTTCGGGATTTGCGAAAGGCAATAAAGCGGTAAACAAATAAAAATAGGAAAGAATATAAAAGGGAAATTTGCTATGATACAGCGGAAGAAGTGGTGTCCTAAATGAAAGGAAAGGGAGGAAGAAAAAAGGGTAGTACAATATAGGAAAAAAAAAATCAGCCTCCTTTTGCAAGGAATCCTTTGAAGTTTGGGGGGTATCGTACAGGAAGGAAATATTTAAATGAAAAATAGAAAGAGCGAAAGAAACGAAAAGAGGAGGAGTTTTTAAGAAAAGGGTCGCTGGTTAAAAACGTCAAAAAAAAAAAGAAAGAAAGAAAGAAAGAGAACGACACGACAACCGCAGTAGAGCCGAAGGATATCCACAATCCTCCGTTGAATACTAAAATTAAGCAATAGAACCCCACAAACGGGGCAATCCGAACAATACATAAAAGAAAATTTCAAATGAAAAGAAAATTTTTTATATTACACAGACACCTTAATCCCGCACGAACCAGCCGAGACCTTGATCACCTCTTGGCGCAGCAGTATTGCTGCTCTGCCTATCATTACCAAAAAATCCAAAGCTATCCGTCCTGTTGAAGTCGTGACCTGGAGGTTGAAGAATTCCACTATCCCTGTCGCCTTCGCTATAAATACTGCTCACTACCCTGCTTGGGTCTTCCCCTCGGGGCGTGGGTATATTATTGCTCTTCTTCTGAGAAGCCGCTCGCGCTACCGCTACCTTCTTTGGAAAGTCAGGGTGGCTAGCCGCATCGCCAAAGAAATTTATCGATGATGCACCCGTAGAATTGACAGAAATCTGCGAGCCCGCGGATCGCTCAAACAACCCTGGTGCACGAGGCGGCTCAAAACCCAAAAGTCCAGCACCGCCTTTAGGTGGCGAGCTATCCCTCATAACATCACCGAACGTGGGTGTAGGCAAGTCGTTAGAAAATACAGCAGAGTGAGAAGCGTAAGAAGATCGGACGTATCCAATTGATGGGTACGACTGTCTTCGCTCATCGCCCTCGTCCGGAAATTCCGATATCGAATACGAGGACCTCGAAGCGTCGCTCGGGCTCCTTTGTATACCTGCGCCATTCTGTACCAAATTCGTTGTAGAATTGCCGGAGAAATATCTGCTCCACCCAGAGCCTCTCTGTGCCGGTTGCATTTCGAGGTTCGTACCCACAGCGGGACCGATGACTGCGCCGCGTGGCAAGTCTCCCACGTTAGGAAATTCCAGTTCTTCTTTGAAACTTCGGCCTCGCACACTCCGAGATTTACGGCCAAACATCACACTTTTCGATCCACCAGCTTCCTTCATGAATGAGGCTCCTCGATCCTTGAATGACATACCAGAATCCCTGGGCATGCCTCTAGATTGCGGATCTTCAGGCTTCTCTCCTGCACGAGCAGTCTTCATCTTCCTCCTCTTGCAGCGCAGAATTATATAAGCGGTTCCTAGGATCAGCCCGACTAATAGTACGACGCCAACGATGATGAATAAAAGCTGGGTGCTAGTCTTAAGACCGGCCGGTTGGGCGGCAGCGGTGCTAGAGCCGGTTGCCGATAGATTGGCTGTGGCCGAAGCGAGGGCGGTGGCTGCAGTGGTTGTGAAAGCGAGCGTATTCGATGTTTGAGACACTGATGCAGATGTTGAGGTTGATTCGCTCTGAACGCTGGCACTCGCGCTCTCAGCGAGAACTTTCTGAGAAGCGAATAGGGCTGTAGCATTCAACCATCCTCCACTCGTGTAGTCAAAGATGCATAAAGGATCATCGGCGGGTCCGCCACCAGAAATTACAACATATTGATTATTCGATGTTATGGCAAAATCCGTTCGGGTATCTTTCGGAGCAAGAGTAGCATTGTAATTGGGCCAGTTAGCAGATGTTAAAGTGTGATCTCTTGACCTCAGTCTAGCAGGAGCGGATGAAGATGGGGCGGCAGGGTTGGCGGCTGTGGCGTTGAACAATGGGACGAGTTCTACATCAGTAGGGCTTTTGCTAAAATCGAAGGTGAGTAACATTTTGGAACCATCGTCGCCTTGGACGACAGTACCAGCGGAAGAACCAGCAGGTAGAGGGGCTGCAAGCGAACCAGGCATGTTGGTCCAACCATCAATAGTCGAGTAGCTAAAGATAGCTGTGTTGGCTGGATCGCCGCCGGATACAATCGCAGTGTGCGCATTAAGAGATTGAACAATGGGATATAACATGGGAGGGGCGAGACCGGTTGGTAGCGACTCGATCATCATAGCGTCAATATCAATCAAGAAGGCCATCGAGCTGGGTGTGACATCTTTGGAAAACCAATTTCCAGCGTAAACAAAAATCTGTTTCGAGTCTTCCAAAAACGTAGCACCGTGGTGTGTTAGATTGAAGAGAGTTTTATCCAAGAGAGGTTGATTTGACCATGTCTTTTGGGCAAAACTGTATTTCTGAAGGCCCATGAACTCCGGATTCTTCGCCTGGACGTCTGCGGCAATGTCACCTCCAACCACATACAGAGCCTCATCAGGAGTCCCGAGTCCGGTATGCACACAAACAGAGCCCTGTGTCGGTACCTGCTTTCCCTTTATTTCAGTCCATTTGGCGCCCTGAGCCAATGGCAGTTGAAAGAAACCATTCTCAGTGTAAGCATACAGAATGTTGTTAACGATTGCGGTGCAATGTTGGCCCAGCGGAGCTGGGGGTTGTGGTAGCATTGCCCTTGCCTTATTCGTTCCAGAGGTCGATATGCGCTTTCTATACGAATTCGAAGTATGCGATGAAAAAGTCCCAAATCTTCAAGAAAGTGGTTACGGGGGCTCTGTGGAATAAATGAACTATTGCTTCACCGTCATGATCCCAAGAAAATTCGTCCGAATCGTATATAGAAAAGAGCAAGTCGTGATATCTAGGAAAATTCCATGTCAGTTAGTCGCGTACGTTTTTCGATGCGATCGTGTCGCTCGTAGGCATTATATCGGTTGAAGCTCATACTTTATGGCCGCCGCTGTTAAAACAACTTGGGCACTTCCCAAACACCCCAAAACAGAAGCCAATCGTCGGAATATGAAATTGCAAGAAAACGAACGAAAACAAGGTTTTGGTTTGAGAAATATGTTGTGTAATCGGTGTCAATATTTTTGGCTTGTCGATTTTCCCAGAAAGATGTCCTGATCTCCCAGCAATGAATGGATAGAAGCGAATGTCAAGTCGAGTAAACCAGTCAGCCGAATTGCGAAAAACTATTCTCCCAGAGTAATTTTGCAAGTCCTTTTCGTTTCGAAAAGAGGAAAGATATCAAGTCGTAAATTATTATCAGAGATCCAGAAGAAACGCCGCTATTCTGTCCACTTTTGTTCCCAAACCCAAATATCAACTGGCGAAAGGGATGAATGAATGTTCCCCTGAGATGTTGGCAAAAATAACAATATAACCCACGTTGACGTTTTCGCTTCTGCCTCAGACGAGAATTAGCCCTGGCAGAAGGTGAGGACGATGAGGAAGAGGATGTTTGAAATGAAAAACGAAGGTCGGAAAACGGAAGAGGAGACGAAAGAAAGGCTCAATTGTGCAGAACAGGGAAAGGAGTGCAGTGCGTCGTCTGTCTGTCCATCTGCGGGACAAGAATATCCAGCCGCGAAAGAAGAGAGAGCGAGGGCAGGACAGAGAGAGAGATCGTGGTAGTATTATTTTGGGGTGTGGTAGGGAAGGGTCTTACCCAGTGTGTCAGAACCGTCTCCGTTATTAACGACCCCCCTAACTGAGGACTAGTGCGCGGTCTTACCTTGACCAATTTCTCTCGTTTCCCTGTCTTTTCCTTTCTGTCCTACAAAGAGGGCGAGTGTCCTCTCAATGTTATTATTCTAAATTACTATTATTTGCCATACGAGAAGCATTGTAGGTACTCCGCAAAGCTGAGCAACCATCCCCTGATTTCTCTTCTAAGGGGAGCTGCCGAGCTGCGGAGTAACATTCTCTTGTCGCAGACTTCTGAGCATTGGCCTCTCCCATTCCGAGATGAGTTGTGAGAGGCCTCTCTCTTTCTAGCCTCTTTCTCACTCTCCATAGAAATGAGCAGCTGAAGATCAGCTTCGTTGACCGGCGGCCGAGGCGAGGCGACTCAGAGGCATGAAATTGGCTCTGGTCTATCCTCGCTCATAATCGTCTATCTCGCTTTCGCCGCTCATTCGCCATGGCCTATTGCTGGCCGGATAACAATTTCGGGCTCTCGTGGCCTATCATGGAGAGGAATACGATGCCCCTCCCAGCCTGGAGGCACTATTCTTTTCGTTCGCTTGGTTGCAAGACAACTTCAAATTCCAATCGCCCCTTTTCGTAGTTGTCGCACAGCCTGTTGGCTGACGGCCTAGAGACAGGGATGCCAGTCCTGTTCCTGCAGTTCGCCTGCAGGTGGAAGCCACCACTGGCTTTTTGCTTCCCTTCTGCACGGAAGGTTTAAGCATGGCGGTGGCCAGGGGAGTCCTGGCTGAAACGGGCTCATGCAGCCAATCCTGAGGGCCCTCGTCGGTGGGGCGGGCAGAAAATCAAGACCCTTGGTGGATTGTTCCTACGAAAGCGACCAATCGCAGCTTGTCGGCGTCCCCAGGCCAGGCGCACTCGATCAAGAAGCTCGCAGATGTTCGGAACAATGTGGTATAAATATCTTGAACATGTTTCCCCCGAAAGTCTCGCGAGACAGTAATCGATGACTGCTTTCTTATTTTCTGTGCGATGTTTCGATGGTTCCTATCGTCAGCCTCCGCTCGTCGACGATAGTGAGCCACAGGCGTTATTGGGAGTTCTAACACTTAATACTATAGCTATTGGCGAGGTGGTGCGCATGAAGCCTGTAATTAACCCGTATCCATATCCTGGCTCGTCAAAGCAGGACTCTTCCCTGTGAATGCCACTACGAGCAAGCTAGCTACAAAGCAAACCAAGCGCTTCCGTGAAATCTACTTATCCAGCACTTAGAAAAAACACTATAAAACCCGCGATATTTCAGTTATTGCTTCGTATATGTATCAGATTCATGATACTATGTAGAAAAATCCGGCGAGATAGGCGCTCTTGAGTTTAAATCTCATGATCCATCAACAAGCCAATCGCCCACGAATGGGTGTCTGCGAGATGCTCCAATGGCCCCGCTCTTTGATGTTCCGCATTTTAAGGAAGGACAGGGGTTCCACATGGACGCCTTCGTTACCACTGACGTCGCGGCCTCTCAAATTTTGATTGCTGTTTGTTCGCACAATCGCTTGCTATTCGCGCAATTGACCTTCTCGTGACCTCACATTACTATTATACGGCGCATAGAGACCAAAGTACAAACTGGGTATCATGATTTATTCAGTTTCTTCGCAGAGGAACCTTTATCTCTGTAACGGTCATATCCTTCGTCGATTAGCATTCCTAGATTTCCTCACCTTGAAAGAAACACCTTCCACGGCCGGCTCTTCTGAGGCAGGTTTGTCCTCGCTGGGTTCGTGTTTCAAGACAGGACTCTGCGACTGATCTTCCCTTGTGGCCTGATTTAGGGCCTCATCTAACGAATCGTTTGCGCCATCCTGTTCTCTCACAGGCGAAGTGTCATCAGAAATTTTCGCGATTCCTTTTCCTTCCTCCCTGTCATTCGTTTTTGAGCCTCTCTTCTTGAATACTATGGCGCCGAGATCCGCGACATGAGACTGATCCGGGTACTCCCTCGTACGCACCCCATGCCTAGAACTTCCCTTTTTCTTAAACGTGATATCCTCGATATTCCCCGAGGATGTAGCATCTCCAGGGTACTCCATCGTACGAACCGAAAAGTTTCTATTCTGGGCATCTTCCTCATCCTCTTCTTCCCCTTCACCCAGCTTTCGTCTCTTGGCTCGTTTTGTATTTTCATCCTCATCCTCGTCTTCGGCAGTCGCAGCTGATTCGATGACACGAACCGTTTCCCATTCACCAACCATCGCATGTTCCTTTCTGTAACTCTCCGGCATAGCGACTCCTAACGCGGCCAGTTCGTCCAGATGTTTCTGCTTCTGTTCTTCCGACCGCCAAGTGTTTGTCTTTGCTGGTTTTTCGATTAGATCTGCTGCTCTTCTTGCTAGCGGTTTAGGTACGTAATTCGGATTGTCAAGATTGTTCAGTCGCTCGGCTTCGCGTTTTGTGTTTTCGGCCGCGACGGCTTCTCGTTCTTTGTTTCTATGTAGCTCCCGTAGGAATCTCTGCAGAGCGTGCTGGTGTTTCGGCGAGGCTTCGTGATCCTTTCTCGAGAGCGGCGAATCTTTGACAAACATTTTCTACACATTGTCATATGTTAGCGGTGAAGCGGTTAGTCTTCGCGACAGACGCGCGAGATGATATCAGCTGTTGAAGGGACTTACGCAACGTTCGCACCAGTACCGCTTCGTAGAAACCCAGTATTCCGACATTCTCGCGGTTTCGTATCAAAATGCCCTCTGGTATTGTTGATGCCTCAGCGATTGTTGATCTGATGGTTGATGATGTGCTCCGTGGTGCGATGACGATGATGTGAATGACGACAAAATGTGCGGTGGCAGCTGTTAGCTCCGGGTTTCGATAGCTTGACGGGTCTTGGCAATCCAGCATGCAAAACCCAAGCAACATTGCAGCCGCATGATATCAATAGTTCGTCGAGCGACACGATTTCGAACCTCGAACCACTTTGAACTCGGGGATAAAACTTATCGCACTATAGCTAGCGGTTCGTACTCCGTAAGCTTTCTTATACGCCAACCTGTGAATTAACAATTTGATACCACAGCCCGTCATGTCGACGGTACCACCACAAGTCATTTCGGACGGCGACGAACCGACTCAACCACCAGGAGCACAGGCTGGCGATGAAGAATCAAACCAATCGAAGGAACGGCTTCCTTTACCCGCAGCCCCTTCGAAAGAAGAGGAGACCACCACAAAAGTTGAGGTTGGAAGCGAAGCGTTGAAACTTGATCATCTCGGGCCTCTGGTTATCAACTCGGACGGGACAATGAGTCGCATTCACAACTGGGCTGAGATGACTCCTCTTGAACGCGAGAGAACGGTAAGGATACTTGGGAAGCGTAATAAATTGAGAACAGAAGCCTTGGAGGCAGCGGGGGTCGTACCACAGTGATCATGCGAGGGCTGCGGATGAACGACCAAATTATATTGTGGGACACATATTCGATATCTGAGAATGTATTATTTCACATCTGTACATCATTCCGCCCTCGGATAGCATCAAATATTATTATTACGTCAAGCTTCTTCCATCTTCCACAGTCCGTCTCCCAAGTAGTGGCAATTCTCAACGCCATTGCCCTTATTCAGCCTCTTGATATCCTCGGAGCTCATCTTCAGAACACCAACCATACAAGCATTCTCTTTGCCTTCGGCATTGATCACGACCACCGTCCCCTCCGGTATATTCTCTTCTGCCGGTGGGAGTTTCGCACCCGGAGATGTGAGACCGGGACACATCAGCTGTGCCCCTCCGAGTATAAACCTAATGGCACCTCTATCGACTTGCACTGTGGGGAAACATTGCGGATCTAGCAGCTCGGTATAATAGTGTTAGCAGAAACTTCATCAATACAAAGTTGTGATACCTAAAAACGCACATTTGTGAACCACTTTAAGATGCGGCATTATCGCATCGTCATGATGCTGAAAGAATAAGACTTGGTTGTCCAATGCGTAAAGTGAGATCTTATCCGGTCTATAACGTCATCGCAGTTCACTCAATCAGCATTCCCCTAGTTACATCGCAAGTTCCTCGACGGCCAAACAATATCCTAACATCATCATGTTACGAACGCTTTGATGAGATCTAACTGCGCCTTTTTGGGCAGCACATCATCGATGTTAGGTGCGAGCAACGGAAACTGCTCGCATATCTTCTGACGGATGTTTCGCTGGACGGAGGACTTGATTTTCGTCTTGCCAGACGCGCTCACCCTAAGTGCACATAATATTAGCTACTACTGCGAAGATTCCTAATGCGTGACCAATATCCTATCTTCAGGACGCACTCACGGTTTCTTAAACATGCTGTGTAATTTGTAGGTAGCTTGTGGTAGCTGGCAGGCGAGGTGACCATGGAACTTAATTGTGGGGCGTTTGGAGGTTGGGTTTAGTCGGGTTTGGTAAGCGGGTTTTGAGCCGCACAAATTTTAGTTCGATCCTTTTCGCGACTCTATCTTGCTCATCACCAAGTTCTCTTCCACCTAACAACTTCAAAAGAGCATCCCGTAAAGCCAACCTTTAGCACATAGAAACCTGTCCACTTCATCGAAAGCTAGATTTTCAACTTCGATACGAAATGCAGCGAGACGCATACGTTCCCCCAACTGCTGGAGGTGGCGCCGCTAGAGGTGGTGGAGGATATGGCGGCGGCGGCGGCGGCGGCGATATCCCACGTCAAGTCTCGATGAAGTATCTCTGTGCGGACTGCGGCAAGTCTGTGACCATCAACAAGGGTGACATGATTCGTTGCAAGGAATGCGGGTTCAGAATCTTGTACAAGGAGAGAACGAAACGGTAGGTTCTCCAACGTGGATGCGAATGTTCAAATTCGATAGTCTGACAACATGTGTAGTATGGTTCAATTCGAGGCACGATGATGCCCATATATACGCATGGGAAACACATGCTCGGTCGGCAAAGCGAACGGAAACTTTCATCGAGATGATCAATTAGACCCTGAGAACCTGAGCCGCCGCGACGAGGTGTTTTCTTGAAGAACCCTCGTGATATGACAACACTCGAATAGACTACTAGAACGTTGATATTTATACAAGAATGGATTTTGCTTTAGCGGGTGCTTGATTCGCGAGTTTGACGAATATGTATACTACTATAGTACATTATACTCTACAGAAATCTTATATACAACCAGTATTGTGGCATTCACAGTACCTTCATGCTGCTGGAGCATCAGAAGCACCAGCTTCAGCTTCCTTCTGCGTCTCAGGATCCAGCATCTTTCTTCTACCCTCCATCATAACCCACAATCCTTTACTTGGGCTCTGTAGGGTAGCAACCAAACCAGCTCCAGCGCTTTGCATAATTCCCAAAAGTTGTCCTCGTAAAGTCGTGATATCTCCTAGGCTTGTGATATACCGCAGCGCTGCGGTGTCGATCGTTCTACCTCCAATTTTATCAATCTTTGCGCCTAATAACAGTAATTTTGAAACCCCAGAGATGAACGCAGGGTCCGTCCCCTTTTTGAATGTTGCCTTTTCAGGGAAGAGTAAATTGAGAACAGCGAGAAGGTGTGGTGGCGATATCGTAGGAAACTGTACCAACCCGACGGGTCCCACTAAGAAAGGCTCCAGCGGGTGCACTTTCTTATAGCCCATTGTGAGACGGTACGCCTCGGGTCCGCTACTCGATCCTTTGTTGAAATCCTTAGGCAGATACTCCGCCACACGAAGAGCCGCTGAAAGCAGCTCCGTGTTTACGATTGTCATCTTGACATGGTTTCCAATTGGTCGGGTTTTTGGTGGGAGAGTTCCATCTTCAGCGGGTTCGGGAGGTGGTTGTGACGCTGCTATCTGCGCATCCACGTTTGCCATGACATTCCTCAGATCTCGCCTTATTGCGACAAGCTCATTTCCCTTAAGATTATTATGTTGAAAGAAGACCAGAAGAGGTGTAGCTCTGAGTAAGGATAGGTAAGTTCGGTGCAAGAGGTTCTGCCGCGAGTCGAAGGGTCGGTGGGATGGTGGCTGGTCGGAATCCGGCGGCGCAGATCTCGCAGAATGCGTTATGAGAGAGGCGTAGCATCGCTGGCCCCCGTTTACAAAGGTTTCGATAAAGCAGCAAGCATCACGAAGTGATAGCGGCGTCCGATTGGGCGGCTTTGTTCGTCTAGCTGCTCGAAGGAATATTGAAGGTGGCATCCTTCTCGCAGCACCAATCGCTCTGTTCTACGGATGGTCTCTTGAGTTAGCTATCCAGCTCTTAATATCTAGCAATCAGCGGTATATGGAAACCTACCAACGAAGCGTCACCTGGTTAATGGGAGCCAAAAGGGCAAATCGAAAGGATTGTCGAGGCGCGAAGTGATGTCGAAGGTTTTCGCCGTTTCAAAATTTTTGGAGGTTTAACTCCAACAACTCAACAACACCACCCCACCACATATCACAACAGTTACCACGTTAAGGCATGAGATGAGAACGATAGCGCGTGTCTAAACATTTCGGACGCATCCTCACAGAGATGAGTAGCTCTTTTCACACCGGACAGAGGCTCTCCTTTGAATCGCAGCTCTGTACCGTTCGCTATATTGGCGAGGTAAAGGGCACGAAGGGCGAATGGTTGGGTGTTGAATGGGATGACTCAACCAGAGGAAAGCATTCCGGTGAACACAACGGAACAAAGTATTTTGAATGTATGTTTTCGCACAATATATAATTATGAGCTAGATATACAAATCATGGAATACTACGTATTAATGCATATATGTGGCATCTGTAGGCAAGGTTCCAGGCGCAGGGTCGTTCGTCCGCCCGAATCGACCTCATGATGTTCCTAATACATTTCTGCAAGGTCTCAAAGAAAAATATATCGCAAATCTCGAAGCCAGTGGGATCCCTAAGCCCATTATATTTGGAACCAAGGCGGCAGAAGAAGTGGGTTTTGACAAGATATCCAAGAAATTTTCCGAGCTCGACACATTGAGAAGCGTTATTTTGGATTATATGAAAATCAACGTTTGTGACGATGACCTCGAGGAAATCTCCGCTACTTGCGCAAGTATGTATTCGCACTTGAACCAATATATGTACCTGAAATCGAGGTATCTCTCAGAAATGGATCGACTGATGTTTAACAGATGCGAGGGAACTCAATCTATCCTGTAATCTTTTTGAGGACTTTGAACAAGTAACAAAAATATGCTTCAGTCTCCCAAAAGTCGAAAGTTTGACCATAAAGTAGGCCATTTTATGATCCTAGTATTAGTACTTGCTCTAACACATGTCCTCTAATAACGCTCGATTCTAGCGGAAATCGATTCGCAAAGGTGCAAATTGCTGAAAAATATGCTCACGGATTCAGCAAAATCAAAACCCTGAAAGCTGAGGATCTTAGGTCGACTTGGGCAGAGGTATCTGATAAATTTACTCATGTACTTCTGCCGAGACTCTAGATGACCGCTAACGGCCTTCCAAGCTCTTCGAGTTGGTGGATAGCTTTACGAATGTAGTCGATCTTTCACTAGCCGTTGGGGACCTCCAGAAACTAGCTCCAACGATCAAGCCACAAATCTCGGAACTTCGAATTGCCAACCGCCTGGAGTCCATCTGCCTAGAAGAACACGCTATCGAAACTCTCATCGACTTAGAAGATCTCCAGAGGCTCCCATGTCTGCGCAGATTGTTACTCGCAAGAAACAAGATTCGCACAGTCTATTCAACCGCTGCGAATTCTAACGCCGACGATAAGCTCTGTTTCCCCTCAGTCACTTTCCTGGATGTATCCAACAATCAAATCGACGACTGGAAATTCCTCGACGATATTCGCACAGCCTTCCCGAAACTGGAGTCCCTGCGCATTGGCCAGAACCCCTTGTACAACAATGGCAGTAGTGGTGGGATGTTCCAAATTACGGTTGGGCGGCTTCACCACAACGTCACCACTCTCAACTTCAGCGTGGTAAGGAACAAGACAGGACCCACCAGGTCCGAACTCCGCAAACACTCTCAATCTCGTCAAGCTGATAAGGCAAACACACCTAGATCAAATCTGCGGAACGTGCGGATGCGGAGCTGTTTTATATCTCAACAATTGTGAAAGAGTTATCTGAGAAGCCGGTTGAACAGGAAGCCGATATCTTATCGCGGCACACTCGCTGGCAAGAGTTACAGAGCTGTAGGTTACTATGCACCCTTTTTCCCCCTCTGCCTCCTGAGCTTCCCGATGCATGTTGTCTGCAGGGCCTAAGGAAATATTTATTGTGAGACTGATGTGGGGCCTGATTGGAATAGTACATGGAGAACAAACTATAAATCGCGATTCCAGCCAAAAGCCGAAGGACGCACTCGCTTCACGATTAATAGGTTTGTACATTTCATATCCCCGAGAAAAGAGCAAAAAAGGCGTCTGCATTGGATACCTACATTGCATGTAACTGCACAGAGCTGACTTGAACCCTGCAGAAGTCGAAGTTAGTCGAGGGTCCAAGACTTTACTCAAGAAATTTCCCCGCAATGTGACAATCGGCAAACTATCCGGGTTGATTGGTCGGTTGTTCGGCGCAAACCCTTTGGATATCAGTCTCTACTTGATAGAAGACGGCATCGGTGAGAATGGTGTGAGAGAAACCATGTAAGTATCACCAGAGTGCAACCCTTTTGTGTTTCTCGGGGGTTATTATTTAGGTAATATTTAACTCTTCTCTAACTTTTGGGTAATTGGAAAACAGGTTGGTGGATGAACTGAGAGAGTTGGATTATTATGTCGTCGATGCGAATGCAAAATTAGCCGTGAGAGATAAATAAAAACAATTTTGCCTTTTTTTTTATGTAAGGGTTATTGGTTATTCTTGCATTGAGATGCAAAACCATTCAATAGACGTGAGCATTTCCGCTCGCCCATGCACAATGCATTTCACTGTAGCTCTTGTGAACCGATATTTTTGTTCGTGCCGTGCCTTATCGATATCCAGCATGCACATGCATCAACTCACACCAAACCGAACAACAGCACGAATTGAATCAATAGAGAAGCATCCACTTCTCGACAAGTATGCAGGGTACGAACATTACGTGTGCCTCAGAAAAGCAACGGAGCGCCAATCCTCGGTTCCTCGATTGATAGGCCGTTGAAGCCACCCCTGCACAATCGATCGATCGAGATCAAATTAATTCTTCGAATGAAAATTTGCGCGCAGCCTTTGAAAGCAACACTGATGGAGCTCGCAAAGCAGCTGCTGTCTCGCTCGGAGAGAGGCGGGCTACAGCTGCTGCAGGGTTTTCTTGGCTTGAACAGGTTAAAGTTCACCTTAGCGATATCTAGCGCACATTTTCTTGGAAATTCATACCAGCTCAGGTTATACGGAACTTCATGACATAAATATTCGAGAATGCTTCTTGCTTTGGTGGACTGTAGATCAATTCAGGGTACCGGAAGGGGTCAATTACTGATACAGATCAGTATATAATATAAAGCTCGTACGCGGGTTGCGCTCGCCGTGTACAGCCATTCCGTGAACCGTGCCTTGATTTCGACCAGAAAAAATGCTTCAAAGCTGGTTGGTTGGCGTGCTTTTTCCGAGCGAATTTTCCACCGACAGGTGCAAGGTGGTAAAAAAACGCCTAACGAGAAACACCATAAGGGATCCCATGCTCAGGATTTGGAGGAAAAAAGAAAGCAAGGAACAAGACAGGATCTCGAGGGAGAAAAAAAAAGACTTTGAAACGAGAAGGCGTGACTGCGGAGTTGGTGAATCGGTCGATGCGGTGCGTTGACCAATGTACGAGAGTGGCTCCCCTTGCCCGGCAGCTGGGTTGGAAATCCAGATGGCCAGTTTTCCCCCCAAACTACCATTCTTCTCGTATCCAAACGCCCACTTCTGGATAGCCTGCGAGTTGAATTGACAAGAAAACGCCAGTTTGGTGCCATTCTAAGAACGAAAAACAAATTAAGAGTAGGTGCGAATTAGCACCGGACTTTGCGAGGCAGCAAAGCATTCGCGACAGTGGTAGTCAACTTTGTACTTCACAAAAGTCAAAGTCAATTGACATTGGATTCGCACAGATGCACCCTTCTTGGCTCAATTAGCCGAGATACATGCCCAAGCTTCGACGCCTCGCCGTCGGTTCTGGATCTCCATATCTTGCGTCCTGACTGATCAGCTTGGCAGCTGATTATTCTTTTATCATGACAACCAATGCTCAGTCGCAATTGCAACCGATAGACATATCTGAGATGGTATGCTTTTTTCGGTATTTTCCACCGAGGCGCTGGCTACGGCACGTACGGTATCTAATTTCCTAACTTCCCTATTGATGCGAAAAGAAGAGGATGCAGAAATACTGGTACAAGTCGCACACATGCAGAATGCACCCATGATTCGAATTTACAAACACCATTGGACCGCTCTGCAGTTACGTGCGCCGGAGCCAGACTTCAGAAAGGCAATGTCCGTGGCACACGGCAAACAGGTCCCCTCAGAGGGGCAAGATAATTGTTCAATGTTCGCTATCGGTTGATTCCACAAGGCAGTTTTTTTGTCTTTTTGATAACGGGTATATCCAGCATCCCTATCCTAGCTGGGCACGATATCAATCAAAATTGCGTTCAGGAAAAGTGCCATTTTCGACGAATCAGATAAAAGATGTGTTTCGAAAGCTCCTTTACCCTTTATAATCTCTTGATATCACCTGTCAGGAATTTAGTTCAACTGTACCCACCTGACCCGCTGATATGCAGCAGCTTCTTAGCTAGACCCTGCGAAGTCGTTTGGCTTTTCCTTTCCTCTTTTCGTGGGTGCGCATGTTAGCAAGCGTGCCGTGTGAGTGCTCTACCACCCTTTCACCAGGCCCCGACAAGCTGGATTTGTCGTTTTTGTTTTACTTTTTCTTTTCTCGGTGCGAGCATCCTTTTTTTTTTTTTTTTTTCTCGAGAGACCCACTGGTGAAAGTTCAGACCAAATATTAATAGCGTCCAGTTATATCTAATCGTTGACATCATCGAATGCAAGGGTTTGAGCTCTGCAGAGTTCGAAACCAGCCTCGACCTCGGGGTTTTGCGGTTTCCGTTTGAGTGCATATTCGAGGTGTTTCGCAGAATCAATGAGTTTGCTGTTGATATATTGATTGCAGTTACCTGCCATTCTGTATCTATTTCCGAGACTGATTAGAATCCGGACTCGTGGCATTGCAGGAAGGGTTTCCAACAGAAAGTAAAAATCACTTGTGCAAAGACAAATGTCGAGCCAAGTCACTTAGGCGGCTTGTTGGTGGAGACACATTCATCAGCCGTCATCAGCCACGAACCCTGAACGCGCAAGAATCCCGTCGGTGAGCAAGAGAAAAAAAGGTAGCACGTTTCGAGAGCGGGATGGCTTTGATGAGCAATAGCCGGGCTCCCTCTTGCTTATCCCTATATTGATTGTTTGTTATACATTGCCAGTCCAATGTCTTGATATTTTTTCTTCGCAAACCCTGTGTCATGCAGAGTGGGAGAAAGACCATGTCGGCTGCGAGGAGGGGTCCGAAATTGGGAAATTCAGAATGCCTATCAGTTGCCTGCTCGTAAAGTTGATGGGCAAGTTTAAACCGGGGGAGGGAAAAGGAAGGGCAACTTATCTGAAAAATAAAGCAAATAATGAAATGAAGGGCAGGCAGGAGGACAAGGACACCCCACAACCCTAACGACTAAAACTCAGCGATCCTGGGAAAGGCGTTGTCTTTGCCTCTCAGATCGGTCGATGGGGTTTTTGGGATCGCGATCGGAAAAAGTGAAAAGTCTGGTAGATATGTATATTTCTACCGTCGATTCAGCCGGCAGGTACCTGTAGAACCTTTCAGTTTTCTGACCGGAGGGACAACTATACGCGCGGTCACACCACACCCTCTCCAAAAGTATGGACAAGTGCGTAGTACCTTTATATTTATCTTCAGACTGTGAAGTGAGCTGTACTTACTAGGCAGGTCGCTAACATCGGGTCCACCGCCGGACGTCCTTCTTTTGAATTCTACCCCAAGGGACCGTCGATCAACCGATTCGAAATTTCGAGATCGAGAGATTGACTTTAAACTAGGGAATAGATGGACGGACTTGGTCATCCCCCCTTCGAATCGAATCGGTAGTGAGAAGAGAGGCAATTCGAGCCCTGTTGTAACTTATCCAGCCGTTTTGGGTACTGGACGTTATTCTTTTTTTTGACTGGTGTGGTGAAATGATTTTTTCCCCTTCTAGTTTGCTCGGGAGCTGAAGCCTTCATTTTGGATTTTTACGGGCACTTTTTTTTTTTTGTCTCTTGAGAACTTATTCCCATTTAAGGTGTAACGTATGTATGTACAGAATTTTTCAAGCAAGCCTCTTGTATGTCTGCCTGATATTTCATAAGAATGAACGAGATAAAAAGCTATCAACAAATAAACCACCCGTAATAAATGATATTTGTAAATGAAACCCCTAGAATACCCTGAGTAAAAAAGTAAGAAATAAATAAGCCAAAGTGCTGGATCCGTAATTCAACTTTTTGTACATTCTTCATAATTGAAGTTGATAGCAGAAAACGGAAAATAAGATCATAGTATATCATGCAACCGATGGTCTGCTCATCCTGGACCATAAATGATTAAACCAAAAAACCAAAGATGTAAAAACCCTTACAATGATGGGTATCGCGAACTCTTGAAACCATTAAAATGACAATATCATAGAAAGAAACATAAATTCGTTCCGAAGGACATGTGGGTGGGTAAATTCAGTACTCCGAAAGCCCCAAAAGCACAACTTCAATTGACTTTGAGCATTTGCAAAAAGTAGCAACGAGACCGCTCCCCACGCCTGTCGGATATTAAATATCCTAATAACGAAGAAAAAACGTCGCTGGCAAAGGGAAAAAAATATAAGGCAAAGTGTATCGTTTCCAAAACGTTATAGCGCCATGCAATTGACCCTTCTTTTTTGGCGGGTTTTTTTTTGCTTTGCCCGTGTTTAAAAGAAAAAATCGGAATGTGGAAATAAAGACCGAAAGAAAACTCCGTATGATGTGCTTGTTTAAACGAAGTTTCCACAGGATGCAGAGAATCAGCGTGGAAATTTCGAATTTCCCATTCGTGCGCTGTGGTGCGGAGAATTGTAACTGGACATCTGGCCACCGGTGGCGTAGATAATATATGAATTTTTCTGGTGATTCATTTTGGAGACCTAGTTTGCTCAATATCGGTCCATAGCGATACTGGCAAGGGCTGCTAGACCACCTTCCCGAGAAAAGGTTTCGTCCGGAAGGTAATGAAGACCGTGTGATGGATATTGGTTTGTATCCGCAATGATGACAGGGGCCTCCAGTCTCTTCTTTCTTGCCGATCTTTTACTGCCGCCTCCACCTTGGTGAGTTCTGTAATGTTGCATACAGTTGTCTTGTCTGCTGAATCGAGCACCACAGCCTGGTTGTGGGCATTCATAGTTCTTCTCGCCGGTGTGTATCCGGGTGTGTCGGGCTAGATGTCCGGACGTTGTAAAAGACTTGCCGCATTGACAAGTATATTTTCTAGCGGATTTCTTGACACCTTGATTTAGATGGCCGTCTTCGTCCTCTTCTTCCTCTTCCTCGATGCATCTTGTCGATAGAACAGGGGATTGGGAAGATATCGAAGATGAGCATGATGAGGCCGATGAACTCCGGGAGGACATTGACGGACGGTAACCTTCTGGGTAATTATGAAGTAGCTTTCCTAGAGCTGGTAGATGCATGCCATCCGGTGTGAGGGGAGTTCTGGGCTCGCTGTATGCACTTGCTATCGAGGAGTACGAGTCTGATCTATCAGAGCGGTATGGCCGACGCATATCTAGCGAGAGTGGAGGAGGACTAGGCGATCTGTGTTCGTACGATGATGAGGAAAAATAGGACTCCGAATGACGATAGCTAGGTCTAGGTTGTTGGTCACACAGAATCGATACTCTGCGTCCCGCAGACGTCCTAATTGCAAGTGGGTCCATTGTTGATATATCTTATAGGAGGATTTTGATAATATTTCTACTTTGGCTGGTGGGCGAGTAATATGGTCTTGCGGCTGGGGATGGTAATGTAACGGGATGGTAGAGTGTATATATGTAATATGGGGTAGAGATATATCCAGAAATACTCGAACGAAGGTGAGTTGGAGAAGTTTTGAAAAGAAACGGGTCCAGAGGATACTTATGCAAGTGTGTGAGAAGAAAATACTCTTTCGAACAAAAGACCGCGGAGGCAGCGAGATTCTCGGGATTATAAATGTTCACCGCTCGAAACTGACCCGTTCGGTTGCGACATCCAGGCGAGAGGGCTGCTATCAAACCCAGCCCATATTTGGGGGTGACTTCGGGGTGCTTGAGCGAAAAAAGAAAAGGGAAGGGCAGAAGGGCAATAACGTCAGTGTGGGAAATAATGTCAGAGACCGTATGCAGAGTGTGCTTGCGGACTCCACGCTCGTACCGTCGAATGGGTCAAGGAGAGCCGCTGGGTAAGGTACAAGGCCCATGTACTCTGGACGGTACTTGCAGACATGGGCACAGAGTGAGAGAGGACACAGGTGGGCATTTGCGTCATTAGGAAGCCACTGTGGTTACCTCAGACCCAACGGATTAGTGGGAAATCAGCAAGTCTCGGATACGGAGACTGGGAATTTATGCCGGAGACGTGCGAGAAATGGTGCATTTGTTGCTTTTCCCATGCTCCCAGGTGTCAGGGTGGGGGAAAGAAAAGGAGAGGGACGGCGAAAAGGGAAGTACCCTCTACAAGCTCCCCCGGTACCCTCTGTATGCTCCAAGCTGCTCGAGGGTACATGGCCCTTCGTGCCAGGGGACCCCATGAGATTGCAAAGAAGCAAAAGCGTGTGCGCTAGCCGACGTCCTGGTCTTAAGGCTTTCCCAAGAATGGAACTGTTTGGCCTTTTGGATGAGACTTGGCCCGATCCCAATATAAAATTTCGATTGCCCCGCGAACCGGGCGTCATGATAGCTTTTTTTTCTCGTTCGATGAGAGCTCGAGAGAGGGAGAGAAAATTTCTGACCCGGCTGTTCAAGAGATGATTTGCATCAACATCTCTGGCGTCGGACCGGACCTGCGTTCAGGGAGGAAGGAGGGCTGCCTGGAGAGATCGAATGAATGGAGATGTTTTATTGAGGCTCCCCAATTAGTCGCATGGTCGCGTTCCTCAGATCTGTGTAATCAGATATTATTGCCATTATCATTTCATCACCATTAATATCCCAGATCTCACTCGCCTTACTTGCATCGTTCATTCTCCAGTCTTAGCTCTCACACCCGTTCATCTCCGTTCTCGGACCGGGCCCAGATGCTCAAATAATAAGATCTAATGTGCGAGCTAAGAGCCCTTATCTGACGTCACGTTCCGGCGTGAATAAGTAAGGTGTCAAGATCACATTTGATGATAATTCGATTTCCCTTCATTCCTTTCCACGATGCGCCCGGATGTGGCTTGTCAGACGAGCGAAGCAATCCCATGCCATCAATCCATGCAGCTGCAGCACCATCGGGAGATGGCTGGTGGATCGAAGATTTCGCTTACAACGGGTTTTCTGATCCTCATGAAAACCTTCGATTGCGGAGAAAGGATCCCATCCAAAGAAAGGTGAAACGGGTCAACAGAACCCGGGCTAACAGGGCCAATGAAGGACCATCTTGGCCTGCCCGTAGTGGAGGTCCCTTTTGAACCCCTTACCCTGACATCATGGTGCAGACTTTCATCCAGTAAATTCTTAACGCAGCATGAACAACAGATATTACTCTTGCCTTATAATACGTTTTTTCAATTTGAATAAAAGTTCCGCGAACCGGTCGTTAACTGCCTGCATCTCAAATAGATTGCATAAGAATGTCCCGTTTACCCTGCATCCAGATACCTTGCTTTTTGGGAGCAGCAAGCTAAGCTTAAATCTCAAACCGGAGTTTGTCACAGTAGAGCCTTGTCCATCTGCTTAAATTCTCATTTGCGGAGTCGAGTAACGATCATCGTGACATAAGAATAGCAACCGCACCCAGCGTGTATCTTTAACAACCACGCTGGCTTCCTGTTTCCTTTAACAGCAAGGAAATCGAAGCAGTTATTCTGTTTTAAAAAAGTCTTTCCTCTATTTGAAGCACGAATGTTATTATTTTTTATTTTTTTTTCTGAAATCGAATAAAAGAATGGAAAAAATGTCTGAACACCCGTATTTTCCACCCGAAAGAGGCCCGTTCCCCTAGTCTCTATCCTCTAAGGCAACCCTCGGCCCTCATTAATCGCCTTCGCCACTTGACTAGTGTTCGGGCGGTTTTCTATTCTGGAAGTCAGCCCGACTGGACATTCTATACCAACCGAAGAACGTAAAGAGATTTTTATTTTATTTTATTTTATTTTTATTAGACGGAATTTTAATAGCCGTCGACAACGACGTACCTGCGTAACGTTCATACGAGTCAAGGTATAACTCAGCACCGGACGTGGTCTTGAGAATACTCTCTTCACTCTCCAGCGCTGCAATGAAACGGCCAAATCTGCTCTCTTTCGTAGGTGGCACCCATCCCCTGTATGGTTGCAAAACTCGTGGGCAGCGCAGGATCCACGGGCCTACCATAACATCGACGAATGAAATCTGGCTTCCCTTTTCGAAGGTTCACCGGGCTTAGCTTGGGCTCTCTCTTCATGAACTACTGCAAAACATTCGGTGGTTTTTGTTCGAATCTAGGCATACTGTGAAAAAAGGACCCTCCAGATCTGCAGCTTCCATTAAAATGTTCACCTGAATTAGTCGAGATGCATGCGTTAGCGCTGGAATTCTCGCTCCGGCTTGCTATCCAATCAGAGGGCTTAACCTGTTTCTCAAACTCCCTTCCATGTTCGGCCTGCTTGTCGGCTTCCTGGGCTTGGAGGTAACGATAAAAGTTCGGCACAATATTTCGTGATATCTGTAATAGTATGGTTTTTTTTTCAATTTATTTTTTTCACACATCAGCGAGCTCAGGAATCAAACCGAATCGAATCGGCCAGCAATGCAGAACTTGAAAAAGGCCAAACTCCTAATAGCAAGTCGGTGAGATTCTCGAAACGCACATGGTCCGCCCAAAGGCGACTCTCAGCTTTTGCTTTCGGATTTTGCGGAAGCAACTTCTTTTGGGAAATATCGTCTACCTGGTATCGAACAGGCTTGTGAGCTTCATCTCGCAGCTGACAAGATGCAATCCATTCGCTAAAAGGAGTAATCGAACGCCTACATATTCCATGAGCACGGTTGATTCGTAGCAGCCCCAACTGTAAAAAAGACCCGATTGATGTTAGAAACCTCGACTTATTCATCCCAACAGCTCCACCACACGAGCCCACACAACCAACTCGGGCGTACCTACTCTCCATCTCTCAGGGCGGGCACTGCATTTGGAGTAAAGGAAAAAGAAAAGAAAAAAATTATTAGCCTATGATATCAATTCTCCGCTGAGATGCGGAGAAATAAGTTGAAAACCACAAAAGCACATCTCAAGATCAGATTTTACCGAGTCCCTGAAGGAAAGGAGAAGATAAAAAGAAACAAAAGTTAGCGAAGGCTTCAACGCCGTGTCTCAACCAGCTGGGAGATAACCATACCCTGGGATTCACATCCATCAGCTCTTTTGGTTTCTATTGTACGATCCCCACGAAAAAGCAGGGGGGGTCAAAAAATTTAGTAACCTGCTCGAAACCTGATTCCAAAGTTGACAAAATATTCAATTGAATCACCTTGTAAGGATCGACCTAAATCTCGGATTAATAGGGATGAGCCAAGTATAATCCACATTTTCCGCGCCCTGACGGATGCTTTTCGCGAAATTTTACCTCGATGTATTGATAATCTAGCCTGAGGACAACACCAAATTCAATAAATTATTTGCTAATCACGGAGCCCACGGCGCATCTCCGAATAATCACATACCCTGATAGCTCCAGGGCGATCCAAACTCGCTTATCCCAGACTGTTAGCATCGAAGATCACCACAGATCAAGATCTGTCGATACTGGCT
This sequence comes from Orbilia ellipsospora, assembly GCA_036971675.1. NCBI lineage: Eukaryota > Fungi > Ascomycota > Orbiliomycetes > Orbiliales > Orbiliaceae > Orbilia > Orbilia ellipsospora. Next base: position 1,777,324 of record JAVHJO010000006.1, read on the forward strand.
TGCACTTGCAGCGATGGAGCCAGTACCGTGGTGACGAGCACGGGGGTTATACCTGCACGAAGGGGCTATTGTCTCAGACAGAAAGCTTTAGCGATCGCGATCCCATAGTTCCACAAAATATGTTCGAATACGCCAGGCAGACATGAACTATCGGCGAATTGGGGGTTTTTCTTACCAAAAACAGCTTCCGAAAAGCTTCAAATCGGCGGCGTGTGAATGGGTCTCGACCGTGCGAAGAGCATTGCCCGTTGCTTTGGTGTGATATGTCTTCTGGACTTTCTCGGCCACCGACATGTTGGGGCGTTTCACCTTCGGACCCTTTTCCGGCTCTCAAAGGCCTCTCGGGGTAAATTTCCGGGGGATCGAGGTCAATGGGAAGACAGACGAGGAACTTTAGACGTGAGAAGGTCTTTGGACCCGGTGCTTACGAACAAAACGGAAGATGAGTTTGTTGAAGCTCGGGTTGTAGCCATCGAGCGGAAATTCCCACATCAGAAATATACAGAAAACTCACAGAATTCAAATATCATGTGTCTATGAGATCATTCGGGTGCTGGCCAATGAGCAAACAGCCCCACACGGGGCAACGGGTTTCGAGAATGCGGCTTATCTATTACCAATGTTTGCATTAATCAACCGATTTCACGGTCCAACGAGGACAAATATAATTCACATCAGTATACGAAATGCGTAAAGAACCATGCAGGCCATTATCACCCCAAGAGCATCATGCACCGAGAGGCTCCCGGGGACCCGATCCGCTGGACTGGGTTCTTCCCAAAGAAGTCGTTATTCTCAGGTCAAGCTGGTCTCTATTTCTCGGTGATGGGTCTAGACCAATGCTCATGGCATGATCTAGATTTCATCAATATGATATCAGGTATGGTCTATGCAAGGTGTTTGATATCTCCATGGACATATCAACACCACCCGATGCCACAAGTGTACACTTGTCAGCTGTCGGGCACGAGCAACGAATTTCGGGGATTCTGGTGCGTTTGATTATTTGTAGGCTTTCAAGAAAAGGAGTTCCTAGGCGTGTTCTTCCATCTCAGGCCGGGGCAGGCGTGCTGATCATCGAAATTCGAAATGAAAGGGGAATTGTCAAGAGTTTGCGATGTGTCCTAGCTACTTCTCGATGGAGAGAGCTCGAACGAGACCAGAAATCCCGATTGGGACTACTATATTCAATATTTTATTTTTCCTTGGGGGAAAAATAGTCCGTATTTGCCTGCTCAGGGTTCAAATATGTTCGGGGATTTTATGTATTTTAAGGTTACGCTGGGCGTTCTGGCGTGCTGAATTGGCCGGCTGGGCATGCCCGTGTGGAGCGAATTGGCCGTGATGGCATGTGGGCGTAGGAGGTTTTTCCTGTTTATAAATTAGTTCGTTTCGAAGCCAGGGAAAGTTAAATGTCAACTGGCGTTAGGCCTGGCATGACCTGCGCATGCTAGCATGATATGATCCGATTGAGAACGTCGAGTCGAAAGCTTTGTGCAACCCACCGCCGTCGAGTGGGCGTGTGTTGCGGAAGGGTCCTTGTTCGGTGGGGTGATCAACAGATCATCGCCGCCAGCGTTTGAGACATGTTGATCTGGGGCCCTCTCCGAAAAAAAACCCAACAGACAACGCATCCGACGTCGATGGATTGGGTCTGCACAGCCCTACTCAATCCCACCACGGTGCACCAGCAACCGTCTTGAAGGGGATATCTTACGCTTTGGCAGGGGCATAATCGGTTCATCGCGGATACTTCACTCTTAACCCATCCCACAACCGTCTACGGTCTAATATTTATTTCCTCCATCGACGGTCATCAATGGATTAATGCACCGTCGATGGCCGTCATGAGTGGATAATTAATTTCGAACATCTTCCGTTTATTTCGAGGCAACTGCCGCGGTGACAGATCGGTGTAGGCGTATGGCATGTACTGGCGAAATCGACATAGACTGCCCTAGAACACACGGAGGCTGTTGCTAGGGATCTCGACCCTTACGGGGGAAAAAAACCTTTGACGGTTGGTATCATTTACAGGATCTATAGGGAAGACGCCTCAAATTATGTTGAGACCCGAGGGTATCTGACCATACTACGTCTCGCGAGCTCACATTTTCGGCCTGATCCTTGCGGGCATCGGAGAGTGCCTAGTGCAATTGCTGGACAACCCGCATGACCAGAGTTTCTTGCCCTAAGCTGTGGCTACGGAGAATTATTTTAGAGTCGGTGCCTTGTTCAAGATGTTCTACACTGCAAAAAATGTTTCGAAACGAAATAAGAATCAATGTCTCCCTATCAGCATAACCCAGGCGAACAAGCGGTAAGGGGTAAAGGGAAAGAAAGTAGGGTCATGCAGAGAGGAATGTCTTGCAACAGCCCTATGCACTCGCATTTACGTCCGTGCTCTGCTCTATCAGTTTCCGAGTAGCTGTACCGATATTCGAACAGAGGTGTCTACGTCGAACTCCATAGAAGAAGGTTCTTTATTCACTTCTTCATCTCTTCACGCATTTAAACTATGCGGCATGCGGCAGGCTGGGAGCTAGGCAGTTATTACTCGCATATTCGATAACCCTCACCCCCTTCCCCGGCAACATTGTCGGATAACACGATATCCGGTTGCTATTCATTATTGTTAAAATATTCCGGGTTATAGCTTGTCTCCTTCGATGGCATAAATCTTGTTACCATCCTAACTTAGAAGGCATGAAATTTCTACGAAGTCGACCGGGGACTCTGGACGCGGGATCGGTTCCGCTTTACATCCCTGCGAACGAGTTTCTAGCTATTCACACTTTAAGGACCCTCTTGGCATTGATATTATAATAATACTGAAATTAAGGTCTAGAGAAAAAAAAAGGTGGAAATGCGGAGCACATGTTGATGTTCTCCCCCTTCTTTTCTCCCCTTTCACCTTGCTTTATCCGATGACAGCCGGAGATATACCGCCTGTCACTTCTTTGATAGCCCAAGCCGTTGTTTGACGGATATCGAGTTTCTATGCAAGGGTTGTCGAGGCGTTTATTCCACTTGGAAGAATATAAGGCACCTGCCTTAGAAAGCGTGAGATGTACAAATTTGGAATATTTGCGGAGTTCGTTTTGATTTTCAAGAGTTTGTCATTGGATGAATGTTGAAGCTGGTGTGAAAAGTTGGAGATAGTGGGGAATCCGACTGCGTCTTGGCATAGCTTATGGCGATCCTTATTCCGAATGCTTCAAAAAAGAATCGTAGCCATTATATGATAATATAGCCCGGGGTTGTGACACAGTATCAAAGAAGAACCAGCCTCTATAACTACATCTAGAAAGTTGATCGGATTTCATGCGTTGACACGGCAGGTTCTTTGTTTCGCTTTCTAATTCCTGCCGTTCAAAGCCAAGATTCCTTCTTAAACCAACCTGGCATTGGAGACCCGATATCGCACAATGCTGTCGATTTTATCTATATTTTCGTTGGAGGAAAGAAAGAATGCAACGGTCGTTGAGGTTAGAACCAGTACCAAACGGGGAAATTTCTCGGCGCTCTCCACTGAAACAGAATGGCGGCTAAGACCCTTGTAGTAATAACAATATTTAGGTCTCGAATGAATTTGAGCAAACACTGAAAGGAGAAGGACGAGGCAAATGCATGCGAGAATCTGTGTCTTCTTATTTTAAAATTGGTTAAATTCATGCCTGATATATATCGAATAAACTCCACTACAGTATGTTTTCCCACCGCTCATCCTGCCTCATCATGGGGCATGCCGCGGTCAAAATTTGCAGATGCCAGATTTAGAAACATTACCCACCGCTCGTGTGCACCTCCACACACCCACGCTTTGCTCACTACCCCTGCGCAAGCTTCCCCTCTCGCTTTTTTGGAGAGTGGTGCCAGTTTGGGAATGGACGCTAATATTTTCTCCTCACTTTTACTTTCTCTCTGGTCTAATATCGTGTTATAGTGCGGCAGGGCAAGGGGGAGAAGGTCTCTTGTTGCAAATGAGAATCCGACTTGTTTCATTGAACTGCTTGGAACGTTCTAGCGGCTTTCTTTTGCATGGCCCAAAGATTAGAAAGATGCCTGTTGCTGCAGCTTTGCTGCTCCCCTCACCCATCATCCGTAATCCAGCGGGGATTGGGGTTTGCTTGTTCATGTTTCCTGCATGATAATCTGCTTGATTCTGCCATTAATATCATGAAAACATCTCGCTTCGCATTGGGATGACGCTGAAATATCCGGATATGCTCGAGAAGCCCTAGCATTGCAGCACGACGAACAGGGACCGACCTACAGAGTGCATTTTTAAGATTTCATCCTAACAAAAAAATATCATAACCATATCTCGCAGGAGAGAAGAAGGGAAATTCCTGGTAAATTCGTGTCCCCTCGTTAGATAGACACTCTCTTCCCCTGTGCATTTTACCTGCCCTGGGAATGAACGAATAGGTCCGACTACGAAACCAAAGTCGCCTGTCTCAGGAAGTAAATTGTTCGGTTCCGTAAGTTGTGAACGAATGCGAGAGTGGGTGAATGAAAAGAAAGAAAGAATAGCCCGATTTTAGTCGCAAAGGGTACGTCTTATTGCCCTCTATATGCACACGACGCACCTGCGACCTTGCATTGTTTCGAAGCAGCACACAATCAACAAGGCTCCCCACTAAGAGGCTAGTGCATGTTTTGTATATTAATCCGCGATTTCTGCCGCTTCAAAGGGGCGCAGGTTGTCAGAGATTCAGATTGATTTTTCTTTTTTTAAATGGTGAGAAGAAGGATAAATAAATACATCACCGTCGACCCTTCGAAGGACTCTGTATTTTTTTCCTATTTCTCATCATCAACATACAAAAATACAAATTATTCGCAGAGCGGAATCCAGTCACTCATTTATCGTCAGCCAACGCTTCAGTTTAGAACATCGACCGTTCATTCAATACTTCGTCAACCGGACTTGACACTTTATCGACTCTCTTTATTACAAAAGAACGTCGGGGAATAAATATATAAAATTCAAAATGCCACTCGCACTCCACACCTTCCTTGCTCCACGAAAGCCAGAGTTCTTCCCCCCACTCCCAGGTCTCCCGGCATACAACAGCATCAGCAGCAGCACATCACACACCGCACCTTCGCTATTTGAAGACCTCCACCTCGAAGATGACATCATCTTTGACGAAGTCTTCCTGGACATCATGGGCCTCAACGAAGCAGCCCAGCCGCGCCACGTAGAACCGCTCCACAACTACCCGCGCAAGGAGTCTATCGTGGCACCGCTCTTCCACTCCAGACGGAAAGCCAGTCTCGCAAACTGTCTCGCCGTCGCACCACCAAACTCCACCTTTGAGCTCAAAAATATCGATAGACTGCGACAAACAAGGTCAAAGTCCATCTCCTCGCCGAGCGCTTACTACCGCACAAACAAACCACTACCGCTTCTTCCCCCGTCGAATGGAAACATAAAGGCGGAGTTCCAAGTCGGTGGATGGTCGGGGTTGGCTGCAGCCGCTTCACCTGGCAATGTGAATTTCACAAACTATTCGATGCCGCGCAAGATGTCGACGCCAAATGCGATGAATCGATTCTTCGGTTTGTCGTCGGTGTCGGGCAATAGTGCTTTCCCAGTAACCATTCCTCAATCCCCCCAGTCTCCAAAACAATCAAACGGACCTTCGAGTCTATAAAGTTTTAACGACTTTCTCCCGTCTAATATAATGTTGTATATATACATTGTCCATAACTAGCATTGCATTGTCGGTTTTAGCGCTGCGATGGTTTTATTTAAAAAGCAAAAAAGTGACGAGTTTTTTGGAGCTTTAATTTTTTCTCCTAATCGACGAGCGTTGGATTTGGTGTTTCTCTCATAGCTTTCTCTCTGTATAGATGATTATTTTCACTCTTCATATTCATGTTTTTCTTATATTTTGAAAAAACAAAAAAGCATTAAAAGCATAGACGCCGCTACGAACGGTTGGAAAAATTAAAAAAAGTCATTTTATATTTCATATCTTTATCTCCTGGTTTTCTTCTAAGAAGCAGTTCGATAAACTACTGCCCTTCTTTCATTGTTTTTCTTTAGCAGCGATCGATCAACTGGTGTTCATTCTGTCATCTGGAGCGGTTTTCTATATTGTGTTTGGGCGGTGCTCTCTTTCTATCCTTCTCGACGTCTCTCTGTCGGCCATAGTTAACTATAGTAACAAGAAGGCTGACGATACTATACTGTAATATTTAATGATAATGTTAATAACCACTTTTTGATATATGTAATTTCAAGATCTCTAGATGGTATCGACGAATTATACTTTTCCTCTATCGTTCTCCTTAGTAGCGGCTAGTGCTCCTACTATCGCCTACAACGGGTTTTACATTGGTCTCGTACTCACCTCATAAATCAGCCGTGTAGCACGAAGCCTTGTGCCCGGATATCGGAAAGTGTGCATTCTACATACTAAACAGAAATTACCTAAGTCTACGTATATTTTAAACTTTAGACGTATCTTTTACCTTCTAATCTGACAATCTAGTGGCTGTTAACTGTATGGTATAATGGTAACCCTCAAGACGTTGCAAGCATCGAACGGGTTTGATTTCATCAAATTTCCATACTTTAATCACTGGGTAAAGACACATAACTTGTACATCAGAGTGTGATGCTCCCGTATAGGATGACCCTCTCCTTTTACCTGTCTTTCTATAGACAGTCCAATCTATCCATTAGTCATATCTATATGAGAGCTGATGCCAACGTGCCGTAATGTTTAGAGGTGGTGATATTTAATTATGTGCAAGAATATGTCCAATCCGAGGGAAAAAATGAACTGCATGATTGTATATAAACTATGAAGAGGACTGTTTAATGGTACGCCCCCTCTTTCCTCGTCTTCACATCAACCACGTCAACCACGACGCACCGGTGCCCATCGTCTAAACGATCGATCCTATCAATCAAAAGCATCAAAGCATCCATCCACCCTCCCCTTACATAATTAAGAAAAAGTCCCACCGGGCAAACAATAGTATGAATATATAGGTGAAAAGAATAAAATGTATATAATAGAAATCAATGCTAACCAAATGAAACTTTATTGAAGTCCCACCATGGCTTCCCGTGCTGGTCTTCGCTCGCGCCCCCGATACGTGATCCAGTCTCACCACTGGTTTCGCCCTCGCTCCCATCGTAACGACGGGCACCACCATCACCACCATCCATGGAATGACTATGGTGACGATGACGAATACGACTCTGATTCGTCAGACGATGGTGATTCCGATGACAGAGATGATGACGACGACGACGAGGAACAACTACGCCACTGCCTGGCCCCCCTCCGATTCATCATCCGAGGGGCACATTCTGTCCGTTTTGTGTACCGTTAACGACACTACCGATATCGCCACTTGTCGACGTTGTGGCGGCCTTGCAAGCGGCGGTATAACGTTCCCATTCCCTCAACGCCACCTTCTTTTCCAACGCAATTTTGATCAATTCGACCGCTTCTTTCCAATCATCAACTACCCCTGAAACGACCAATAACGCTGCCGAATTTATAAGGCAATAATCCATAATCGCATCACCAACAGGTACCTCATTCCCCAATATCTTTTTCACGAGCACCGCATTTTCATCCGGTGATTTGCTCTTGCAGTCTTCTAACGGGTGCAGCTCGACACCAAAATCATGAATCGGGTGCAACTCGAATTCCGAGATCGTGGCGAGGGTATCTGGCGGTGAACCGGCAGGAGCTGCTATCAATCTCCAGCAAAATGTTCTCCCGCATGGTGAAATCTCATCCAACCCCTTCCCCACATCACCACACACCACCATCCCCTTCTGACACCCCATCAACTGCAACACCTCTGCGAAAACCTTGCCCAATTGTCGATTTTTAACACCCAGAATCCGAGCTTCGATCCCCTCGATAGGGTTAGCAAGCGGCCCGAGAACATTGAATATTGTCGAAAACCCGAGATCCTTGCGAAGCTTAGCGACGGAACCCAGACTGGTGTGATACGTCGGCGCAAAGAGGAAAGCGAGATTTGAATGTTCTGTAAGGATGGGACCGACGGATTGCGGGGGGACGTGGAGGACAAAGGGGCCACCTGCTAGAGCACAAATCATGTCGGAACTGCCCGATACTGATGTTGCCGCTCTGTTTCCATGTTTTGCTATTAACAGGTAGGGACAGGCTAGGAGGGCAGCGGTAGTGGAGACATTGAAGGTATTGTGTCCGTCGCCTCCTGTTCCTACGATATCAACCTGTAAATATAACCCATAAATAATCAGTCCCCTTTGAATCTTTGAAAATCTATCGGTAGAGATAAATAGAAATATATATTATATTTTTCGGATGCAAAGAAGAATGGACTTACAAATCCACCGCGGTAGTTGTTTCTTTTGAGTAGCCGTCTTTTGGTCGCAAAGTCCTTGTTATGAAAATCAATTGGGACTTTGACGGCGGCTTCGCGCATGATTTTAACGATGGAGTTGATGATCTGGGAATCGTAGTACAGCCCCGAGAAGGTCATGGCGGTGAGTAGGGCGGCTCGCTGGCCTTCGTCAACTTCATTTTGGACGAGAATGGCAGCGAAAGCGGCGGCGACGGAGATGATCAGGTCATTCGAGACGACTTTGGTGTCCGACTCCTGATACTGGACCAGCAGCTTGAGGAGCGGTGCAATGGAAACCTGGGCCATTGTGGGGTCCTGGAAGAGGGGAGAAAACCACGAAGGCTGGAGAGGGACGAGGATTGGGTGGAGGGGTTACACCCCGGTTCCAGGCGGACTCGAGTCGGGGAACCAATATTAATGCTTTAGCTTATGCTAACCGATTGGACTGAATAATAGCAATGCTATTTAGCTAGAGAATGTCAATTGAGCATGAAATCCGCCGTCTTGCAAAGTTGATAGATTATTTCTGTCATCGGATGAGGTGGGAGGGAGTAAGAATTCTAGAAGAGTCATATATTTGAAAAGGTGGCAGATACGAGGCGATATTTTTTCCCTTTTCTGAAACCCGTCGTCGGAAAGAACTCGAATTTTAACCGGGGGGAGAGCTGGAGGCATATTTTGGAGATATAGGCTGTGCGGTACGCTTGAATCGATCGAATCGGATATCAGCCGTTGGGAATACAAGGTGTATTTCATGCACTCCCGTTGCAATGCTGAATATATCGGAACGATGGAAAGAATGAATCCCAGGTCGGCAGTCAATCAATTGATTAAGTGAGTCCGACCAGTTGGGTTTGCTCTGCTAGCTTTGGTTGCCAGGCCATGTGTGCGCCATGCGAGAGATCGGACGGAGCCCTCGGACCCCGGACGGGCCATGACGACTGTGATCACGAAGAGATATAAATATACGAATGTATCTCCACGAATTGAATAGAAATGAATATTCCTGCAGGTTCGCAGCGGACGGGCGTACTGCAATGCTAGGTTGGGCCAGTCGCATGTCTGTCCTCGTCCTCGTCGTCGCCCCTGTCGCAAAGGGTGACCGACTGCCCTGCGACATGCCAACCGCGACTAACAAACTTTTCTTTTTAAATTTTTTCTATACGTCAATTAATGGCGGCGACGGGGGAGACTGAGAGGGTGAAAGAAGGTGAGAGAAAAGAAAGAGCTCGGAGCCGAACCGACTTGACTTTGACAGTCCGAGACACTCTTCCTCCATCTGGTGCAAAGCTCGGTCTTATTTTTTTTATTTCCTTCCTTTCTGTCTTCATATCTTCAGCTAGTCACATTCAATCCGGCTTCAAAGGTATAGACGTATAGATATCGCATCTCAATTTATTCTGTTTACTTTATAAATCGAAACCATTATAGGTTCTTTTTTTTTTCGGCTTCTGAAGAACCTAGTCAACTGGTTGGGGGTCTTCGCCACTGGGACCCAACTAGGCGAAAATTTTATCTGTGCTACCACCCATACATTTCCAATTCAGCTAACGACATCTCGATACCATTTTATAAAATATACCTTTTCCACTGACCTCCAGCTCGGATTCCCCCACCACTCGGAGGCTTTTGGCGGCGGGAAACCTACATTGATATTCATAAACCACAACGATGCGGCCGTTCGCGAGGTCCATCAGTCGGGTTCAGCGGCATGCCGGCCTCACTACTACCACTCTACCCCTCGTAAAGCCGTCCTCCCTCCATCTCTCGATACATGCCCGAACCATATCAACCATCCTCTCGAAACACCCAAGAACGACCATCACCGCCCGTGACTCTGATGTATACCTCAATCAATTCTTCCCTTTGGTTTCCTTCCGAGGCTTCCACGCTTCCACCTTTCTAAGATTATCTGATGCAAACAACAACACCAATAAAAAAGCTGAGGAAGATGCTTCCAAGGCCAAAGATGGTGAAGAAGCTGGCAAGTCGGAGGAGGAAACAGGCGAAGACGGAGAGAAAAAGAAGAAGAGCGATGAACCACCACCTCCACCTCCTCCTCATGGAGATAAATCTCCATTCACCGTCTTTATGGAAACTATGAGAAGCGAATTCAAGAAATCGAAAGAGTGGAACGAATCCACCAAAGCTATCGCGGATCAAGCCCAGCAGTTCACAGAATCAGATGCTGTCAGGGCGGCCAGAGAAGCATACGAAAAATCTTCGCAGGCTGCCTCTTCTGTTACCGGCGAAACCCTCAAGAAGGTCGGAGGCGCAATCGGAAAGGGAGCCCAGTGGACATGGGAGACCCCAGTTATGAAAGCCGGCCGTGAAGCCGTCAAAGCGACAGGTCACGGGGTCGAAAAGATCACCAGACCGATAAGAGAGACGGAAGCCTACAAAACTGTCAAGGGCAATGTTCAGGAGGTCATTGACGATGGAAGCAGCAGCAGATATGGTGGTTACGTGGAGAGAGAGGAGCGGAAACGCCAGAAGGAGCTGCGAGAAGCCAAGAGGGGAGTGGTCCATCGTGAACCATTGGTAGAGGATCCCAAGTGAGTGTCATATTCTTTCGGACAACTGTCATTAGACACATTATTTCTAACGCAGTATTCAGTGCCGGTACCAATATCACGGTCCACAAGGACGCCGCCTGGAAAGAGTCGTGGAGAGAGTTCAGGGATAGCAATAAAGTCATGCAGTCTATTTTCAGCCTCAGAAAACAATACGATGAATCCGATAACCCATTCATCTCTACTACAAGGAACATTGCAGACAGGGTTGCAGGTTTCTTTGCTGAGAATGAAACCGCACAAGTCATCAAGAAATTCAAAGAAATGGATCCATCTTTCCAGCTTGAGCCCTTCCTGCGAGAGCTCCGCGAATGGATTTTGCCAGAAGTTCTCGACGCATATGTCAAGGGAGACGCGGAGATCCTACAACAGTGGCTGTCTGCAGCTCAGTTCTCCGTTTACTCGGCGCTCGCTAGTCAGCACAAAGCTGCGGGCCTCGAATCTGATGGGAAGGTTCTGGATATTCGAAACGTTGACATTCTGACCGCAAAGATATTGGATCCGGGCGAGATCCCGGTTTTCATTGTCACTTGCCGTGCCCAAGAAGTTCATGTTTATCGACACATCAAAAACAACGAATTGGCGGCTGGTATGGAGGATCGCGTGCAGATGGTGACATACGCCATCGGCCTGACGAGACTGGTTGAAGATATTGCCAATCCTGAAACGAGCGGCTGGCGATTAATCGAACTCCAGTGAGTACAAACCTGTTAAATTGTTAATTGATTTTTTTATCTTTACTTACAATCTTGACGCAGGAAATCTGGACGGGACTACATCTAAATCTCGACGCTACCTTCGAAATGTTCATTCACCAATCTAAAAGTTTCTTCTCACTATGACCTCGATCTCATTCGGATTTGTACATATTCCGTTTTTACCCCCTATGGGATTCCGGCACGGCGTTTCTGCTCGACTTCTCACCACTCTATAGTAACGCTTACGGCGTTTTTCGCTTCATGTAATATGATTTTACTTTGATACCGAATTTTTTATACTACGACCTTCGCTTGGTAGGCTTCCTAGGATTGTGATTGCTATTGCTATAGAAGCTACAGTTGGCAGTCGCCCAGCATCGAGCTGTCGATTTAGGTCATGGAAGCAATGTTCGACAAAAAATCTAATCTATTTTCTATCGGTTGGGATTATAATCCTGTTGTATCATAGACAAAGGGGCTCATTTGAAGTAGGGGGAATATAACGTGTGAGCATGGGAGCGCCTAGCACATGTCACCCTTGTAGATATAAGTATATATTATCATATATTCAAGCATCGACTATACTTTTCTTAATTGTATTTGTTCTTACTATCATTCCCCTCCTTTCATTATTACTCACCACTAGTTTATCATTTTTGCTTCTCCACTCTCTTCCTTTTTTCTTCTATTCGAGCTCCATGATATATCAATATATCGATACTGGTATTCCTGGGCGTCAAAGGTAGAGCCGAGGTGCATAAATGTGTTGTCGTAACGTTTGCTCCCCCGCCGCTGTGGAAATCGATGGAACGAATGCGAAGGACCAGCCAGCCAGCCGGGGTCAGAAAAACGAAACCACAACTCGACCACCAAACTCTCTCTCCATCGATCAGTCTACCCTTCCATCCTTAACACGAACCTCTCGATCTCTCTTCCCCCACCGGATCTCGAGACGCATCTTATAGCCACCGAGTTCTGAGTAGTATCTCGATTCACCACACAATCTCTTCGCCGTCAGCTATCCTCAGGCATGGTAAGCTTTTCCCCTCTGGCTTTGGACCCCGCTATACCACAACCCGTTTGCAAAAACCCTCCCTGTTCCGGCATCCTTAACAGATCTTTTGCTGACTGCGGGATATGCTCTGCTGCTCGTCACCGTATAAAAAGGCCTCAGAAACAAAGAAAAGGCTAGCTCTAGCCATCATCGACTTTCTCTCGAACTCCATCCAGGATGGCACGGTCCCAGCCGATGAGAAGGACTCAACCGAAGCGGCTCAAGAACTCATAGCTGGTGCGTTTGGCGTCAACATGCATGATAAAACCGCAATGAATGAAGCCCTAGGTGGGCAAAGCCTGCTCAAAATCTACGAGGTCTTCGAGAAGATGAAGGCCAAGGGTGCCGCTACCCCACCTGCCGCCGCTGCCTCGTCGTCAGCTCCAAAGACCCCTGCTGCACTCACCACAGAGGACAAAGCTATGGCTGAGGCGCTCAAGGGCCGCGGCAACACCGCTATGGCGCAGAAAAAGTATCCTGAGGCGATCGATCTCTACACTCAAGCTCTCAAGCTCGTTCCCGGCAACCCAATTTACCTTTCCAACAGAGCCGCCGCCTACTCCGCATCCTCGCAGCACGATAAAGCTAGAGATGATGCACAGGCCGCTGTAGACTCGGACCCCGCATACTCCAAGGGATGGAGTCGATTAGGATTGGCCAAGTTTGCGCTTGGTGACGCCAAGGGCGCCATGATTGCCTACGAGAAAGGTATCCAGGCTGAAGGTAAAGGTGGCAGCGAAGCTATGCGCAAGGGCTACGAAACCGCGAAACGAAGGGTCGAGGAGGATGAGAATGTTCCACTCAACACACCTCCCGCTGAACCGCTCAGCGGTGCCGAACGATCCACGAGTCCGTTTGGTGGCGCCGGTGGTGGCGGAATGCCTGACCTTTCCGCGCTCGCTGGTATGATGGGAGGTGGTGGCGGTGGCGGACCTGGAGGAATGGACTTTGGTAGCATTATGAGCAATCCCATGTTTGCACAGATGGCCCAGAATCTCATGTCTAACCCTGCACTCATGTCTAATCTCATGTCTAACCCTAAGTACGAACCCCTCTTTTGGCCATATCTATTGAATCTTAGCTGACATTTATCATAGGATCAAGGATATGATGAGCGGGGCGGGCGGTGGTGGTATGCCGGATATTGGCTCTTTGATGTCCGATCCATCAATCGCCGAATTGTGAGTACCATCCTTTTACACACTATTCATCTTCAGAAGGATTCGCTGCTAACCGCCTTTTCTCATGATATAGGGCAAAGAGCTTCATGGGCCCTGGCGGTCCAAGCGGTGCCAAGAAGTAAAATCACCACCATTATCTTCATGTTTCCATGATGTCTTATATCTACAGCTTTTAGATCAATCTCATAATGAACGGAGTTAGTGATCATTCTTAATCCTCTCGGTTCGTCGCGTGGTAGAACATGAACAAAGAACTGGAACAACTTTCAGACGTAGACGCTATAACCATAGGCTATCATGACAGCAGGAGATTAACAGGAATCCCACCTGATCTTCTGTTGTGCATCTCAAGCCAACACAAATCCCCTCAATAATCTTTCTGTGCTGGTTAAAATCGAACATTGCTTTTGTTTCAATTTTCTGCTTTTACTTTCGTTATCTTTTTACTGATAACCACATGGAAAACGCGTACAGCATCTCGAATGATGAATGATTCTTATGAATTCTGCAATACCTAATATGAGGCACCAATAACCGTATGTGGGAATCTATAGTGCTCCCTTATTTCGATTTGGGTAGGCTTATGATCACCATGTGCCGCTTTTTGGAGCCTTTGTTGCGGACCTTTAATCTACACTTGATCTGACGAGAGCCTTTCGGTTTATTTCCTTCCATTCGCTTCATCTATCTATTTACCTTCAAGTTGAACTATGGCATGCACATAAGCACTCAATTTATTCTAGGGTTTAGTAGTATAAAATTTAGATTTTTGATACTTGTTTATTGTTCTTGAAAATGAATGTTCCTAGCACATCTCTCAAGTTTCTTTTGCATATGTAAGACCACGATTAGTGTATATGTAAAAGAAACCAATATATGCAATTCTTTGCCTCGAGTCTAGGCGCTAAGGACAGAGTCTCGAACCATGCATGCAATTCGTAGAAATCCCGACGAAGGAACCAATTGACCGAGCTAGACCTGCAGGTTGCAGCTTAACCGATAAAATTTAAGAACCGGAAAGCGAATTTGGCCGTCCCGAATGTCGATCCACATTCCCATGACCGGGATTGTTTGCGTTCACTCCCTCAATCACTCCACCGACCTAGAACTTTGATATGTATCCCCACCACGAAACTCTCTCGAAACAGTTTACTTTTGCTGATAGCCACTTTGAATTTTTCCTGCCATATATTGTTAACCCTTTTCGGAATACAATATTCGATATTATTTGCCCTTTTCAGAATACAATATCAACGCGCTACTCTTCGAAGCGTTCCCACACACATGTCGTCCACCAGGACTTAACCACCGGACTTAACTCCACAAACTCCGCTCAGGTCGATCTGGACGTAATGAACGCGTAATCATTAGTAATTGAGTTTCTGATTTCAAATCTTCGAGTACCGGTGTCATTGCGACGGATTTGAGAGGAGTTTAGGGTGTGGAAATTGGGTGAGTTTTGAGGAATTCGTTGGAACTTGGTGATGTTTTGCGGGTTTTGAGGGTCTGGAGATATCGAAGGCGGTTGTGTTGGTGTGGGTGGTCGGTGGGACTAGTCCGTTTTGGGAATGGTGGTGCTCGATTGGGGTTGTGTGTGTCGGAGTTACAACGTTGGCTGTGGCCGGCGACAGTCGCTTGGTATGTAGACTTCGCGCGTACGAGCTATAGAACCCATGAAGCTATATAGTTTGCACGTAGGCTCATCATTGTGTCATTTTTCTAAGAACTGTGAGCGGGGAAAAGTATATAAGAAGTTGATTTCCCCTCGATGGGTTCGAATATCATTATAGCATTCTACACCTATCGAACAATCATCTTCTCAGACATCTCGAATTCTACGACTTCAACACCCATTATATTTTAATTTATATAAAAAACATAAAAGATTTGTTACAAAACTAGCTTAGCATCATGGTCGCAATCGCTAAATCTCCAGTTGCCAACCGTCAAGTCGGTGACCTCGGTCAGTCATATTAAATATCTCCAGCGCTACATGAATGAAATATTGACTTAAATGATGCCTAGGCTTCGGAACAATGAACTTCACATGGCGTCCCACAAATCTCCCAGACGAAGAAGCTTTCGCGGCAATGAACGCTGCTCTGGAACGTGGTGCCAACTTTTTCGTCTCCGGCGAGTTTTACGGCACGCAAGACCCGCAGGACAATCTCCGCCTCTTGAACCGCTATTTCACAAAATATCCCGAAAACGCGAAAAAGGTGGTTTTGAGCGTCAAAGGCGGCGTCAACATGAAATTGCACAGACCAGACGGATCACCGGAAGGTATCAGAACTTCGATTGATAATATCCTCGAGAAACTGGACGGCAAGGTTAAACTAGACGTGTTTTGTATTGCCAGAGTTGACCCAACCAATCCTGTCGAACAGACTTGGAAGACAGTGAAGGAGGAGTACATCGATACAGGCAAAATTGGGGGTCTCTGTTTGTCCGAAGTCAAGGCGGAGACATTGAAGAAGGCGGTTAGCGTTTGTCCTGTTTCGGTTCTCGAGGTTGAGGTGTCGCTTTGGGCGACTGAGATTTTTGAAAACGGGTTGGTGGAAGTTTGCGCGGAACACAATATTCCTATTGCGGCCTATTCGCCTTTGGGTAGAGGTTTCTTGACGGGACAGTTGAAGAGCCCGGATGATATTCCAGACAGTGATATGAGAAAGCGGTTCGATAGGTTTCAACCGTAAGTTCCTTTAACTTGAGGGGTAATTTGGACTTCATAGACGCTAACGGGTCTGCAGTGAGAACTTTGGGAAGAATCTTGAACTTGTGGAGTCAATAAAGAAGATTGCTGAGAAGAAGGGTGTAACACCGGCTCAGCTCGCTCTTGCTTGGGTTGTTCAAAAGGGACAGGAGTATAATGTCTCGATTATTCCGATCTTGTGAGTTTCGGTTCTTTCAATCGACTTTTAGTATTATTGCTAACGTTATTTGTAGTGGTGCCACCAAAGAATCCCAGGTTATTGAGAATTTGGAAGAGACCAGTTTGACAAAAGAGGAGATGGCTGAAATAGATGCCGTTTTGAAGAGTTTCAAACCAATTGGTGGGCGATACAATGCTCAAATGGAAAGAACACTCTATCAGTGATTTTAACTATCTTTTTCAACATGTTTAATCCAATGTAGCTAGTCTTAGAATTTGACGCATGCTCTGAAGTACATTTTAATAAAAAATATTTGGATGATAATCAATTTCCAAGGCTTTGTCCCTCATAAATATGAATACATCGGCAAATGTTGTGCTAAAACACTAGTTGCAATCATACAAGGCTTGTTTCCTTTAACATCAGCTACAGGCCCTCTATGCCACGACTACTCGTTCCAAAATCTCAGCCTCGGTTTCTATAAAAACTGCAGGCTGGAAAGCTAGAGCGATAGTATATCTCGAATTGAACTTCGAGCTTAGGCCTGGGACAACTTTCTCGCCGACCTTCTTCATATATTCTGGGTCGGCAGCATTCACCATCCAAGCCTCCTCAAAAATGGACCCGGGCTCATCAAACTGTATCATGTGCACGCTATATTCGGACTGAAACATGAGCTGAAGAGCTTGCGCGTCGCCTATAATCATTTGAAGCTCCCTTTCAGCTGCGATTGACATTCTTCGAAACACCGAATTATCATCTGTGGCATTAGGTTTGAGGAGTGGGACGAATATCTGTCTAAGAGTCGTCGCTACCTGGATTTGATGGTTTATAACTCTCTGATTCATACTCGTTTCTTGTCGGCGAACATTCTCGACGAACCATTTGCCACGCGCGTTGTGACCCTCGTGTGCTATTGGGAGTAGTTAATTAGAGCTTTGGACTTAAATTAGACGAGCACAGAAGGCTTACTATTTTTCTGGCTATAAGTTAAACCGGCTTCAATGAGGACCCTCGCAACCGTATCTTCGTCGTAACCGTATATCCACTTTTTCCAGATACCCTCATTGAGAACCATGTAGAATATATATTGAAAGAAAATTTGGCGTTTAATGTTCCTCTCTGCTATAGTTTTAGGGTTCGAGGAGGCGGCCGTGAAATCAGATATTTTAAAGTAATCTAGCTTTCTTAAAGCGTTGCTGACACTGGGAAGTAGAGTCTTCTTGTCGAACTTCACGGGAGTGCCATCCGTTGGGACGATGTACCTCTCAATCCAGCTGGCGATGCTGGCGAATAGATTTTTACAATACTGGAAATAGTACTCTGTGGGTTGGGGACCCGCGTGTGAGGGTTTCATACCCTCAGGATTTGACGGTAGGGTATCGATAGTGATCAGTTTGAGATCTTCTGGGTGATAATGGAGACCTTTAATGTATTTTTGGCTGTTGTCGTAGTCTTTTTCGATAATCCGTCTCATCGATCGGAGGGTTAGTTGCACCTCTGGGTCGATGTAGGGATGTCTTCCTGCCATTTCACGTCGGAGGTCATCTGGGGTCCACTTTGTGCCAAGGGCGAAATTTCTCGTCTCGTCCGATAGTATCGATGGCTCCTCTAGCTCTTCTGCCGCCACAGAATTCCAAGCCCACAGTCTTGCAAAGAATCCGCGAGTCGTATGTTTTGGTGGCGTCGAATTGCCTCTGCCTCTGCCTTTGCTTTTCAGTGCATGAGGAGGGGAAATACGGTGAGGAGATTTTGATCGAGGGCGAGCTCGTAAACCTATTTTTCCGATTTGTTCTTTTGTAGCACCGGGACCTGGGTCGCTTGAATCTTCGGCGTCTTGTCTCTCCTGAGCAGTGATGACAGCTCCGGTATTCTTTTTTGCCTCGTATAAATAATCCTCGAGTCGCAAGACGCAGCTCAGGAGTTGTTTCGCTTTCAACGCGCCTTGGTTGCGGTCTATGAAGTTGAGCAGGTCTTGAAGACGGTGGACGAGATCGCCTTTCTCGAGCTTTTCGAGCTTCTCTCTAGGTCTGATTCTGTATTTTGAGAGATTATACTTTGATCTCTGTGTCTGTTTTGAGATATCCTCCTCCTCCTCATACTCGTCGTCAGGATCGCTATCGGTTTGGGAATCATCACTACCACCACTCTCATACACTATAGACTCCTCGTCGTTTCTTCTGTTGAACCCAGCTTGTCCGGAATCGGGATCGAAATCGTCATCGTCATCAGCGTCACAGTTCGATTCGACCGAATCCGAGGAGAAATCCACGAAATTTTTGGGGAGACTTTGGGCCTTTTTCCCATTCGTGGGAGCATTCCCTCGGACACCCGGGTGGGCTTTAAATGTTGAAACGCTGTTGCTCGTGCCTGTGGCATCATTTGCGTACCCTCTCGATTCGGTTTCTTGGAGCATGAGGTAGACGTTATTCATAGCCTCTATTGCTCTCCTTTCCAGGGCTTCAAGTTCCGTTTCTGGAGTAAGGGCATCTCCGGGGTCCATTGCATGTGATCCATCATCGCAATTATCGCCCATTCCATCTGGATAGTATCTTTAGTCAATAAAAGCGGAAATTTCAGGGACGATATAACTAGGGAGCAAATAGTACCCATAATCTCTATAATTCTACCGAGACTCGCCAGCGATCGCCAAGAATACTTATTTTATGCACTTTGGAACCAAAAAGACTGAGATCTGATTCCCGATTTTATGATACTATATATGATATAATCATTCGAGATACGCAATCCGGAATTGAAACCGATAGAATATAGACGATATTAAATATGAGAGATCTGGATATTATGCTTTGGGCAGTTTACACCAGCAATATTAATATGTTATGGGTTTTTCAGAAGGCATTTCAAAGCGAGACCTGGGACCCATGACAAAGCAGGATAAGCTCTCCATCCCGACGCGACTTCCACAGTTTCTTTCATCCTCTGGGAACTTGCGATCTGAAAGGGCAGCATACTAATTGTACAAATGTTGGAATCTATTGTCAGTCTTTGTCAACAGAGGCGAATTGTTGGAATTTGTGTGTTGCGTGCCAAGGCGGGTTTGTTTCGGTGACACGAGGTGCCTTGGTGATGCAGTTGGCGGCAACAGCAATTAATAATAACATGTGCAAGCGCTCGAATCGGCAGGCGCATCTCAAATCAATCAATCTCCACACTCGATTTCTGACAGGACATCCTCCCAACCTCCGATGCTCACACGACACCCTCCATCAGTTGTCTCACACCGATCAGGGCAGACAAGTTAACCGAGTCGACAACTGTTTCTCATTCAGAGAAGAGCTATCTCAATCCGACATCGAGCAACGATGCATTTCCCAACCCTCTCCCAAATATGCCTAGTCGCAGCAACCGTATCGTTCGGTGCCTCCTTCGCCGCAGCCGATATTCCCGAGCAAGGCCCCTTTGGGTCTTTGAAAGGATCAGATAATGATAAACTAGCTCCCAAAAAGACTCCTGTCGACGTTGAGATGTTTGTCATGAGCAAGGTACTTTGTTATGCGTTCGGCGCTCTTCCCTTCAGCTCCCGTTATCCGATCCCACCTGCTGCACAATAGTCGCGCATAATCACATATTTCTGACAGCGTCAAAAATTGGCTGCCTTGAATCTCCCTTCGAAGAATAATTCGCCGGATTCTTATTATCACTTTTACTAACAACTTGTTCCTTTTCTCCTCTTTTAGTGTCCTGATGCTCGAGATTGCGTGGCGAAGCTGGTCCTCCCCGTTATGGCGAAAGTCTACGAGTCTGGAATCATCAGCCTGCGACCAACATTCATCGGTACCCCGGATGATTCGAACGCCGGTATGGCGTGCAAGCACGGCCCGGATGAGTGCCTTGGAGATATTATCGAGCTCTGCGCTTACGAAATATACAAACCTGAACCCCAAAGGTGGCTGGGATTCATAAATTGCATGGGGAAAGACTATCAAAATATTCCCGAAGATGGCTTCGTCAAGGGATGTGCGATGGAATACGGACTCGACTTTGACAAATTAGAGGAGTGTGCTTCCTCGGAGGACAAGGATAAAGGAATTGACTTGTTGCGAACCAGCGCGAAGAGGGCTATCCAGCTCGGTATCCACACCAGTTGTACCATCACGATTGAGGGGAAGAATGTATGCGTCAGGGACGGCGGGATGTGGAAAGGTTGTTCCGGGAAGCCCGAGGATCTGATAGCCCAGATCCAAAGGGCTTATGATAATCAGTAGGAGTCGGAAAGTTAGGTAAGCTGGTGTCAACCGTCATCAATAAGACGGTGCCTGAGAGCCACTTCGAGACTATTCTTTGTAAAACGATCCAAAAAGCGTGGGGTAAAACGACCAACATAGTTAGTTATGGAATGCTGAACCTGCGTTTACGCATGCAAGAGCGTAACCAAGGTCAAAAAGTCGTGAAATACCATGGTATACAAATTCTCTTGTCTGCATGACATTCGTCAAAAGTCGGGGATTTTTCTTTTCTTTTCTTCTATCTTCTATTTCCCTGTTCGTTGTCTACTGTATACCATTGTACCTGGATATAAACAAGGGCGTTTTAAGGAACCGTTTTATCTTTTGCAATACTTCTCGCTTACATAAAAGAAAGCCCTTTGGTGTTTTGCTTTCTCCTCCTCCTACGTTTTTACATTCCATTCCAATGCGAATTGCCGCATATGCGTCTGCACATTCCATCCCTGAATTTAGAATCGCGGCCTGAGAATTGGGGTACTAAATGCAGTGTCGGTTGGCACACAAGGGATGGTTTTACACGACCCAGGAACCTACACACTGAGATGTGTTTAGCAGTTAATGTGTAATGAATAATTGCCGCTTGCCGGCCGGTGGATCCAGCCAATCATGAAATCACACTAATTTTGGAGGCTCGGGGTTTTTCGATGTCGTGAACACAACTATCTATGCTGTTATACTGGTGATATTATAGAGAAGGTTACATGAAAATATAACAAAATGATATAGTCGGATTTTGATACTTTTTGTTTGTAAGAAACACTATTTGCTATGTCCAGATACTATACAGAAAGCGAAGGTTTTTGTAGCCATGATTGAACACTAGCTCGATTATATCGGTGCAATGAGAATAGAGATGAAAAATATATATCCAAGAAAGAAAAAAAAACTCGATTTTTTTGGGTCTTTTAGGTCAAGCACTCTTGAATCCATTCCAAAAGTATCTTTTTGTTCTAATAATAACGACAATGGGTATATTTGAAAATTATAACGCCCGGTTCCAAGCAAAAAAATGCCCAAAATGTAACACGCTAAGTTTGTAAAAAAGTAGAAAGCAAAAGAATGGTGCGCCTCTAGAGGCGTCTCGATTGAGGGAAGGGAGAGGTCCAAGATTCGATTATATCCAGTTGGTAGATTTGGAGCCTCGAATTCTAATAACCTTAACCTGGTCCTTGGAGACACGCTGCGACTTTCTAGCGCTAGCGGCGAGCAGATCCGGACTGCTCTGATTGAACGTCTCAAACGGTAGCTTCTTTCTCCGATTCCGGAATTTGGAACCGACGCTATCACTTCTCAATGTGGAAGCGGTATCGTCGATGAAGGGTTCGGTTTCTGCGTGCCGTGATGATTCAAATTTAGACCCGAGGCACTCGCTAGACGCATAGGAATTAGACCGCGAGCAAGAAACAACCTCCTGTGGAGTTACTGAAACTCGTTCTTCGACCTTCCAGGTCGAGGATGAAAATGAGGCGTATCTCTTGTGGGAACGCTCAGAATCATTATCGTCATCGTATTCACCGTAATAGCTATCGAACGGACAGGCGCAATCCTCGCCATATCCTCTGTTCGCATGACTGAAGCCGAATGGAAAATTGTAGGCGGTGGGAAGATCCCTTTTGGATACAGTGAGTGTGGCGTCGGATGCTATGGGTGATAGAGGCTTGAAGTCGAGTTTCACGTT